>JARHVA010000631.1:0-1200000 GCA_037957365.1 Torreya grandis | reverse complement strand
TATGGGACTCTCTAGATTTTTGGGACATTTAGTCTCTCCATGACAAAATGGAATCTCTCTCTAAACTTCAAGGAGACACTTTACAAAAAGAGGAAGCATGGTGGATGCTAGTTAGGACTTGGTTGTGTTACATAACAAAGAAAGTCATGAAGGTCTCTTAGGTCCAAGATGTTTAGAGATTGGTATGATGTCGATATCTTATAAAAGGTTTGAAATTAGGGAATGAAAGTTTATAAGTGTTTGATAATAAGATTGATGTAATTTCAAGAAGATTTTGATGCTCCGGAATATCTGTGCACTTCTATGTGATGTGCTCCAGATGATTCTATGTCTTGATGATCCTATTTGTGACTTTTGGAGGTTTTTGTATGCTCTTAGGTTTATATATCTTATTTTAGGTCAAAATCCATGGTATAGGAAGTCAAGGTTAACAAAGGTTTGAAATCTCAAATCTTGGTGCATAAGTGTGTGATGATTATCTCTAGGTGTGAAATAAGATTTAGAGGTGGGTGTTGACCAGAAGGAGGTTTGTTAACCTTATTTGTTTTGAGATTCTATGGTTTTTAGATTTAATATAAAAGTGGTTTTCCCTATGATTTTAATTTTGAGGCTTTTTAATAGGATGAATGGGCCAAATGGGTTGTCAAATTAAGCTTTATAGAGAATTGAAGGTTCATGGATTTAAATTTATTCAATTTTTTGTCAAAATAGAGGCCTAATTAGTAAGTTAGTTTGTGAATAAAGTATATTAAATAGGATAATATATGTGTTTAAAATTGGTTTGATTTATTTTGTATATGAGATTGCTCTATATATGAATTTTTAGGTCTTCAAGTTGTGTCTATAGAAAGTTGTGGGCTCTACAAGTTATAGGTAGGGCTACAAGGAGACTAAACAGACATAGTGTGAAGAAGAGTAATTTTTTGATGAATTTATCCAAAAGAGAAATGTATATATGTTTCAATGTGATTTATAAATTTGGTTTATAACATGTTTCCTATTTGGAGAGTGGCATGAATTTTTATTGATGGTCTTTTAGTTGATTTGAGAGAGAGGGCTAAAGAGATTGTGTGGTGATTCTTCATGGTGTATGGTGATCTGAAGATGATCAAGATGTGAAATGGGTCAAATATCTTAGGGGGAACCCATATCATATGTTTCTTTATTATTTCCATCACATTTTTTTGTGTGTGTGTGTTCTTTCTTCATTGGTTGCAATGCTTGATTAAAGAGTGTTGACATGTAGCAAGAGGATGTTGTCAAGTCAAGAAGAGGAAGGATCAAGGTAAGGGGGAGTTTATACTATATTTTTAAGATGGTATTATCCTATTGGTAATATTTTTAGGTCCTTAGGATCAGTTTTTTCTCACTTTTTCATTGTGTTAAAGGGGGAGAAATTTCTTATTGTGGGAGTGCTTGAAGAGAGAGAAGGCGAGTTGTATATTGCTATATGATGGTTGTTGACATAAATAACAAAGGGGGAGATTTTTGGAGAGTTTTTAATGATTTCATGGTGATTTCATGTAGGTTTCTAGGTTATTGGATGAAGTGCCTTGATAGTCTAAGTGAAAATGACAAAGTGTGCGATGTGTTTATCCTAATATGTTTGAAATATGCCTTGTTAATATTTAGAGTTTGACTATTTAGAGATGATTACGTAAGAGTCTAAAGTATTGATAATATGAAATAGGTACTATAATATGTAAATGATGCATTGAGTTATTGTTTTTATAAGTGTAATTCATCTATTAATCCATAGTTTTCATCTAGACATTTTGTGTCCAATGGTAAAAAATCTGAGTAGGCAGTTTGATGACATCATAATTGCCACATGTAGATGAGCCAAGAGGAGTTGGTCATATGGTTGTGATAAAATTAGTCCTAATTTTATATGTTCTAAGTCTCAAGTCATGAAATTAATCAAAACTAGATATATATGTGTGTAAAGTTGGGCTCTCAGGGATTTCGACAGTGTTTTTTATGTTCAAATAGAGCCAAGTAAGCAATTTGGTGATGCCATATCTTGCACATATGAAAATTTTAGGACTTGATTAATATATGGATGAATTAAAATATGATTTAATATCTTATATGATAAATATTAGGTCATGTAACTAAGTACGATAAAAGATATGCAATTGTAAATTTGAGCTCTCAAGTAGTTTGATAGTGTTTTCCCATACTTAACCAATTTTGCATGTGGTAAGAAAAGCTAAGTAGGAATTTTGATGTAGTCATATTTCACACATGTGTAATTTTAAAAATGAATTGATTATATGTGTTTGTTTAGTTTTTTACCTATTTTTTATGTGCTAAGTTTTAGGTCATGCAATGAAGTGCATCAAAAGATATGCATGTGCGAAGTTGGCCTTCCAAGCAGTTCTAGGCATAGTTGGCTCTATGGAAAAAAAATATGAGTGAGCAGATTAATGGAATTATATAATTCACATGTAAAGGTTATAGTAATATATTTATATATGGTTGTATTATCCTATTTTATGATATAATATGATCCAAATTTTATATCATGCATCTAAGCACAATAATAAGTTATAAGGTTTAAAGTTGGCCTTCTAGTCAAATTGTAATGGTTCCCATACTTAGTAATTTTTGCAAGAGATAAATATAAATACCAAATGAAGATAAAAAGGTTTTTTGGTGATCATATATATTTATCTAATGGTTCATATTTATTGATATGATTTCAAAGTTTCCAATGTTTAACATTGATAAAGATCGATCTACGTATAGGAGATCGATGAAGCGCATTAAGTCAAATAGTCAATATGAAGATCCAACTATGAGAAATGAAAGGTAAATACTGAGAAAATTATATAAATATAAATATTATGAGATGTCATGAGATTAATTTAAAGTGTTCAAGGTTTAACTGTGATCGTTGGCATTTGAATACTTGAATTTGCAAAGGAAAAAAATAGTGCTTTGTAATTTGCATATAACTTTTGATCTAGGATGAATTTACTAATGGAGTAAAAAAGAAAAGTTGTAGAGGAATCAAATTCACATATAGTGAATCTATTTATGATTTTTTATTATTTATATAGTCAAATTTATTGATCTATAAATTGGACTATGTGTTTGACCATGTTTTATAAATGAATTGAGAAGGATAATTGAGCTTGTGTTGATTTTGTTTCAATGTTTTATGATGTCATAGCTATTGAAAAGTATTATGGACTCCTTTTGGATGATTTATATGGTATTTGGAAATTTGGAAAATTGATATTATACATGAACAAAGGCTTAGAAGTTGAATGTGTGTTTGTTTATGATGTTCCTATGCACCAGGTCAATGTTTGAGCAGATTGATCATATATAGAGGTAATCAAAGTTGAAAATGGTCATTTGAGGAAGTCAAATGGGTATTTTGGAGTTAACCTATGCATTTTTTAGTGGTATTATGTTATTTTTATACTTGATGAAGTTATAAATGGGTGAATAGGTCTCCATGAGACCTATAAGACCTAAAAGGGCCTAATTAAAAGGTGTAACTACTTAAGGGTGACCCATAGATGCTATGACCAACGTATGAGGATTGTATTGAGACATGTATTGATGTGAGATAATCCTTAAGAGTTAAGTAAATTCTAATGGATGATCAAGAATTGTTTATCATAAAGACTATATATAGTGAAACCAAAGGAGATGGTTTTTAGGCTTGTGTGAGTGGATCATTCATTGAAGTGAAGAAGAGAAGATAGGTAGTATGAATAGTGTATGGGTTGATGAGAATAGTAGATTTAGGACTATGTGTATAACATTTATTTCATATTTATGATGATATATTAGTGCTCTTGTAGGTTGAGGATGAGCAAAGAGGTTTGAGGGTGTTGAATAGAGAAGAGAGTTGAGAAGTGAAGAATAGAGGAGAGAGAGTGTGCCTAATGGATGGGTTGAAGAATAAATATTGTTTATGATGGTGTGTATGACCTATAAGTCATATTTTTTATTTCATAATATTTTTATTTCAGGTTTGAAGATTGAAGATGTGTGAAGAGTTTTGAGTGTATATAAGAGGGTAGTTTGAGTGAAGAAGGAGAGAGATTGTGGCATGCCTATGTGAGAGGAACATATGAAATAGAGAGGGATTTTGTGTAGGGGTTATAAATTAATATTTCCATAATTAAGTGTTTAATACAAAATTTATAATGTGGAGGTGTTCATTTCATAGGAGGGTCTAAAGGACTTGATCTTCCTTAGGGATAGTTACTCCTGGTGAAATAGGTGTTTCACTAAAAGCCTTAGGTCAGAATGACTTAACCAAGGTTTTAGGTTAGAAAGACTTGAAATTTTTTATAAAAAGGACTTGATAATATTAGGGGTAGTTTATCCTTATGTAATAGTTTTTTCAATAAATTCTAGTCAAAAGGACATGACCAGTCTCATGTTTGTGATCATCTTATAGGACATGTAGTCCATTGTTTACAAGCTTGAGAGTGGGTTTTATTCCCCAAGAGGTTTTTCCATGTATTTCATGTGTTGTTTAATTTATATTTAATTTTATTTTTATTTTAATTTCTATTAATGATGTGTATGCCTAATGAATGTATGTATTGAATGATTAAGGGTTTGAAAGAATTGGAATTGAAATTGGATTATCTGGGCTCACTGATTCACTCCTCCCCACCCACACCATCTTAATTATTTTACCTAAAATAATTTTGAGAATTTTATTTTGTTTCCATGTTGGTTTATTATTAGGTTTTATCCTTCATTTATTTTAAACTAGTCATATAAGTTGACGTATCGCTAAAAGGCCTAATAGTGCAAATAGTGAGAAAACTAGGCAGAAGTGAGAAGTTGATTAGGGAGGTAATGTCATGTATTAGGGTTGAATCCAAATGCATGTATATATTTTTAAATAATGTTAATACATGTTCATGGTTAGTATAATTTTTCAATATCCTTGTATATATCAAAACATTTCTCTCAAAGTTGACTTGTCTTGCTCAGTAAGGTTTGTGAGCAAAAAGGTTCATAATTTGATTTATATATATAATAATAACCATTAGATATTGGTGTTTTTGTGTTTTGAGATTATTTTAATATCTATAAGTATAATATTCATGAATTATGATTATTTTAATGTGTATACACAAGTTTTTTAATTCAAATTCATCATTACTATATTTTAAGGTAAACTGGTAATTCTGGGTAAGCAAGTTGTAGTGATAAGTTTGAGACTCAATGACATAAGTTGATGAACATAATTAAAATTATATTTTTTATTGTAAATATAATGACCTATAAATTATTTTATAATCTTGTAAGTTAATTTAATAGGTTTTAACTTTGAAGCCAAAATGGCTTGTCTAGTTGTGTAAGGACTGTGAGAGTGAAAATCAACAAATTAGTCTACAAGACTAATAGTTTACACTCAAAATTATGATTTATCTATTGAATTTTTATAAAAGTATGTTTTAGGATATTATAAATTCATTTTAATTTTGTTAAAGTGATTATATATGTGTTTTTAATCATTTTTTCCATGACTATGTTTTGAAACTAATTGGTAGTTTTGAGTGGGCTACTTACAGAGAAGGGTTTGAGTCCTCCTACCATATGTAATTAATTATAATGAACTTGGTGAAATTTAAGGACATATATCTTATGTATTTTTTATTTTTTTCCATGGTTGTTTAGAAAATTGTGATTTTGCTTCAGTTATTCAAGACATTTTTTGGGTCTGTACAAGTCTATTATGAATAGTGTTTTGAGAAGGAGTTCAAGTGGTGGTTAGACCTAAAAATATTTATGGACCTAAATTGGAGTTTTATAAGGAATATTTGAGTTGAAAATATGATATTTTCCTGATGTATTTTTTGAATTTTCTCCAAGAAGATCAAATGGTAATGTGTGCTAAGTAGGCCTAATGAGATTAAATTTCCATGAGACCTAAAGAAGGAATGCAACTTGTTAAGATATGAATAACCTAATGGATTAGTTTATTCATGTTTTAAACATGTTATAAGACCTATTTAAAGGGTAATTAAAATTTTAATTTTTTTTTCTAACCAATGTGTGTGAGAGCAAGTTATAATAGACCTAATTATGAGTGAGTAAGAGTGAAGTGTGCAAGAAAACAAAAGTGCACAAAGAGGAGCAGGAGGAGGTCATGTGGACCATCAATGGGGTGTCATAAATATATAAAAAGAGTTATAAGTATGGATATTAATTTTATATGACCTAATCAAGTCAAGAAGAGGGCTATTTGAGTAAAGAAGGCTAGAGGACAATTTGAGAGGAATAAAAGTGTGTGAAGAACTGAAGAAAAGGACCATCATCTATTAATGATTGAAAAAATGAAAAATATGGAAGGTAGAGGAATAATTTTCTAAGTGGGTGTTTATTCAGTAGGTGGATGAGTTGGTGCTAATTCACTAAGGGAGTTGGTGCTTCTTTGCAAGTGAGTGTTTGTTAAATACTCTGTCAAGTTGGTGCTCCAAGTTGAGTGGGTGATCAACTAAATTTGATTAATTGATTTATATTAATGTTTATGAAAGATATGTTTAGTGGGTTTTATTTTACATGAGGGTTTCCCACTTACATGATGTGTTCATTCTTACTATATGTATATTCTCAGTACTATATTGCTAGACTAGTTGATATTGCTCACATGATGATGTTGCTTGATGAATGATTAGAAGGTTTGGTATTGAGAGAAATTAAAATTTATTACATGACACTTATTCAAATCCCTCCCTCTCATTCATCTTACTTCCAACACTATATCTCTTAGTTCATGGCATACCAAATACCTCAGTTGGTTGATGCAAGTTATTTCATAGAAGGGACACATTTGGAATATTTCTCAAAGATTTATGAAATAATATTTGGTCTATTTTATCTCAAAAATAATTGGATTTTTCATATTTATAAATTAACTCACTATTATTTATCACCATTCTCTAATCTACTTATTTTAATAATGCATAAAATATAGGTGAAAGGATGAACATGCAATCTAGATCAAGCTTGAACAACTGACTATAATTCAGACTATTCTAAATCTAATCTAACACAAATAAAAAAATAAAAAAATGGGGAGACGGTAAGGATAAATTAAATATGATATCACCTTCTAATGAAGATAATTTTGGCTTTGTTAAATAAATAAATCTCTTGAGAGACTAGTCTTTGTTATACCAACATAACACAACTAGAAGGTAAAGATTGCATAGGAGTTTGAGGAGTGAGTAGATAGGCAGAATAAGGAAGAAAAATCACCATAGACATTTGAATATAATGGATATTATTTAAAACTATGTAATATTATAAGATAATTCATGGGAAACAAATTTAATATTCATCAATGTTTAAATGTGTTACATAAAAAGTCTTCATACAACCTCAACTCATTCTAAAATAAAAGCTAAGCTAAAAAAGTAAGAAATTAAAAGAAAATGAAAATGGAAAATTCCCTTACTCTATATATAATTTTAAATGGACCATCCCTCATTTAAATATATAATTGGTATTATATAGGCCACTCAATCTATTGAGTCATAAAGCTAACTGTCTGACTAGTGGTTTCAAATATTTAATAAAATGTGTCCATCCCCACTAAAATTTGAATTGGGAAATACACAATCCTAAAGAATTTAGTATCAAGTCCATGGTAACTAATATTCAAAATGAACTCTAGGTAGTTGGAGTTGTTTAAGGTCTCCTCAATCCATCCAATTTCCCATACTCTGCTTAGTAATGACTTTGTCTAATTAAGATGACCCATTATCATTAATCCCAATGCACATGCCAAATCATATGGTTAATGGCACTAATGAACTACCTAGGAAACTACATATTATATATTAGACATACAAGATAGGTTAGTTAATCTATTAGTGAATGAAATTAAAATTAAGTTGGAAAACTAGCATCTCAAGCCTAATCCATAACTTGAGCTATGTGAAAAACAAGCAAGAAATAAACGTTAGAAGATTAAAATAAGTTTATACCTCCTTAAAATATTTACTTTAGAACTAGTTTTAAGAGTTTGAGTTTGGCTTATAGGATATAGAGTCTTTGGCAATGATTTATTCCACATGTGGGAAGCACCTTTCCTTGTCTACACTTGATTCTTGGATTGGCCTAGCATGAGATTTGGTTGAAGATCCTTGTATAATTTAGCAAAGTAAGTTTTCATGAAGAAGTTTATCTATAATGGCTAAAGGCCCTTGCATTTATATAATTTTTGGATGATTTTTAACCATTGGTTTGAGATCAAGGTCAATGGTGGAGGATGACTCCTCAAACTCATGATCACCAACATGGAGTGTGTAGGATATGTCATTTAAGGCCTTTCAGAGTATGGAAGGCATGATGGAAGAAAAATGCAATCATTGGTCCTCTTGGAGTGTGTAAAAGAGGTGTAAGAGGAAGAGTGTGTAAGAGTGTTATAAGATATTGCTTGCACTCCTTATCTTTCCCAGACTTTCTTGAGTAACATCACCTATGTGAAAAAATAATTTAATTTTGATTTTAGGAAAATAGGTAATTCCAAATTTATGTACTTTTCCATTAGAGGAATTATTAGGCTTGATTAATCAAGGTGATTGATTAATAATTATAATAATATTAAATTTTTTAATTTTCTATTTGTAAATCAAGTCTTCACTTAATTATCCTACAAAGACACTTGTAAAGGGTTAATTTGATTCATGATGCATTAAATAAGATTAATGATGCAATGTGATACATTTCCCTAATCAAGGATGTGTCATTGTAATTTTGGGTTAAAACAAAAATTATCTAGGTAAATTATGTCTAATGGTGATTTTGAGTTAAACTTACATGTGATTATAAAAAGTATCTCTTGATTCTAATTTAGACATAGAAGTGATTAAAATGAAGTGTCTACCTTTTTCCCCTATTTGAGAAGGAATTGTGAGACACTGGGCACAGTAACATATTTTCAAAGAATGAAAACTTTGTTAATAATAAATTTTATAACGCTTGAATAATGATGTCTTGAATCTTCTCTTTTAAAAATTACGAGTTGATAAACTCAAATTGATGCTCCAGAGGGTGCTTGATTAGCCCTGGATGCCCCCTTGAGGGAAAATTCATGGATAAAAGATTTAGTAACCCTGATATTATAATTCATGCAAATACACTCATAAGGTAATAAAACAACCTCAACACTTATGAAAATTTACTCAAATCTAATATAATTTCTCAAATACAACACATTCATTGCCATACATACATTTTTATTTTAACTCATAAATTATAGAACATATATGATATGAAATGCAAAATTGCTCATAGAAGGTAGGCCAATTTGAGAGTAAATACAAAATCTAACTATTACAAGAGATATGAAACCACACACTAAATCATCTACTAAAAAATAATCATAAAACACTCTGGATGTTAAAATCTAAATAAATCTCTGACATGTAAATGCAAACTTGAAAACCTTGGAAACACACATGCATTAAACACACCAAATCTAAAAGTTCATGAAGCTTTGATGCAACCTCTAAATGAGATCACCCTTATAAACCAAAGTGTTTTCATCATCTAATTTATTAACCAATGGGTTTTCATCTACTGATCACCAAGAACCCAAAGTGTTTTATCCTCGAATCTTATTTGTTGAAGTGTAAGTGCAACAATCTATATAAATTAGTTGTAATGGCAAAAGTATAAAACTAATAAGGCCAAAACTCTTAAATAAGATTTGGACCACAAATCCAAACATCATAAATAGAATATTTCAATATTTTATCTCTATCATAGGCAATAAAAAGTTTCCTTTTTTATATATTTCTAATTTTACCCACAAAGATTCTTCATTTAGTAATTTAGGGAGATATTAGTTGGAAAAAGCAATATTTTATATCTTATTCCACTTTCCATAATTCACTTAACTCTTACTTTTTCCTTCTTTGGTTTTTATTCTTAAACTTTCATAAATTTGACCCACTTATAAAATAGCAAGTTTATTTAGAACCCCCATCAATATCCTATCATAGAAAGCAACACTCCATTTGGAAAATTTAATTAGAAACTCAACATTAACTCCACCTAGAAAATTACTCCCCAATTGTGCAATAAAATAATAATATTTAATGGCCCATTTTTCAAAAACATGAATTATGTTGGACCACACAATATTAAATAATTATTTATTAATTATTAATTAGTTCTCTAAAATTATGAGAATGGAGCAATTTTTCCACCCTTTAGATTTTTTTGAAACATGACATGACAAATCATCCCTTCCCAAAATTGCTTGTCATTAAACAATTGCAAACCATAATGATCAAGAATCATTTTTCCCAAGTTTTGAATCAAACTATAATTCCCATGTAATCTAGCACTTGTCCCTATCAAGTGAGCCAACTTCTACTAGAGATTACTATAAGATATATGCAGCCTAACATTCCCAACACTCTTGTGCCACTCATGTGATTTGATCATCCCTATGAAAAATATATTAACCCCATGAATATAAATATGAAGTAAAGGTGCATGACTCAAAAAAACATGAATGTAAACCTTCAGAATATCCTTGATGAAAGGTATAAATTTACATGCTTGATTTGATTTAAGCAATGTAAATCTAATTGTACTAGTCACTTGACTCTGAATGTTTCTAAGATCCCAAACAAATCTCTAGAGCTTCCCACCCTGTGTCTATGACACCACTCTAATAAACATATAAACTTCCATAAATGGGTTAGAAAACATAACATATTTAACAACAATGATTGTGAATTTATCAAAATATTTCCCTTTCTCATGCCTAAACATATCACCTAGGTCCCATCTTATGATGTGTAGGTTACTTTGAAAAAAAATATGAATGTGCTCCAACCATGGAATCCTATTATCATTCATCATATTTCCCTTAAACTAAACTAATTTTAGTTTAGATTCTTTTCTTATTCCTTTATATGGCATAATGAAATCATGAGTAACATGATGTTGAACTTAGAATTTCTATCTTGTAAATATTTCAACATACCATCTAGAAATCACATCATTGTGTATTGACTAGTTTGAGCCAAAGGATCTAAATGCACTCTTTTACCCTTAGATTGATGATAAAACTAACATATATTGGTACTATCATTCCCATATATTTATATGAAATTATGAGAGTGCTTACCAAACACTTTATACATGCAAAAGTGGATGATGTCTAGTGCATTGTTGAGTCTCAATGGTGTAACCAAAATCTCAAAGTATCTCCATTTAACCCAAAAAATAATCTCCTAAACATATTCTATTCTCATCCATGACTAATGATATCCATACTTCACTTCTTTCCTTGAACAATACTCATCACCATGTAGCTTATCAATCAATTTTTCTTTGTTGGTTCACTAAATTTTGTCTATTTTAAGTCTAAAGGAAAATAGAAAGAAGGATGGGGATAAGTAATTAGAATGAACCCAAATTTGGTTTGCACATCGTATCTACATGTTATGAGCACTCCTCTTTAGATATGGAGGACTACATATAAATAAGAAAACACTACCATAAGATGTTTATTAGTAGATAAATGAGTGGGTTGCCAAGCTACACACTTGTTATAGGAAGTGTGAAAGTTCCCTAGAGATGATAGTCCACTTTTCAGAGATAAAAGAATAATAAATAACTAAAAGAGAGGTAAATAGAGAGTGAAAAAGAGATACAATTACCATTATTAATAACATGTACGTAACAAAGAGTGACAAGGTATAGGTGAGGTACTTTGTTTGTGTTTTATAAGTTATCTGGGTAGGTTTTGAAGAGTCTAGTGAATCCACATTCATCGACATCAGTAGGGGAGTGACCGATATCAATTATATTACTAAGGTTGGTAGTAGGTGATCAATGTTAGTTAGGTTGCCAAGGTCAATAGGGGAAATAATGGTTTGGGAGCTTGTAGAAGGATTTTCCAAGTCTAGGAAATAATTTGGATCAAGTCAAGGAGGTTGAGAGAGTTAGGAGAGGGAGATTATAGCTTGGTTAAGTCTAGTCAGAGGTCTGGTATGTTAGATAAAGGGGAAACAAGCAAGGAATATTTCTAACTCCTTCATGGGGGTATGTTCATAAGCAAAAATAAGTGTAGGGTATATATAAAGAAATAGAAGAATAGATATTTAAATGACCTATAGCATCAGTGATGTACTTAGTTGTGGTGGTCACTAAATTATAAGTGCCTGGTTGATGATCCCTATCAGGAAGTCCAAACCTGAGTGCCTAAATAAAGAGAACAAGTGGGTTTTTTTGGTCCTCAAGAGCTTAGTTGCTACTTGTGATTGAATTACATAGGGTGATTATAAGCTTAGATGTCAAAAAATAGAATTCCAAGAGCCTAAATGAGAGTAATAATTGATTTTCTTAATTTCTATTGACTTAAACTATAGGTTCGAGTTTGGCTTATATTTTTGATGTCGATAATCCCACCGATGTTGGTCATGATCCTACCGACATCATCCATGGGTTGACCAATGTTGGTGGCCCTAGAATAGGTAAACCTTTCAATTTTTGGCCTATTTTCTATTGTTGTGTGTACCAAGTGTGACACCCATTATAAAAAGATACAAATAAGAGATTAGGAAGGAAGTAGTTATTTAGGAATTTAATTTGGAAGTGGGAATAAGTCTTGGGTAGTTAGGATGAGGGGACCAAGTCTTGAAGTGACTCATCAGGGGAAAATTAGTCATAGGGTGAGGTGTCTAGGTAAGGTGTCAATAAGAGTTTTTAATTAACTTAATTAAGTATTTTAAATTAATTAAATATGTGATGGGTAAAAGTATGGATTAGGGAGATTAATTGTTATTATTAAAATGGGTTTAGGGGGGTTTCAACACAGGGAGTTATGTATGTGTGTGATGTAATTTTGGTTTCTATATTTTCCCCTTTTTGTCTTGTAATTTATACTAACAAGTTATAAGACAAAAATAGGAGTTAGATTCTCCAAGTATTGGATGAGATATCCCCCCTCAAAATGGGAATTGATGAAGGAGAAAACAAAATAAGGTACCAATTTGATAGAAAGGTAATTAGGTGACTGGTGGAGAATTGATCATTGATTAGTATGTGTAGGCCACAATAAGATATAGTTGACAATGTCAATAATGGGCAAGGTTAAGGAGGACTCAGATAGAAGTAACCAAAGAATAGCTTATAAGTAATAGCTGATAGGTCAAATCAATCAAAGTTATAGCTCTAATGGTTAATGTGTCCCAGGTATCTGAGGTAAGAAGTACCCCTAAGAAACAAAAAATGGTTGAAGGTGATAGGATGGGCTTGGTTTCCATTAAAAACACCTAAAATACATGCGTATGCATAATAGCCAACTATAATGGAATAGCCTAAGAAGTCAAGATAATCAATGCACTAGTGGTGTAAAAGGGTCAATGAGTGAGGAAATATTCATGATCTCTAAGTAAAGTTGTTGAAGGTGAAGATTTGAGTGATATTCAATGTTATTTTTTCATAGTTGGGGGAGATATATGTGATCTCCAGTTGCCCCAGTATATGGGTAAAGTTTAAGAAGTTGGGGGTGGTTGGTTAGTAAAAATAGTAGTATAATGGTGCCAACATTCATTATATGTGTTGATATCAGTAACATAAAGGGATAATATAAATAGGGAAACATTGATGATGTAAGTAGGCATAAGCATGAACATTGACAAGTTAGGTGAAGAATACCGATGTCGGTGATCGACCAAACCTGAAAAAAAAGGGTTTGGTGGCTAACCAAACTCATTTACAATTTTGTGATTGGAGAGAATAAATATATCTTTGAGATTTATTTGAGATGGTATCACAAGGAGGGGACCTAGCAAGAGGTGCACAACCACAGGAGCCAGTGGTGCTAGCCAAGAGGAGACAAAGAGATGAGGTAAGATCCTACACTAGTTTGATTTGGTTTTTGTAACTTTTAGGCTAAATAAAAGTTGGAGTTATATAAAATAGGAATAGGGGTAGAAAATAGGTTAGGGTAGGTATAAGATAAGTTAGTGGGAGTTATGGGTAGGTTTCTAGGGGAAATGTGAAAGGTTGGGTTTGGATTACTTGGTCTTGGGGCCAAACCAGTCACCAACATCAATGAAGTCGATCAATGTCAACTGACATGGTACTGAGGTCAACTGAGGTTAGATGATATAACACTGAGGTTGATAGTTTTTTGTTGATGTTAGCCTTGATATAGACCAATAAAGCTTTGACATTGGTATTAATGCCAACATTGGTGACTGTAGAAAATTAGCAGAATAGGAGAAAGGGTGAGTTTTAGATCTCTAGTAGAAGTAGTCAAATATCCTAATAGTTGAGCTAGCCTCAAAAGACCCCATGTTGACTGAGTGTTTCTTACATACCCTGATTTAGGGCCTCATACCAATGTATTTCTCCCAGAACTTAGGATAGGAAAAAAATCTAAAAAGTTGTGTTTTAGGGAAAAAGTTAAGTTGAGATAGTTGAGATGTCTAGGTCTTAAAAGATAGGTCATAGTGTCAAGAGTTAATAATATAGGTAGTGAGGCCTAGATTTGGAATAGATAGGTAGGCCTAGGGTAGAGAGAGAGAGGTAGTGAAGCCTAGGGTAGTTATTAGGGTGGGTATATGGCTAAGCTAACCTTAGAAGACCACATGTTGACTGAGTGCTACCTACATAACTTAGTTTATGGCCTCAAACCAATGTATTTATCCTAGTGAGAAGGGGAAAATGTGGTGATAGAGTAGATTAAAAGGGATGTGACTTGAGTTGTTTATGGATGGATGCAAGTGAGGATGGAGCTTACACTATGAGATCATCTACTGAGGTTATTAACACACATGAGGAGAGATATTAATCTAGACAAGTGGGAGCATATGGTAGCCATGGGTTTAGGAGTGTGATGGTACTATCATGTTACACAAGATGTGTCACTAATGATAGATTTGATTGATAGGTAGGATCATACCACCAACACCTTCCATATACTGACTAGAGAGTTGATAGTGATGTCAGAGGATATGTATAAGATTATATGGCTACCTCTCCAAGGTGAGGAGATTTTTGCATGCTCAAGATAGGAGAATGATATACACATGGTCATTTTATATGGGGAGCATGTTAGTGAGGTAACCTACCACTCTATGATTTTCACATATGAGCCACTCTATATGGTTGATGAGGAACAACATCATTTGAGCATCCTAATGATGATCAGGATCATGGTGTATGCATTACTAGATGCAGATAAAGGGAAATTTTTTATTTCTTTGACAGGTGTGCTTATATAGATGATTGAGCAATAGACCATTTTTTCCTAGGGTTTAGTATTTTTGGCACAATCATAGAGAGAGTTGTGGGATTTGAGGCTATGATGGTGATACAATTTATGTGTCAACCATATTCTCCACTTTGGGAATATGATCACATCATGGTGACATGATCACTAAGTCTACATACCACTATCTTATCCAAATTTAGGGTTGGATAGGTACATGATCGATGGCTTGATCCCTAAAAATATCATGTGGAGACCATATTTAACATATATAGTTTTTAGAGGTCAAGAAAAGTAGCTTGTTGGGTTATAGAGCTCACTATGGGTCAGGGGGATTATTTTATAGGTTTAGGTGACTATAGTGATAGTAGAGAGAGACAATATAAGAGTATTAGGCCAAGTCACTCCTTCTCCTCCACCATAGGGACTAGTACAAGCTAGACCATCATCAGGTGCTATGGGTCCTTCATAGACTGTATCTATGGTGAGTTATTCGATTGCTCTTGATGATATTTCTTACTATGAGAGGGTGATTAGTGAGTTCCCATAGATATTAAGATATTTGGAGTTTAGAGAGTAGGAGAGGTTTATCCCATGTACAATGGCTTCTATCTCACATCGATGTAGATAGATGGAAAGTAGTGATGATACTACCTCTTCATGACCACACAGAGAACCACAAGGACCTTGAGTATTAAAGTTTGTTAGTTTTTATTAATATATGTTACATTTATACCAGTCTACAAGCTAAAGATGTGAGATGTACATTTTGAGAGAGATTTATGATGTTATGATGATGTAGATGATGAACATGTATTTTGATCACATATTATATATATGAGATGTTCATTCATTTCCATGTGTTTATTTGAGATTCATTACTTATGATTATGATGTTGATATGGATGGTGTTTATATTATGATATATTAATTTGGATGTTAATGTTGATCATGTTATTTGAGGTTAGACTATCCTTTCCCATTTATGTGATGGTATATGCATAGTTGATTGGTTAGTTTCATCTTAGCATTTTTCCATATTTTTGATGGTGTATGCTTAAAATGAATAGATTGATTAGGTTAATTGATTTCAAAAAATTTCCATATTTGTGATGGTGTATGAATAAAATATATAGGTTGGTTATGTTAGTGTTGGGTTTCTTCATCTCAAATAGAGATATCGACATGTGATGTGGATGGAAAAATAAAGAGGTAGAATGTTTGTGAATTGGCAAATACCATAATTTAGAACATAAATAGGCTCAAGAAAATGAGCCTCTTTTATGCCTTATATCTTTGAACCATTGTGTTTGTTAGATAAGTGTCATGTTTACCTTATGTTAAGTGAGCTTCATAGTCCCTTGAAAGAGTATGAGGGGAAAAAGGGTAGAATGATGGAAAATGTTTAGATATAATAACCTACCAAGTAGAAATGATATGTCCCTTTTGTGGGTGATTTGAGAGCTAATATAGGCATGTCCATGACTTAAAGCTTTTTTTGTATAAGTTGATCAATGCAAGAAGCTTACAATGGGATTTTTTATAGGTTAAGGTTGTGCAAAGAGGTGAGGAGCCCTTTGCATTTATTTTTCCCTTTGAGAATAAATCTTGGCTTAACCATCCTTCAAGGGAGTGGTCTAAGCATTTGTGTTTAATTTTAAATAGCTATCCTTCAAGGGAGAAATCTATTGATAGTAAGAAAGGGAAGTTACATAGATGTCCTTCAAGGGAGTAGTTTATGTTGAAAATCATGACCTAAGATTTTATAACTTGTTCAAATATCTCATTTGTTTTTGTTTTTTTAAGTCATGGACAAGCCTATAAAGGCTTAAGAGTTTAAACTATGAGGATAAAACCATACCACTATGTAAGTTATCCAAGTGTCTATTAGTAAGGGTAAAGAGGAATGGAATAAATGTAATAGGGATGCTCAAGGGATGAGCTCAAGTTAAACATGAAATAAAGCAATGCTGGTTTAATAAGAGAATGGTTGTAGATACAAGGCATTTAAAGGCTCAGGTTCTAGCCTTCCTTCAAGAGAAGACAAGTGATAAGTTCTTGAACCATACTTGTGAGTTATGATATAAGGTCCAAGCCAATTAGGAGAAAACTTACCCCATTTTATTTTCTCCATGTTCATCACATGTTGATTTTATTTTAAGACAAGATTTCTTATATTGAAATCTTGCTCTTTGAGGTTTGTGTTATAAGAATTTTTGATACACTCTTGATATATTTGGAGGTGGTTGAGGGCTATGATATTGTGTTCATCAAGAAATTCAAGTTGGGCCAAAATTTATTGGCAAAATTCATCATTATTAAGTATGTCATGTAGAGAAATACGAAGAGAAGGAATCTAGACCTCAAAAGGCAAAATAACCTCCATCCCATATACCAATGAAAAAGGTGTATCACTCGTAGGGGTTTGAATGTTAGTGAGGTAATCCCATAAAGATAAATTAATGTGTGTGTGCCAATATTTTCCCATATTGTTGACTACCTTTATGATAATCTTAGTCAAAGTTTTATTAGAAGCTTCTCCCTATCTATTAGTTTCGGGATAGTATGGTAATGAGAAGCTTAATTTGATTCCAAATGCATCACAAAGACCTTAAATAGTCTTGTTTTTAAAATAATTTCCATTATCAATTATAATCTTGTGAGGTACACCAAAATGATAGATGATGTGATGGTTAATGAAGTCAACAATTTTGTCAGCTTTAGTAGAGATGAGAGGGATGGCCTTGACCCACTTAGTGAAGTATTTAGTGGCAATAATGATAGAATGATAATAGAGTAATGAATGAGGGTTAATATCTCTAATTAGATATAAGCCCCATTGGGAGAAGGGACAATAGTATTTGTAAGCTTTCAATGCATGACAGGGAAAGTGAAGAAGGTTAGCATGTTGTTGACACTTGATGCAACACCAAATGTAATCAACACAATCTTGATGAAGTGTGGGCCATTAATATTCAAGTTGAAGGATATGTTTAGAAACTATGTGACCATTTAAATGCCCACCACAAATCCCATTATGGAATTCATTAATAGAAAAGGGAGTCTCGATACTAGTTAGGCATCTAAGGAGAAGACTATCAAAACTTCACTTGTAGAGAAGCCCCCCTAGTATAGTGTAATGAGCGGCACATTTTATGAAGGCCCATTTATCATTATTAGAAATATCAGGAGGGGTAATAGAGAAGGAAATATAATCCATGAGTTTTTTATACCATAAGTCTTATGGGTTTTTTGTTACATTTATAACAAAGAGGATGTTAGTTGAGACATAGGAGGGTAATGTAAGTGATACACGGTGACATAGATTCTTAAAGAGGAGGATGAAGAGGGTATGTGTGAAGCAAGTGAAGCCATCATGTCAAAAAAATTGTTTGTAGATTGAGGAATAATTTTCAAGAGATAAGAGTCAAATGATCCCAAGAGTATATCTACATGATGTTTATACCACTATAAAATTTCATTTTTGCATAGGTAGGAACCATTGACTTGGTTAAATACTAGCTGAGAATCACCAAAAATGATTATGGATTTGATACCCAAAAAGAGAGTTGTTTGAAGTCCTAGAATCAAAGCCTCATATTTTTCCATATTGTTAGTGCATTCAAAATCTATTTTAAATGACAAAGGCATAGGTTTTTTGCCTAGAGGATTAATAATAACCCTCACACACCCACTATGTTGGCATTTAGATCCATCAAAGAATATCATCATTTGATAGGAGATGTCATTGATGGAGATTTTTGTAATAGATTCATTAGGGAATTCAAGGTTTGAAGGTTGATTATTAGGTAAAGGGGTAGTAGCTAATTAGTCAGCGATTTTTTTCCCTTTAATAGTTTTTTATTGAATGAACTCCAAGCCAAATTCATTAAGAAGTATGATCCACTGAGCTACACATTGGTTATGATATGGTTTGGAATGCATATATTTGAGAGGATCAATATGAGTGACCACATAGGTTTTGTGATTTAGGAGATAATGGTGAAGCTTAGAGGTGGAAAAGACTAATGTAAGGCAAAGTTTTTCAATTTGGTTATATTGAGTCTCATAATCAATAAGTGTGCAGCTTATGTAATAAACCACCTAATCTTGATGTTGGTCATCTTAATGTGAAATAATAGCACCTAGAGAATGGTCTATTGTGGATATGTATAGGTAAAAAGGTTGATTTTCCTTAGGTGGAACAAGAACTGGTGGGGAAAGGAGGTATTATTTAACGTGGTATGGGATTGGTGAGATCTAAGAGGTTTAATATTTTTTTGTATTCTAGGGTGAAAAACTCCAACTTATGGTTGAGGAATTAAATCTAGTTTTAGATATGGATGAACTAAATTAGAAATAATGAATACACTTAAGGGCCTAATCTACTTTAAAGTAATATATTCCTATGAGGGTGAGGGTTCTAACATAGATGGCTGAACTTCAGTTGATTTTGGTGAAGAAGCTCTAGCTTTGTCAAAGACCTTAGGGTAAAGGGTAGTAAGGGGATTGGTGGTAAAGTTTGAGATTCATTATGTTAGATGCAAAGTCTTATGTTGATCCCAAAATGCTACATGGTCAAGCTTCGTGGAGTCAAGAAATTCTAGACTTTTCACCAAATGTGAGAAGGGTTTTGATGAAGTTAATGTAGGCCTTACAGTTGTGTCTTTAGAAAGCTATGGTGTTTTGGAAAGAGGGAAGTTATTGGTTTCTGATACTTCAAGACAAAGACAAGGAAGAACCACAATGGGGTCTTCTTCGATAGAGATGGGAGAAGAGACTTGGTCTACCATGGGTGGAGGGGAGGTAAGAGAAGTAGGTTCCTCAAGAGGGTAAAGCATAGGTATTATGGATCCCTCAACATGTGGGTGAGGTATGGGTAAAGTATGATCCTCCATAGGTAAAATAACGGGTAAGAGTGGTGTAATTGGAGTAGGCACAATAGGTCTCTTGTCTATTATGGGAGTATATGATATGGAATCTTCTAGGTGTAAAGGTGAAGTGGGTGGGGTACCACTCTCTATAGGTGGAGGAGAAGTAGGTGAAGAAGGTTACTCAAGAGGGTATAATATAGTAATGATGTTCCATTAGACATGTGGTTTAGGAATAGGTAGGGTGTGGTCTTCAAGTGGTAAGAGGATAGATAACATTGGTGCAAATGAAATTGGGATTTTAGGCTCCTTAGGTGGTAAAGAAGGCTCTTCCTCTCGAGGGAGTGGAATAGGTGAAATAGGCTCTTTTACCTAAGGAGGAAGAATGGTAAAAATAGATGCCACTAAATGTGGGGGAAAAGTTGATGAAATAGGTGTCTCTTACTAAGGGGTAGGTTGAACTAAAGATAAAGGAAAAACCATATTAATCATACAGATATTATGATCACCTGAGTTAGTTATGGACTGGAAAATATTTTGATTTGGTGAATGGTTAGGAAAAGGGTGCTTGAACACATCCATACTTTGATTAGGAGGTGAATTAGGATTATCTAAGACAAGCTTACCTCTATCAAGAATATCTTGAATGATGTTCTTGAGTTTTTTATAATTATTAGAGTTGTGTCCTTTAACTCGATGGTAACCACAAAACTCATCTTTCTTATACCAAGTTGGGATAGGATGGGAAGGGTCAAACTATATAGGAGGTTTAATCTGAGGAAGGCTTATGACACCTTGTTGCAATAGTTTCTCCAAGATGGATGTATCTAATTCCTAAATGGGAGTGTATTGTGTTTGTTCATACCATTATTAGAATTGCTTGGTAAGATTTTGAGAAGTTGAAGAATTCAATTGGTTTGTGGTTTTGGAAGAGGCTGACTTAATGACCACTACATTGGTGGATCCTTTAACCTTTTGGTTAGAGGGAGAAGTTTTAGAGGAGGAGGAGTCATTTAACTTGGTATTAGGATTCTTACTATGTAACTTGACTTTGCCTTCATCAATAATGTGAACCTCAAGTTTCTAAGCCATTGTAAAAACTTCATCAGATGTGCAAAAAGTTTGTACCCAGAGTGTGGATGAGATGTCCTTAACACATGCACTTGAGAAAATCTCAATAATCTTAAGTTGGGGTAAGGAGAAGGAGAGTTTATTGATCAATCTTCTCTAATGAGTGACAAAATCTGCAATAGACTCATCATTGAATTATCTGATAGAATATAGGTCTATTATAGAAATATTCTTTAAAATGTTAATAGAGAAATGGTCTAGGAATATTTGTACAAGTTGGGTAAACAAGAAAAGGGAATGATGAGGTATATATCTATACCAATCCAATACAACACCTGAAAGAGACATAGGGAAAGTGTGAAGTAGTAATACATCATCATGTCCTATTAAATAATAAGCATGTCTAAATGCTCACAAGTGCTATTGTGGGTCCTTTTTACTCTAGAAATGAATAAAGATAGGGAGTTCTTATTAATTTGGATAAGGGTGAATAGGCATAGAAGAATGGATTGGTTGATTGCATATTTGATCATAAGATAATACATTTTTTGAAGCAGAAATGGATGTCTCTAGATTAGACATCTTGTCCATTAGAATCTTAATGAGGTCTAGAGGGGGATTAGTTTGGGGGATTCCTCCTAAGTTATAAGGAAGATGATAGGAAGTAGAGGGAGCATATAGCATAACTTGTTGAGGTTATGTCGAGGCAACATAAGGATAATGAGTCATAGGATAAGGTGTGAAAAGAAAAGGGACTTGTCCCATTGGGTTGGAGACTATGCCTTAGTTGGTTGTTGTTACTAAAGGTTGAATTATTAGCATGGTTATATTGGATGAAGGGTGAGTCATAACTTAGGTAATTATAGGCATGAGTGTGGATGGAATAGGTACCACTAAATTATGGAATGGGGTGTGACTTGGTTGAACTGGTTATGGTTTTGAAAATAGGGAAGTTACACCAGTGTTTAGGTGGGATTGGGAAGTTGAAGATGTCACATTTTGGACATTGTTTATAGTTGGGTTACTCATTAAAGTGGTGGTTCTAGTAACCATGGGACAAATAGTGGAGGCAAATAAAATTGAGGTTGTCTCCATTAAAGAGGTTGGCATACCATAAATTGGGTCACCCAAAGAATTATGGGTTTAGCTCATAACAAGGTAATGCTAAAGGGCTGCCACATTGTGATAAAGAAATTTAGCAAAATCTTGATCTCCCTTAGGCACAATGGGAATTTGGTTAGGTTTGGGTGTATGCTCTGTATCTAAAGTATGCTCTATGACAAAATAAAAAGTGAGAGGGGAAGGTGGAAGTGGTTACCAGCTTGTGTAATCGACAAGAATTTTGGCCTAAGCTTGTGTTAATACCATGTAAGAGGTGGTTTAAATAGTCTTACTACCCTGTATTTGAAACAAAATAAATAAAAACCAAGTTTGAGTGTAGGAAAATGGGATATTTTAGCTTGTTATTTTGAGTAGATGAAACTACGTAATCACTAACATTAGTAGGGATGATCAATATCGGTAGGAGAAGTTTGCCAACATTGGTGGAATAACCAATGTCAATAGGTAAAGTTTGTTGATACCAATAGGGTTAACCAATGTTAGTCATTGTGAAATCTTGAGAAATAGAACATATGATGTTTTAAGAAATTAGAGGCTAAAAATAGGTAAAATAGAAGATGTAAAAGGTTTGTGTAATAAGGAATAACACTCAAAAAACTCAAGATAATAGGTTATACAAACTAAGCTTTAGAAATAGTATTGATTTTGTGAATTAATAGAAAAGCATCCTTACCAACTCAAAAATATAGAAGGAAATTGAAAAGTAGAAAAAGAACATTCAACCAACAACTATTAAATCCTAGAGATTAATTTTTAGTCTCATGTTGGCTTATGCCTCAATCAAATAGTGAGAAGAGAATTTGGTTATCGAAGGTACTAGAAAGTAATCTAGAGCTATTTTTAGATTAGTTTTGGTGCTCAAAAGAAAATCTATGTTAGACCAATTACATGGCTTGTTATAAGAGCTTGCTCTCCACACTTCATGAACTTAGAGCTGAGCCAGGCCACTTAGCCAAAATATACCTTATGTCTAGAGATTATACTCTACTAGAGAATGGAGTGGGTTTTCCCCTTGGTGGTGAAATCCAAGTAGGATAGCCGAGTAGGGTAAGGTGATCCACTAAGTGATGAAATCCTAATGGGCCTTTTCTTAGGTGAGTTTAGATGCTTGTTTATGTGAATGTGGTTTGGTTTTGTAACATAAGTGTACTACAATTTATTCAAAATGCTTGTAATTAACTAGGCGAGTTAATATACAAGTAAACTATTAAATGCAGTAAGTTTTAAACCCAAATCTAAAATGTTTATATTTGAATGAAATAGAGAGGAAATAGGAATATATTATGAATTTGACTATCTTAATGTGCATGCAAGAGGAAGTAAAGAAGGGATTCTTTTTTTTTTTGTAAAATAAAATGAAAAATTACTTATAGAAGCAAGGAGAAAAGAAAGTAAATTTTAGTTTAATGCCTTTTAAATAGAGAATAAGATATTGGATTTTTCATTTTTAAGAGAAAAAATAAGAAGGAAGTGCAAAAATAAAATGAAAATTTCATTATATTGCACCTATACGAATGTTTAAAACAAGAAATGAACCCAAGGAAAACTCTAGGGTCCCATCGAGCATGCCATAAATGTTTCACTAAATTTTGTCTATTTTAAGTATAAAGGAAAATAGAAAGAAGGATGGGGATAAGTTAGAATGAACCCAGATTTGGTTTACACACCATATCTAGACATTGCGAGCACTCCTTTTTGGCTAGGGAGGACTACCTGTAAATAAGAAAACACTATCACAAGATGTTTGCTAGCAGATAAATGAGTGGGATACCAAGTTGCACACTTGTTCCAAGAAGTGTGAAACTTCCCTAGAGATGACAGTTCACTTTTGAGAGATAAAATAATAATGAATAACTAAAAGAGAGGTAAAGAGAGAGTGAAAGAGAGTTAAAATGATTGTTATTAACAACATGTATGTAATAGAGAGTGACAAAGTGTAGGTAAGGTACTTTGTTTATGTTTTATAAGTTTTCTAGGTAGGTTTTGAAGAGGCTATGGAATCCATTGTCACCGATGTTGGTAGGGGAGTGACCGATATTGGTTATACTACCTAGGTCAGTAGTAGGTGATCTATGTCAGTTAGGCTGCCAAGGTTGGTAGGGGTAAATAATTGTCTAAAAGCTTGCAAAAGGATTTTCTAGGTTTGGGAAATGGTTTTGATCAATTCAAGGAGGTTGAGAGAGTTAGGAGAGGGATATTATGGCTTGGTTAAGTCTAGTCAGAGGTTTGGTATGTTAGATAAAGAGGAAACGAGAAAAGAATCTTTGTAACTCCCTCATAGGGGTACGGTCAGAAGTATAAAAATTAGTGTAGGGTAGATATAAATAAATAGAATAATAAATATTTAAATGACCTATAGTATTAGTGATGTACTTAGTTATGGTGGTCATTAAATGATAAGTGCCAGGATGATGATCCCTATCAGGGAGTCCAAACCTGAGTACCTGAATAAAGAGAACAAATGTGTGTTGTTGGTCCTCAAGAGCTTAGTTGCTACTTGTGTTTCACTTACATTGGGTGATTGTAATCCTAGATGTCAAAAAATAGAATGTTGAGAGCCTGAATGAGAGTAAGAATTGATTTTATTATTTTTTAATGACCTAAACTATACTTTGGAGTTTGGCTTATATTATTGATGTCTATGATCCCACTGATGTCAGCCATAATCCCATTGACGTCGGCCATGAGTTGACCAATGTTGGTGGCCCTAGAATAGGTAAACATTTCTATTTTTGGCCTATTTTATATTGTTGTGCATGCCAAGTGTGACACCCATTATAAAATGGTAAAAATAAGAGGTTAGAAAGGAAGTAGTTGTTTAGGAATTTAGTTTGGAAGTATGAATAAGTCTTGGGTAGTTATGATGAGGGGACTAGGTCTTGAGGTGACTCATCAGGGGTGAATTAGTCATAGGTCGAGGTTGCCAGGTAAGGTGGTAATAGGGGTTTTTAATTTACTTAATTAAGTATTTTAAATTAATTAAACATGTGAGGGGTAAAATTATGGATTAGGGAGATTAATTTTTATTATTAAAATGGGTTTAGGGGGGTTTCGACACAGGGAGTTATGCATGTGTGTGATGTAATTTTGGTGTCTATATTTTCCCCTTTTTGTCTTGTAATTTGTAATGACATGTTGTAAGAAAAAAATAGGAGTTATATGCTCCAAGTATTGGATGAGATATCCCCCCTCAAAATGGGAATTGATGAAGGAGAAACCAAAATTAGGTACCAATTTAATAGAAAGGGGATTAGGGAGATTAATTGTTATTATTAAAATGGGATTAGGGGGGGTTTAACATAGAGAGTTATGCACATGTGTGTGACATAATTTTAGTGTCTACATTTTTACATGTTGGGATGGAGGTATGGAGTGATCATGATAGTCATAGATATTGATTCTACTATAATGATGATTTTTCTATCTAATGGTAACCATGGAGTCAAGTCACTAAACACCACACTATGCTTGTTAATAAATTTATAAATATATATGTACATTCCTTATAAGGCATCAACAAATCAATTATTTACCAAATAACTCATCTATTAAGATAAGATATCTCCATTATTGTAACCATTTGTGGTGATCCATGATAAACCCTTCTAAACATCACATCTTTTACTTCAGATTTAAACTTTAGCTCCATGGAATTATGTGAGAAATAACCATTAAAGTGAAACCATTTCATACTATAAATTATGTTAGTTCCTCCCAATCCCACAATAAATTAATCAACAAGTACCTCATGATCTTATGAGATGCCTTCAAACTATTATGAGATGCCTTCACTTCATTTCTTACATAAGCTACGCATTTCTGAACATGGCCACAACATGCATGATAGACTGGATTTTCTTGTTTGATTCTTCCAAATCCCAAGTTTAAAAATTTATGGGATGCATCTTTTAAACTAATTCCCTTCCAAGTTATTTTATTGAAGAATCATATTCTACAATAAAAGGAAGTGAGAAATATGAAATAACAAGAACTTGACATGAACTTATTACCTCCTTTAATCTTCCAAAAGTGGTTGGATAATCTTTTTCTTTGGATTATAATTTCATAGTAAACTCTCCCATAAAATGCACACCATGTAAGCTCTAAGTTTTGTTTATTCCTTTAAGACTCATGATGTAGAACTCTTGTTTAAAAAAAATAGTGACTAATTATATTTCCTTCATGATGCTAAGAATTTTTGGTATATCCTCCTTCATGAATCCTAAAACTTTCTTATAGCTTGATACCCAAAGAACAATAAAAAACTTAGTCACAAAATTTTTAACATTAAAAAAGAACTTGATTTGCTCACTGATATTTAGTATTAAGATTCCCATAGGGACTATTTCCATATTTTCATCATTCATGATCTTGTTTTCCCACAAGTGATCTATAACACTTGAACATGGATCCTTCACAATGCAGTTATAAAACATAACAAACTCTAAGTGTTTCCTCATAGAATTCCCTTTGTTCCAAATGAAAAATATGGAGAACTCAAGATTCATACCGATGCCTCTATATAATTTTACTCTTAAAATATTACTTATATACCATTTGAAAACACAATTTGGAATGCAAAATAAATAGTCCTCACGCCATAAACTACAAGTTTTTCCTCTCATTCTATCACCATTTGGTGCATTCTTTCTATGATGAAGAAAATTTTGTAGTGGCATAAAAGAAAATAATAAATGATCATTATGTTCATATATTAGGCTATCAATACTGATCTCATCCACCTTTGATAAGTGAGGAATTGATATACCTTCATCATATCTATCATTTCAATTCTTAATATCTCCTTAAAATGCATATCCATTAACCATGCTATTCTGATAACCAATCATTACCTTACCCTTTGAAAGTTTGGAGGTTAGTGAATTTTCCTCCATCTTGAATCCTTTACATATATCAAATAGATCCTATTCTTCTTTGACTACATCACCCATTTTTTTACACATGCAATCATTAGAAGATAATAAAACATCTTCTACTACCAAAGAAGGATTACCTTTACTCTATATGCTGGATTTGGCCACAACACTTGGATCCCACACCATTAAGTATGAGCCATATTAATTTTGAGATAAATGATCTCCATTCTACTTTTTACCCTTCCTCTTTTTAATATTTTTAGAATACTTCTCATCATGACATAATTTTTTTAATGACATCATATGCAACAAATCCTTACTCCTACCAATATCCTTATTTCTCAAGTTATAATCCAAGAAGCAATCAAAATGTTTACCTCTATGAGCTGATTTGAAAGTCTGTGAGGGATTTGTAGTATTAGTATCACCCTTCTCACCATCAATAGAATAAGTCTCAAATGGGGCATCTTTATTTAAATCATGCTCATAAACATGGCTATTTCATAGGCCATTCTCATACAACCTTGGCTCTTCCTTGACTTCTTCAAGACTGAAATTATGTGTTAAATTCAACCTTAGAAGTTAATGAAATGTTTTCACAATCCTTACCTTTGAATTTTTCAAGGTGTTTTTTTTTCTTGAGTGGCTATCAGTTTAGCTCTCTTAGCTCTTTTCATCCATTTATCACACCTTTTCTAGGTCCTAATTGCATCCTCTATGATTTTATGTAATGTGGTTATTTTATTTTCAACCACATTTTTTGGTTATATTCTTTCTTTCTTATACAAGAAACATTTCTTTGAAAAATCTTCTATGGTATATTTACCCAAACCTTGCTCTCTTTCATCTTCTTGTAAGATTTTTATATCCTCCTTGTGTGCACTTAGATGCACAACGTCTTGATAATCTAGTTCTACATTTTCTTCTTTATTTTGCAAGAGTTATTTTTCTATGAAATCTTCTTCTGGAATGATCCCTACAACAACTAAATACTCATGAAAGGACATGGTTGACTTAATGTCATTAGATAGAATATGATACTCTTTATACTTACTATCAACTTATAAATTATGTAATTTACTATTTATTTTCTATCTTATAGAGAATAATTTCGATTTTTAGGACCAAAACAAAATTCCAAGAGTCCTCCCAAGCTTCATGCGATTGAAAATCTACAAAATAAATCTTCATAGCTTGGCAAGATCTTGGATTTGATACCACTGTAATAACCCTGATATTAAAATTCATGAAAATAAACTCACAAGGTAATAACCCAACCTTATCACTTATGAAAATGTACTCAAATTTTATATACTTTCTCAAATCCCACACATGCATTGGCATGCATAAACTTTTGTTTTAACTAACAAATTATAGAACATATATGATATGAAATGCAAAACTACTCATGGAAGTTAGGCAAGTCCAAGAGAAAATACAAAATCTAACTATTTCAAGAGATATGAAACCACACACTAAATAAAATATTAAGTATAATCACAAAACACTATGGATGTTGAAAGCTAAACAAATCTCTCACATGTAATTGCAAACTCAAAAACCCTATAAACACACAAATGCATTTAACACACTAAATCTAAAACTTCATGAATATTTGATGAAACTAATGAATGAAATCTCCCTTTTCATCTAAAGGGTTTTCATATTTTGATTCAAAAATCAAAGTCTTTTCATCCACTGATCACCAAGAACCCAAGGGATTTCATCCTTGAATCTTGTTTGTTGAAGCATAAGTGCAACAATATGTATAAATTAATTGTAATGGTAAAATATCCCAAACTGATAAGGATGCCTATCTTAAATAATATTTGGACCACAAATCCAAACATCCCAAATATAATATTTCCATATTCTATCTCTATCATAGGCAATAGAAGGTTTCCTTTTTATACACTTATAATTTTACCCACAAAGATTCTCCACTCCTTGATTTGGGGAGACATTAGTTGGAAAAAGCAATAGTTCCTATCATATTCCAATTTCCATAATTCACTTAACTCCTACATTTTCCTTCTTTTTTTTTTCTACTCTCAAACTTTCTCAAATTTGACCCACTTATAAAATAACAAGTTTCCTTGGAACCCCCATCAATATCCTCTCCTAGAAAGGAATGCTCCATTTGGAAAATTTCCTTAGAAACTCAAAATTAACTCCACCTAGAAAACCATGCCCCAATTTTGAAATAAAATTATAATATTTAATGGCCCATTTTTCAAAAATATGAAGTACGATGGACCACACAATATTAAATAATTATTTGTTAATTATTTAATTAGTTCTCTAGAATTATGGGAATGGAGAAATTTTTCCACCCTTTAGATTTTTTAGAAATGAGACATGAAAAAATATGTGGATGGGCTCTAAAAAAGATATGAATAATCAATAATGGTATAAATTAACCCATTTTTTAATTTAACCCACTTGAGTTAATGCTTGCATACTTTGATTTCCAATGTTGGAGAAAAATAGAATTTGATGTAGGTGCATGTATATAGTAGATCGTTTTTTTTTAATTTTGGTCATAATTAGGTGTTATGGGTCATAAATTTTATATTTTAAGATTTTCCATGCTTCACTTTGCATTTTAATAGTCATTTTGGTTTGTTTCTCATTTTCTGGCTAAAACTGAAATTTGAATTTTTAAACTAGTTCTAGGAGGTTTCAAGAGAATTTCTCATTATCTAATATTTTTTTTGTAAATATTGTTAATATATGTGTCAAATAATTTCATATACATGATTTATATCTATAAAATTGTTTTAGTTCATATATTACCATGTTAAAACTCACTTAAGGTGAAGTCTTAAGTTCGTTTACCAAGATTAGTTAGAGAGTTGAGTAATTTTTGGAGTTTTAGAATGAGGAGGAAAGAATGAGGTTGAGAAGAGTATATGTGGGAAGGATAAAAAAATGGTATAAGATAGGAAAATAGACAATAATCATCAATATTTTGAAATAGAAGAAGAATTATGTAAAAATAGGGTTGTGTAACTAAGACCATGTATATGTTTCCATGTAAATCAATGGAAAGTATGTTTTACTAAGTCTCTTACTAAAAATTTCAATATTTTATCCTATTTAATATGGTGTATTGTTTATTAGAAAATCATATTCATTTTTTTGGTAAAGTATTTTGTTTGTTTCAAACTTGAAAAAGATATATAGGTTACTATAGTCAAGAAAGATTGTCATAACAATCAAGGAAGAGTTGTTTTAACCTATCTTTTGGATTTTAAAAGTGATAAAGAAGGTTGATAGAGTAGGAAAATTGTGTTTCAAGCCATATCTAGTTTAAAATTTTCATAAACATATCATAAAACCAAACTTATCTCTTTTTTAATGCTCTTAGCCTATGTACAGGGCTATTAGGATTTAAAGGACAAAAATCACTATAACTTGAAATTATAACACTTAAAAATTATTGAAACTTTTTATAAAGATGAAATATAATATTTATGAAGTGTTAAAATTGGTTTAAATATTATTTTATATTCTTAAATAAATATATTAGTGATTATTAGTCAACAGGCCTATTTGTAAAGCCTTAAAACCCCATTTTTTATATTTTGATTTTTCAATCAAATATAAAGGTAAAGATAAATATGATGAGTTGAAATAAAATAAAATTAATGTGATAAATAATTTTTTATCTCAATTACATGCTGTTTGATCTCAATTTTCCATCAATAAGGATTGTAGGCTTGTTTTCTCACTCAAGCAAGTTGCAAGTTGATTATTCCTTTACCCATCACCACCATAATTAGATTTGCCCAAAGACAAGGGGAAGTGGGAAGGATGCATATAAAAATAATCAAAACATTTTTAATTTCCCCAAATAAGGTGAAATTATAGGATTGGAAGTAGAAGAAAAAATAAATCATAGAATTGGCCCTAAAGAGGGTGGTCTTAGTTGATCACAATAATGTGCCCCAGTAGGGAAAATTTGATAGTTAATACAATGAGATACCCTATTATGGAAGATTTGATTGTGATTAGTATAAATAGGTTGACATAATAGGGAAATTTTTTTCTTTTGACACATGATGATTAAATAATTGATTAGTTGTTTGGAGGATAGTAAACAAGGAGATCCATTTGCCACAACATTGCCTATGAGACTTATAACACTTGATTTTTTATGTAGCACCGAATGGTATCCACTAATATATAATACACCATGATTACTAGGATGCAATGTTCATAAAGACTAACCCCCAATCCAATATACAATTGACAAAAATGCACCAATGATAAAAACCATGACAACAATGTTTTCATATGCCAATTGATGGCTCAAGTAAAAATAAATTATGGGAGGTACCATGATGATGACCCTATTAGAACAATGGAAAAAGTTAAGGAAAAAATATTAAAAAAACAAGTAAGAAAATAATCAATAAAATACAAACTAAAAAGAAAAGTAACATAAAGCATCTTGTTTCTTAAGAGGTAAATAGAATAATTGCACCAAGAACAATAAAAAATAATCATTATTGGAAAGAACATAAATACACCATAAAATAAGCAATTAATAAATTATTTGTGCATGTGTGAGTTTGAGGTGTTACTCTTAGATATTTTCACCCTACGCTATAGAGTGTAACTAGAAATATAAGATGGTAACTTGGATAGAAGGGGGAATAGAATAAAAATTAAGAGGTGGCTGAATTGTCTCTAAATGCCTCATGTAAGTGGACACTACCTGCATAGTCTAATGGAATTCAAGCCAAACTTAGTTCCCCCAGAGATGTGGAAAAGAATAAAAATGATGATAAGTAAGATATTTGATCAGAGAGGAAGAATAGGAAAATATATACACTTGAAATAGTGAGATCATTTAGATAAATTAGGAAAAATAGAATGGCAATAAGATTTCCCAACCTGACCCAAAAAGCCCCACATATCCAAGCACTACCTACATAGTCTATGTGGACATGAGGCTGATGTAGTTATCCAAAAAATGGGAGTGTAAATGAATGATTGAAAATGGTAAATAGAAATGAAAACTAGTTGGATAAGGGTTTTTCACCTCATAAATGCAATAAATCACACCATCTAGAGCATAGCCAAAGGCCACTAGTAAACAGGATGATAAAACAAGGAAAGAGCTTATAGCTTAATATCTCTCATGGATATTTTAAGCCCTTTTTTGAAATTATTTAATCTTTAGGTTGTTTTAGGGTTTTCAAATTTTTAGTTTTTTGAACTATTTTGAATGTGTTTGGGTTTTGGCATCTCAAATCAATGGAAGATTAGTATATGCAAAATGTGTTAACTTAAAAAATGGTGAGAGCATGGCTTAGGTTACTTAAAAAATGGTGATATTATAGAAAAGGGGTAATCGAGATGACCTTAGAAACTGAGCACTATCTACATAGTCTAAATGGAACTAGTTTCATTATAGTTTAACCCTAGCAGAAGAAACTATGAATCAGTAATAGGGTTGAGAATAGGAATGGAATATCAATAAAATAAATGATATAGGATTTAATAAGAGATTAAAGATGAAATTTAAAGACCATCATTTATGGAAATAATGTGTAAGATCTTTTGAGATATTACATGTCTTAAATGTGCTTATGGTGACCAAATATAAATAATCAATTTAAAACTTTATCAAAATTATGAGATCTAAAATTATCTATTATACTGATGAACTAGAATCAAGATCGTGACTGGTAATATGATGAAGGAATAAGATCAATATGGACTAACACAATTAAAATTGGGATGAAGGGAGGATGTATTTAGTTCATTCCCCCAAGTAGGGGTCCTCATAGACTAAATCAAGTGTAAAAACACTTGAGAAGCATAATATTCATGGGCTCATATAACTTTTATCCATATGGTTTAGCCAATATGTATGCCCCATATCCATAGTTTTTTATGATGATGAATGGGCCTAGCCAATTAGGATCAAACTTTCCCTTATTTTAATGGGTGATATTGGTATTCTTTTGGTTTTATTTTAAAACTAGGTCATCAAGTTCAAAATCTTTGTTTTTGATATTCTTGTTGTAGCTATGGTGCAACATGTTTTGATATTCCTGGAGATTAATTAAGGAAACTACCTATTTTTCATTAAGTGGGTCTAATTCTTGCAAGTGAGAAATCATGTATTCCTCTTCATCAATGATATCCTATAATGAAATGTGCAAGGAAGACAATTCAATTTTGATAAGGAGAATAACTTTAGTGCCATAAACAAGGGTATATTGTGTGGACCTTGTTGGGGGTTCCGGTATTGGTATAGTAAGCCTAGAGGGAGGGAAATAGTTTCAAATTTTAATCATGGAAAAAATAATTAACAATTTTTTAAGTATTTAGATCGAGGTTTTGTTATATTTTTTAGATTAGCTAATTTTTTGAAGAAATAGGTAGTGGAAAAGTGTTAATTGATATGGTATTTGGCACAAAAGGATTTGACATCATTATTTTTAAAGGAGTCACCATTATAAAAAATGAGGTCAAATGGAATGCCAAAGCAAAAATTATATGATTGAGGATGAGATTGGAAATATCCTTCCCTATTACATAAGTGGGTGAAATGGATTCAACCCACTTTTTAAAATATTCAATTGTAGTAAGGATGCATTTATGGCCATATAAATAAGTAGGATTGATTTTCCCTATGAGATTGAGTCCCCATGTGGAAAATGGTCATGACATAGTGATCAAATGAAGTAGATGATCTAATGCATGAATGATATTGGCATGATTTTGATAAGCTACACACTTTTTTACATAATCACATGCATTAGCCTCCATAGTGTCCCATAAATATCCTATATGTAGGAGTTTCTTGGCAAGGACTAGTCCACTAACATGGGCCCAACAAATCCCTTTGTATACCTATTTAATCACTAGTCTAGAATCTATCGAAGCTAAATAAGGAACTAGGGTTCCATAATATCCTCTATGATAGAGTGTGGTAGTGTAAATGGCATAATGAGAGGTATTATTAATGAAGGATTTTTATTATTATAGGAAAGGTAATAAGGGAGAATATTATAATAAAGGTAGGCATATATATTAGAGTAACAAGGTGATCTAGGACCAACAATATTACATATCATTTCAGATTCGTAAAATTCATGAATTGGCTTTAAGAGATGTTAAATATGGAATGGGTAATCTAGAGTATGATCTATAATTTCTATTAGTAAACCAATTATTTACATTACATCGACAATCTTGTTACTATTTTTTAGAGTATGTTTAAAATGGATGTGTTCAAAGCTCTATTTAAGATGGCCCACCATTTCCTTTTAAAGAATAAGCTTGTCATATTTAGTTTGGTATTACTTTATCAACTAGTTAATAATCAATTGAGAATATCCATGAACATGTAATTTATTGATATTTAATTATAATGATAGTTTAATCCCTATAGCAAGTGATTCATACTCTATTATATTATTAGTACCAAAAAAATAATGTGGAATGATTTGGTAATAATATCCCCCTAAAGCATTATGAATAGAATATTATCTCCAAATCCATAAGAAGTGTAGGAACCATCAAAGTAAAGGCTCCCATGTTAATGCTCAGAAGAACTATCATCCAGATTCATGATTGCTTCATTAGTAAAATTGAAAATGAGTGGTTTGGTGTATGATAAGGGTGCTTTGGCAAGCTGATCTGTAAGTTTCTACCCCTTAATGGATTTTTTATTTAAATATTTAATCTCAAATACACCCTGACCTATTTATCCATACAACCAATCAAGGTTGCCTTGGAAAGTAGGTATTTGAGTGGGTCCACTTTGGTAATGAAAATGGTCTTGTTATAAAGCATATAATGTCATAACTTTAGGGTTGTAAACACCATGGCTAACTAGGAATTTTTAATTGATCTATAATTATTTTCATAAGATACAAATGTATAGTTAGGTAACATCATAAGATAACAATGTATAGTTTAGGTAATATACAACTCTTTCTTTCCCATGATCATTTTGGTATGTTAGGAGTGCCCCCAAGGCACATTAAATTGTTGGGATGTAAATTTTTTTTATCTTTATAGGTGTAGGTAGAGTGAGAATAGGTGGATTTTATAGATATTCATTTAATCACTCAAAGGACTATTTAAAATTGATATTCAATTATAAAATGGTACCTTTATTCATAATACAAGTAAAACGATGGCATCTATCTACCAACTAGGAAATAAACTACCTAATAGATTGGATATTACCCTGTAGGCTACAAAACTACTTTAGATTAAAAGGTGGAGGAATTTATGTAATGAGATTAAAATTGGTTGTATAAAATTTAATTACATTAAGGGATACACTAAAACCTATCAATTTACCTAAATTAATGTCAAAGACACACTTTTTAGGGTTAAGCCTTAGTTTATATTCATGAAGTCTTTCAAATATTCTTCATAATATATCTAGATGTCCTATTCTAGTATTATTTTCCCCAAAATATAATCCATGTAATATTCAATAATATCATGAATCATGTCATGGAAAATGATATTCATTGAACTTTGGTATGTGGAATTAATATTCTTGAGGATAAATGGCATCACTTGATAGCATAACGTTCCCCATGGAGTGGTGAATGTTATCTTAAGTTGGTATTAAAGTGTGATTTTGATATGATTATATCTAGAGAATACCTGCATAATAGAATATTGTACCCTATTAATGAATCCATAATCATATCAATTTGGGCAAGGGAAAATCATCTTTTGGGTATGATTTATTGATATATCTTAAGTAAATACATAATAAAATTACTTGTGGCTTTTCATTGACTAGGAATATGTTAAATATACACTCTAAATAATAAATAGGATAGATAAATCATGCATCCAATAGTTTTTATATATATTTATTTATTTACAAGCATGATTGAGGGTGAATTTTTTTAGATTCTAATTGATTGGCTTGGGATCAGGGTGTACAACCAAAGTAGGGTCCAATCCAGGAATATCTAAATAAGACTAGGCAAAAATATTGACAAATTCTTGAAGAAGGGAAGTAAGAATCTCACATTCATCTTCAATGAGGTTCACTCTAAGTTTGATCCATTTAGGATTAGATAGTGTTCCAATATTAAATTCTATGGTATCTTCCATAAGTAGTGTTTAACCATCTTTTAGAATTTTTGGTAATGGGGTACATTGGTATTGATCTACATTGAGTGGATCAACTAGAGATATTATAAGAAGAATGTGAATCTCTAACATCTGGTAAAGGCCAATTTGCAAATTTATGAGGGAAATACTAAGCTAATTGATCAAATAGTTTTTTATCCTTTAAACTGATTCCTAATTAATAGGAAGTTTTGGGACTAGAGGAGGCCTAGGATTTATTTGAAAGAGGATGAACTTCCCCAACTAATGGTGTCTAAAATAGGTTTTAACCATGAGAAACATCTTTTTATTTACTTTTTCCTTGTCCCAAAATCACCTAAAATAGGTTTTCACTTTGGGACCTTAATGTTTTATTTTATTTTTATTTTTATTTGTGACTATGAAAGTTCACTTACTCTCCAAAATAATTTGTAGGGTCCAATGTAATAATAAATTATTGGGGATCAACCAAAAAACTTGATTACTTTTATGTAAGAAACTAAACACAGAATTAAACTAGAATAATAAGTAATTAGAATCATAAACAACAAAGAATAAGAGATACAAGAAACCACCCTGAAAACTTGTATTAAACTCTTCCAAAAGAAAATACAATGAAGAAAATCACACTTTCTTCTCACACCTCTCAGATGTATAGATATCTTTCCCTCAAGAGTTTTCTCTATCAATTAAAATCAATTCCAACAACCTGGATTGATACACATATACAATAAATGTCTTGTATTGTTCTCAATAAGATATGAAGATCTAATCCTATTATATAATATTAGGAATCATGAGCATGCATTCTCCACCGTTAGATATACCTCTTAATCAAGGGTTCAAATCAGTCCTGCCAAAAATAGAAATGCAGACTCAATACCAATAGTTAATCTAATCATGCAAATAATTTGTTCATCCATGAAAATAGACTTTTTGGATGCATAGGTAACTGACATCGGTCCCTTCCTGTCTGCACATGACCAACATCGGCCGATCCATAACCAACGCTGGTAGCTCCCATTCAACCCCTAACTGACATCGGTCTCTCCTAACCAATGCCAGTGACTGTGTAACTCCAGCAACCTAAAATTTACTCATTTGGTGAAGCTTTTAGCTCCACAACTCAACAATATCCCACTTGGAGATAAACAGCTGCACTAGTACCTGTACAGCAACATCTTCTAGCTTCTCCATCTTCAAACTCAATCTTGAGGACCAACAAAATTTGAATGAAGATTCAACTTCTCCTTTGTTACTGGCTTAGTTAACATATCAGTAGGGTTCTTATCTGTATAGATCTTCTCCAGCTTCAACTCACCATCTTCCAATACCTGTCTAATGAAGTGGTACCTAAGCTGTATATGTTTGGTTCTTGAATGAAAGGCTGAATTCTTAGCCAAATGAATTGCACTTTGACTATCACTGTATAATTTGCAACTCTCTTGCTCCTTTCCCAACTCTTCCATAAACCGTGTTATCCATATCATCTCTTTGCTAGCCTCTATGACTACAATATATTTTGCCTCTGTAGTAGACAAGGAAACAACCTTCTGCAACTTTGAAATTCAGCTAACCGTCATTCCACCAATAGTGAACACATATCCTATGGTGCTTCTCCTACCATCCAAATCACCTACCATATCTAAATATACATAGCCATGTAGAGAAGTGTTTGACCCTCCATAGTACAAATGCCTACTGCTGGTCCCTCTTAGATATCTAAGAATCCATTGGACTACTTTCCAGTGCTCCTTCCCTAGATTGGCCATATACTTACTGACAACTCCCACTACTTGGGCAATATCCGGTCTAGTACATACCATTGCATACATTAAGCTCCCAATTGCGGAAGCATATGGAACTTTCCTCATGTAATCTACCTCATCATGTGAATTAGGACACTATTCTTTACTCAACTTGAAGTGTCCAGCCATAGGTGTGCTTACCGTTTTTGCATCCTGCATATTGAACCATTTTAACACCTTGTTCACATAATCCTCTTGAGACAAAATCAACCTATGATTTTTCCTGTCTCTCTTAATACTCATGCCAAGGATTTTCTTTGCTGCTCCCAAATATTTCATGGCAAATGTGTGAGCTAATTTCACCTTAAGCTCAGAGATATCCTGCATGTGTGAACCTGTAATAAGCAAATCATCTACATACAGTAACAAGATAATATATCTATCATTATCCAATCTCTTAAAATAAACACAATGATCAGATTGACATCTACTATAGCCATGCTCAGTCATAAACCTATCAAATCTCAAATACCATTGTCTAGAAGCTTGCTTGAGACCATACAAGCTTTTCTTCAATCTGCACATAAGTTTCTCCTTACCTTTGACCTCAAATCCTTCTGGCTGATCCATATATATTTATTCATCCAAATCTCCATGAAAAAACATTGTCTTAACATCAAGCTACTCAAGATGCAAATCCTCAATAGCAACTAAAGACAATACAGTTCGAATAGAAGTCATTTTTACTATAGGAGAAAAAATTTCACCAAAATCGATACCTAGTTTTTGTGCAAATCCCTTCACTACCAACCTGGCCTTATATCTCATCTATCCATTCTCTCCTTCCTTCAATTTGTAGATCCATCTATTTTTTAGTGTTCTCTTTCCCACTGGAAACTCAACCAAATCCCATGTTTGGTTCTCTTTCAAGGAATCAATTTCCTCATTTATGCTAAGCTTCCACTGATTCCTAGATTCCACCTATATTGCTTCATCAAAACTCTCTGGTTCTCCACCATCAGTGAGCAATAAATAGAATAATGAAGGGGAATATCAAATTGGAGGTTTAATTACCCTTTTTGACCTCCTGATGGGCGTTTGAGACTCATTCTCAACATGCTATCCGCCCAAATTCTCTGACAGTGACCGACCTCGGTCACCTCCAGGCCTGTAACTGACCGACATCAGTTCCACATGACCAACGTCGGTTCCTTCCTAACCGACGTCGGTCACTGTTTAACTAACGTCATTTCCTGTATTGCCGACATCAGTTCCTTCCTAACCAATGTTGGTCTCTATGTTTTCCTATCTGTGATTATTCTTTCTCATGAGCTCATTTTGGATCGTCACCTCATCCAAATCTCCATGGCCCTGCTCATAATTCTTCAGCTTCTTGAGTTGATCACTATACATCACTTTTTCATTAAAAACAACATCATGGCTCCTAATTATTTTGTTAGTTCCTAGATTCCAAAACCAGAATCCAAAATCTCCAGAGCCATAACCAATAAATGTGCACCTTATAGATTTAGCATCCAACTTCTTTCTATTTTCCTTATCAATGTGCACAAAAGCTTCAGAACCAAAAACTCTGAGAAATGATAGATCTACCTTTTTACTTGTCCATGCCTCTTCTAGAATTCCACCATCCAGAGCAGTAAAGGGTCCTCTATTAATTAGATAAACTATAGTATCTACAGCTTTTGCCCAAAACTATAAGGGAAAACCAGCATGCAACCTCATACTCTATGCACACTCCAATATTTTTCTATTCATCCTTTTAGCAACTCCATTTTGCTGAGGTGTCCTTAGAACCATCCTTTCCCTGCATATTCCATACATAGAATTGTAACTTCTGAACTTATTGCTACAGTACTCACCACCATTATCAGATCTAAGGCACTTCAATCTCAAACCTATTTCATTCTCAACCAAAGCTTTCTAATTCCTAAATGTGTCAAAAACATTAGATTTATTCTTTATGCAATAGACCCATACCTTTCTTGTAGCATCATCAATGAAAGTAACATAATACTATGATCCTCCAATAGAAGCTACCTGAGCTGGTCCCCACACGTCTGTGTGAACAAGCTCCAACTTGTGCTTCCTCTTTGTTGACCCAGTTTTGATAAATCTTACTCTCTTCTATTTTCCAAAAACATAATGCTCATAGAAATCTAGATCTATTCTTTTCAAATTTGAAAGCTTACCTTTTGACTTAAGAATTTTCATTCCCTTCTCACTCATGTGGCTGCACCTACAGTGCCACAACTTTACATCCACGTCTGAAGTAGATAATATAGAAGGAGAATAATCAATAATACAATTACATAAATAGAGAGTACCTACTCTCTTACCTCTGACTAATACAAGTGCTCCCTTGGTAACCTTCCAAGATTCAGCTGTGAGAGTTACTGTGCAACCCTCATCACCCAACTTTCCTACAGAAATTAGATTCCACTTCAGGGCTGGGACATGCATGACATCCTTCAACACCCATGTGTTTCCATTCTGCAATTTTAGTTGCACTTTTCCTTTTCCAACAATTCTACAAGGCTCATCATCCCCTAAATAAACTTTTCCAAAATCTCCCTGGACATAATCATTGAAAAATTCTCTATTTGGGGTAGCATGGAAAGAGGCCCTAGAATCTAAAACCCAAAATTCTATTTTATTATGCAAAGAAAGTGAAAGAGCATCTTGTGCAACAATACCTATAACTTTTGCTTCTTCTTTACTTTCATGCTGATTTTCTTCTTTAGGTTTTGACCAGCAATCTTTCCTTGCATGGCCTATCTTTCCACAATTCCAGCAGGTTATCTTCCTACCATTTTTGGATTTGGATCTACCTCTCATCTTTGACTTAGACCTTGATCTCCCTTGCTTGCTCTTCTCTTTTTTCCTTCCCCTAATTTCAAAACTTAAAGCATTTCCTGATGTTTCTTTTGTGCTTTTCCTACGAATTTCTTCATTCAAGATTAGACTAACAACATCATCTACTTTTAAAATATTTGAAGTAGATGCAGTATTACTAATTGCCATTACCAAGCTATGCCAGCTTTCAGGTAAAGAGCATAAGATTAATAGAGCTTTAATTTCATCATCAAAAACTATTTTGACTGAATTTAATTGATTTACAATTCCATGGAAATCATTTAGATGATTAGATACAGATCCACCTTCCTGCATTTTCAAATTAAATAACTGCTTCATAAGATATACCTTATTTGAAGCTAAGGGTTTTTCATATAAATTTGCTAAAGTAGTCATTAACTATACCATTGACTTTGCCTGTGATAAATTAGATATCACAGTAGATGCCAAACTCAATCTTATAGATCCAAGAGCATTTTTATCAAGAACTTCCCATTCTTCATCTTCCATGTCTGTGGGCTTCTTTGAAACCCCACCTAACAGTAAGTATAGATCTTTCTGATACAAATAATCTTCTATCTGCATTCTCCATAATTGGTAATTCTTGCCATTAAATTTCTCCATTCTCAGTTTACTTTCTTCTGCCATTGCTTCTCCCACTCAAATAGAAACCCCTGTGAGTGACCTGTAATCAACAAATACTAACCAGATCTGAAACACCTATTAGTCAACTTGAGCTATGATACCACTTGTTGGGGATCAACCAACAAACTTGATTACTTTTATGTAAGCAACTAAACACGAAATTAAACTAGAATAATAAGTAACTAGAATCATAAACAGCAAATAATAAGAGATACAAGAAACCACCCTGAAAATTTATATTAAACTCTTCCAGAAGGAAATACAATGAAGAAAATCACACTTTCTTCTCACACCTCTCAGATGTATAGATCTCTTTCCCTCAAGAGTTTTCTCTATCAATTACAATCAATTCCAACAACCTGGATTGATACACATATATAATAAATGTCTTGTACTATTCTCAATAAGCTATGAAGATCTAATCCTATTATATAATATTAGGAATCATGAGCATGCATTCTCCACCATTAGATATACCTCTTAATCAAGGGTTCAAATTAGTCCTACCAAAAATAGAAATGCGGACTCAATACCAATAGTTAATCTAATCATGCAAACAATCTGTTCATCCATGAAAATAGACTTTTTGGATGCACAGGTAACTAACATCAGTCCCTGCCTGTCTGCACATGACCAACGTTGGCTGATCCATAACCGACACTGGCAGCTCCCAGTTGACCCTTGACCAATGTCGGTCACTCTTGACTGATGCCGGTGACTGTGTAACTCCAACAACCTACAATTTACTCATTTGGTGAAGCTTTTAGCTCCACAACTCAACATAAATCCTTATTTGTGATCACCAAATGGAAAATTGTCTTTAAGGCCTAAGAATTCAAATATTACCTCATCATTTTGAAAATCATCTAATGGTATGTATTAATCTTTTTTGTCCTAGTCAATCAATTGGAAGTGATGGAGGAAAAGATGGGAATAAGATGGTATAAAATTAATGAGACATATGGTATGATGATCAAATAGGTTGATGTCATCTAAATCATAATAAATTTTATAATATGAATCTATGTCACTATCAACATTATTAGTGTTAGATGATAAATTAATGTCACTCTTAAAATCTAAGGGGTCACCCCCAGGTAGTTTACCTCAAGTTCCTTTATTTTTGGTAACTAACACTAGCTCAATAGTTCTTTGTTGTTTTCCCCCCAGGAATTTACCCTTATAGGATTTATTATCCATTATGATATTTGGAATAATATACTATATGTTTTGGTATCAAGTGGAAAAATCATCATTATATAACCATGAATCATCATCGACCTTGATTTTTTTGTCTCTCATGAAGTGGTTTTAATGAAAACCATGGGTCCTTTTTGACAAAAAATAATCCTTTATATTCCATTCCATTTTAGTATTTTTAACTTTAGGTCTACCATAATATTTTTGTGTCTTATACAACTTGGTTATATAGAAATCATTAGAAATTTTATATCCCCCAAGGCCATTCTCTTGAATAGTTAAATGAATGGATATTATAGTAGGTGGTGTCGAGGTATGTTCCTATTATTCTGTTGAGGCATTGATGTTGTCATTGATGTCAAAGGTAATTGAGTGTCATTTTTTTCCCAAAGGTGATATTGTGATAATGCATGGTAAGTGATCATGATGGCTTATGCATGGACTAGTAGGTCCTTGAGTTCTACATAAGGTCTTGGCATAATGTTGTAATGTGATAAGCTTATGAGTAGTGTTGTTATATTTCTATGAAAGATCATCATAAATAAAGTGTTGATTGTTTTGAAGTTATTATTTTTATAAGGTCATTGTTGACCAAGTTCATAAGAATCAAGTATTTGTGGACAAGGTGTATTGTGAATCCTAGTCTTGTCTTGGTGAAGGCATGAATAGTGAAGCTTAATGAAGTGAGTGAGCTTAGATAAGTGAGAATATGTTTGATATTATGTAAACATATGTACAATGTGGATAATATTTTAAAGGAGGTTTCAAGGTCATTTCATGGCTTATTCATTTGCATGAAGAGAACTAGTAGAGGCTTGGTAGCATATTGAGGTGATTAAATTGAGGCTTGTGAGAAGATGTGTGGTAGTGATTGAGAATTGGTATGAGGTTGATTGTTTGTGTTTTCTAGTGTGGATTTATGTGTCCAATGGAGTGTATTATGAATATGTATAAGGTATTTTCAATTTCATATCCTTGGTGAAGGACTTCAGGGCTTCATGAATTTAGAGAGAGAATTTGAAGATGATTAATGTCTTTTCTCTTCATGTATTGTGTTATCAATAAGGCTAGTTCAGTGTTAGCAAATGACCTATATATTTTGAGAAGTTTTGGTCAAAGGAGACTAATGGGATATGTTGTGGATCTTGTCTAAGATGTTTGGATATGAGTTTTGAGCTATAGAAGGAGTCTTGAAAATCTCAAAGTGGTATGGTGCCTAGTAGGTATGTTTGATGGACTAGTTCTTGAGCATGGATATGGCTTATAGAGGAGTGATGATAATGATATAGATGTGTATGGACTTGAATTTGTGAAATATAGTTTTATACCATGAGATAAAGGTTTATATCTAGTCACATGACTCTCAAATCAAGTGAAATGGGTAAGTTCTTCATTGGTGGTCTTCTCATGGACCTTGTCTTAAGACCCTAGGTGGCATGAGGAGGCATCATGATCAGATTTGGAGGTTTTTGAGCTAATTTTTTGAGGTTTGACATGTTTTTTCAAGTTTTTTGGTGAATTTTGAGGTCTTTTGCTGAATAAGAAAGCATGAAAAGTAGTTTTGAGGTCTTGAGTGTTCTAAGAATGAAGAGATGAAGCCCTGAGAAAGACTTTCTCATGCTTGTTGGATCATCAATACTTTTCATGGGATATTGAATAGTTTGTGGTAGTTTGGGAAGGATCATAGGTGTATTATATAGTGATTAGTGTTTTTAATGAGGGGAAATCCTTTATGAATGATTTCTATGAGTAAAAACTAATTTTTAGTGCCTTAAAACCCTAAGTTGAACCAAATGTTGGAGATATGATTTAAAAGTGATCAAAATTGTTTGGAAAGGTTAGTATGATTATTTTTTATTTTTTTCAACTCTCTTAGTCACCTCTAGGTGGCATTGGTTAGAGAGAGGATAGAGAAAATGATCAATTACAAGCATATTTATAAAGAAGTTTGTATAGTTCTCAAAAGTTGCATTGAACAGAAGTGAATGGATGAAGGGATAAGATAAAGATTAATATTTTATGTCCATAAATGTTTTAGGAAAATATATATTCTCTATGTTAATAATTTTGGTCATCCTAGTGAGCCAGTCACTAACTAGTTTTGTAATACAAAATGTGTGTTTTTAGAATTGTTACTATTGAAGGCCTTTACATGGTAGATTGATGCTCCTGAGTCATTAAAGATTTTTTATAGGAATTTTTTGTCCTATTAATTCATTAGAGATATTGTGAAATTTAGGTTAAGTTTTTGAGAAGTTGGTCACAAAGTTACTTGTCTAAGTGAGTTAAGGTTGTGTGTAATAAGGACTAGTGTTTGGTTTGTAAGTTGAATAATTGCTTATAGACCATTTTTTTTTTTGTATTTTAATTTTTTATATGGATTTAATAGTATAATTTTAATATATTTTTTATCATTATAATTATCTTTTTTATTATGGAAAGTCAAAAGCATGACTAGGTTTTTGATGTTTTTGATAGTTTTGAGTAGTCATCTAGTAGAGATGAGTTTGAGGTGATTTGACTACTTTTAAATATTATAATGAATATAAAGATGTTTTTAAGGTATTTTGTGTTAATACTAGTGAATTTTTAGTCATGAAAATTCCTTTTATAGATGTTGGTGGTTAATTATTCATGACTAGATTTTAGAACATTCAGACAGTTCTGAGTGGTCATGTTGTAAAAGTGAGTTTGAGGATTTAAGATCTGTGTTTAAGTTTATAATGAATTTATTTATGAAATTGAGGTAATTAATATTATGAATATTTTATTTTTTTAATTTTGATTTGTGATAATTGGTTGTATGGTTTAGTTTTTCAAGATATACTTTATGGGTGTGTGCAGGCCTAATCATGAGTAGTGATAATGATGTGGTTCAAGTAGTGAATTGGACTAAAATGTGGTATGGAAATAAATATATGTTATAAGTGGTATATTTTATATGTTTTTTAATTTTATAATCTATTTTTAGAGGCTAAATAAGTTTTAAGAGGGATAAGTGTAATGTGTTGCTTGAGAAGGCCTAATTGCATTAGGTCTCCTTTAGGCCTAATGATGGTTTTGGTCCTTATGAGTGGTGTCCAACATATATAGTTATTATTTCATGTATTAAACGTGTTATTTTACTAATTTTAAGGTTAATCCAAATTATTACAGGTTTATGGCTGACCAAGTTATGTGCAAGCAAGAGTCAAGTATAAGAATAAGGCCTATTTGGTGTGTAAGTCGAATGGTTGAATAAGAAAATTAGATATAAGATTTTTGATCTCAAGGAGGTATTTTATACATAAAATATGTGGATTCAAACTATTATGAAGATATAGTATTTTTCTAAAGCTAAATAACAAGGTCATATGACCTAATCAAGTCAAAAAGATGGCTAGTCAAGCGAAGAGGCCTAAAAGGCTATTTGAGAGAGATAGAAGTGTGTGAATATAATAATAATACGATCATAATATATTGTGTGATAAACATATATTTTTTAAGGTGATCAAAATTTCTAGGTGGCTGAGTTTATTTTGAGTCATCTAGGGGCTTGGTGCCTCCTTGCAAGTTCATGCATGCTAAAGACTACTTGAGTGGGTCCTTGACTAGGTAGGGGTTGGTGCTCCTTATGGATTTGGTGTTTCTCTTATTTTGGATATTTATATTATATGACTTTAGTCCATATTTATGGTTCTATGGGTTTTCTTCCCCTTTAGGTTTTCCCACGTATATGATGTGTTTTGTGCTTCATGCTCTTGTGTATGCTTATTTATGAATTGGTTGATCTATGTGTTCAAATGAATGATTCATAAATGATAAGTGGAATTGAATGTATGTTTTGTAGACACTAATTCACCCCTAGTGGATATGCTTCCAATAATTGGTATCAGAGTAGGTCTTTTAGAATAAGCTTGATAACTTGAAGGTGATCCTAAAAGCATAGAATTAGGTAATGGATGTTGCTCAAAAGAGAAAAGTCTTGTTGAAGAAATCTCCAAGATTAGAATGGAAGTGGATTCCTTGAAGGAAGAGTTATAAAAATTATCAATCAAATTTAAGACATTTCAAAAGTTTGAAAAGTGTACTAGAATTCTCAATGATATGTTGAATAATCAGTAGTCTCCTCATGATAAGACTAGTCTTAGTTTCAATGAATATCAAAAGAAGAATGCTAAGGTGATCAAGGAGAGTCAGATCTTAAAGGATAAAGGAAAATAAAAGAGTAATGGTACTATAAAAGTGAAGATAAATCTAATCAAGCAATCCAATACTATGAGGAATTATGGTATGAGAGATGTCATATGATATAGCTATGATAAAAAAGGTCACATTTCAAGGTACTATAAGATAAGACCTATTGAAAATACTAGTCAAGAGAAGAAGGTTTTTAGGCTTGTAACTATAAAGTGGGTAAAGAAGTTAGTTCCTATGAAGAAGATGAAGGGGAAGCTATCTAGATTGATCATGAGTTCTAAGAAGGCAAATGAGTTATAGATTAGTTTTCAAGACTAATGAGATTATGAAGACCATTTAAAAATTGTTAACTAAGTTGGATGTGCTATTGAAATGTAATAATTTTTCCTTTGTTTTAGACTATTGGTGTCTAGTAGTTGGTAGTTGACCTCTATAGCTATATGTCAATAAAGTGGTATTAGTTTGAGAATCCTAATGACTCATTTTATGAGCTCAAGTTGTGAAGACAAGGTAAAGTGAGGTGTCCCAATGAGTATTATGATATTGATCAATTATTTTTAGTCATGCCAAGGAAAAGGTGAGTATTAGTGCTTTATTTGTTGATCTAAAAATGGTATGAATGGTGTTAGGTGGAGCATGTGCCTAAGATGCTTCTTAGCTTCTTTGTTCCTATGTGTTAAATTTTTGGTTCTTAAAGATGGTTGTCATTATTAAGAAGATGCTTTGTCAAATGGGGATTTAATTGTTTAGTTTTTGATAGATATAAATAAAAGATATTGATGTTCATATGTTTGAGGTATGCATAAGATTAATGGGTGCATGGTTGAGTACTTCTATGAGTTGATCACCTATTTGGTTGATCAAAGGAAGATTGATCTTATTTGGGGAGAAAACATGTTTTAGGTCCAAAGATAAGATTGTAGTATTGTCAGAGATGACCTTTTATCATTAATTTCAAAGGGGTAGAAAGAATATATTGGGAAAAAGACTAGTTTTTGGGGAAATCTAGCTTGGGGAGATGAAAATGATCTATTTTGTTAGAGTGTTTGCCATCCATGACAAAGGGGGAGATAATTGAGGTATGTTACTTTTGTTGTGTTGAGGCATTATCTCAAAGGTAATTGAGTTTCATTGATCTCCCAAAGGTGCTATTATGAATATTCATGGTAACTGATCATGATGGATTATGCATGGACTAGTATGTCCTTGAGTTCTACATAAGGTCTTGACACAAATTTGTGATGTGATAAGCTTATGAGTAGTGTTGTTTTATTACTATGAGAGATCATGAGAAAGAGAATGTTGATAGTGTTTAATTTATTGTTTTTATTATGTCATTTTTTACCAAGTTCATAAGAATCAATTCTTTTTGGAAAAGGTATATTGTGAAGCCTAGTCTTATCTTGGTGAAGGCATGAATAGTGAAACTTGGTGAAGTGAGTGAGATCAGGTAAGTGAGAAGATGTTTGACACTTTGTAAACATATGTAAAAGTTGGATAATATTTTAAATAAGGTTTCAATCTCAGTTCATATCTTATTCATTTACATTAATATAACTAATAGAGGCTTGGTATCATATTGAGGTGAGTAAATTTAGGCTTGTGAGAATGTGTGGCAGTGGTTGAGCATTAGTATGAGGTTGATTGTTTGAGTTTACTAGTGTGGATTTAAGTGATACAATGGAGTGTATTGTGAATATGTATGAGGAATTATTATTTTCATATCCTTGGTGAAGTTCTTCAAGGCTTCATGAGTTCAGAGAGAGAATTTGAAGGCAACTAATGTCTTTTATCTTCATGTCTTGTGTGATCAAGAAGGCTAGTTCAGTCTTAGCAAATAACCTATATGATTTGAGAAGTCTTGGTCAAAGGAGAATTATGGGAGATGATTTTTATCCTATATCATATGTTTTTAGATTATTTGTGAGATACAAAAGGAGTCTTGAAGGTCTCAGTGGTATGGTGCCTAGTAGGTCTGTTTGATGGACTAGTTTTTTAGCATGGATATGGATTGTATAATAATGATGATGATATGGATGTGTATGGACTTAAATTTATTAAATATATAATTATATAATGATAAAAAGGTGTATATTTAGTCACATGACTCTTATAGTGAGCAAAAGGGGTAAGTTCTTCATTGGTGGTCTTCTCATGGACCTTGTCTTAAGACCCTAGGTGGCATGATGAGGCATCATGATCAGGTTTGGAGGCTTATGAGATCATGTGAGAATGTTTTGAGGCCTAAAATATTTTTTCAAGTGTGTTGGTGAATTTTTATGTCTTGATTTGAAGAATAAATCATGAAAAGTAGTTTTAAGGACTTGAGTGTTCTTAGAATGAAGAGATGAAGACCTGATAAGGACTTTCTCATGCTTGTTGGCTCATTAATCATTTGCATGGGATATTGAATATGTCATGGTAGTTTTATAAGGATCATACGTTTTTTATCTAGTCATTATTTTTTGTAATGATGGGAAATCCTTTATGAATGATTTCTAAGAGTAGAAATTGGTTTTTAGTGCCTTAAAACCTTAAGTTCAACCTAATGCTAGAGATATGACTCAAAAGTGCTCATAATGGTTTGAAAAGGATAGTATGATTATTTTTTATTATATTAAAATATCTTAATCACCTCCAAGTGGTATTGGTTAGAGAGAGGAGAGATACAATGATCAGTTATAGGCATATTTGTAAAGAAATCTATATAGTTATAAAAAGTTAAATTGACTAGAAGAAGTGAATGGATGGAGGGATAAGTTAAAGAACCATATTTTATGTCCATAAAGGTTTTAGGAAAATATATATTATATGTGTTAATAATTTTTTTCATCCTAATGATCTAGTTACTAACTAGTTCTGTAATAGAAAATGTGTGTTTCCATAAATTGTTTTTATTGAAGGCCTTGTTGGCCAAATTTAGCCTACATACCAAAATATGTCTAAACTAGAAAAATAATATGAGTAGGGTATTGATTGAAGAGTGATACAATTTCATAAAGAGTATATAGATTCAAAAAGAATATCACTTGTCATTTACAAGTTTTGAAACACTTTAAGTAAGCTTAAAATGTGAATTTGGTAGTCTTAGACAACCAACCCATCATCAAACATCAGGAAAAAGTAAATAGGTCAATATGATTTCACATTTAATAAATGCACTTGGGAGGCCTCTTAGGCCAAAATATTGCACAAACATTATGTTTTTCATTCCTTAAACATCCTCTACAAATTTCATGTCTTGATGAGCTTTCTATCTAAAGATATAAAGCTTCAAAGTTAGACTTGCAGAGTGAAATGGGCATGGGGATGTCAAGTTTAAGCCTTAAAATTACCCATTTGAATTCAAATATTCCTAAGTTTAATGAAAAAATAAAAAGTGTCTAAATATTGGGATCTAAGATCAAATATAATGGTGAGTGGGTAATCTATGATGTTAATGAGTCCCAAATATCTAATGATGATCATTTGATCATGTAAAATAGATCAACAGTGAGCATCAAGTCAAAAGGTCAGTGTAAATACATTGATGACAAGTGTTAAGATATTAGGTACATGAAAATAGATCCAAAATTACATATTTACTAACAAGGCTAGTGGGCCTAAATATATCAATAGAGTACATTTAATCATAGCAAGTAGATCAATAATGAGCAAGGGTTAAAGAGTCAAAGGATCCCAAGGATGAACAAGCTCATGCCAAGTGTCACAGCCTTGATAACTATTAGATATAACAATATTATCCATTAAAGTTGTGTAAAGGAATATTAATGGCATATAAGAAAAGGAACTTAGATCAAATGTGAGGTCACCATGTGGCACAAGCATGGAAGTAGATAAACTGATAACAAGATCTTGAGAATGAATGCATAGCTAATAAATGGCACATTCTTAGAAAACCATATCAAGATTAAGAGCCAATATCAAAAGTTGAATCCAAATATAGTCAAATTCAAACAAAAAAAATATTTCAGTGGGATTCCATGGAGGTAGACACATCAGTTTTGATGGGTTCATCACTAAAGACAACATTATGATCATAATCCTTTTATCCACTCTTGCACATAAAAAATGAACTAGTAAGGAGAAATCAACATCAAAAAAAGAGAAAAATGGATTGATTAAGCTATTCTAAGTACATCAATGCCAGTAGAAGATTGAAAAATAGTGATCCAACTATTATAACATCTTTGACACTAGAATCTAGCTTAAAAATGACTTGATTCTATCATTGTAACTATAAAGAACATCAATATAGACTAGAAATGAATTGAGAGAGACTGATATGGTTGTTGTATCCATTTTTTAGAAGTAGTCTTAAACATTATGATCTTTTACAATTGAATCAATGCCAGATGATGGGAAAATTGGGTTATTATGCTCACTTATCCATCTCTATATGCATGATCCCCATCTCTCTCATCCTATTATACTATAAATATAGGCTTCTAAGCCTTGAAATGGATCACTCTCTCTGTGGCATGACTAGACTCTGCCAAGATTTGTACTATAACACCCATTTGATGTAATAAAGATTGAATTCCTCCATTTTCAAGCTAAATTAAAGTGTGTTTCATGGTTTCATTGATGTTTTCAAGTGAATTTATGTTTTCTTTGCCTCTATCTAAGTTCTCTCTCCTCTATGTAGTGCTTTGTTAGTTCTCATAGGTCATTCTAAGTGCATATATATTTTTTAGTCAATGTGGAAGTGGACAACTGCCCTCCCATGCTAGGTTGATATCTATCCCATGTCTTTATGTGAAATAATTATGTGAGGTCTGATCAAAGACTGAGAGAAGTGATCTTCTATAGTCTTTAATGTGTCTTATAGTGTGTCTTGTGTAAGTATAAGGATCAAAACATGTGGTACATCATCTCCCTTTTATGTTCTTTCATAAATTATTATTAATCTCTTTCCCCTTTCCTCCAATAAGAAGATAGTTTAGATTTAGCATAGTTGATAGGCTAAAAATAAGCTAGCCTTCTCTAGAGGTCTAACCCAAGATTAGGTGATCCACATCCTAGGTTCACTCCCATGTTGGACTAGGTTTACGTAGGAGGACCTGAATAATTCCCTTCTCAGCTAGGGTGTGACCTAGGATGCCAATAGTTTTGACACACATGGTGGGACATATTCTCCTAGAGGAACAAAAATTTGGAGCTAAGAAGAAATGTTTTCATTAGAAAAGGAGATCCATCATCATCAGGAGCTAACAATCTTTTAATTTATAGAGTTTATAACACCATCCAAAAAGCATTCTCATGCCAAAAGTTACTTCAAGGTCATCTAGTAAAGATATTCCCCTTGAATTCATTTTTATACCTTATATTTCATATAAGAAAGCAATATTTAATAAGAAAATACCTTATCCCCAAAATTAATATTCATCTCCTATTCATCCTATTATTTCAAGTAGTGTAATCCCCCCACTTAAATGGCCATAAAAAATTAAGTACTTATTACATTAAATAGAGGTAGTCCATTTAACTTATCCTAGTATGATGATATTACTATGTTTACTATTAAAATCATCCCATTATTTTCTAGAGATGATCAAACAACTATTATTGAGCACATATATGATGTTGCCAACCTTTATTTAGTGCATAATGTTGTTCAAGATAATGTGGCCATTAGATTGCTTGTTGTTTCCTTAAAAGGAAAATCTCTATAATGGTATATAAATATCCCATTAAATTCCATATCTACATGGGATGAATTAGTTTCATCCTTAGTTAATAAATTTGAAGATAAGTTTGATCACCTATCTTTGGATGAATAGTTAACCAATATAAAGAGAGATCCTCATGAGTTCATATCTGATTTCAACCTCAGATTCCAAAAGACATAGAATAGAATACCTACCATGATTAGACCATCCCATAAATATGTTTTATTTTATTATTTAAGATCCCATAATTTTGATATTAGTGTGATGATACAGTCCATCAGTGGCCATACCTTGCCAAATGCTTATGAGGTTGCAATAAGAGCAAAAAATAGTTTGATACAAGCTGGTAAGCTTGATCCAAATCCTCTAATTCATATATTCCAAACTTTTGAATCTATTCCACCCCCTTAAGTTCTAAATTTCCATCATTATCCCCTATTCCACCTCCTCAACCTCAATTTACAACCCCTTCTAGTCAAGCTAGTCAGCTTGGTGAGCTAAAAGGTTTGCTTCAATATTTTGGAAATGAAATAGTAAAACTTAAGAGGAAATAGTATAAAAATAATAGGCCCTATCAACAACAAAATTAGACTACTTATCCGCCCTTCAGAGATCAAAGTCCTCCTTATTAAATATTTAGAGAAAATAGACCACCCTACTAGGCACAAAGAGCCATAGTTCTTGCTAAGCCATATGTAACTCTTAACCCTAATGTACCAACAAGTTTAAAATCTATTGTTCCTACACCACCTCAAAATAATTTTATGCATGACTCAAATTGGTAGCCCTCCCACCTCAATGATGTTCATAACCAAGCCTTGGTGTCACAAACATTACTATGCTACAAATGACACAAGAAGAGTTTTCTCTCCAAGGAGGCCAGTATAAGGATACAAGTTTGGTACCCAAAAGAGAGGATCAAAAATTTTAATTGAAACCTAATTCCATTAATGTAAATTGTAAAATGGATGATTATGTTATTTTCAATCATGGTGGTGAGACTAGTAGTTCAAGTGATCAAGTTATAGCTATAACTAGAGCTAAAAGAAGATCTATTAATGAGGTTCAAAATGTGACTAATTATTCAATTAATCCTAATTTTGTTTCCAATAGTAATAAATATCAAAAATTTTCCCTTACAACATAAAAAAATCAAAATGTAGAGGCTGGGAGGGTCCCTCAAATACCTCTAGTTCGTGAACAACTAGTAGTTCAAAAGATGTAGAAAAAGGTTAGTGGAGATTAATTCATATAGTGGATCAAATGAATAAATAAAATTTTATCATTATCATGTGGTATTACCTTTATATTCTAGGACAAAAGGATATGATCATCCAATAGATTTCAGCTCTTAAGGTGTTTCCAGAACTAATTGAGAAACAAGGAGTTATCATTTCTAATTCAAAACAACTAATGAAACATTAGGTACAATAGGTAAAAAAATGAAAAAGGAGATAAATATGAGGAAAATCAAGTAAAACTCCTCCATTTTACCTTTCTTTTATATTTTATGACTATTTAGTTCATAACTATATGGTGGATAGTGGAGCTAGTAACATTATCATGCCTAAGCAAATTGCATACAAGATTAGTCTTGTATATGAACCAAATTCAAAAGGATTATTTAAATTGGATGGTTTAACAAAAAATATATTAGGCATCATTAATAATATGAATTTGACACTGCATGTTTATCTCAAAGTTACCATTCAATAAGATGTGGTTGTGGTGGACTTGCCTCCCTACTTTAACATATGTTCGCCAAGGGACTTTACCTCAAATATTGGAGGGTATTTATCAACTAATTTGACATATATAATTTTTAATAATATTTATGGTACAAATGTATCTATAAAATTTTAACCTATTACACAATTACATTTGGAACCATATATGCCAAGTGTACGCTAATTGCCTCATCTTAGATGAGGTGATAGAAGATAGTGTAGAGGAAACTGAATCACCTTTATATGGGATTCCATATTTGTTCCTTGATGAGTGGGCCTATATATCACTTTAATATTATCCTTATAAATTTATTGAATAATAATGACTTATTATTTATTGCTTTCATGAGAAAGATGCACCAATTCTAGCTTTGATGAAAGATGATGAGCCTAGTGATGATCCTTGGAAATTATACTTTGATGGGTTAAGGAATAAGCATGATACCAAGAATGGAATTATGTTGATTTATATATCAAATTAAATGTATTTATCATATATTAAGTTTTAATTTGGTGGTTTATATAATGTCATAGAATATGAGGCACTAGTTCATGGTTTGCAATGGGATAGAAAGATAAAAGTCAACATCTTACAAGTCTTTGGTGATAGTGAACTTATAGTTCAAAAATGAGGGTTCTTGATGTATGAAAAACCCATTTCTTAAATATTATAAGAATAGGGTATGGCATTTTCTTAAATAATTTTAGGCCTTCAACATTCAGGTAATACCAAGACATGAGAACAAACATGTAGACAAGTTGGCTACCATTAGGGCATAATTTAGTATCCCAGCTGATGTAAGAAATGAAAACACCTAGTCACACATTAAGGTGATTATAAGGCCTTTTATCCTATATAATAATGATAATTGGCATGTGTTTGAATATGACCATCAGAATATCAAATTCTTAGAAGAAATGGCTATGTTTTCCTCAAGAAATTAGTCAGAGTACTTGTAGTAGTATGGTGATCAGATTTTGAAACTAAAAATAAATAAGTTTCCCAAGGGATTGGTCACACTTGAGAACATATTCAGTGGTGATAATGAGATGAGGAAAGAAAATTCAACTTTGTCAACAAAATAATAACACTATGCCAATGTGGAAGTGGCACATGGTAAGAACTTAAAGTTGGGTAAGGTATGCACTTATTCAGAAAAGGAAGCTTTCATTGATTTATGTGAAAGTTTTGTTGATGTATTTACATGGAAATATAATGACATTAATGGATTTAACCCAAGTCTATCTAAAAACACCATTGATATGGAAGATGAAACTAAACAAGGCAAAGGCAAAGGACTATTAATCCTAAGATTGAGCCTTTGATGAGATTTGAGCTTCATAAGCTCATTGAGTTAGATATTATATTTCTAATAAAGTAATCAACTTGGGTGGTAAACCTTTATTCATATGGAAAAATAATGGTTAAATTAGACTATGTGTTAACTTCCATGACATGAACAAGTCTTCCCTTAAAGACCACTATCCATTTCCATATATGGAAAAAAATTTACAATTGGTTTTAGGTTTATAGAGGTTCTCCCTATTATATGGCTATAGTGGTTACAACTAGGTTTTGGTCAAGGAAGAATACCAATTCAAGATATCCCTCACCACAAAGTGGGGGCATTCACATATATAAAGATGCCCTTTGGTCTATCCAATTCTAGAACAACTTTTTAGAGAGCCATGGATATGGCATCCTAGGGCCTTCTTAATAAATTGATGTTGGTCTATTTGGATGATATAACAATGTTTTAAAATAATGCAAGTGAGCACATGATTCACCTTGAGCAAGTGTTTAAAAGGTGTAGACAATTTGGGGTATCCCTGACTCCCAAAAAGTGTGTCTTCTTAGTTCATGAAGGTAAGCTCCTTGGATATATAGTTTCAAAGAATTTTTTAAGCATAGATCCTAAAAAAATAGCTTCAATCCTTGCACTTTCTTTTCCCAAGCACAAAAGATCTTTACAAAGTTTCTTAAGGGAGATCAATTTTTTCAAAAGATACATCTCAAATTTTGCCACTATAGTTAATCCACTTACAACCATGTTAAAAAGGAATCAGAGCTTTAGCTAGTCTAAGTATGGAGTAAGGAGTTTTGAGGAAATTAAGATAGCCAAGGCTAGTGTTCCTACACTCATGAACCCATATTTCTCAAATGACTTAATTATTTACACCTATGCTAACATTGACACCATTTAAGGTATTTTTATATAGTAGAACCATGAGGCCTTAGAGTAGCCAATAGCCTTATTTAGTCAAGGCTTATAATAATATGAAATAAGGTACTCTTTTATTAAAAATCATGTAATTTTAGTCATAAGGTCCCTCAAGAAATTTAGATACTTTTTATCTAACAATAAGATACACCTAATGGTTGCACATCCAAGTGTCAAGGAGTTTCTCTTGAATAAGGACATAAGTGAGAAAATTATTGGTTGGATAACAAAAGTAATGGAGTATGATGTGGACATCAAGGTCATAAAGCTAGTTAGAGGCAAAGGACTTTGTGAACATCTATCCAAAGACTTACAAGAAACCAATGAGGTAGTTATGGTGTCAATTGATGAAGAAGTTGTAGTTAATCATACCTCACCTTATATCTAGTATCATGATTTGGTAATATATATCCAATATGGTCTTTATCCCTCTCACCTAACTCCTTCAAAAAGAAGATATTTCAGATTGCAATCCATTCCATTTCTTCTTGTTGATGGTTTTTACTTCATGAAATATATCAATGGCATGTTGTTAATATGCATTGAACAAAATCAAAAGGAAAGGCTACTTGAGGAGTTCCATGATGGATATGGTGGAGGGAATTATTTAGTATGGACCACCACCTAAAAGATCATGAGAGGTGGGTATTATTAGCTAAGCTTATTTGGTGATTTTCATACATGGGTTAGGAAATGCAAACAATGTGTTATGTTTTTAGGAAAGGTGAGACTCTCAACCTTACCTCTCCAACCAATTACAGTGGATCAACCCTTTATCTAATGGATATTGGAATTTATTAATCTCATTAATTCCCCTTCAAGCTCAAGTCATAAATAGATACTAACTACCATAGATTAATTCACTAGATAGATAGAAGCAGTGGCATTGAAGGAAGAAAAAGAGACCAATGCTATATACTTCTATAAAGGTCTACTTACTAGGTTTGGAGTCCCTTCAACTATTATTTCTAACAATGTTGTGGCCTTTGTTTGGTCTAAAATTAGCTAATGGGTATTTCAACATGGGATATATCTTATCACTTCATCAAACTACTATCCCCAAGGAAATGGTCTGGCTAAGTACACTAACAAGAATCTGTTGAAGATCATAAGAACAATTGAAGAAATTAGAGGTCATTGAATTTAAAATTGAATTTAGCTCTATGGGATGATAGGATTACCTACAAAAATTCAATATCCAACTCTCCCTACAAGCTAGTATATGGTAAAGAAGAAATAATTCCTATTTCTCTTGAATTTCCTACCATATAAATGATGCACCAACTTGAGTTATTAGAGAATTAACCTATGGATATCAGATACATTGAGCTTATGGAGTTAGAAGAGACAAGACATCAGTCCATACTAACCATGGAAATCCATCAAGCAAAAGTGAAGAGAGCTTTTGACAAAGGAGCTTCTTCATGACGTTTCAAAGAAGGAGATTTGATCCTTGAGTGGGATGAGGATATTGCTAAGCCAAGAAGGCATATAAATTTTGACTCTCTTTAGAATGGTCCATAAAAAATCTCCAAATGTAAATCCCACAGTTCCTTCCAACTTGAAAAAATGGATGGTAAAGAGCTTCCTTCCCAGTTAATGGGATACATTTTAAACATTACTATTAATTAGGCTAAGTAAGCATGAGATATACTGAGATGGAAGGGGGCTAAATCAGCATATCATATATCTTATAAAACTTTCCTTTGACCAAATTCCACTTTATCAAACATTCAAGATATGCAATAAAACTCAAACAATAAAAACCACACAAGATAGAGAGAGACACCAGATATAACATGGAAACCCAATGTGGGAAAAACCATAGAGAACAATCTCAAGTATATGAATAAGCACAAACCCAAACAATATTCACAAGCCAAGCTTGCAATAACACCAACCCCTTTGTTGAGCACCAACCCAGTAACTATTCATGAGCACCAACCCATTTGCCGAGCACCAAACCTCTTTGTTGAGCACCAACCCAATTACTATTTGTGAGCACCAACCCATAAGAGTACCAATCCCTTTGCTGAGCACCAACCCAGCAACAATTCATGAGCACCAACCCATAAGAGCACCAACCCCTTTACCAAGCACCAACCCACTCGATCACCAACCCCTTTGCTGAAAACCAACATAGCAATAATTTGTGAGCACCAACCCCTTTGTGTATACCACACACCTATCTCTCAATGTTGCTATCTCAACAAATGATAGATCAATACAATATCTCTTTCCTCTCTCTCACCTTTGCTCTTTTAAGCTAGATATAACAAATACAAATCATATTCATCTCTCACAATTGATCTTCTAAGCTAGATATTACAATATAAAATCAACATATATATCTCATATTACAAATGGCTTCTCAATCCTTTATTTATAGCTTTCCAAATGGCCTTTGGCCTTCCCCCTTTGTGACCCTTCAATCCTCATGGAAAATTGTGCCAAGCTTGTATGACCATTCATATTCTTGCCTTTGAAAAGTCATTTGGTGACCCTTCATGACCAAAAACGTCCTTCCCACTTTTGTCCTTATCTTGGTGACTTTTCATATTCCTCATAGTGTCCCTTCATGAGAAATTGCGCCCTTCCTCTTTTGTCTTCACTTGGTGACTCTTGGAATTCCCCAAGATGACTCTTCATGGGAAAATGCATCCCATCCTTCTTTTATCTTTATCCCATGGCTCTTTGACTTCTCCATGGGCCCTTATTTTGTCTCATATGCAACCAAAAATATATTTGTTAATATTAAATAAATATTAACTCATATTAGCCAAGATATATTTATTACAAACAACATTAAATGCAATGGGGCCTTTATCACCAATAATGCTAGACCTTTGACATCAATGAAAATATTTCCAACAATCTCCCCCTTTGTCATTGATGGCAACCTCAATCTTGAAACTGCCACATCTTATCACCTACACATATTGTCATCTGAAAACATACAGTAACTCCCCCTTACTGTAGCAACCTGTACATGTTCCCTATACCTATTTCTGCACCTATACCTGTACCTATTATTCTCCCCCTTTGACATCAATGGAAAAGGGCCTACTTGGAGCTAAAACTTAGCGCCTCCTCAACTGATGTTGAACATCAATGGCAGGAAGTAATAGAAATTACTCCCAACTCCTCTTGCAGATCTTTGAATGTGTCCTTTGATTGTGCCTTTGAGAGGATATCTGACAATACATATACATTGTTCCTTGTCCTTTGAGCATCTGCAATCAACTCATTTGAATCTTTTATTCTAATCTCACAACCTTCTTTATGAAACTTTAATGTGTATCCTTGATCACATATTTGACTAACACAACAGATTATGCTTAAGACCTTTTACATATAAAACATTTTTAGTCTTAGTTCTACCATAATCCAAACTCAAAGTACCTTTTCTGGCTATCCTGGCAGTGGTTTTATCTCCGAATCTCACTATACCACCATTGATCTTCTTTAGAGTAATGAATTTACTTTTATCTCCTGTCATATGCCTCGAACATCCACTATTAATTAACCATGGCTGATCTTTACCTCTTACATGCAAAACTGTTTGAACCATCATAGAATCTTTAGGTTGTTTCTTCTGCCATGAACATGTCTATACCTCCTTCTTGATGAATGGAGCTTTGAAACTCTAATCTTTCTTGACTAATTCGAACATGCTTCTAAAATACCAAGCTATGTGTCCAAAGTTGTTGCACTTGTAGCATACTATGGTATCTTCATCAAAGCTTGATAGAGGAGCAAAAGAGTTGTGGCTTCCACTTGAATCTAATTGACTTTCCTTCTCCTTATTTATGAAATTGTTATCTCTTTTTCTACATTCTAATTTCTTGTGACCATAGCCATTACAAGAAAAACAATAGCCATAAAAATAAGACCTGTCTGTATATCTCTGACCTGATTGTCTTTTGTAGCTTTGTTCTCTTTAGCCTTCTCTATTTGGAATGTCCTCTTTATTCTTCACTTCTCCCCTTTTTGTTTCCTCTTTTGTAAGAGCTTCAACATAGCTCTTTTTATTTTCAAATCTAATCCCTGTCTTATCTAAATTTTCTTTTTGACTTTCTAATATCTTATTTAGCATATTAGTGTTATCTTCAAATTTAGAATCACTGACTTCTTTCTTAATATCTTCTTTTAAAGAGGCAATTTCAATAACATACCTTTGACATTCTTTTCTTGCTATTTCCAACTATGTTGTGAGGTTTTCTTCATTCTTCTTGGCTTCTTCAAAGTGTGCTTGTAGATCTTCAATCATTTCCTTTGACTCTTGTTCATTTTTCTCGATCTGGTGCTTTAATCTTTGATTCTTCTTCTGAACAACTTCTAACTCTTCTAAGGCACAAATGAGCTCTCCTTCCATATTCACTTTAGCTTCCTCCTCTTCTTCTTCTTGATCATCTTCATGTATGGCCATGAATAGAATCTCTTATTCTTCTGAATCGTTGACTCCACTATCTTCACCTAAGCTAGGATCTTTAGAATACATGTTCTTCTTCTCAAATCCCTTCTTAGATTTGCCTTCAAAATTCTTCTTGTATGTAGGCTTTTCTTCTTCATCATCATTAACCTTATCTAGGCATCTAGCTAAAAATGTCCAATCTTTCCATAATTAAAACATTTAAAAGGTAATTTTCCTTGATATGTACCTGTTCCTCTTTTCAGATTGTGAATGAAAAGTGCTCCATTGTCTCATCCATCTTTAGCTTGGCTAAATTCTTCATCTCCTTGATAGCTAAAACCTTTGCATAATATCTCATTGGTAGAGATCTCAAAACCTTTTGCACCACCATTGACTCATCCAATGTTTCTCCAAGACCTTGAATCTGATTTACTATCTGATCAACTCGCAAGACATAACTTGTTATATCTTCTTCTTCTTCCATATTCAAACTTTCAAACTACCTTCTAAAAGTTTGAAGCTTAGCTTGATAAACCTTTCCATTACCTTTGTAAATATTCTCAAGTTTTGCCCAAGTTTCATGAGTAGATTTACATTACATAACTTTAACAAATTCAGATTCACATAAACCACATAAAATTGCATTTAAAGCTTTAGCATTACATTCACATGCCTTCTTTTCTGCTGGAGTAATTGTAGATGTTTGTGGCTCTTCATATTACTCCACCACTACTTTCCATATGTCAAATCCAAGGGCCATAAAATAAACCTTCATTCTCATGCTCCAAAAAGCATAATTTGTCCCATCAAACAAAGGTGCCTTATTTGTAGAAATCCTTCCTGTGAGCTAGCCATCATGCTTTCCTGATCTACCTTCAAGCTGTAAAACTTTTCAAAAAGGAACCTACTCTGATACCAACTGTTAAACACAATAAATTCTAAGAGGGGTGGGTGAATCAGTATATCATATATCTTATAAAAATTTCCTTTAACCAAATTCCACTTAATCAAACATTCAAGATATGCAATAAAACTCAAACAATAAACACCACACAAGATAGAGAGAGACACCAGATATAACATGGAAACCCAATGTGGGAAAAACCATAGAGAACAATCTCAATTATATGAATGAGCACCAACATAAATAATATTTTCAAGCCAAGTTTGTAGGAGCACCAACCCCTTTACTAAGCACCATCCTAGCAACTATTCATGAGCACCAACCCACAGGAGCACCACACCCCTTTGCCGAGCACCAACCCAGCTGCTATTCATGAGCACCAACCCACATGCCAAGCACTAACCCAGTAATAATTCATGAGCACCAACCCCTTTATCGAGCACCAACCCAAAAATAATTTGTGAGCACCAACCCACAGAAGCACCAACCCCTTTGTCGAGCACCAACCCAACAACAATTTGTGCGCACCAACCCATAGGAACACCAACCCCTTTGTGTATAACACACACCTATCTATCAATGTTGTTATCTCAACAAATGATAAATCAATACATCTCTTTCCTCTCTCTCACCTTTGCTCTTCTAAGTTAGATCTAACAAATACAAATCATATTCATCTCTCACAATTGCTCTTCTAAGATAGATATTACAATATCAAATCAACCTCTATATCTCATAGTACACATGGCTTCTCAAGCCTTTATTTATAGCTTTCCAAATGACCTTTGGCCTTCCCCCTTTGTGACCCTTCAATTCTCATAGAAAATTGTGCCAAACTTGTATGACCCTTCATATTCTTGCCTTTAAAAAGTCATGTGGTGACCCTTCATGACCAAAAATGTCCTTCCCACTTTTGTCCTTATCTTGGTGACTTTTTGTATTCCTCAAAGTGTCCCTTTATGAGAAATTGTGACCTTACTCTTTTGTCTTCACTTGGTGACTCTTGGAATTCCCCAAGATGACTCTTCATGGGAAAATACATCCCATCCTTCTTTTGTCTTTATCCCATGGCTCTTTGACTTCTCCATGGGCCCTTCTTTTGTCTCATATGCAACCAAAATTATATTCATTAATATTAAATAAATATTAACTCATATTAGCCAAGATATATTTATTACAAACAACATTAAATGCAATTGGCATTGACATCAATGACAATATTTCTAACAAAGTTCCCCATATATAGTTAGTTTGTTTTGGCTTTCCTCCATGTGTTGTCCTAGCACATTAGTTTTTTTTCTTTTGCTTTGTTTATTCAACTTCTCTATTTTGTTTGTTTCCTTCCCTATTTTTGTGGAATTCATTATCTTTACAAGTTAAAAGGTTTCTTATAGTCATGGATCCAATTCATCATTATTGGTGAATCCAAGAGTCATATAAATGGTCTGAGTTATCAAGTATAGTAGGAATGCTACCCAGTTGAGTTACCAAGGATGTTGGCTAAATTTGGCCTACATACCAAAATATGTCTAAACTATACTAAGAATATGAGTAGGGTCTTGATTAAAGAGTGATCCAATGTCATAAAGAGTAGACAGATTCCAAAATAAGATCACTTGTCATTTACAAGTTTTTAAACACTTTAATCAAGCTTAAGGTGTGAATTTGGTAATCTTAGACAACCAACCCATCATCAAACATCAGGCAAAAGTAAATATGTCAATATGATTTCACATTTAATAGATGCACTTGGGAGGCCTCTCAGGCCAAAATATTGCGTAGACATGATGTTTTTCATGCCTTGAACATCCTCTATAAATTTCATATCTTGATGAGCTTGTTATCTCAATATATAAAGCTTCAAAGTTAGACTTACAAAGTGAAATGGGCATGGGGACGTCAATTTTAAGCCTCAACAAATAGTTGTTTGAATTCAAATGTTCTTATGCTTAATATAGAGCTAAAAAGTGTCTAAATCTTGAGAGCTAAGATCAAATTCAATGGTGAGTGGGAAATCTACAATGTTAGTGGGTCCTATAGATATAATGGTGAGTATTTTATCATGAAAAATAGATCAATGGTGAGCATCAAGTCAAAAGGTCAATGTAAACATGTTGATGAAAAGTGTCAAGATTTTGGGTACTTGAATAGAGATCTAATAGTACATGTCAATTAATAAGGCTAATGGGCCCAAATAGATCAGTGGACCATGTTTAATTGTACCAAGTAGATCAATGGTGAGTAAGGGTCAAAGAGTCAAAGGATCATAAGGATGAATGAATTCCTACTAAGTGTCACAACCTTTACACCTATGAGATAGATTAATGGTATGCATTATAGATATGTAAAAGAAGATCAATAGTGCATAAGATAAGGTTATTAGATCAAATGTGAGGCTACCACATGATGCAGGTGTGGAATAAGATAGAATTATAGTAGGATCATAAAAATGAATGCATACCTAATAAATGGCACTTTTTTAGAAAACCAGATCAAGATCAAGGGCCAATATCAAAATTCAAAGCCAAATATAGATGAAGCTGAACTAGACCAATATTACAAAGGGATACCATGGAGACAAACATATTGGTTTTGATGGGTTCATCACCAAATATATAAGCATGACCATGATCCTTTCTCCACTCTTGCATGTCAAAAATGAACCAATAAGGAGCAATCAACTTTAAAATATGAGAAAAATGAATTAAATGAAGCTACTATAACTGCATCAACACCAGAAGGAGATTATAAAAGATTGATATAATTATTTTAATTGATTTAGTGTTATAATTTAATTTAAAATGAATTTATTCCATCATTATAATCGTAAGGAACATCAATACAAAGTAAAAATAGATTGAAAGGGATTGATACAGTTATTGTATCCATTTTCCAGAAGTAGTCTTAAATATTATGATCTTTTATAATTGAATCAATACCAAATGATGGGAAATATGGGTCATTATGTTCCCTTATCCATACTTATATGCATGAATACCATATCTCTCATCCCATTATATTATAAATATAGGCTTCTAAGCCTTGAAATGGATCTTTCTCTTTCTCATGACTAGACTCTACCAAGATTTGTATTGTAACACCTATTTGATGCAATAAAGATTGAATTCCTCCATTTTCAAGTTAAATTAAAGTGTGTTTCATGATTTAATTGATGTGGTTAAGTGAATTTATGTTTTACCTACCTATTTTTGAGTTAATTTTCCTCCATGCAGTTCTTTGGTAGTTCTCACAAGTTATTCTAAGTGCATATATAGTCTGTTGGTCAATGAGGAAGTGGACAACTACCCTCCCATATTAGGTTGATAGCTAACCCATGCCTTTGTGTGATATAATTATGTGAGGTCTGATTTAAGAGTGAGTGAATTTATCTTATATATTCTTTAATGTGTCTTATAGTGTGTCTTGTGCAAGTATAAGGATCAAAACATTTGGTACATCACCTCCCTTTTATGTTCTTTCATAGATTATTGTTATTCTCTCTCCTCTTTCCCCAAGTAAGAAGATAGTTTAGATTTATGATAGGTGATATAAAAAATGAATTCATCCTTATATTTAGGTCTAACATAATATTAGGTTACTTAAAGCCTAGGTTCATTCCCATGTTGGACTAGGTTTGATCAGGAGGACCTGAACACTCCCCTTCTCAGCTAGGGTGCAACTTAGGTTGCCAACATGTATTTGAATGGTAGATTGATGATATTTAGTGATTGAATATGTTTTATATTACTTGTTTGTCTTATTAATTCCTTAGAGAGATTTTGAAATTTAATTTAATTGTTTGATAATTTGGTCATAAAGTTTCCTATCTGAGTGAGTTAAGACTATGTAATAAGAACTAGTGTTTAGTCTGCAAGTTACATTATTGATTCTAGACCATATTATTTTTTATTTTAATATATTATAGGTATTTTACATGATAATTTAAGTTTATTTTTTATCGTTATAAGTCTCTTTTTTAGTATTTAAATTCAAAGGCATAATGACTGGGTTTTTAAAGTTTTTGACAGTTTTGAGTAGTCATGTAGCAGAGATGAGTTTGATGTGATTTGCCTAGTTTTGAAGAGTATAATTAATATGATATTTTTTTAAGGTATATAAGGTTAATATGATTTTATTTATATTCATTAAAATTTATTTTATATATTTTGGTGGTCAATTATTCATGACTAGGTTTTGGAGCATTTAGGCAGTTTTGAGTACTCATGTTGAAGAAGTGAGTTTAAGGCTTTAAGCTCTATGTTGAAACGTATAATGAATTTTGTGATGAATATGAGGTCATTAATGTTTTTAATATTTAATTTTTTCTATGTTTATATGTCAATTTTTTTTTATACTTTAGGTTTTTAATACAAACTTTCTAGGTGTGTGAAAGCCTAATTATGAGTAGTGTTAATGATGTGGTCCAAGTAGTGAATTGGACTAAAAGATGGTATGGACATAAATTAATGTTATAAAGGTTATATTTTAAGTGTGTGTGAATTTTTTCATCTATTTTTTTGGGATAAATAAGTTTTAATATGTCTAAGTGCAATGTGTTGCTTGAGAAGGCCTAATTGCATTAGGTCTCCTTTAAGCCTAATGGTGGTTTTGGTCTTTATGAGTGGTGGCAGACATATGTAGTGGTTGTTTCATGTATAACAAAATTTATTTGACCCATTTTAATTTAATTCAATTTTTGAGAGGTTTTTTTCTAACCAAGGTATGTGAAAGTAAGATTCAATTATAAGAATAAGGCCTAATAGGCTTATTTGGTGTGTAAGTTGAATGGTTGAATAAGCAAATGAGATAGAAGATTTGTGATCTCAAAGAGGTATTTTATACAATCATATAGGTGGAGTGAAACTATTATTAAGATCTAGTATTTTTTATAAATATAAATATCAAGGTCATATGACCTAATCAAGTCAAGAAGAGGGCTAGTTGAGAAAAGAGGCCTAGAAGGCTATTTGAGAGAGATAGAAGTGTGTGAAGAGCATAAAAAGATTATAATTATATTTTATGTGAGAAAAATATGTTTTTTAAGGTGATCAAAATATATAGGTGGTTTATTTGGTGTTTATTCATCTAGGGGGTTGGTACCTCCTTTCAAGTTGATGTTTTCTAAAGATTAATTGAGTGGGTGTTTGACTAGGTAGGGGTTGGTACTCCTTGTGGATTTGGTGCTTCACTAGTTTTGGATCTATAAATTTTAGTAATGTATTCCATTTTTAGGGTTCAATGGGTTTTCTTCCCTTGAGGGTTTCCCACATATATGATGTTTTTTATTTTTCATGTTCTTGTTTATGCATTAGTTGATCTATGTGTTTGAATGAATGCTTCACAAATGATAAGTGGAATTGAATATATGTTTTGAAGATACTGATTCACCTCCCCCCTCAATGGTTATGCTTCCAATAGGTGGTTTGGATTAAATGGAGGTAAGGGTACTTGGATCCATATAATTGGACTTAGGTGGTTGATCAAATACATTTTTGTCCTTTAAGGGATGGGATCTATACCAAGGTGATAGTTGTAGCTTTCATACTCCACCTCCAAATGTCTAAAAAATTGGCACAACTATATATTGGTAGGAATAGTAAATTATAACATAGAATGAGTAAATTTTATACACTATTAGAGATTAGAAGGTATAACATGTACTTCATGAATCAAAAACATGGCACAAAGTATCATGGGTTAGAGGCCCAATGATAAAAAGTAAACAAATGGTATCCTAATATTATTTCTCCTCATTATCATAGAATTTAATAATGATGATATATAGCTGAAGATATACTACTATGTATCCCAAATGTTTAACCAACTTCAAAGTTAAAATATTTAGCCCTGAACCATTTTTTATGAGGACTCATTTAATCTTATGCTAGTAAATGATTGATTCTATATAAAGAAGATTATTAAACAAAGGTCTAAGGGATGTCATATCAATTTGATCAAAAGTAAGTTATTGTCACAAAGCTAAATAACTCATAAGTGTTTGGAATTTATCGAGTACAATGTCACTTGGGAACTTAGACTGACTTATAAGTTCATTCAATATATTGTTATGGACATTTGATATATGCAAAATATCTAAAATAAAAATTTGCATTAGTGTATTTTGTAGTTATTCCACAATATCATAGGGTTTATCATTAATAGGAGTAATCAACTTGGTTTTATAAAACAAAGGGCCTTGAATGATATTTTTGGAGGAAGAAGGTATAGAAGCTTGAATGGTAACCTTAGAGCATCGAGTTGTGATTACACAACCTCAAGTCATTGGGGGATTACTATAATTATATGAAGGTGAGTAAAGGCATAGAAAAGTAACTCTTGGATATTGATTAGTTTTTTATATATTATGAGACAAATGAGTATTACCTTAAAATGGAGGTTGAGTTCCTAAAGTATTATTGGCATTTGGCTTAAGGGTGATCTTAATGGTAGAGATATGTCCACTAATAATGTGACCTATGACACTATTTTAGTTATAAGGGACATTATTATAGTTGAATTTATTGGAATAGACATCCTGACCTTGATTATAGTTAAATTTTTCTAATTATACCTCTAATTTTGATTGTTAGGAGGTATATTTTTGGAATTATCTTGATTTTGATTCTGGTTTTGATTAAAATTGGAATTATGTTATGGAAAAGGGTTTTGATAGATACCCAAATTATGATTAAATGTTTTAGACACATTATCCAATCTTATTTTACTAATTTAAAATACATATTGAATGAGATGTTTAATTTTCATGTATATGTGAATGGAATTTCCTTTAACTCGATGATAATCACAAAAGTCATTTTCTTGATACCAATCAGGTTTAGGATAGCTTTATGGAAATGGTCTGGTTACTAGCCAAATGATCATGTTAGTAGAAATGAGCTTTTATAAAACCATCTCAATAGGATTTCCAATATTACTAAAAAATCTATTGTGATAATGACCTCTTCTAAGAGTGGGTCTTTGTAAAGTGAGAGGTTGAGTAGGTAGGTTTGTTAAGATAAGCGATGGTTGAACCTTTTTCACATGTCAATACTCAATTACCCCATCTCCTATGACATTTATATTACTATTAAATTATTTAGGCTTCTCTAATGTACTTGTTTGTGCTTGTCCAGGAGCTTATGTTTGAGCATTATTTTGATATTGGCTTTGAGAGTAAATATTGATTATCCCTTTGTCGATGAGGGCTTTCTCAATCTATATTCCTTGGTAATAACTTGTTTAAATGTATTAGTGTAATGGATATTAATATTATGAGTTATGTCATATTTTAGATTACTAATGAACATTGTGGCCATTTATTTGTCAAGGATATTATGTGGGATTCAACTAGCCAATGAGAATCATTGTTATAAATAACTAGAAAAGTTTTCTCCTCCTCATTATTTAGATTGACAAAGATCAACCATAGTTAGTTCATGTTCCATATTAAAATATAAATGTTTCACAAATCTATCTAAAAAGTGATCAAAGTTATCAATAGAATAATGAGGTATTCCAAGGAACCATTTTAAAGTGTGCCCCTTCAAGATACAAGGAAACAAGTAAAGTAGGTAGATAATATTATATGCAAATTATTAACATGCAATAAATAACTCTTTTAGATGTTCCTTGGGATCACCTTTCCCTTTATTTTTCTCAAATTTGGGCATCTCAAAATGATGAAGGAAAGGTATATGAAGATAGATCTTATCAAATGGATAAGAGCATATATCATCTACTTTAAACTTCTTATTTTTATTTCCTACTTGAATGGTTGAAACTACATATTTAACCTCCTACAAATCTTGAAAAGTGGGATTATAATGAGAGGAAGTGGGCATATTTTTTTGGGTATTCAAAGGTACATTTCCTTTGCTCAAATAAAGAGGTGATATAAAATATTTAGGAATTTGTAAGTGATTAGCTCTACCAATAATATTTATTATTTAATTAGATTTATATTGCTAATAAGGGACTTATTATTGGTAAGGCACTTTCTACTAAGTTTGGTGTTGATTTGGAGGGAATGAGGCTTGAATGAAGGAATATTTTGTTGGGTATTCAACATAATTTATTGAGATTGGATGGTAATATATTGTTGATTCCTAGGAATTTTCCATGTAAGTGGAATTTGTTGTTGGTTAATTGGCACATGTTGTTGACTCAAAGAGGCTCCATGTTTAATAGAAGCAATAGGTGGTTGAATAATAAAAATACACTATTAATTATATAACATTTTTTTGGGATTGGATGGAACTTGTTGAATTAGGGGATTCATTACCACTTGTTGAGGTGGTGTATTGGTCATTGCTTGTTGGAGTGGTGGATTTTCACTTACAACCAACTATTATGGACTATTGGTCACCACTTTTTGAAGTGGTGTATTAGTACTGGTAACATATTATTTTGGACTAGGTATGGTCATAATGTATTATTATGAAGTACCTAAAATATTAGGAGAAATGATATGTTGGGAATTTTTAAGAACATTATATTGTGTTTTATAGGGAACTTGATGTGGGTTGGGGTATCCCTTTTTAGATTTATCCACCATATGTTGGAAATAATCTATGGGGGTGTTTGATTCAAGATTAGTTACTAGATTACTTGTAGTTATTGGCATGATAAAAAAATATAAAAATAATATCTTGTTGGAAAATGGATCAAGATTAAATAGGGGATAAGTTAACAAATAAAATGGATACTTAGTCGAAGGACTTAACTCTATTAGTGACGGGTTTTGGATATCCAACATTATAAGGGAGCTAGTGAGAGTAGTTAAAACCTATTTATCTTATTATATTTGAGAGTAAATAAGTAAATATTTGAGCATAATAGTTAATGAGTTGACCTTTTCCCGTGTTGGACAATATAATATCTTGATCAGAAGTTGATGTATAAGTTGAGCTTGGTCAAAAGTGTCCTAATTGTCTAATAATGCCAAAGGTGTTTCCTTGGGTGCTCTAACTAAATAACATAGGTCCTCCATGATAAATTTATGGGTAAATTTTTCCTTTATTTCTAACAAATTGACAATATGTTCATCCTTGTTGTGAAAACTAGTCCTATTTGTATTCACCATTAGGTGGTGCATTCACAAGGCATATTAGATTAGGTATATGATCTGTATCAAATGGTATGTATGGTATGGTTTTTATTTGCCTATTTTACATTAGGTGATATGAATTTAAGTTATGGATTATATTGTTTAAGTTTAGTGTTAGATGGCATGGTGTCAGTGTATGATTGATCTTCTTCATCCTCTACATAGTGGTTATACCCATATGGGTTGTAAATTACCTCTTCATAAAAGTAGGGGTTATAGATGGCCTCACTACATGTATAATTAGGCACGTTTAGGTTTATTATATTTGTATTTAAATAGGTTTGGATACTTACAACTTGTCATAATTGGTATGTGACTTTACTTGGAATAACACTTTGGAATGTTTTGGAATAAGACGTCTTACTTGCATTAAGGTAAATATTAAATTAGAATGTACCAATAAAAGTGTTAGTTGATGTAAATGTATAAAATATTAAAGGTTATGTGAAATAAATGTGTTCTCCCATAGGTGAATACAAGATTTAGGTACAATGGTTTCATGTGCAAATGCTTAATACTTGGAAAGTTGGAAGCATTTGAACTTGGTCTAATAAAAAAGGCTTTGATCATGACAACTTGACTTATAATTTTATGAATTTGAAACCCTCTAATGTATATAACCTTGGAAGAAAGGTATTTTTGAAAAATATTAAATCAAGTTTGAACTAGGCTTAGACATTTGACTTATAAAAGGAGTTGACCTATTTTTTCAATATTAGAATAAATTTGCATTTGGATTTGGAAAAGAACTATCTTTGGCTAACTTTGGAATGGTTTATCATGAATTGGAACTTGAATTTGGAATTTGAATTTAGAATTTGGCTTAGGTTTGAGATAAAATGGATGGAATAACGACATAATTTGGATAAGAATTTGGAACTTTTGTCTCATAATTGGTTTGAAACTGGCAATTTGGTCTAGGAAAAGGCTTTGATTTTTTGTTGGGTAGCCTAATGGTGTGGCTTAGACAAGAAAGGTAGGCATTTGGACCAAGTTTGACATACTAATTTTGTTTGACTTGGAATTTTAGTAGAGTAACACTTTGTTTTATGTGCATAAAATTGGTTTGGATTTAGACTTGGTTTATTTTGGCTTGGTTTCAAATATGAATGAGGTTTTGAAAAAAAAATAATAATAACACATAAGCATTATAAGGCAATTCTAATAACTAATATGGGTTTTAATCACACCCATTTGAACCTTATATATACTTGTCTTGAGAGAAGATTAAACAATTTAATACTCATTAAATAAATTATTACAATTATCAATGGGATTTAAACCCCACCCTTCTTTCAAAAGTTTTGTATGAGCAAGGAAACCTTTAGGGGCTGATACTATTGCACCCCTAGATTAATGGATATTTTGTGATAAAATATGGTCTTATAAGTTTTTACTTGGATTTATATATGGTCTTGATATACCTTATGGTATGTGGGCACAAAAAATATCTATTAATTGGACATTGAGGTTCAACGAGATATTTGTCAAAGGGTTTAGTCCCTTTGTGACCACTTTAATTATAAGGGTTTTAGTGAAGTGACACCGATTAAGCCAAGATATAAGAGACATTATAACTAAGATACCACTGGAATATCCTTAATTTTTATACCTTTTAGATAACAGGGTTTGTATGATGCTAGGATGTGATCTCCTAGTCAATGCATCCCTCAGACCTGTAAGAAGGTGATGAACTCCACCCCACATCACCAAAAAAAAATAAGGGTATAAGGTAAATAATAACTTTATGTTTTTGAGTCACCCAAAAATGGGAGAACATACACAAAATAACCCCACAAGACACTCAATCAATAAGTAAAAACTTATATGAATTGAAATAACTTTGAAAAATAAACAAGTTTTTCTTATAGCCCAAATGTAAATGTGAATTCATTTTAAGCCCAAATTGAGATGCATAGAAAACAAATGTGATTTTATTAGAATTAAAAACCCAATTTTGATTCAATTACATAAAAATCAAATGGTTAGAAGTTTAAGGTGATCAATAGGTTTAAATTTTTTGAAGTCTTAGGTTTTTGTTAAAAAGTGATTTCATCGATACATAGGCAGAATCAATTTCATTGATTATAGATTGATTTGTTATGTACAAATCAATTTTATTGATACAAAAGTAGAGTCAATCACATTGATTAAAAAATGATTTCATTTTTTATATAAAAATTTCATCATTTATAAAGCAATTTCATTGAATTTCTATGTTTAGAAAAATAGAATGACAAAAAATAAGAAGGGATGAATTCACCAATTAGTAGATCAAATTTGCTAAATATAGAGCCATTTCACTAATTCTAGATAAATTTACTAATTCTAGAACATATGCATAGAATAGATGGAAAGTATAAAAGGAAGAATTCATCAATTAGAAGGTTGATTTGACCAATTCCATAATAATTTCATCAATTCTAGAATCTATTCATATAACATACATAAAGTATAAAAGGGTGAATTCACCATTTAGCAGGTTGAATTCACTGATAAGTAGGGAAAATTACTTATTTTTTGGGGAGGAAATCATTGTTTAGTAGATCAAATTCATTGATTTCACCTAAAGTATAAAAAATAACTTTTTGAATAAAAAGAGGTGAATTAAACTAGTTAGTAGGTTAATTATGATAATTATAATAATGCCAATGGTCTAAAATAACTTGTTAGGTGAATTGAATCCTTTAGATCCCACTGACCATGACATTATGTATATTATAAATCTAAGAGAGGTCGATTAATATATTAGTGAATGAAATCAAAATTAACTTGAAGAAATAACATTTCAAGCCTAATCGTTATGTTGAGCTATGTGAAAAAAAATAAAGAAATATACATTATAAGATAAAAAAGTGTTTTTACCTCAAAATATTTACTTGAGAATTAGTTTGAAGAGGTTGATCTCAGCTTGTAGGATATGGATTCTTTAAAAATGATTTATTCCACATGTGGGAAACACCATTATCTACACTTGATTTTTGGATTGGCTTGGCATGAGAATTGGTTGAATCTTCTTGTATAATTTGGTATAATAAGTTTTCATGAAGAAGCTTATCTATAATGCCTAAAGGCCCTTGCATTATAGACCATTTGGATTTTTTGAACCATTTATTTGAGATCAATATCAATGGTGGAAGATAACCCACATGGAGTGCGTAATATATGACATTTAAGGCCTTTTAGAGTATGAAAGTCATGTTGGAAGAAAAGGTGCAATCATTGGTCCTCTTGGAGTGTGTAAGAGGGCTATAAGATATTATTTGCATCCCTTCTCTTTCCCATTGAATTTATTGAATGACATCACCTATGTGAGGTCATAATTCAATTTTGATTTAAAAAAAAGGGTAATTCCAAATGAATGGAATTTTCCATTAGAGGAATGATTAGGCTTGATTAATCAAGGTGATTAATTAGTAATTAGAAGAATGGTTACATTTGTAATGTTCTATTTTTCAATCATGTATTGACTTAATTTTCCTTGTGAATAAACTTGTAAAGGGTTGATTTGATTCAAAATGTATTTAGTAATATTAATGATTCAATACAATCCATTGCCCCAATTAGGGATGTGTCATGATTGTGGGTTAAAACAATCGTTGTGTGGGTAAATTAGGTCTAGTGATGATTTTTGGTTAAAATTTCATGCAATTATGAAAATTTAATATTGATTGTAATTTAGATATAGAAGTGGTTAAAATTAATCATCTACGCATCCAATGGTTTATTTAGTCATTATAGGACAAAATAATCCATGATTATATATATTTGATTTGACTCACAGTCTAATTTATAGGTTTTAACAGTTTAGATGGTCAAAACAAGTGATATGGGCATCAATTTCGGGCTCACATCCTATTCATGGAATCCCATTTATCTTTCTCAAAAATTTCATTTCATGTATCCACTCCTCATTGTTTAGGAAAATCCAACATGTCCTTGATATGCTCAGGTCTTGATACTTGTCAACTTATTGTTAATTCACTATGGGCTTGGGGAGCTTGCCTACCCTAAAAATTATATAGACAAAGTGTATCATGATATTGAAATTTTGAAATAACTCTCTCATTTAGAGCTCTTTAGGGATTTGGTCATTATTCCATACTCTGAGTACCCCAAAACCCTGAGATCATACCATATAGCATCATCTCAGAGATTTGGCTATTCTATGATCTATCGTATTTGATTATGAGGTGCAAATGATCAGTATGATGCCACATGGAATCATCTTATTAACCTAGAAGGTACCTAATTTTTTGGTTCATCTTAATCATATCAAAGTCTTAGAGAAGTGGGGTCATGCCATGTGGCATGATCTCGGGCCCCCGGAGGTTTAAAAAGCTTGGTTTTAGGTCCAAGTATTCTAGAGGAGTGGAGCTCTAAGATGTTTACAAGTGGTAATTCCAAGTTGAAGATAGACATATAGAGAAAAAAAAAATTGTTAGTATTTAAATAAGGTGACTTATCCATTAGACTTTGAATTTTATGAAAATCAACTAAGGCAAAAAGCTAAAAAGGAGGATGAAAAGATTACGAATTTATAAAATGTGAAGGGGTTTCATTAAAACATGATTAATCTACCTAAATAAATAAATGATTAAATATCTAAGTCAAAACATAGTCAATTCATTTCATTTCAAAGAAGATCAATAATGATTAAGGATAGAAAATAATAAGCAATTGGCCACTTATAATCAAAAAACGGTAAGACAGGTCAAAACTAGAGAGCAAATAAACCTTTTAAGAATCTAATACATTAATTGATACAAGTATAATGACTAATTTAAAGAGGAAAACTACATAAATTATTAGTTTATGAATTCAAAAATGATCAAAATCTATGCCAAATTACCATCAATGAGAAGATTGAAATGAAACCCTGAAAGAATTTGTAAATATACCAAGTCTTAAACATAATATTAGGTATGACCATTTTGATAGGCTAGATGATAGTCAAATTTATGCTCTTGAAATTCTATGTGTGTATCATCATGTCACCCAGTTATTATTCCATGCCATGTGGCATCTACTCACTTATTTAAGGCATAATTTGGTGCTTATTATATGCAATCAAAAATGCATCATGTCTATAAATCAATCATAGCTTAGAGAAAATAGAGCATACCTACACTTTTGATTGGGGATAAACTTGTTAAGTGGGAGACATGACCAATATAGGGATCTACTAGACCTAATAAATGGATCACTTGTCATAACATATCATGCTAGGAAGGGTTTCAAAGCTTACAGTCCAACACAATCATAAAACAACCCTAATGGAATCCTAAGGTTTAAAACATTCACTTTATTCTAATAACAAGTAATTAAAATCTAATCTAGTGCACACTAAATCTTGTGGCACAAAGTGGGGGTTATAAACAATAAAAAACCTAAACTAAACATGTATTAGAAGACATATACTCATGTCAATGTATATGCAATCTTAATACATGGGAGAATAATACAAATGTATTATTATATACTATTACAAAGAAGAAATAAAGTTAAGAATACTTACCTTTGAAGATGAACCCACTGAGCCTCAATCTCTCCCTTGGCTAAGGTGCTTTAAAAGAGACTATTATGGTATGTAAGGATAACCAATATAAATCAGCTCTAGGCTACACAACCTATCTAAGCATCCAAAAGACTTCTCCAGAAGAAAAGATACATATCTCTAAAGAAAGTATAGAACCTTGAGATTTATTTTTCAATTATAATGGTAAATAAGAAGATGTTCACTCACACTTCTTCGCTAATAATTATTCTCTTCTAAAATGGTGGTAAATGAACTTGTATATATATGTAGATCTTGCCCTAAATCCTCCTCAAAATGTCAGCTATATAGGGTTGACCCAGTTGACCCAGTGTGTTTTTAAGGACAAATTACTAAGTTTGAGCTAGGTCAGCCAAAAGGATAACAAGCTAAGAAAGTAAAAAACACCCTTAAACTGTACCCAATTGAACTAGTACAATTGATTATCTAAAAGGGTGTTAAGGAAAGAAAAGGAGAAATGGAAAGAGAAAAATATTGAAATGGGTATAAATGAGAAGAATAAAATTAGGGTAAATGGTTTTAGGATACGAGTATGTATATAACAAGTGTCAAAAGGAACAACAATCTTATGAAGCACCGATGGTTTGCCCATCACTCTTTTGGTGCACCCCTTAAGGCTTGCACTCAAAGAGATTGAGACTTGATAGGTTATTATAAGATAAAAAGTGTCAGTAATCAATAAAATTTTGAAAATATTATGTGTATACATATGCCCCACTTGAAGTTCATCGCATGTCACGTAAGTGCAACATGGAATGGTGCTTCAAGAAAAGAACATGATAACACATAATGTTGATGTTACATATAGTAGAGTAAGTAGCAAAATAAGATAAATGAAAGGATTGAATTGAAAAACACATACCTTTAACTTACCTTAGTGCCATAGATAAAGAAGTAGACTATAATAAAGTGTGAAGGTATCCAATGTAAAGAACACTAGATGAGCCTGTATAAGTTAGTGCAAAAAAAAGCCAAAATTGAAAATTTTAAAAAACAAGCATGTGATAGTGTAAAATATTCTCTACATCATCATGAATCTAATGCATTTTATTATTTAAAAAATGGATGAGTAGAAACAAAGATATAAGCAAAATAAGGAATCTACATGACAATAATTGAAGAATTTGAATTTGGAAAAGTGTTTTTAAATAAAACAAAAGATAACTCATTTATTATTTTGATTTGTGAGAGAAAGGAAAAAGAGATTTGGAGACAAAAACAAGCTAGGATGGTGAGGAGATGACATGCTAAATAGGGAGAGGCTTAAAAGGTGGTAGCAGGTACACTACAGGTATGCAACTAAGAATGTTAAACTAGTTTTTGAAATTTTTATTGAATTAAGTGAAATGTCAATAATTTTGAATTTTAAGCATTTATAGATATTAGAATGAGGAAAAATTAGATTTTAGGAGTATCAAATAGGAAGATGAGAAATGGATTTAGAGGGTTTAGGCAAAAATTTAAAAATGCATTTTTGTAGGAAAATGCAAGTGGTCAATAGGAAAAAAGCACTGGGTTGACCCAATAAGCTAGAAAATGAGAAGAATCCATAGTGTTGACCTAGTAGATATGGGTCAACTCTGTATATTTTCTAGGATAAAGGCCTAGTTTAGAGTTGCTAGGTGGTTTGAAAGGTCCAAAATTGAAACTCAGCACTAGAGAGGGGAAGAGAAGGGGTTTGACTTAGATTTTTGAGTCAACCAGGTGAAAAGAGAGGAAAATTTGATCAAACTAGTTTGACTAAAGAGCTAGAATGATATGAGAAAGCATGTAAAAGGTTGAAATAGGGCTATAATGGCCTAAAATGACTAAGTAAGGTCAATAAAGATTGATAAAGATAAAATTAAGCTATAATAAAGAAAATAAAGTAATTTAGGATTGTTTTTGACGTAAGAATGTAAATAGAATGTATTTTGAATATACATGACATGAATGAACTGATACATCCTTTGTTGTTTCTTGGGTATAGGGATGACAGAGATTTTTGAGACTTATGGATACAAAATGGTTATTGAACTTATTAAATGGGTTATTAGATGGAGATAGGGTTAGACTAGGATCCATAAGTCTAGGTGGGATAGTAGAGATGTGTTGGATCCCCCTCAGTGATGACTTGTTAGTCACGTTCATTGGTTATTGGGGATGATTCACTAACACCTTCAAATGGGAGGTGGATGGGGATATAGTAGAGGTGGCTATCACAATAGAGGATGTTCATGCCATCCTAAGGATACCTATAGTAGGAGTGTAGGTGACTGTAGGGATACCAAACAACCTAGAGGAGAGGAGATCCTTAGCCATGTGGGCTACAATCTTAGAGATAATAATACTAGGTAGGAGAGTGAGTATGTTTGATGTCTATACATCATAGATTTTTGACATTCAAAAGGATTTGATAGGCCTTATGAGATAGTATGTGATATGTCACAATTTAGATGGAAAGGTACCATTATTCACGGTAGCCTTGAGCAAGATGACCTTAAAGGATTGAGTTATAAATGATCTAGGTTGTATCATCTAGGTATAATTGGTGCATGATATGTATGAGATACTAGTCAGAAGGTACAGGACCATGGGTCTAGTCATATTGTTGATAGTTTAGATCTATGAGAGGTTTCTTATATATTATACAGCTAGGTTACCCCATGTGGTTGATGATAGGTTACCTCAAGTGAGGAGATGGAGGGAGGACTAGGTAATGTAGGCCATGTATTACTTACCAACACTATAGTCAGTGAGATGTACAATTATAGTTTGGTAACCATACAAGCACATAGTAGCTACATGGGTGAACTAGGACATAATTTAATTAACAATGGCTAGGGCAAAGGTTATTAGACACTATTTATTATAGAGAGAGCCACATTTAGTAGCATAGGTGTTAGGTAAAATGGGCCTACCTCATATAATAACACTGATATTGATGGCTGAGTGGTGGGTTTAGCATGTGATGGATCCATAAGGGAGGAGAGGACTAGGGCCATTAATGGTGAGGTTGACACTAATGTCACATTAAGAGTGACCATGGACTAGTTGTTCATGATGAGGAGATAAGTAGGATAATAGGGAGGTAGAGGTAGAGATGCCAAATATACCACTACTAGATCCATGGCAAGATGAGTAGTAGCTACCAAGGACATAGTGTCAACAGAGGTAGGAGGAGCAAGAGAGAATGGAGACTATTACCATCTTGGATGACCCCATAAGTGAGCCATAGGAGATGATAAAGAGACCACTCAAACATAGGCTAAGACTGACATGAGATATGATAACCAAGTTTGAGTTAAGGAGGCATCCTCTAGAGGAGGTGTTAGGAGGTTGCATAGATGGGGAGACTATGCTAGGCAATCATGCAGATGGTGAGACCATAGTAGCCAAGACATAGACAAGTAAAATATGATTGAATTTGTTTCTTAAGTTTTCATTTAGAAGTAGAGATAGATAGATATATATTAGGAGATATATCAATGATCTAATATCCATCTTATGGGATTTTTTAGGTGTAAGTGAGGATGTAGAGGAGAGATGGGGGTCTTTGGTGAGGAGAGAACTCTATGACATCCTAGATGAGGCTTTACATCCATAAAACCCCTTGATATTAGAGAATCTAAGTGTACCATCTACCCTAGCTCAAGCAAGTTGGTTTTGATTAACTAGAAAGGTAGTGAGGTAGATATGGGTACATAGAGAGAGGATGCAACCACCAATAGTGATGGGTGTAGGGGAGATACATGCATGGTAGTCCCTAGTAGATGAGATAACTATGAATATATATATATATATATATATATATATTAGCATAGATGATAGAGATCTATACCTATTTTTTGGATTCATAGATGTGGGTAGCACACCTACAGGGGGTAGGTAGAGGGATTGAGATCTTAGATGGCCTCCTTACAACATACCATTTAGAGGAGTTAGATCGAGGCCTCAATAGGCAACATGGATAGGCCATAAGATAGATAGTAAGGGACCTAGCCATAGAGATGAGGCGTTGTATATGGTTGTATTTGTTGTATCAAATGCATGAGATACATATATGATGGATTATTCTTAGCATAGTATTATTTGTTATGTATGTTGTCATTATGGGTTATTTTATTTGTTCATTATGGTTGATGTTTTGAATGTTTTGGATATATTTATTTCTATCACATGTATTTTAGATTTGTTGTATATGCTATAAGAGATATTTGAGATGTGGTTTCTTTTCTACAATTATGAAAGACACATGCATGGTTAAAAAGAAATAGACAAAAAAGAACTTGGAAAAATACAATCAATCAAGAAAATGTACTACACATTATTTCAAACTAGGAAATGTGTAATAATAAGAAATGAATAAGTATAAAGAACCAATAAATTATAAAACAAGATGGTAAAAAGGAGTTTGTTTTTAAACCAATGTGAAATATTTTTACACTAAATTAATACAAGTAAAATCATACTAATATCACGTTGAGAAGTATGAAAAATAATATAATAAAATGGAAGGTATGTAAAAGGGCACAAATGGTAATAAAAACAAATTAATTAAGTCAATAAATGATACTAAATCATGGTGAAAGTATGAAAAAAAATTCAAAAATTTTGTCTTAAATTGGTCATACTAATTCAAACTAGGAAGTATGAAAATTTTAAGAAATGTTTGAAATCTTACATGCATTCAGAAAATAAGAAGATAAAAAGTGAAAGAGAAATGAAGTAAGCATAAAACATACTAAATCAAGAGGGGAAGCATGTAAAATTATATGTAACTTCATAATCAATCAAATCTTATCTCAAATTTGACACATGTAATTTGGTTGGTGACTTGGGTACTGGTAAATTTTGTGAGGAGGGCTAGGTCCTATCCGTAGTCTTAAATTGTAAATCAACAAAGATAACACCATTAAGGTGGAACAAATAGGAAAATTGGGAAATAGAAGGATGTGGGAAAAAGGAAGGAAAATATGGTAATTTGTGAGGAATGTCAGGTCTTATTTGTGGTCTTACAATACAACTCATAAATGAAATTCCAAAGGGAGTGATAAGTAGAAAAAATAATATTTCTCAAGAGTAAATAAGGAGTGAAGAAGGAAGTGTAAAAATCAATACTTAGGCATCTTATCAAAAGACCTTAGGAGGCAAGAGGCATAATAAGGACATGAGAACACACTAAGTGACTAGTGGTCATCTATGTACAAAGGAAACATGTTTGCTATAGACAAAGCTTTATAGGCAAATAAATGTGCTATTAAGATTAATTCATGAAGGTAGATTGGTATAAGGAAAATAAAAATGGACCTACCTTCCCATAATGTCTTCCTTGATCTTCAAGACCCCTTACAGAGCCATCAATATATTGTGAAGATTCAGTACCTGAAAGAAAAAGTAGGTAGAAATTTAAAAAAAAAAATTCTCTTCTTCTAATCTACTAGCCTATCACACCCCAAAGGACCTTAGCTCTATCATGAGGCCAACTGTGGAGTTTTAGCTTCCACTAAAAGAAGGAGATGTGCTTTGAATAATGTCTTTTAGTGTGATTAGACTTTTAAGAATATTTTTTCCTTTTATACCATTACCTTTTTTTAAATTATTTGGATTTTAACTTTACTTTGAAGGATTTTTTAATATTCCTCCTCCATATAGATTTGGAATGACCAATCATGAGAGAGATATTGATACACACAAATGAGTTGTAGGCTAGGGATAAAAGAAGCTAAGTAACCAAAGACAAAGACTAACTAGGACACTTAGGCTAAACAATGAATTAGCATGTGATCTCAAAGCTCAACCATTTATATGCTTAGTTTATAGAAAAAGGAAGAGATAAAAAGGAGATCCAAAGTGGACCAGTAAAAGGAATGTATAATGAGATAGACTATTTTCTAACTGATCACATGGTAAAGGGAGATAATAACTAAGGGTAACAGGGTTTGTATAACTAAATCACCATGATAAATTATCTATGAAAAAAGAGGATAAGAAAGCAAAAAAATCATAAATATACAAAAAAGAGAGTTTTTATAAAAACTCTAGGGGAAAAGGGGAAAGCAATAATAAATAAAAGACAATCATATGAAAAAATAAATGATAGTATGAATAAGATATAGTACAACAAGTAAGATCATGATATAAGATAAGAAAAAAATTGACACAATGTCAAATGATATAATATAAATAAAAATAATATTGGAACATAGGTCCAATATAATATGAAAATGTGAAAGCACCATGAATGTTCTCATAAATACTAGTAAATTTATCCACACACATTATCCAATACATTGGATAAATCTCTATGAAGCTATAGTCAAACTACTGCCAGGGTTTCATCAATATTCAATGAATATTAGACAAATGCTTCTTTTTTGATCTCCTCAAATAAAAAAGTAGGAATGCTTGAAGGATTATGTTGAGGATGGAAATTAGGCAAAGAATGGAAAGGATAATGCATTGGAGTAGGCTCTATAGGAGATGCAAGAATCACCAGTGGAGAAGGATCCACAAGTGAAGGAATCATGAGTGGGGAAGTATCCATAGGTGAAGGAATCATATGTGGAGGCATAAAAGGTGGTGAAGGGACCATAGGAGAGGATGGAACCATAGGAGGTGGAGCCATGGGAGAAGAAGGAGAATCCTTCTTGTGGGAATGACCTATGGTAGGAACATAAGAAGGTTTAGGAATGGCTATAAGGTGATCTTTGAGATTTTATTGAAGGATGTAATAATGAGGGGTGTGATGAGTGTCATATAAATGTTGTAAATAATATACCTCACCATACTTGGACATATACTTAGGAAGTACCTTCGAGGGAGGTATGACTTTATTTGATGATGGGGAAGAAGGATGCAAGGTATCAATATATTATTGTAACTTATGACAATATGTGGAAGAATGATTATTTATCCCATGGAAGAAATAGATATGCCAGTGATTGGTTTTATTACTCACATAAGGAGGTAAAATAAGAGTTGAAGAAGATGTAGAACACTCACTGACCCATTTTGTGGGTAGAGGAGCCATCTTAGGTAAGGAAAAAAAACCATCACCAAGGGTGGGGGGGTGATGATGAGGAAGGAATGGAACTAGGCTATATGTAAGGAGTGATATAATTATAAATAGGGGTAGTCTCAATAATAGTAAGAGTAAAAATAAGATCAAATATAGAAAAAGTAAGAAGAGGCTCAACTATAGCCGACTCTACTGAGGGAGAAGTGGGATCTATATAATGTCTAAGGAGAGTTATACTAACCTCAAGGGTAAACTAGCTACAAAGGTTAGGGTACCTATCAAAATGGGAAGGATTTATCATAGCATGATCCATGAGCTTAATCCTACGTGGCTCCTTAGAAACTAGAGGTGGCAGTGCCATCTCTACCCTATGATAAAGGGGAAAAATAAAAAATCAAGGACTATAAATGAAGGAAAATGATGAAATGCATGAAAATACTCAAGTAAAAAAATAATGATAATGGACAATCTCAACATCATGGGCCTATGAAATACCACCTAACAATGGATCATATAAGTAATTACCATCATCATAATCTAGGGTATGAAGATCAATGACATATGTAGGGATAACCTTATCATCCAATGAAGCATGGTGAATATAATGATTAGTCTTAGTGAATACTATGGGAATGTCATCACAAGGAGTTTTATGAGAATGAGGTTACAAGGAAGTAGGAAGCTGTAAGATGAGATGAGGTGAGAGATCAAAAGTTTTAATCTTTAAGTTAATTTTATCAAGCTCATCATCATCAAAATCTAAGAGGTTGGAGGAATGTTACCAATGAGTTTAGGATGCCCACTATAACCTCAGGTTGAATTAATTGGAAAGATAAGAAATTGAGACTCATGAAATGGAATGCTAGGCAAAGGCTCAAGATTAGGAATCTTGAAGACACCATGATATTGGAATTATTCAAAATTCTAATGGTTAGTGTCACCTTGAATCTTATAAATGTCTCCATTATGAGGGAATTTAATGCATTAGAAAGTAAAAGAAGCAATAGCTTTCATGTAATGAGTCTATGTCCTACCAAGCAAGATGTTACAAGAAAAGGGGAAGTTAAATATCATCATCTTCACATGAAAAATGATAGGTGGGATGATAATAGGAAGCCAGACACAACCTAGAGGAGGCATTTTCCTTTTATTGTATCTTTGATATGTGTTGTGTGTAGAATGGAGATTGCATTCAAATCCAAGGGTCTTAATAAAATAAAGAGAAGTAACACACATGATATAACCCTTATCAATAAATGCATGATTGACTTAGATATCACCTATTTGGATGTTAATGAATAAGGGAGGATCATCCCCACAAAGAAAAATCATATTGGGAATCATAGAAGCTATGGTAAATTTTAAATAAAGAGAAGTGTTTATGGTTTCATCCATATTGATAGACATCTCTTCACATTATTGTAAAATAATATCTTTAGAACTAGATAAATCTACCTTTGGTCCTACTAGAGGAGGATGAGGGACATTCGTATTGAATAAGATCTGCATGAGATGGTATCTATGATGTGTAGAAGTTCATAATCTCAAGAAATGGAATTTGGGATGGGATATTAGTGAGCTCTATAATGGGACCCCACTCATCATAGCCTATAAGAAGGTTATTAGATATAAGTGCATAATGATTAAAGAGGTCCTCAAAAGGAGGATCTGAAGAGCATTGGAATTTTTATTGATAATAAGAAGAAGAATGTTTATAACAAAGTGGTAAATCATGTTGAAATGATGAACTAGTTGGTTTAAGTTGACTTTGAGAATTGGAAGAAGAAGTTTTAGTAGAAGCTTGGTTATCATTAGTATTGAAAGATGATGGAAGAGTGGTAGAAATATAATGGGATGTGTTATCCAAGGGGGAATTGAAAATTAGATCATCAAAAGTGATAATGTCTTCTTTCCCTAACTCATTTAAATGATTTGGAGAATAATCATGGATAAAATTATATGCCTTATGTGAAGGAAGAGTGTAGATAGGTTGAGAATCAATGAAATCCACCACCCGTTTCATATTAGTCATGCCAACCACATTCTCTTTGGAAGTTGGTTCAACAAGAATTTATATGTTATTGGTATAGGGGGTGGGTTTGTCTTGAGTGTATTGAATTAATTGATGATTAGGTAAAGGATATTTATAGATATCCAAATGAGCATTTGGTTGATTTAAGGCTTGAGTTTTGACATTTGTTTTATAGTCTTTAAAATCAATCTCATAGGCTTATTGATGCTTATAGATAATAGAATCATGATCAAAATTAGGTCTTATAATAAAATCCATAGCTAAATATTGATGTTATCTACAAGTCTCATGAGAATGACCCCAACTAGCATAAAACTAGAAATTTTTTTTAGGATCATACTAAGATTTCATAGGTTGATTAGGGTCAAGCTCTCATGGAAGAGGCCTGGGTATATGCTTAAGTAACTCAAATAAGGATAGAGGTTTGTGTACATTAATGTTATTTGGTGAAGATAAATGAAGATTGGTATATTTATGAGAAGGGGGAGCTAGTTCTAAAGAAGGGCTAAGAATGATAGCTTGAACATTGTGAATGGTGTCATAAGAATAAATAACACCATCATTGGTAATATTTTGTTTTTATTCTTAAGTAATAAATGAGGACCCATAGAAGGTTGGGGTGGCTTAAATTGATTCATTAGGAAAACTTGTCTTTTATCTTGGTCAATATCCTCTTCCAAGGTATGTGGAGAAAGAGTGTGGACTCGATATTGTAGTCTAGGAAAGACAAGATTTATAAAGAGATGAAAAATATTATCATATGTCATGTTATGTTCACATTTATTCGATAAATTCTTCATCTCTTAAGAAAGGCTTTGGAAATTTCATTCTCATGTTGTTTATAATTAATGAAATGGGCCAAAGTGCTTTTAGTAAGATCATTAGTTTAAAATTCTTGCACTAAAGCATTTACTAAATCCTGTAAACTAGAAATGGAATGAGCTCTAAATTGATTGTACCAATATCAGACACCACCATGAGGGTTTTGGATAGGATTTTGGTAGCAAAAAAGGTGTTTAATTTGACCCAATCCTTGTAAATATTTCCAAATGTTTTGAGGTGAAGGGTAGGATCGGTTAACCCATTATAAGAAATTATAGGTTTTATACCTCCCATATCAATGTTATCAATTTGAGTAGTGAGAGGTTCATTTTGTAGATGGTTAAAGGTTTTATTGACTAAAGGAGGTTGAGGAATGAGATTGCCTTGAGAATCTTGAAGAGGATAAGGGGGAACATTATGGTTATGTATGCTCCAAATCATTGGTTTCAGATGAGATTGAATATTAAGAAGGTGGTTTTGCATTCTCATCATTTGATTTGTGTTATGATATTGAAAGGTATTCATTTGATTGAGATTTTTCAATAAAATTTAGTGTGTTTGATTAACATTAGAATCATTAGAATTAGTATTAATGGATTGGGTACCACTATTAGTGTTGCTATGAGTTTGAGAAGAATTATGAGAATATGAGGCACTAGTGGCAAAATTTACTTGTGAAGCAAAAGATGGACTGGTGAATGGTTGAGAGGAAGAACTAGAAGCATGATTACTTTGGGTAACAAACAATGAACTAGTGGAAGGATTAAAGATAGTGGACTTTATGAGAGGCCCATGAGATATAGAACCTGTCATGTTAGTTAAGATACTAGGCATGGAGGTACAAGAGGCTAGAGAAGAAGATGTCATGGCATAAAGAGTCAAAATTGGAGGAAGAGGATAAAAACCAAAGAAAGTGGTACCTCTAAATATTGTTGAGAATGTAGGAGTAGGTGAATGAGGCTCTTTGGTTTGACCACTAATCATGAGGTTACAAATGGTAGAAGGATCCTTTCCTCTATGTTGAGGAAATTTGAAAATAAAGAAAAACATTTCAAGAGTATAATCTAACTCATGTTGATCCTCTAATAAAAGAGGAGGGTTAAGCTATAAATAGGTATTAGGAGGGGTCCCATAGTTCATTGTGAAAGTGACAATATGAACATTACTATCATCTAAAAGAAGAGCCCTACTCTATCTATGGGAGATCCTATTAGGATTGGTTAAGTTCATCATATTTGTTGACTATGACTTAGTGTCATTACCAAATAGAAATTCCAAGATGAAGGGAAAATAAGAGAGATGAGAAAGAAAAAGATAAAGAGGTTACTAGAATACTACTAGGTTGACTAGGTCAACTTAGCAAAAAAAATAAGCATTATAAAACTATACAAGGTCAATTGGGTTGATTTAGTACAATAGATAGGAATTTGAAGAATTTTAAAAATATATTTGTAAAATGAAATGAGATAACTTTACAAGTAATGAAAATAAATAAGTATTAAAAGGAAATAAATAGTCAATTGGATTAACACTAACCAATCCAATTGAGGCACATAAAACAAAATCTTGCACCAATGTTGGATAATGCAAGCTTTTACACACACAATTGAGCAAAGAGCAAGAAATCAACTTGAAAAGTAAAGAGCTAACTAATTGGTCAACTTGAATGTTTATTATATTATTAAGATATGGTTTTAAATGTGATTGGAAGTTGGCTATAAGAAAGGTACTAAATAATGATCTAAGGATGGTTTTTAGGATGAAAGGGACTATAGTGGAAATGATACGAGATTGGTATTGGGGCCTACCCCCTCACTTCACACACCACAATAATAAGGGTGTCAGGTGCTTAACCAGAATATACCATTAACCACACTTTATACATGACCAAATCATCAAGTTAGCTTCCCCCTTGGTGATGAAAGCCAAGTAGGTTGGCCTAGGGTAGACAAATGTTAAAGTGATTGTTTATGTTATGTGATTTGGATATGTGTGCATAAAATAGAAATAGTGAAACTAAGTGATTAATTAAAAAAAACCCCTAATTAAACTATGTGAGCTATTATAAGCATGTAAACAATAAGAAAATAAATGTGTGAGCTAATTATTAGCAGATTGAGGTTAATTCTAATTTAAAACAAGGTATAGTGTTGACACTATATGCACAAAATACAAAATAGGGTCAACAAGGTCAAACCTATACTGTGAAAGCAAGGTCTGAAAATGAATTGTGTTAGTAGGGTTGATCTATTTATTTCATACAACACACAAAACATAGTGTTAGGTTGATAGTGTCAATCCAATTGATTGTGCAAGAGTAGTTTTAAAGATATCAAACTATGAAAGGAAATATATAAAAGAAAGAAAAGGAGAAGTAGAAAGGAGCCTTAGTGGATTAGAGATGTAATGAAGTAAGTTTTTTTATGAAGAATCTTGAGGTATGCTTGAGAAACTTGCAAACTGGGTCGATTAGATCGATCAAGTTATACAGAAACCTATTGCAAAGTGTTGAAACTATAAGGGGTTGACTAGGTCAACCTAGTAGGCTAGATTAGGTGTTTAAAAGGTTAGAAACCTATATTAGGTTGATTGGGTTAATCCATTTTCTTGTTCCTAGAAACTTGTGTGTAAAGATAAATAACTAGGTCGATAGAATTGATCCAATATGTCAAAATATATGATCAACAGAATGAAATAAGTGAAATACATCTTGCAAGGGTTAGTTTCATGTTGAGTTCACTAGAATGTTATATGAAAGTGAAGCCAAAGTGAATGTTAATACTAATAAGAAAAGAAACAAAAATGGAAATGTGAAGATAATCCAACTAGTGGTGGGATATGATTTACATTAGGTTCACCAAAATGTATGCAATCAAAAATGCATCATGTCTATAAATCAATCCCAGCTCAGAGAAGATATAACATACCTACACTTAGGATTAAAGATACACTTGTTAATTAGGATCATGACCAATATGGGGATATGTTAGACCTGATTAGGGGATCACTTATGATAACATATCATTCTAGGAAGGGTTCCAAAGCCTAAAACCTAACACAATCATAAAAAAACCTTAATGGAGTCCTAAGGTTTAAAAAAACACTCTATTCTAATAACAAGAAAGTAAAATCTAATCTAGTGCACACCAAAGCTTGTGGCATAAATTGGGGGTTAAAAATTATATAATAACTAAAATAAACATGTATTAGAAGACATATAGTCATGTTAATGTATATGAAATCCTAATACATGGGAAAAGAATACAAATTCATTATCTATCTACTCTTATATAGTAGAAATAAAGTTAGGAATACTTTCCTTTGAAGATGAACCCATTGAGTCTCAATATCTCCCTTGGCCAAGGTGCTTCACAAGAGATTTTTGTGGTATTTAAGGATAACCAAGATAAATCAGCTCTAGGCTACATAACCTAACCTCCAAAAGACTTCTCCATAAGACAAGATCCATATCTCCAAATAAAGTATGAAACCCTAAGATTTATTACTTAAGTAGAATGGTTAATAAGTAGATGTTCACTCACACATCTTCTCTAATAATTATTCTCTTCTAAAATGGTGGGAAATGAATTTGTATATATAGGCTGATCTTACCCTAAATCATCCTAAAAACATCAGCTATACAATGTCGACCCATTCAACCCAATGTATTTTCAAGAATAAATCACTAGGTTTAAGCTAGGATGACTGAAAGGCTAATAAGATAAGAAAGTGAAAAACACCCCTAAACTATACTTGGTTGACCCAGTATGACTAACTATCTAAAAGGGTGTTAAGGTAAAAAAAGGAAGAATGGAAAGAGGAAAAGATTGGAATGGGTAGAACTGAGAAGAATAAGCTTAGGTTAAATGGTTTTAGGAGATAAGTGTGTAGATGGCAAGTGGAAAAAGAAAGAAAAATATTATGAAGCACTGATGGTTTTCCCACCCCTTTCTTAGTGTACCCCTCAATGCATGCACTTAGAGATATTGAGACTCAACAAGTTCCTATAAGATAAAAAATGTGTCAATAATTAATAATTTTTTTAATAATATTATGTGTACACACTTACTTGGTTTGATGACCTACACACCCTTAGTGAAATGATATCTTGACACTTGTCTAGATCTCATTCACCTAGGAGACTTGTAAATACTCTAACCACCTTGGGTGGCTCGAAGAAAAGGGATCATGTCATGTGGTATAATCTCATACATCCTAGGGATTGAATACTAATAAAAGGTATACAACCTACCCTTGGGGCTTAGATAAACAATATCACACCAAGTGGTGTGATCTTGGGAATCTCAGAAGTCCATGATCTTTTAATAAAATTAAAGGGAATCAAGGTTGTGATGAAGCATGATCATGCCATGTGGTGTGATCCTACACATCTATAAAGTATAATGGCTATGAATACATATATTAGGCATAATGAATCAAGTAATTAGGATCATGACAAATATCACCATCCTAGTTACTCATGAGATCTAAGGTTAGCCAAAGAAGCTTAAAATGGGATTGAGGAAGTGAAGATGTGAGATTGTGCCACATGGCATGATCATTCTTACCCACGTGATCAAAATGAAATGGCTAAGGCAAAAAGATATTTGAAAAATATAAGGTTATTATTGGCCCATAGGATAATAATATAATTGTTAGATTTTAAATTTAAAACATGATAAAAAAGAGATTGAGGCAAAAGCAAAGGAAAGTCAAGAGGAAATATGCCTTTGCATAAATCTAAATAGTATTTTCCCTTAACTTAGAACCAAAATTAGTCCATTAACTAGGAAAGAACCAAGTCATAAAATGTGAATTTAAAAATAATAGTAGTCATTTCATTTGGATTAGGGGCATATAGAAACCAAATTACCCAAGAAAAGATCATAAAAACTTAAAAACACGCAAATTAATTCAAAAGGTGTGAAAAAGACTTGAATAAATCTATAAAAGTTGATAAAATTGTCTCCTTTGATCAACACTTAGAACCAATTTAGTATGAGAGTTCACTAATAGGTTGAGCTTAAAAGGTTAATCAGATGTAAATGATTTGTCATATAAACCAAAGGTAGGCAATATCATGTGAAACTGCTAAAAAACATAGAAATATTGTAATGGTCAAGTAATTTGAATAAATTTGAGGTGAAGTGAACTGAGAATTAGAACCTATATGTAGTTCAAAACATGATTTATAAAAAACCAAGACTCATAATATTTATGGTAAATTCATACAACTACATCAAAGAAGCCCCAAATTCAATCTCTTGGATCAAGTGCTTGTAATAGACATTTTAAATTTAGGGATAGCCCAAAGAGTGAAAAAAGTACAATATTAAGACTATAGATCCTTGAGGAATTTACTAATTAGATCAATAGATAAAATAATCCCAAGCCTAACTAAAACCTAAAAGAGCAGACTCTAGAGAAAAAATAGGTTCCCTAATTCTATGAAGAAATTAGGGCATGTTGTACAAAAAACAAAAAATAGTGACTCTGCTAGAAAATAATCCCAAGTATTTTGGAACATTAAAAACCAACCTATAACCTAAAATATTTGGCTATATATAATGCCTAGAACATGAAACAACTTATGAAAAGATAAGAAGGGAATACTATTAAACCCAAATCAGAAAATCTCATTGACTAATGTGTTCCTATGTATTCATTTCTTTCCTAAAATTTTCAAGGACTAGGGGTTGTGATTAGGATCATAAATCTAGATGAATTATACCTTATAATGAATACATAGACATTAATCTACTACCAACTAGGAATATATAACCCTAATAGAGTTACCTTTAGTCTAACACAAAGACTTGCTCTAATATTAGTCAGACATCCATAACCTTGATAAATGTTACTTGAATCACCCATAATTGAGTTTTTAATAAATTTTATTTTGTTTTCTATTTTATTTTATTTATTTTTCTTTTACTTAAAATTTTAATCTTGGTTTAGGAACCACCATGGTAGATGAAAATTAGGATTATAGATTTTTCACTTTCAGACCTTAGCTATAATAGTTTTATCCAGGAAAATATAGAAATCATTAAAGTGTCATTTATGACAAGTTTAAAAATAAGATATTCATGAGTTATATATCACATCCCCAACTTATCAAACACAAACTCGTTCATAACACAAGTAAATAATTAAATATTTTAGGAATGAATTGAAGACCGAATATAATGCCACAAAACTTTGAGTACCCATGTAGAAAAACCTCATTTACATTACCTAATTGTAGGCCTAACATTCTTCATCATTCCATTTATTAACATATAACCATAGGAAAAAATATTTTGGAATAGACACAATAAGGAAAATATGAATACAAATGAAAAAATAAACCAAAACAAAACGATGAAATATAAAATAAAAACTAGCAAGGGAAAGAAAAGAAGTAAAAATGAATTTATTTACAAGACCAACCCAAGATAGTTAAATTTAATAAGTTGTTCCTAATGAATTATCAATTAATAGGTAAAAAAAGATCATCACCAATCAAACATTAAATATAAATCACTCCCACCTAGGATTTTAGAGATTTGAAAGGGTCTTGTTATCACATACATTTTGCACCCATGGTTGAAATATTGGCTCATTATGTAATAATTTAATGATACAATGGGATCACCTCTAAGATATATAAACTTTAAAAATTGAGGTGAACCTCTATATAAGGTTGATTTCCTTTCACTAAACTCAGTGCAACTGATAAATTACCAGTTTATAGAAATTATGCTTTTTTAGTGATCTTTCTCCTAAACTAGGGTTTTGATTGGGGAAAAGAGTTGTGAGAATGAATTTTTTCAAACCTGAAAATGATTATTTCACAAAAAAAAATTATAGTTAATTTTAATGCTTACTTGAATGAACACAATAGAATAGAAAATATATTGAAATTTGTAGGAGCAAAAACTCATGTAAATGGGAAATTAAAGGAAATATTTATTATTTTTCATAGAAGGGACAAAATTATTTTATTTTACTAAAAAAATCTTATAAAAGGGTATAAAATATCACAAATGTAATTTTGTGACTAAAATAAGAATAATAACATCCACAAATATTCAAATAACTTTGCATACGCAAGGTTTTCTCATACAAGAAAGGTAAATCTTCAATTTATTCTCATTCTCCAGGTTACAACATGTATAAGAGTTATTCAAAATTCATAATAATAAATATAGTAGTAAAAATATAAGATGGGATATGCCATATTTCCCATATTTATAAAAAATATATCATAAAGAGATATAGTTGACAATGAAATCCAATGCCTAGTAGAATGATATGAAAATCTAGAAAATACATGAAAAGAGGTGTGATATATAGTAGTTATGACACCCATGGCATGGTAAACAAGTTGGAAAAAACACATGCAAGAGCTAGGCATAATATTCAATTGGTGGAGGCATAATGGGAACTTTGAAATCATCATGCAATGCCTTTCTTCTTCTCCAGCTCAACTACAACTTCTTCATGAAATGGGGGACACTAAAGTGAAACCCATTTTTAGAACAAAAAATATATTTAAGATAACTTAATTTATTTATTTTCAAAACCCTAATTTGTAATTTTAAAGTGAGACTTTCACAACTTTCAAGTCATACCACTTTGGAAAAAATTGGAATTGCATTTTTCAATATGTATTTTTACAACTTAAGAAATTAAAACTTGTCAAAATGAAAAGTGTAATTTGCAATTTTGATTTTTACAATTTTAAACATATCAAAATAGAAAGTGTAAAATACCCATGGATCTTTCTTAAAAGAGCTATGCCAAAACTATAGTTGTAGCTTACAAGTTATGTTTTTGCAAATTTATAATAATTTTACAATAATGAAAAAATAATATACAAGATTGCTTTTGATGGAAAGAATTGATCTAATTCCAACACTTCTCACTCTTTATCATTCTTATCATGTAATTTATGAACATGTGCATCAAAAGCCTTGAAGATATCCTGGATTCTATCTTCATCTGGGCTAAAAGAGTAGAGGTTGGTTATCTCACAATCTGACTACTATATCAAAAATTTCCCTTCTTAAATCTTTATATGTTTGAATCTCTATACCCATATGATCCAATGTGTTATGATATTTGATGAAACAATGGATAGATCTCAAGGTGAAAACTATATCCCATGTAGATTAGTTTTTGATAGATTATTTAAATTTACTTTGAACTTCTTGTACTAAAAGGATCTGATCCTAATAATCTATTGGTCAACATGAAAATTTATTCAACAAATATTTAATGTCATATATAACATTAGTGGCCTTGTCATGTGCCACTTTAGCCTTATGGGTAGACTCTATAAGCATTTTTCTTCTAAATTGAGTAGATCTATCCAACTCCTCTTGCTCTCCATCATTTTTTAGTCTATTTTATTTAAGGAGGAGGTCCATGTCAATTGAGTGCATAGCTATTAATTTTGGTTAGAAAAGATTTAATATTTCTATCCCTCCCTCATACTTACTAACCTTTACTCTCATGGTGTTTCTTCTCTCTCAGAACTACATAATGATCCATTACTATATCAATGAATTTGTTGCCTTTGGAGATGATCTCTTCCACCTATTACTTTGTGGGCCTTCCCATGATTCCAATTTATATCATCGTATTAAGTGTTGCCTGATTTATGATTTGGGTGATGGGTTGTGTTGATTTAGGTTATATTGATTGTATAGTGGGATCGATGAATTTATTCAATGCAGTCGTTAGTTATTCAACCTTGTTCTTTAGCTCATCCTTAGTGACCTTATCACTATACATTTTCTAAAAGAGGTAGTTAATGAGGGATTAAATGTCATGTATCAACCCCTTCCTCATAAGATGTCCAAGGTTAACTTTTGATACATGATAGTCCCCCACCACTATATTCTCTTTTGGTTTATTTGGTGGGGGACTGTAATATGTACATACCTTTCCCCTGTTCAGTCACATAATATCCTTGAAAAGGTTTAACGAGTTGTCTTATATTTCTTGCATGTATCTAAAAGTCTAAAATATAATGTACTTGGAGTGAAAGAGGAATGGATATAAAAATAGGAGGTGTTGGAGCTATAGGAATGATAGAAATAGGTGGGGGATATATCATAGAGATGGGAGTCATTACTATTATTTAGATAGGGGTTGAAGTTATAGTTGATTCAACTAAAGTTGTATCCTCAGATGAAATGATGATTGATTGATTTGTTATTGCTCCCTCTTTTCTTAATTACCCCTTCTTGGCATTTGATTTCTTCCTTCTTTTATGGGAAATCACTGACCTATCTAGTTTCTCTACTGCTACACCACTTAAACCCTATATTGATGGTGTAAATCCTTGTTCCTTGATCTTTAGTAGTTTTTATGTGATACTTAATGTTTCCTTGGTCACTTGGATCCATTTACTCCTAATTTTATTGAGTTTTTTAGTGATCATGTGAGTAGTTCTATTTATCAGTGAGAAATAATTAGGAATATAACACCTTACTACTAGAAGGGGTTTCAAGTATATCTTATTAACATGGTAGACCTTGTCTACCAAGGACTCATCATCCACCAAGTCCTCAAGGACTAGTGATAAATCAAAAGTTTTGACCTGATCCAAGGTCATCCTTGAGTAGTCCTTCAATATAACTTCATCTTCATCATCTAAATCTTCCTAGTAATCTTCAAAGTAGGGGACATGGGAATATGTGGTGATTTATAGTGTGCTAATGATGTTTCCATGAACATCATAGAAGGGTCTTGCCTCCAAATCCCTCAAGGTCATCTATGTCATTTTAGCTTCTACAAACTTAGCTTTGGCTAGGGAGTGGCATGTGTATCTACTTATATTAATGGAGAAATCAATTATTGACTTGTGTTTGCTGGATAATAGCTTGTGAGTTTCCACAAGTAACCTCACTAGCTCCATCAATGTCTATTTATCACTCATGTATATTGGAAGGGTGTAAGGGTAGCCACTAAATCTACATACCCTAATGTAGGATCAGGTGGGGAACTAGATGAAATAGGAACCCCACTAGGTGATCTCTATAGTAGCTACATTAGAGAATCTCTTTATCTCAAGTTCCTTGTCAAATATTATTATGATGTAGTAGATGAATGCATCATTGACTTTCCTAAAGTGTTGTCTATTTACCTCAAGAATGAGGTTAGGGTAATAGTTAAACACTTTATTTGCCTCACTAGCTACTATGTTGAGCCCTAAGAAATCTCTTCCTTTAGCCAATATGTATATTAGGTAGGAGGTCATATAGAATTTTCTTATGGTTTGTGCCTCCATCAACTACTTGTGGAGGGAGTCATTGATAATTTGTGCCCAATAGATGTATGATTTATTCTCATAGATAACCCATATGTACTAATACATCCAACCTTAGAACCTCTTTACATCAAGACAACCAATGATCCTATTTAGTAATATAATTACATCTCCTACCTCATCCTTGAAATTAGTCCCTGTTAATGCCTTAGGCAATCGAGTGGATGCAACTTTAGGAATCCTTAGCCACTTCTTGTTCATCACTCTTTGGCATCTAATGTTGTCTTGAAATAATTTCTTGGATGATTATGGAGCTGTCTAGATAAATCTCAAATTTTGGTATTTTAAATATGAAATTAATGAAATCTTGGTCCATATTTAGAATCCTTTCCCCTTTATCATTCAACACCTCTCTCTTGTCATCATCATAATGTTGTGTTAGTGTAAGTACTAGATCAAGGATTTGTACCATCATGGGGAAAGTTTCTACTTGGTGAAATATAGAGTTAGATTCTTTAGATCTAATCATTCTTGAATTTAGCATTGATCCTAGTCTAAAATTCACTTAGGTCAATTTGACCTAGGTCTATGTTTGTAATATCAATTATGTTAGATTCTAGAATGAGAGGTACATTGAGTCCTTTAGACATGAAATTCATCTCTTTCCTATACATGGATTTTGGAGATAATGTTGAGGGAAAACCAACTAAAAATTTGGTAGGATTTGTAGGTGCTATAATCAAGAGGAAACTTCTACAAAACTTAGAGTTATTTTATGCAGGTAAAAAATTTATGGGAAATTTTAGTTGCAAAAGTAGGTTGAAATCTCTAGTGGATATTTGAAGTGAAAATTATAGGTGGAAATTCTATGGAACTTTAATTTTTTTGAAGAAATAGATAACTTTGTGGAACTGGGAGGTGTTTGAAGCAATGGAAAACTCTAAAAAACTTGGAGTTGTAGTTTGCAAGTTGAAATCCCATGGGAAAGAGAGGTGTTAATTGTAGGTTGAAAGTCTACAAAGACTATAGAGTGATATTTTAAGGAATATTAATATAGTTAGGGAATATATTAAGAATATTTTCTTGGTTATGAATTGTAAACCCTAAATTTTCACATGACTAAAATATTTGGGAAAAACTCTTTGAGGAAAAACTAAGAAAACTCTTTACGACACCACTAGATGAATCTAAAAACCCTGAACAATGGTAGAACAAGAAAAAGTCCTAAACAATAATTATATTATAAAATAATATCAAGAAAAAGTGAAAAACAAGAGTGATTATAGGAAATGATATATTAAAAATATAGGGGATTCAAGGAGTGCCACGTAGGGTGAAAATAACATCATGGCATGAGGTTTGAAGCATGGTTTGCAATCATGGATTGAGGTTGTTGATTACAAGTGGGTTCAAAATTTGAGGTGGGAATTTCAAGATGCACTTATAAATATTAAACAATGATTTAAACAAACATAAATCCACTTATTTATATTAAAATAACCTATAATTAATTCCATAAGATGGTGGTTGGTGGAGATTTAGATTTTGGAGACACTTTTATAATTTTACAATTTTGAAAATTACACATTGATATTTGGATTCCATGGTAGTAGATTATTTAACCATTTGTAAATGAGAAGGCAAAACTTAGGATACAATTTGTAATTTTTCAAATTTCAAATTGTACTTAGAGTTTTAGATTCTATAGGGGAGGTTGTTGGTGGGAAGCAAAAAACTACCTACAATTTGTAATTTTGCAAAATTGTAATTATACAGTCCAAGTTTTAATTTTTGTAGAGTACTTGGTTTATTGAGAAGTGGAGGTTTGGATGAAATTCAAAATTTACAAAATTACAAATTACAATCAGATCTCCATTTTTCACTAATTAATGTTTAGCAGGAAGTGGAGGTCTGGCTACAATTTGCAATTTTTCAAATTGTAAATTGTAGTTATATCTCTAGTTTTCTCTTGCTAGTGTATTGTAAGATTAGGAGTCTAGGAAAAAAATTTGAAATTTTTAAAATTTAAAATTGTATTCCAATCTATAGATTCTACTAGCTAATGATTTGTGGGATCTAAAGTCTCGGAAGCAATTTACAATTTTGCAAATTGCAAATTATAGTCCAATCTTTGGATTATGTAGGCTTAGGTAAATGGGTGTTTTGGGTGAATTAAAGGCATCTTTCCAAAATATTAATGGGTCTCCCTTAGGGTACTTGAAATTTTGATATTTTTGGGATAAAAATATCAATATTTTTATGACCTCTATGGGGTGATGGCATGTTAATCAGTTTCTTTCCAATAGCCTTTTAGTTCATTAGGCATGGAGTCATTTTAAGCTTAACACACTTTAACTGGTAAAGAACAAAAATTGGGATTTTCCTAAACAAGAAAAAAATAGAGAAAAATAGAAAAAACTAAGGAAACAAAAAATCCTAATGAGTTGACCTATGCGAAAATACTTATTTTGGAAAACACAACTAACCCTATTATATACACAATTTTATTTTTTTAGAACAAATTACAACCTCAAAAGCAAGATTTGAGGTATATCCCATTGACTGGGATAGGAATTTCTAATCCATTAAGCTTGGATAGATGGAATGTATTATCTCTTTTGTACTAAGTTATAATATATGGACGACTCCATATTGCATCAAACTTGGTGTGTTTTCCTAGTTTAGCCTTGTATGTATCCCATTTGAGAACCATGTATCCTTTATTAAAGCTCCTATCAGATGATTTTTTGTCAAAATTCCTCTTTGTTTGATCTTGGTTTTCTTTTAGAAATTTCATTGATTAGTTCCTAATTTCTTCTAGTTCCACGAGTTCTGCCAATCTTACTATCATTTCATCATTATAAATCAAATCCAATTGGTGATTAACCTCTAGAGATGGTACCTTAATTGATACTGGGACTTGGGCTTCCCTTCCATATACAAACATAATGGGGAGTTGCTAATGAATCTCTTAGGGGTAATCCTATAAACCCATAGTGTTGATTTTAACTTTGTGTGCCATGTCTTCTGGTTATCTTCCATTGTTATTTTGATAATTTTTGAGGTTCTTATTGGTAGACTCAGCCAAGACATTAACCTATAGGTAATAATTGGAATGATTAATTAGGTACACATTTTGATTTATATCCCATTCATTCACTTGAATTCCCACAAAAACTTTGGCATTATTTGAGATAATGGTGTGAGGAATACCAAATCTTGAGACTATGTAATCCATGAATTCTAGGATAGATGCCTCCATGGCATATTTCAGTACAACTACTTCAATCAATATTGTGAAATAATCCATTGCTATAAGGACCCATTTTCAGACTTCTCTCGATGATGGATTTATCATACTAATGAAATCCAATCCCATTGGGCAAACAATTGATCTGCTTGAATTGGTCTGAGAGGGAAAGGTAATAATCTTTCTTTGCATAAGAACTAATCACACTTCTCATAGTTTATTACCCATTTGTGGGCATATTTGAATAATTTGGGCCAATAATATCTCCCTTTCATTATTTTGATGACCATAGTTCTTGTAGTAAAATTTCCACCTAATGAGCCATTATGAAACTCTTCGAGTACCTTGGAGAATTGATTGTGCTTGATAAATCTTAATATAAACCCATGCATATCTTTTTTAAACAATATTCCATTGACAAGAACATAAGGAATGGATTGGAGTCTAAAATACCTTATCTAGACTATTGAAAATCATATGGGTACTCACCAATCTATAGGAAAATGGTCATGTCACAAATCTAATTATTGAAAAGAGATGGATTTGATAGTCGAGATGCACTATGAACATATACTATTTTATAAATGGCTTCAGTAGTTTTGATATCAAAATCTAGTTGTTCACACAATTCCTTCCCTCTTCTAAGATTTGTGATTTTGATGTCCATGTCATATTCCATGACTTGTATGATCCATCCTACTCTTTTTTCATTTATCTCCCAACTCAATAGGAAATCTTTGACACTTTGGTGACACACCATCAGATGAATTTTATTATTGGAGAGCTTATGCCTAAACTTTTTGAGAGATTTAATCATAGCATATACTTATTTCTCCACAAAGCTATAATTTTCTACATAATCCTTTAAGGATTGACTGAATAAATATATTGGTTGTTCCAATTATTCTTTATTTTGATGAGTTAGAATACATAAAATGTTACCTTCCCTCCAAAATCATATAAAATGAAATCCTTCTCATAATTGGGGTTGACTAGGTTAGGATCCTAAGAAATAGCTTATTTGATGGCTTCAAAGTTATCTTTTCCCTCCTTTGTCTAGTTGAAAATGATACCCTTCTTGAGCATTATAGTAAGGGTTTTTGTCATAAAGGCAAAATTTGTAATAAATCTTCTTACAAAGTTTATTTATCTAAGAAAACTTTGTAATCTTTTCTTATGGCTTAGAAGTGCTAATGCAGATAAAACACTTATTCTTTGTGGGTCTATTGCAAGACATTCTTTTGAAATAATGTGTCCTAGTAGTTTCCATTCATGAACTAAAAAAATACACTTCTTGGGATTGAGGGAAACCCCAAATTATCTACACCTTGAAAAAATAATTCCTAAAGTGATCTAGGTGTGCCTCAACATGCTTTGAGTAAATAGTGATATCATCTAGGTATGCTAAGATCATCTTATTTATAAAACCTCTAAAAGATATTTCCATGGATCTCTGAAATGTTGCATTAGAATTAGTTAGACCAAATGACATATTTTTATATGCATACATACCCCATTTTGTAGTGAAAGGAGTTTGATTCTTGCACCAAGATTTGGTTATAACTAGAATAACTATTTAGAAGAGAAAACCTTTCATATCCTCATACAGTTTGTAGAATTTGCTCCATAGTGGGAAGGGGATAATGATCCTTTAGAGACACTTTATTCAGATCCATGAAATCTATGCATAGCCTAATTTCACCATTCTTCTTTCTTACAGGGACCAAATTATCAACCCAAGATGAGTGTCTAATGGGGAATATTTTGTTAGCCTCTTTTAGTTTGGATTAATTAATATCTACTTATGTTTAACAAGCTTGGTATTTAGATCAAGCTATATTGTATGTTGGGATAAGCTAGGGTCAAACCCCCCTAGATCATGATAACTCTAAGTGAATTTATCATCAAATTCTTGACACAACTCAATAAAATCTTGTTTTTCAGAATCATTGCATACGTTTCCTATCTTCGGTGATTTCCCTTCTAAGATGACCATTGACTCATAGACTTTTTAATTTACCATGATGTTTTTATTTTTGCCTTTTAGTTGATCATCTGAATTAAAGATGCTTTCTAGAGTAATAAGACCTATAATTAGTTTGTTTTTCTTTAACTAGATGATTTGATCCCCATATTGATCTTGGAGTCTTGACTAATTCCTATGAGAGAATTTAGATTCTCTCATAAAGTTGAAAATTTATTGATCACATTATTAGGAACATATGGCCTTACTATCAACCTTACATACTGGCTATTTTTCTTTTTTATTTATTCAGGTAGTTTATATTGGGATCTTACCAAGGCCATACGATCAACATCTTTATTTTGTACTTTTGGTACCACTTGAATGTTCAAAGTAGTAAAGTCTTCTAACATGTCCCAAACCCTATGTTTGTTAGATCTTAAAAAATTATTCTTAGTTATACTTTTTTATATCACTTAGTGAACAATCAACTCAATATCAGTAAATATTTATAGGGATTTTATCTCTCTCCTTGGCCAATTATAGATCTTGAATCAAAGCTTGATTTTTAGTTATTTATTTATGAAGTTAAACTAAAGTATAAAAGAATAGAAATAAATCTCCTTTTATGGAGAGATCAAGACAATCCCTCCACCTACACCATTCCTACTTATCAAACCATCAAAGAATAATTATCACATTCCTTAAAGATCTTTAGCTAGTTTTACTAGGTTCAAGATAATTACATCATTTTCATGAATGCAATATGTACCCAATCATGTTTCCTATACATAGTCATAAGGATCTAATTGGAGGGATAATCCCCATTCATCTAGATGAGTGTCTAGAATCTATTCTATAGGTGTTGTAATTTCATGGTCTTCTTATTCTTCACAATCCTATAGTGTGCAGTTCATGTCTACAAGGATAGGATTGTATGTCTCAATATGGTATTTTGTGATTGGATAAGGTCTTATTATTACTCTTGTTCCATATACCATCTTAAGAAACATGTGATACCAATCCATAGAGAGATATCCTCCCATATTTGTAGTAAAATATCATCAAATATAAATGAAAAAATAAGGAAGGAGATATATAACTGAGATATATTGTGAAATTGATAAGATGGGACAAGCATGAATAGTGAGATTTAGCCCTTTTATTGTTCTTAAGGTTTAAATAACAATCCCATATAATTGAAACACACCTTTATTAATAGGAGTATAATTTATACCAAGGGCATCAACTATTTTCTTAGGCATATTGAACTATTATCCCCTAAATATACCATGTAAATATTAATGAGATGCTTACTATGCGAGACAATTAAAAAGGGGGAGGTTTACCAATTTTTCTCATTTTAGTGTCAAATTGTGGTTGACACAAATTAATTTCAGCATTGGGTCACTTAGCTAGAACCTTTTCTGTTATCTAGAAGTTTTTCAAAGCATCTTGTAGCAAATCTCTTTGCATTGAAATGGATAGTGATTCTCACATAGTAACATTAAAATCGGTCTTCTTCATCTTCTCAACAATGTTGAAAATAATATTACTAACTTTTACTAGTGCTTTTATGGGAGTCATGTCTTCTTTCACAAGATTTGGAGTTAGCTCCTTTTTTTGGGCTAGATCATGGGCACAAAGGGTGGCCTTTATATAGTGTTTCTCTTTGTAGTTTCTCATATAATTTTGTAAGTTTAGTTTTTTTCACCCTGAGGGGATGATCAAATTTTATTGATCTTTTCTCTAAATGTGTATTAGCCACTACTGTACCTATACCATTGAACAATGCCTCCTCTTGATTTACACCATAAAAGTCCTCCTCTTGCTAGTTTAGAAGAGTATCCTTGCCCTGAGTAGGTTCTTGTGTATCTACTTATTGGGAAGTGGATTCTTCTTATTGTCCTAGTGTGTTTGATATAACTTACACCATCAAGGCTTGACTGATGATATCAGTAAGATAAGTATTCTAGTTATGTAGCTGAGAACAAGGATAATACCACTTGTACTCTTGAGCCAAGTTGTTCTGAGCAAGTACAATAGCTTTGGTAGCACTTGGTGTCACTAAAGCCTAGATGTTTGGAGGTTTTACTTACATATTTTGACCTTGCAACTATGAATTTCCTTGGTAGGGATAGCTATTGGGTTGGTATGTTGGGTTAGCTTGCTGATAAGGCTTATAGTTCTAGGATTGCTACCTATTAATTACTATTAACTCATTGCTAAAACTCTTAAGTATTGACTTAACCTCATATAAATTATCTATAGGAGTAGGACTCAAAATTGGTGCTTTTCTCATGGTGGGAATTGGAGTAATTATCATTGGTGTAGGAGGTATTTCTAGAAATTGAGGCATTGGTGGCCTTGGGGAAATGTTTCTTACTTGAATTAAATAATTTTCTACCCTTACTACAATTTCATAATCATTGGGAAGTGTGGTGCCAATCATTGACTAAATCATAATATCTATATCACTATTCAAGTCTCTCAAGTAATATAGGAAAGCATTATTTGGATTTGGCTTGACCAATACTAGAATTCTATTTCATGTATTTTAAAAATAGAAATTGAAGTCAGTCATGTACTCATGAAGAGCCTATTGAATAGTAGTTAACTATTTAACTAGGGAAATGTGGTCACTCTTGTATCCAAATTAAGTACATTGTGTAGTGGTTAGGTTATCCCAAACATGGATAGAATTGGGAGGAATAATGTACCATTGTAAGGCTTTACCTTTGAAAGAGGAGGCTAGGAGCCTAATAGCAACATTATCTTGTACCACATTTTGGACTAAATAAAGATTATTAATATAATATATATGTTCCATAGGAGTGGTGGAAATTTCATTAGTAAAATACAGAAGGATTTTCAAAGCTAAGGTGGAGTGGGTTGCCTTCATTGAAAGCTACAAAATTTAAATTTATAGCCATTATGGGAGGTATGAAACTAATGGGAGTATTTGAAGGAGATGAAAATAAAATTTTAGGATATACTCTAGGGCAAGGTACAACTAATTTTGATCTCTTTTTATATGGAAATGATAATTCTAAAACATCAACTCTCTTACTTTTACTAGATGATCTTGTTTATTTGTTTGGCATATGTAAACCTTGAAATTATAAATATGTAAGCCAATGGATTCACCAAGTGATTTTGAAATTTTTACATGGATCATACAATGCTTTCTAAGAATAGAACTAATATATTTCTAATTTTTGGGTCCCATCGGGCATGCTAAAAACTATTATCAAATAGATTTTGCACCCATTATTGAAGTAGTAGCTTACTATGCAAAAATATATTGATACAATGGGATCACCTCCAAGATGTAGGACCTTGGAGAATTGAGATAAACCTCTGAGTAAGGTTGGATTTATTTCACTAAACTTGGTACAATTGATAAATTACCAATTTATAGAAATTTTTCTTCTTTAATGATCTTGATTCTAATCTAGGGTTTTGATTGGGGAAAAGAGTTATGAGAATGAAATTTTACAAAACTAAAAATGGTGATTGCACCAAATATTTTTATAGTGAATTTTAATGCGTGATTGAATGAATAAAATATAATACAAAATATATTGAAATTTTTAGGAACACAAACTCATGCAAATGGGAAATCAAAGGCAATATATTCTATTTTTCATAAAAGGGACAAGATTTTTTAATTTTATTCAAACAATACTCTAAAATGGTAGAAAACACCACAAATGAAATTTCATGAATGAAATAAGAATTATAAAATCCATAAATATTCAAATAACTTTGTATACACATCGATTTATTAGACAAAAAGGCAAATCTTCAATTTAATCTCATTATCTAAGTTACAACATATAGAAAAATTATTCAAAATGTAGAATAATAGATCTAGCATCAAAAAATATAAGATGGGATACACCATATTGCCCATATTTATACAAAGATCTCATACAAAAGATGTAGTTGATAATGAAATCCAACACCTAGTATAAAGACATGCAAATGTGGAAACTACATGAAAAGAGGTGTTATCTACAATAGTTATGGCATCCATGGCATGGTGAACAAGTTGGAAAAAATACATGCAAAAATTGGGCATGATCTTTAGTTGGTGGAGGTGTAGTGGGAAATTTGAAATCATCATGAAACATATTTATTCTTATTTATCTCAACTACAACTTCTTCATGCAATGGGGGGCACCAAAGTGAAACTCATTTTTAGAACAAAAGATAACTTTAAGATAACTGAAGTTACCTTTTTGCAAAACCCTGATTTGTAATTTCCAAGTGAGACTTTTACAACTTTCAAGTCATACCACTTTGGTAAAACTGAAATTTCATTTTTCGATATGTGTTTTTACAACTTAAATAATTAAAACTTGTCAAAATCAAAAGTGTAATTTACAATTTTGCTTTTTACAATTTTCAACCTATCAAAATAGAAAGTGTAAAATACACATGGCTCTTTCTCAAAAGAGTTGTCAAAATGATAGCTGTAATTTACAAGTTATGTTTTTTCAGCTTTACAATATTTTTACAATAATGAAAATACAATATATGAGAATGCTTTTAATGGAAATAATTAATCTATTTCCAACCGTTGACCAAATTTGACTTTTAGGTCAAATTGGGGCATACCTAGTAAAAAAACATAATTTTTTATGTCTATAAGAGGGTATAATATATTTTAATGACATGTTTTATAGGCTAATTAATGTCAACTAATGTTATATTAGCTTTGGTCAACTATTTTTTATGTCCTTATATCATTTTTGGGTCATTTGAGGGGTCGAAAGGGTGCATTTAATGCTTTGTATAGGTTTATTGGGAAATGTACAAGTATAAAAATGTGATTTCATGTCCCATGTGTCATTATAAGTCTTATATAACTAACATTACTAAAAATATAGAAGGTTGTTCAGAGAAAAGTTAGTTTTAATAAGGAAAAATGAGAGATTGGCACTTGTATGACCTCCTTGGGAAGTGTGCCAATTGTAAAAGGTTTAAATGTGACTCTTAAATTTCCAGAAGCTTATTTCCATTCATTTTTATTTTTAATTTCATTTTTTTATCCAAAACCGTTCTATCCTTTTCTTGCCTTTCTAGACATGCAGAAGTGACTTGTAGGTTTGTACTTGGTACGACCAGTAGAAAAAGTTTTAGGTAGAATAATTTTGGTATATTTTTTTAAACTCAAATAAATTATTTTTAATATTAATAAGTTTTATAATTATCAATGTTTCTTTAATAACTATTCGTTTTAAGTTGACTGTGCAAATCTACCTATCAATCTGTGCACCCTTCATGTTTTGGTCTTGTTTGGGAAAGTCCATACATTTTAGCCACTAATATTAGTTAATTAGGATTTTTAATATCCCATATAATGTATTAAATTCTTTGTTTCACATTTTGAGTTATTTTTATGGGCCAATAACCTTAAATTTGTAGACTAGTCTCTTTTGGATGCAACATGCAATTTTTCTTCATTTACAGAGTTTTAAGCTTTGGAAATGGATCCAATAAGTTGTGATGATTTATTTATTATGTTTATAATGTTATTTTTATTTCATTTATTCTCAATTTATTTTCTTCAAAATCATATTTCCATAAGCTTGTAGTCATATACCATGCGTGCACATAGTCAACCTTCAATGGGCATCCATAGGTATCATCATGGGGATTTTAATTTGTAAAGAAGCTATGAAATATCCTTGACAATTTAATGAGTTAATTGGAAAGTTTTTTGGAGAGTTTAATATCATGATAGGTCATAAAACATGCTCATTATCAAAATTTAGACCTACTACTTATGTGGAAAATAACCACCTATAGGTGGCCTGATACAGATAGTTAAGGAGTCATTATGTGATGCTAAAACAAGGAATGAAATTACCTTTGAAAGTTATCATATGTTGAAGGAATCCTAATGGACCTTTTTGAAGTATTAGGTAGCAAAATTTTGTTGAGATTGACTTCAAAAGGAGGTTGATTGAGTTTGAGGCATAGTCCCTAAAAAGGGCAAATAGAGCTCCAAGGGCTTTTTCTCAAACCTCTTATGGCATGCCTCCCAAGAATTTTCATTCATCCCAATGACCTTGACTTGTACCCTATATCATGAAGAAGTACTATACCAAATTTTGGATGAATTTGACAAGTGAAATATGGTCATTTGAGATCTCAAATTTGCCAATAAAACATTGATTTCCTTCAATGTTTTGTACAGGGATGTGAATCCAAATGAGGCCTTTGCCTTTCAAAAGTTGTGACTTGAATTTGATATCATAATGAAGTGTTTATATATTATGAGAATAAAATTCATGAGTATATAAGTCACCTGAAATTATAGTAATTAGTTTTGTGACTCTCTAAGCATACCCTCAATCTGTACATAGGTAGGAAACACACACCTACAACAAAGTTTAAGGATAATTTACCTTAGCCATTAGGTAGTGAACATACATAAGTTATGTTTAAGAATTGGTATGAAAATGGAAGGAGTTAATTAAACTCAAAAAAGTGTTAAATGACTCTAAATATTTCTCAAAGGTTCCAAGTGGTATGTGAAATTGTTTTCTATGCCAAAGATCACCTACAGGACTCCCTATAGTCACTTGTAGGTGATTGTACATAGACAGTGAAATGCAAATGTTCCTAAGTAAAGTTTCAAAGCCACCAAGGGTGAATAAAATGAGTATAAACCATATATAATATGTTTTTAAAAATTCAAAGGAGTTATAATCATACTTCAAGGCCTAAGTATATTCATGAACACCTACAGCCAGGGATCCAATAGGTAGGAGTTCGTAGTTAAAGATGATAAACTCAGTTTGCTAAATTCATGAGTATGGAGGGTGCTTGAGGGGTCAGAGTGATAAGTATGACTATTTGAAAAAATATATCATGGAAATTACAACATCCATAATCCCATAACAATTTTAAATAACTTGCATAATCCCCTTTGAGACTTAAGGACACCTACAACTAAGCAAACAACAGTGAGCAAAGAATTAGCATTCTTGACATGAATAAGACATAGAATTGGAGAAAGTGGACCTAAGTAAATACTATGTCACCATTATAAATATCATGAGTGAGTTATAATCATGTTTTTAGGATTCAAATATTTCAAAATGCACAAACAAGAGTCATTCTTGAGAGGGATAAGCAAGATACATAGTCAGTCATGCAAGACATAGTCTTGTGAGTTTAAGTGTATAGAGGAGTGTGTGAAATGTTGTAAAAGTGGATGGAAATTGGAATAAAATTAAACATGGTTAATATCACCTCAAAAAACTATCATCAACATAAACCAATCATAGGGAAATGCAATTTCATGTGCATACAGAGTCTATACAAAGAACCCCGTAGACAGTTTTCCTTAACAAGTCTTTTTGAGAGATTGAGGAGGTTGGAGGGTTTATAGACATTACCAAGGGATTAAAATTAGTACATATCACATATATGACTTTATTAATCTCTAAAACCATTCAATTGGTTTGATAAAATAGGGTAAATATCCCTATTTTTTCTCAGATATAGGGTGTTTTCCCTTGTGCAAACCTTAGCAAATTTGAGAGAAAATGATGAAGGTTTAAGATATAATATTGGAGGACCTTGAGTGAATGTTTTAGAATTTTTAATACACCTAGAAAAACATGTTAAACTAAGAATGAGGTGGTGAAACCAAATAGGTTGGTTTGAACATCTAAGGTTGCAGTCAGCCCTAGTAGGCATAGTTATACCTAAAGGCTCAAATAAGGAGCCACTTTCATTTTTGGACCTAATTTGAATTTAAAATTAATGGGATCATGTTTTTAGTGTCATAAAATATGTGTAGAGGCATGTGGGATTAAATTAAATAAAATAGAATGATCTAAGACATAGAAGTTACATGTAAGCCTATGCAATAAGGCTTAAGCCAAGACCAAATGGAAGGGTATTTACCATTATATCATGAAATGTGCATCCCAAACCACTTTAAAATTATTTTAGGGTAATATAAAATATTTCAAAACTTTTATATTGAAAGGAAAGCCAAATAAGGTCATTTTTGAGCTCAAAACTCATCCAGACATGAAAGAATAGAGGAAAAGAGAGTGATAGGTTAAGTTGTGATGCTCATATATTTTGGGATATTTTTCATGGGAATCCAAGGAATTTGGAGATTTTAATAGGGTACCATAATATCAATTTTTTGAAATTATTTTGAGAATTAAAAATACAAACTTTATGAACCAACCTTAATATGAAAAGAAGGTTTAAAACCCTATTAAACCCTTAGCCATGACTAGTTTATAAAAATGGAGTTGGATAGCTATTAAAATGTACCAATTTGACTATAATAGATATTTTATTTTCAATATGACTCTCTCAAGATACTTCCCATGCCAACTAGCTATATGGACTTATATGAACATGGTGCACAATAGGCTCTTTTTAACCATTTTTGTGTTTTGTAGGTTCTAGAAGGAGTTAAGAGATGAAAAAAAGTTTGGAGAGAATATTGAGACTTTTAATAACTCATATTATTCATTTAATACCCTAAAATAACTTCTAATTTCCCTAGCTAGGTGATTCAACTTAGCCATTCAAATTTGGCATATTGAACAAACTAGTGAAGAAGATGAAAAACTTCAAGTGAGATCATTTTAAGGTGTGACTGATGCTTCTAAGGACATGGAGAATCTTTATACATGTCATTCACTCCATCCCATGTATTTTCATGGATAAGTGATCCATTTTTGAAAGTCAAGTGTGCAATGTGTATGAAAGGAGTTCTTTTTGGACTTTAGATTATGATTACTCATTTCCAGTTGATTTTAAAAGACCAAGCATAAACCATTGAATTAAGAGGCATGTATGATGTCTCTAACCTACATTAAAATCATAATAATAGGTAATAATTAGTTATGGGATGTTCAAATAGAATAAATCATGAAGACGTGTTTTCTGTACAAAATGGGAAGTTTTATGCCACTTTTCATGAAGTTTGTGACTTGGATGGAAATTTGTAGTTATATACCTTGCATGGTTCATCCCATATAATTATCACATGCATAATTAACCCATTGGATCATATTGACAAGTGTACTTATGACCCTTGGACTTATTTCTTCTTCTCTCTCTCTCAAGTTTTATAAGAACTAAACATTTTGGCATTATATTGGATGCTCCACCTGTGTATGGTGAAACCCTGCTCATTTGTATACCTTTTGATAAATGAAATGACTAAGTGTTACCTCTTACATGACTATTCATATTTTTATTTACTTAGTATTTTGAATTTTCCTAGTGAAGACTATGGATTCCTTAACAAGTCACATTCTCTCACCTATTTACAACTTCTTCTTGCAGGGCATGTGAAGTGTTATAAGATATGTTAATGGTTTAAGTTAGTTATAATATTAATTAGTCCCATCATATGCCTCTTATATATTCCTCCTAGCTTTTCACATTCATCCATAACCCCACAATGTAACATTGATGTAAGAAGACATAGATTGGAGAGTGCATGTTTAGTTTATCCTTTGATTTCAAGTGTAATATGCATATGGTTGGATGTCATAAATATATTTGGTATATAAAATCCCTTAGGTTATTTTTATTTTAGTTATATCTCTCCCTTTTCACCCCCCACAAGTTAGTTTTAGTTGTAATCCAAAGTGGTACATCAAGGGAGCTAGCCCTATCTAGAGACTCACCTCATTCCTTAGGCTATCCAAAAGCCTAGAGGTGATTCCATTGTGACACTTAGATGAATATATATTTTCATCTCCTCAATGGGTGAAAATATAAGTGACAATAGTTTTTGGCACACCTGGTGGGACTCTTGGTCTAAGAAATTAAGAGATTTTTGGTGTTATCTCTCAATAATCAACTTTTGGAGGCATATATTCAAGCATCAATGGTGAATCCAAAGATATATCAGCTAGTCAAGCATCCCATGTTATCCTTTGAATATTTTTGATAACATTTTTTATTTGTGTTCTTTATTTCAATGAAGATCTATGGTTGACTTTGGTGTTGATTTATTGTTTACACAAGTTGGTGAGACATTTCAAACTTGTGCCATTACATATCAATATGAACAATTCCTTGGTCAATCTTTTCATGACCCTTACCAACCCAAATATTAATTTCATCAGATCCAATATTATACTTGTCATCCCATTCATGAAGTATATCAATCCTATAACCAAAAATCTCAATGTTTTGCCTCTCCTAGTCAACCTAGTGCTTTATCTAATCAACCCACTTCCACCTTTAAAAAAACTCTTTTGGGGTATGAGAAGCATATGCTAGATATTGATACTCAAAGGGGATGTGGTAAAAATATTACTAGCCACCTTATTTAAAAGTTAAGTGATTCATTAGAGTTATTCAAGAGAGAGTGGGTACCTATTGAAAGAGCCAATTGGCAAAGGCTCACAAGTGAGATGCTTGATGTGAGTGGTCTACTTTCTTCCTTAGAAGATAGGATAAAATTTCATGAAATTTATCCTTACCAAACCTATAATGCTTCATTTCCACTTATACAAAGTTTTTATCAGCTCTACATGGTTCCCACTCATGAATCCAATCAACCTTATCAAGTCCATCCTTTTCCCAATCAATTTGAAAGAGAAGTTGAGAAGAAGAACCTTGTGTTTGAAGAAAACCTTGATAGGAAAATTGGATTAGCTAATATGTAGATGTAGTAGTCCATTTTATCATCTAAGGAAGTGGAGTTCAAGCCCTCATTTCCCTCTCACATTACATCCCCACCACTTTAAAAAGATATTTCTAATCCTAGCATCTCAAGTTGGAGTAAGATAGTAGAGTCATGGGGAAAGAAAGAAGATGGAAGCATTATCAAAGAGTGTATAATGGAAAATTGATTTGATCTTTTACAAGCCCCTCCCACCATTCCTTAAGAATCTTCTTGTGTTCCATGTCAACCCTCATGCACTCCTTATCCTCGTGACGATTCCTATGAGATTCAATAGAGACTTTTCCAATAGAACATAGCCAAGCAAATAGATGATCTAGAGACAAAAATGAATCCACTAAGTCAAGGTGTGATGGAAGGTTTAGACCAAATAAAATATCCTATACCTAAACACATCCCATCTCCCCTCCCTCAAGAGATTCCTAAAGAGCCTCATACCTTTCATTATCAATCTAATTTGGAGTTCTATGTGCCACCTCCACCAACTAGTTCAACTTGTCCTTACCCCATCACCCTTTGCCTTGATGGAACTATGGTATGGGAACTAGAGGAAGATCAACTAGTTGATACATAAAGAGAACTCTTGATTGAATAAAACCTATCTCCTTGGCAACCTCATTGGGATAAGTCATATGATTTTAAGATGCCTAGTCTTGGCATCACCATGAAGGAGGTTTAAGATCTTGTAACCCTTGACAAAAGAAATAAGATTATGATATCTGAAGTTAAATCTAAAATCCCTCAAGAGGTCTTAAGTGATGAAGAGAAGGTAAGTTATTATGTTAAATCTCTTTGTTTGGTTGATGATTAATAATGTTTTATTTGTGTTGAATAACTTATCTTGAGAGAGGCAAATGAAGAGGAACATGCTCAATTCATGGCTGATAAAGAAGACCTCATAAGTGTTTATGAGGAAAAAATCACCATAAGGACTCTCTTTGGTAAATAGAAGGGAAATTCACAAGCTTTTGCCTCCATATTTGAAGTGGAATGTATTATCAAGAAGGGAGAACACTTTCAATCCATCCCTCAAGAAGTGGTAGTCTTGAGAGAGTCTCATGAGATTAAGATAGATGAATTATCACTTGAAGATGATCTGATCAAAGATGAAGAAAAGTTGATTTCTTTTGTGGAGATTTCAGATTGGTTTGATGAGGAAGGATGTCTTCCTTTTTCCAAAGAGGAAGAAATGATCATTAACTCTTTTCTCACTTTACAGGATACCATGGATAGACAAGGAAAAGTTCTTAATTAGATTTCAGATGATTTTTTTGAAATCATTGAAGTAGGATATACTCCTCTTCATGGAGGCTATGATATATTCAAATATGGAGAAGGCAACATTCGTAATCAAGTAAGTATACAAAGTGAAAGTAGTCTTTCAAATCTATCCTTTCAATAAGCATACATATTTCATGATGACATGTTTGAAGTCTTCAAGATGGGATATCATCCACTCAATATTTTTTTAGAAATAGATCAGATCTTGAAGGATGGAATATTCTCATATTGGCCTCAATCTTCTAGGGAACATGAAACTACTCCATTTAAAGCCATGCCTACTATAGATATATAAGTTGATAATGAGATGAAGAGTGAATAGTAGTATGAAGTATATGAACATGTTCAAGAGGAATATGTATTTAGTGGAGACCTTTTTAATTATGATCTACTTGAGATCAGATCAAGTGAAGTGCCAAGGAAGAAGTCTGATCCAAAAAACATTCAATCCAAAGAGAAGCATGTTTGGGACTATGTTTCATCTCACCATGAGAATTATTCAATAAGTTTTCTTTTGATCCAAGAAAGGAGGTATGTTTAGTTGATATTTGTGCATAATAGGTTATTTCCTAATTACCCTAAGTTCTTGGAGCGTGTGTGTGTATTGTTTGCTTGCTTTCTTTGTTGTGTGTGTATTTTGCTTTGTGTGGTTGAGGTAGACATTAGTTGTCTTATCTTGGTTAAGTTTATGTTCAATGTTCAAATTTTTTATTTTTTGTATCAGTATTTATATGACTCCATAAACCCAATGGATTTATAGTTCTACTAGTCTAGTTAGTATATCATGCATACTACCCCTATGAGTCACCAATTTGTTTACCAAATTTGACTTTTAAGTCAAATTTGGGCACCCCTAGTAAAAAAAATTGGTTTCTTAGGTATATAAGAGGATATAATATAATTTAATGATGTGTTTTATAGGTTAATTTATTTCAAATAATGTTATATTATATTTGGTCAATTAGTTTGTATGTCCTTATATCATTTTTGGGTCATTTGAGGGGTCAAAAAGGTGAATTTAATGCTTTTTAAGGGTTTTTTTGGGAAATGTGAAAGTATAAAAATGTGATTTCATATCCCATGTGTCATTATAAGTCTTATATAACTGAAATTACTAAAAATATGGTAGGTTGTTTAGAGAAAAGTTAGTTTTCTTAAGGAAAAAGGAGATATTGACACTTGTACAACCTCCTTGGGAAGTGTGCCACTTGGAAAATGTTTAAATGTGACTATTAATATTCAAAAATCTCATTTACACATTTTTTCTTTGTAAGTTCCATTTTTTTCCCAAAAATATTCTACCATTTTCTTTCCTTCTTAGACTTGCAGAAATGACTTGCAAGTTTGTACTTAGTACGATCAGTAGAAAGAGTTTCAAGCATAATGCTTTTGGGAGGTTGTTTTAAAATAATATACCTTAATTTTAATATTACATTTTTTTATAATGATCAAATTTTATTTATGAAATATTCAATTTAATTTGACAATGCAAATCTACCTATCAATCTATGTACCCTTCAGGTTTTGGTCTTGTTTATGAAATTCCATACATTTTAGCTACTGATATTGGTTCCAAAATATATTTAATCTCCCATATAATGTATTCCATTATTGGTTTCACATTTAGAATTTTTTTTATGGGCCAATAACCTCAAATTTATATACTAGTCTTTTCTAGGTATAATAAGCAATTTTTCTTCATAAATAGAGTTATGTGCTTTGGAAATGGATCCAAGAAGTTGTGATGATTTATTTCTTATGTTTATAATTTTATTTTAATTTAATTTCCTCTCAATTTCATTTATCTAAAATCATATTTACATAAGCTTGTAGTCATATGCCATGCATGCACATAGTCAACCATTAATGGGCATCCACAGGTATCATCATGGGGATTTTTATGTTGGAAAGAATCTATGAAATATACTTGAAAATTTAAAAATTAAATTAGAAAGTTTTGAAGAGAGTTTAATATCATGAGATGTCATAAAACATTCTCATTTCCCAAATTTATACCTACTACCTATGTGGAAAATAGCCACCTACAAGTGGCCTGACACAGAGAGTTAACGAGTCCTTATGTGATGTTGAAACAAGGAATGAAATTCCCTTTGCAAGTCCTCATATGTTGAAGAAACCCTAAAAGATATTTTATAAGTAATAAATGGTTAAAATTAAGTTTATATTGACTTCAAAATGAGGTTGACTGAGTTTGAGACATAGTCCCTAAAAAGGGAAAATAGAGATCCAAGGGGTTTTCACAAACCTCTTATAAAATGCCTCCCAAGACTTTTCATTCATCCCAATGACCTTGACTTGTACCCTCTATCATGAATAATCAATATTAAAAATTTGGGATTAATTTTATAGGTGAAATATGGTCATTTGAGATATCAAAGTTACCAATAAAACACTATTTTCCTTCAATGTTGTCTACAGGAATGTGAATCCAAATAAGGCCTTTGCCTTTCACAAGTTATGACTTGCCTTTGATATCACAATGGAGTGTTTCTAGATGATGAGGATAATATTCATGAGTATATAAGTCACCTAAAATAATGGTACATGGTTTTTTTACTTCCCAAACATACCCTTATTTTGTGCATAGGTAGGAAACACACTCCTATAGTAGAGTTTAAGGACAATTTGCTTCAGCCATCAGGCAATAAATATATATAATTTATGTTTAGGCATTGGTATGAAAATGGAAGGATTTAATCAAACTAAAATTTGTTTAAAATTAATATAAAGAGTACTTATAGGTTCCAAGTGGTATGTGGCATTGTTTTTTGATGCTAAATATCACCTACATGATCCCCTACAGTCACTTGTAGGTGACTATAGGTAGACAATGAAATGCAAATGTGCCTAAGTAAAGTTTATAAGCCATCAAGGGTGAATAAAATGAATCTAAAAAATATATAAGAGGTTTTATAAAAATTCAAAGGAGTTATAATCATACTTCAAGTCCTAATTATATTCATGAACACCTACAGCCAGGGGTCTAATAGGCAAGAGTTCATAGTTAAAGATAAAAAACTCAGTTTGCTGAATTTATGAGTATGGAGGGTGCTTGAGGGGTCAAAGTGATAAGGATTAATATTGGAAACAATATATCATGGAAATAAAAACCTATAAAATCCCCTAAAAATATTAAATAACTTGTATAATCCCTTTTGAGGCTTAAGGACACCTAAAACTGAGCAAACAATAGTGAGTAGAGAATTAACATTCTTGACATGTAATTAGACATAGACTTAGAGAAATTTGACCTAGGTCACTACTAGGTCACCATTATAAATATTAGGATGGATTTATAAGCATGTTATTAGGATTCAAATATTTAAAAATGCATAAACATGGGTCATTATTGAGAGGGATAAGCAAGATACATTGTCATGTAAGACACAATCTTGAGAGTTCAAGTGTATAGAGGAGTGTGTGAAAGGTTGGAGAAGAAGATGAAAATTGGAGTAAAATTAACCATGGTAAATATAACCTTAAAAAAATCTCACCAACACAAATGAAACACATAGGAAGGCACTTTCAAGTGCATACACAATCTATACAAAGAACCATGTAGACAATTTTCCTTGACAAGTCTTTTTGAGATACTGAAGAGGTTCAACGGTCTAGAGACCTTAAAAAGAGATAAAAATTGGTACATATAACATATATGATTTTATTAATCTCCAAAACCATTAAATTATTTTGATAAAATAGGGAAAATACCCCCTATTTTGTCTTAGATATGGGCTACTTTCCCTTATGCAAACCCTACCAAATTTGAGAGAAAATGATGAAAGTTAAAGCCAAAATCTTGGAGGACCTTGTGTGAATGTTGTATAAGTTGGAAAAAAACTATAAAAACATGGGAAAATATTCATGAGGTGGTGAAACCAGACAGGGTGGTCTAAACATCTAAGGTTGTAGTCAACCCAGTAGGCATAGTTATACCTAGAGGCTCAAATAAGGAGCCACTTTCATTTTTGGACCTAATTTGAATTTAAAAATAATTGGGTCATGTTTGTAGTGTCATATAATATTTTTGGAGTAATGTGTGATGAAAATAAAGAAAATATAATGATCTAATACATAGAATTTATAGGCAATCTTACGAAACAAGGCTTAGGCCAAGACCAAATGGAAGGGTCTTTACCATTATATCATGAAAGGTGCATCCCAAACCATTTGTAAATGATTTTAGAGGAATAAAATATGTCCTAACTTTTATATTGTAAGTAAATCCAAAGAAGGTCATTTTTGTGCTCCAAACTCATCCAAGCATGCAAGAAAAGAGGAAAAAAGAGTGATAAGTCAAGTTGTGATGTTCATATCTTATGTGAGGTTTTGCATGGGAGTATAAGGCATTTGGATATGTTAATAGGGTCCCCTAAGATCAATTTTGTGACATTTTTTTGATAATTTAATGTTCAAAATTTATGAACCAACCTTAAGACCAAAAGCAGGTCTAAAACCCTAGTAAACCCTCAGCCAAGACCAATTTACAAAAATGGAGGTGGATAGATATTAAAATGGAATAATTTGACCATAATATATATTTGATGTTGAAGAGGAATCTCTTAGGCTCCCTGACATGCCAACTATTTGTATGGACTTATAAAGACATGATGTAAAATAGGATGTTTTTGACCATTTTTTATGTTTGACCATTTTTTGAAACAAATTTTGGAGGGAAGATTGAGACTTTTAATAACTCATAATATTAATTTCATGCTCTGAAATAACTTCTAAATGCCCCAACTAGGTGATTCAACTCAGCCAGTCAAATTTGACATATTGGACAAGCTAGTGAAGAAGATGAAAAACTTTAAGTGAGCTCATTTTAAGGTGTGCCTAATGATTATAAGGACATGGAGGGTATTGAAACATGTCATTAATTACATCTCATGGATTTTCATGGATAAATGATGCCCTTTTAGAAGCCAAGTGTGCATGGTGCATGAAAGGAGTTCTATTTGGAATATAGATGATGATTACTCATTTCTAATTGATTCTAGAAGACCAAATATGTAACCAAAGCATGAAGAGGAATTTATAATGTCCCCACCATAAATTACAATCATTATACTTGGTATTTATTAGTTATGGGATGTTTAAATAGAGGAAATCATAAAGGTAGTTTTTCTATGCAAAATGGAAAGTTTTATCCCACTTTTCATGAAGTTTGTGACTTAGATGGAAATTTGTAGTTCTATATCTCAAATGGTTTGTACCATATAATTATAAAATGCACAATTGATTCCTTGGATCAGCTTTATAAGTGTCCTTTTGACCCTTGTACTTCTTTCTTCTTCTCCCTCTCTCAAGTTTTATAAGAAGTAGCCATTTTGGGATTATATTTGATGCTACACCTGAGTATGGTGAATCCATATGCATTTTTTTACCTTTTTATCAATAAAATTATGAAGTTTTACCTTTTACATGACTATTCATAGTGTTATTTACTTGAATGTTGAATTTACTTAGTAAAGACTATGGATTCCTTAGCAAGTTGTCACATTCTCTCACCTATTTGCAGCTTCTTCTTACAAGGCATGTGAAGTTTTCCAAGATATTTTAATGGTTTAATTGAGTTATAATGTTCATTATTGTCATCATAAGCCTCTTTTCTAGTCCTCCTACCTTTGCATATTCAACCATAACCCCACAATGTAACATTGATGCAAAAAGACATAGATTGGAGAGCGTATGTTTAGTTTGTCCTTTGATTTCAAGTGTAATATGCATATGGTTAGATGTCATCAATATATTTGGTGTATCACCTCCCTTATGTTAGTTTTATTTCAATTATCCCTCTCCCTTTTCACCCCCAAATTTATTTTTAGTTGTAATCCAAAGTGGTACATGAAGGGAGCTAGCCCTATTTAAAGACTCACGTCATTCCTTAGGCTACCCACAAGCCTAGAGGTGATTCCATTGTGCCACTTAGATGAGGAAAGATTTTAATCTCATAAAAGGGTGAAAATATAAGTGATAAAAACAACACTTCTTCTCACTCTTTATCCTTCTTGGCCTGTAATTTATGAACATGTGTATCAAAAGCCTCTAAGATATTCATCTAGTCCAAAAGAGTAGAGGATGGTTATCTCATAATCTGCTATTGTATCAAAAAGTTCCATTCTCAAATATTTGTATGTTTTAATATCTATACCCATCTGATTCAATGTGTTATGATATTTGTTGAAACAATGGATAGAGCTCAAGGTGAAAACTATATTTTGTGCAGATTCCTTTTTGATCACTTCTTTGAATTTACTCTGAACTTATACTAAAAGGATTTTATCCTAAAAATATGTTTTTAAACATGATAGTTTATTCAAAAAATATTAAATATCATATATCATGTTGGTGACCTTATCATGTGCCACTTTAGCTAGCCTTTATAAGCATTTTTATTCTAAATTGATTAGCTCTATCCAACTCCTCTTACTCTCCATAATTTTTTAGTATTTGTTTTATAAGTAGGATGTCCATGTCAATCGATTACATAGTTTTTAATTTTATAAATAAACTATTCAATCTTTCTATCTCTCCCTCATTCTTGTTGACTCGTGCTCTCAGGGTGATTCTTCTCTCTCTCAAAACTACATAATGATCCATTACTATATCAATGAAATTGTTGCCTTTGGAGATGAGCTCTTCTACCCATTCTTTGGTGGCCCTTCCCATGCTACCATTTTCTATCACCATATAAATGTTTCCTAATCTATGATTTGGGTGATAGGCTATGTTGATTCAGGTTATGCTAATTATATAATGGGCTTGATAAATTTATTTAGTGTAATCATTATTTGTTCAACCTTGTTCTTCAACTCATCCTTAAGGACCTTGTCACTATCCATTTTCTCAAAGAGGGAATTAATTCTTGATTGAAAATCATGTTTCAATTCCTCCCTCATAGGACATCCAAGGTGGAACTTTTGATACTTGGTAGTCCCCTACCACTAGATCTTCTTTATGATTGTCTAGTGGGGGGATTGCAATCTCTACATATATTTTCCTTGATGAGTCACACAATATCCTTGAAAAGGTTCAATGAGTTATCTTGGATTTATTGCATGTATTTGAAATAAAAAAATCTAATGTACTTGGGGTGAAGGAGGAGTTGGGATATGAGGAGGTGTTAGAGCTACAAGAATGATAGAAATAGGTGGGGGATGTATCATAGAGATGAGAATTACGACTATTAATTATATAGGGGTTGAAGCTATGGGTGATTTAAATCTAGATATATCCTTAGATGAAATGATGATTGGTTGATCTACTACTACTCCCTCTTTTATTGATTACCCCTTCTTGGGACTTGATTTCTTCTTTCTTTGGTAGGAGATCACTGGCCTATTTGGTTACTCTATTTTTGCACCACTTGGACCCTCTATTGATGGTGGAACTCCTTATTTCTTAGAATTTATTATTTTTTTATGATACTTATTGTCTCTTTGGTCACTTGGACCCCTTTACTCTTGAGTTAGTTGAGTATTTTAGTGATCATGTAAGTGGTTCTATCTATCAGTGAGAAAGACTTAGGAAGAGACCACCTTACTACTAGAAGGGGTTGCAAGTATATCTTATTATCATGGTATACCTTATCTACCAGGGACTCATCATCCACCAAGTCCTTAAGGATTGGTGCTAAATTAAAATCTTTGACCTGATTCATTGTCATCCTTGATTAGTCCCTCAATCCAACTTCTTATTCATCATACAAATCTTCCCAATAATCTTCAAAGTAAGGGACATGGGAATATGTGGTGATTCATAGTATGATAGTGATGTTTCCATAAACACCATAAAATGATCTTGCCTCCAAATCCCTCAAGTTCATCTATGTCATTTCTACCCCTAAACACTTGGTTTTGACTAGGAAGGGGCATGTGTATCTACCTATATAAATGGGGAAATGAATTCTTAACTTCTATTTGCTAGATAATATCTTATGAGTTTCCACAAGTTTCCTCATTAGGTTTATAAATTCCCATTTATCACTCACATATCTTGGAAGGGTATAAAGATAGCCACTAAATCCACATACCCTAATATAGGAGTAGGTGGGGAACTGGTTGAAATAGGAACCCGACTGGGTGATCTCTACAGTAGATGCATCAAAGAATATATTTCTCTCAATTTCCTTATTAAAAATTATTATGATGCACTAGTTGAATGTATCATTGACTCTCCTCAAGTGTTGTTTGCTTGCCTTAAGAGTGAGGTTGGGGTAATAGTTAAACACTTTATTTGCCTCACTATCCACTATGTTGAACATTGGGAAAGCTCTTCCTTTAGCCAATATGTCTACTAAGTATGAGGTCATATAAAATTTTATTATGGTTTATGCCTTTATAAACTACTTGTGGAGGGAGTCACTAATAAGTTGTACCCAATGGATGTATTGTTTATTCTCATGGATAGCCTATATGTACTAATACATCTAATCTTAGAAGATCTTTGCATTAGGACAACCAGTGATCTTATGAATTAATATAATTACATATCCTACCTCATATTTAAAATTGGTCATTACCAATGTCTTAGGTTATCTGGTGGATGCAACCGTAGGAAACTATAGCCACTACTTGTTAATCACTCTTTGGCATCCAATATTATCTTGAAATAATTTATTAGATGATTCTAGATTTATGTTTAGATAAATCTCAAATTGTGGTATTACGAATATGAAATCTATGTCTAGATTTAGAATCCTTTCCCCTTTATAATTTATCACCTCTCTCTTGTCAACATCATAATGTTATGATATTGTAATTACTAGCTCAGGGCTTTGAAATATCAGGGGGAAGGCTACTACTTGGGGTAATCTAGAGTCATAGATGCTTTGGATCCAATCAATCTTGAATTCAGCATTGATCTTAGTCTAGAAGTCACCTAAGTCAATATGACCTAGGTCTATGTCTATAATATCAATTGTGTTGGATTCTAAACTAAGAGTTACACTGGGTCCTTTAGAATTGAACTTCATCTCTTTCCCAAATATGGATTCTAGAGAAAATACCAAGGGAAAACCAACTCTAAATTTTTCAAGATTTTTAGGTGCTAGAAGTAGGAGAAAATTCTTGTAGAACTTGAAGTTATTCTATGTAGGTAAAAAGTCTATGGGAAAGTGTAGTTACAAAAGTAGGTTGAAATCTCTAGCTGAGATTGGAGTTGAAAATTGTAGGTGGAAACTCTATAGAACATGGATTTGTTTGAATAAATAGAGAATTCTATTGAACTGGGAGATGTTTGAAGCAATGGAAAACTCTACAAAACTTAGAGTTGAAGTTTGTAGGTTGAAATCATGCAAGAAAGGGAGGTGTTAATTATAGGTCAAAAGTCCACAAGGGCTATATAGAGAAATTTTAAAGAATATTAATCTATTTAGGGAATTTCCTAATAATATTCACCTGGTTATGAATTTTAAATCCTAGATTTTCATATGATAAAAAGATTTGGGAAAAACTCTTTAAGGAAAAACTAATAAAACTCTTTACAACACCACTACATGAATATAGAAACCCTTATAGTTATAGGATAAGAAAAATTAGTTAATAATAACTAGCTTCTCAAATAATTTTAGGAAAAAAGGAAATCAAGAGTGATTATGGAAAATGATAGATTAAAATATGTAGTGGATTCAATGGGTATCATGCAGTGTGCAAATAGAATCGTGGTGTGAGGTTTGAAGCATGGCTTGAAGTCATGGCTCGAGATCATTACTTCTAAGTAGGTTCATAATTCAAGGTGGGAGTTCTAAAATGCACTTAGATAGATTTAAAAATTACTGAAACAAACCTAATTCCACTTATTTATATTAAAATTCCCTATAATTAATGCCCCAAGGTGGTGGTTGGTGGAGATCTAGAGTTTAGAGACATTTTTATAAGTTTTTAATTTTGCAAATTGCACGTTGACCTCTAGAGTATATGGTATTGGATTGGTTGACACTTTGGAAATGGGAAGATATAACATGGGAGATAAGTTGAAATTTTTCAAATTAAAAATTATCCTTTAAGTTTTAAATCTTGTAGGGGAGGTTATTGGTAGGAAGCAAAACTCTAGCTATAATTTGTAATTTTTTAAAATTGCAAATTATAGTCTAAGTTCCAATTTCTATGGAATACTAGTTTATGAGAAACATATGTCTGGATACAATTTTCAAATTACAAAATTTCAAATTGTAATTAGATCTCTAGTTTCTGATAGCTAATGTTTAATAAGAAGCAGAGGTATAGCTACAATTTTCATTTTTACAAATTGCAAATTACAATTAGATATTTGGTTTCCACTAGCTAGTATATTGTGGGATCCAGAGTCTAGAAAGCAAATTGAAAATTGTAGTCTAATCTCTAGATTCCACTAGCTAATGCTTTGTAGATCTAGAGTCTAGGAATTAATTTGAATTTTTGCAAATTGCAAATTGTAGTCCAATCTTTGAATTCTATAAGCATAGGAAAATGGGGTTTGTGGGTCAATTTAAGGCATCTTTCCAAAAAAATAAGGGGTCTCCCTTAGGGTACGTAATATTTTGATATTTTGGGGACAAAAATATCAATAGGTCCTAGCCAAAGGGCATAAAAGTTTCCATGTTAACCTTATTTTCATGAGCCTTGTCCTAAATAATGACTAGATTAGTGATATGAAAGGATTTTATTTTAGCTTCATTGGCAAACTGACATTTGACCACTCCTTGATGCCTGATAAAGTGCAATAGGGTTGTATCACACTTTTTTATATAGTTGTATTAGGTTCATGAGATGAGCCTCTATCTTGTTATCATCCCTTAGGTAATATTTAGTGAATAATAGTGTTATTACTTATGGTTTGTAAGGAAGACTAGGTCCTGGCCATATACCTGATGGTATTGGGAATTACCTAAGAAAAAATTGACCCTAGTCCTATCAAACCATAATGCAAATTTAGAATAGTATGCCAGTCCCTAGAATTATTCACAAAAAAATTCTTAATCATGAATAACAAGTTATTGTTAGTTGATTCATCTAGACCATTACCTTGTGGGCAGTAATTAGATGAGAGTTTAAGAATTACTTAGTTTTCATAATCCCACTCAATAAATTATAGTGAGGAGAAAGAAGGATTGTTGTCACATACCAGAAAAAATAGCATAACAAACCTAATTATAATGTATTCTTCAAGTAAGTTGATCACCATGTATGTCATGTAATTACTAAATGATTTAGCTTCAGTCTCATACATGTAATAATTATTTGTAATGAGGATAAACTTGTGTCCCATGAAGGAGTTGTAATTTATGGATCCCATAAATTCAAGTCCCCACTTTACAAATACATGGGACTCAATAAGAAATTGTAGTGACATGGCTGGAGTGTATTTCTTATGTATAGTGACCTAAAAAATGTGGTAGTTACTTACATGATCATGTTTGTCCTTGAAAATATGAGGATATTAATATATTTCTCTAAGTATTTGGTGATTTTTAGAATTCCCTGAACCATGACCAGTCCCATACTTCCTATGGAAACTAGTGAGGACCTCAATAGCTTTAACTTCACTCAAACATCTCAAGAAAATGCCTTCATGGTTTTTCTATAAAAGATGCCTAATTTGATCATAAAAAAAAATATTTTTAAGCATAATTATCTCTTCTAAATGGATTTCAAGTGGCTTGGGGACCCATTGTTTATAAATTACTAGACCACATCTTGATCTAGTCATCATTTTTAAGGATTTATATTGTATACTCAACATGTGATATGTTGATCCACCTCAACCGTGGTCTTATTGAAACCCTAACCTCTAACAATATTTACTAGATATAAATCTATATATAATTATTTTAAATATATCCATCCACTTCCCATGTCATTTTCCTAACTCATTTTACATTAACATTGCCTTAACAACTAGATTAGTCAAAACAATAAATACTTTGTTGTGTAGAATGTAGTTATTGACCAAATTTGAATTTTTTGTTAAATTGGGGCACCCCTAGTTATAAAAATTGATTTTTAGGACTATAAGAGGGTATAATGTATTGTTGTGAGGTGTTTTATAGGTCATTTGATGTCAATTAATGTTGTAATATCTTTGGTCAATTAGTTTCTAGGTCCATTTATCATTTTAGGTCATTTTAAGGGTCAAAATTAGTGCATTTAATTCTTTGTATGGGTTTATTGGTAAATGTGCAAGTTTAAAAAGGTTTTATCATGTTCCATATGTCCTAAGAGGTCTGTAGTAACTATCACTAACTAAAAATTGCTAGGTTACTCAGAAAAAGGTAGTTTTCTTGAAGAAAAGAGCAAATTTGGCACTTATACAGCCTCCTTGGGAAGTTTGCCACTTGGAAAATATGTAAATGTGCCTCTTCATATCCAAAAAATTCATTTTCATGGTTTATTTTCTTTGGAAGTTCCTTTTCTTGCCTAAAACAATTCTACTACATTTTTGCCCTTCTTGGTAGATTGAGGTGACACTCAAGTTTTTGCTTGGTATGGCAAGCACAATGGGTTTCAGCAAAAAAATATTGGGGTCATATTATATGATTAGATACCTTAAAATAGATATAATTAATTTTATAAATGGTCAACTATGCTTCATGAACCATCCATTTGAAGTTTAGCTTCCAAAATTACCTATCAATATATACACCCTTCAGGTTTTGGTCTTGTTTGAGAAACTCTGTACAAATTAGCTACTAATATTTATTCCAGAGCATGTTGACATATTTATCCAATTATACCCACACTTTTTTTCATATTTAATGATTATTTGATATGATAATCATCTCAATTTTTAGGAGGATATAGTTTTCTGAGTTATGGGTAGTTTTCACCATTTTCAGAAGCTTTGTGCTTTATCAATGGATTCAGGGGGTTGTGATAGTTTATTTATCATTTTTCCAATGTGGTAAAATTATCTCATGTCATTTTAATCTCAAATTTCAAGGCAAATTTCTTCATGATTGCAATCATGGAACATATACAACCAGCCTACTACATGACTGTAATATCAAACAACTATGTCCATTCAAAGAAGTTTCAATGTTGATATTGAAATGTGAAACTTTTCTTGAGATTTGAATTATCTTTAGGTTTCATCCAAACATCATCACAATGATATCAGCCTCTATGTTGATAAATTCCTTGGATAAATGAACCTTCTACTCATTGTTTTCTTGCAATTAGTTTAGTAAGCATATACAGGTGTTCAATGGTTAAAGTTTCTTGATAGGAAAGGGATTTATAACTAAGCATAGTTTTTATGGAATAATATTCAATTTTGAGGTTTGGATATAAATTCAAAATTCACTTTAAAGTTAAAAACAACATAAATTATCCATTCTCACACACTGACTGACTACATCTGTAAGTAGTCACCTACATGTGATGAAATAGGGGGCTGAGATGTTCAATAGAGTGATAAAACATGTAATGAGATCTTACTTGGATCCTTATAGGTTTAAAATACCATAATTAATATATATAAATTACTATATAGTTATAAATGGAGTTGAGATCATTTTAAGAGCTCACATGATAGTATTATGGTCTCTCTATCCCTAAAAACACTAAACATAGGCCTATAAGCCTTTTGGAGGTGGAATATAACATGTTTTATAGGGTTTCAAGACAATATAGGTGAGTGAATATGATATAACTATAATATTACAATATCTTCACCAATTTTGAGGTTAGGAGGATGAGAGGAGGACAATTAGTAAAATGGCTAAACTTGCCATTTTATGACTGAAAATAAGTAATAATATCTACAAGCCTAAGAAGAAGAGGAGACTTTTTCACCAAGGTTGAAAATTGGACCTTGTTCTCATGGTTGGAAGGTTAAAATTATGGAAGGTGAAATTTTATGACCTAAGGACCATCCATAAAAGATTGAAAGTCATGTTTTGACTCCCATATACATCTTGCAGTCCATACAAGTAGCTTAAAACATGCACCTGTAGCAAGGTACCTTAGGCAGTGAGTTAACAGTTGGTGTTTGGTAGTGTATTTGATAATTTAAGGTGAGTAAAGAGTATGAATAGGTTTAAAGTGAATATCAAGCTTAAATTAAGGTATTCAAACTCCGTGATCAAGATCCTAGCAAAATACTCACACCTATAGCCAATTGTAGTTGACTAAGACAATGAACTTGATGTTTTCATGATGTTTAAAGAGCATTAAAGAATATAAATAGCATGAGAATGTATTTTTGTGACATCAAGTGATTAAAATAATCATTAAACATCATGAACTGATGTAATTGAAGCTAGTAATAACATACAAGGGTCAATTATGTTGGGTATCTCAGTCAGAATAGTGGACAGATAGTGAGCTCATAACCTTATATATGTGATGATCTAGACAAAGTAGGAATAAATAAATGGTTAAAAAAATTATAAATTACCTTTAAATTAATTTTTAAGGGCTTATAAATTATATTCAATTTTCAATTCACACATATAAACCTATAGGACCCTAAAAGGGCTTTCACACAGTCAACTGAATGTTACTGGGTAGATAGTGAGTAGGTTGTTTGATATGAAAGTGTATAAGGATGATATTAAAAGTTATAAGCCAAGGTATAATGATTAAAAAAAACCCTAGTATGCCTATAAACATTTAGTTCAAGCCTAAGTGAGTTAAAAGGAGCAACCTATAGATAGGACTTGTTGTGAGGAAGAAATCATAGTCCAAAAGGCATATAGTTTGAAAGATTAGAAATACATGGTAAAGGTAAATAAAAGGATTTAAAGATATAACCAGAATATTTTATCAATACAAGTATCCCTAGATATTTCAAATTCACCTATAGGGGCCAAAGAGGTAGGGGCAAGTTGAGTATCTCAGTCATACACAAGGAAACTCAGTTTAAGCCCAAGGAATGGATAAGGTTTCAAAGTATATGGAAATATAAAATGATTCTAGTTATCATGGTCCATGGGAATCATTTTCATTTATTTACCCAAGAATCAAGGAAGAATTGAACCTACAAGTGGGCCCTTATTTTGAAGCAAACACAGTCAGGTATGATAACACAGTCCTGACTAGGTAGTGTGTATGAGAGGAAGAGTATATGAAGAGTAAGGGACTTAACCAAACATGGGACACTCTATCATGATCATGACCATGAAAATATGCCTCATTCAGCTAGAAACATTCATAGAAGGAACCCTCACTTAAGTAAAACTCAGTCCATGAGAAGCAAACCCTATACACATGCCTTTGCATAAGTCTATCTTGAGTTTTGGGTGAGTCAAGGGGTCATATGACCTAATAAAGAGATTTTTTTTTGTATATGGAATTATGGACACTTGAATAATCATATGATTTTATTTTATTTTTGAAAAATAGTGTAAGTACCCCTTATTTTATCTCAAATAGGGGGTGCTTCCCCTTAATGCAAACCTTGGTAGATTTGAGGGAGAGTGACAAAAAATGAATCCATAAGGTGTAGAGACTTCAAAACGTTATTGGGAAAGCTTGAATACACCTAATACAACATGAATAAATTTTTAAGGAAGTTTTAAATGAAGTAGGGTAACCTACATTCCTAATTTTATAGTCAGATTCATGAAGCAAGGGTATGCCTAGGTCATAAATGAGAGGTAATTTTCATTTCCAACATGAAACAAGAATATGAATGGATTAAAACATGTATATGGAGGTATTATAGGTGTGTTTTAACCATCATGAGTCAAATTAATATATCAAAGGTCATTCTAAACTCTAAGGTGCAGTCAAACACATTAAGCAAGGGTTAAGCATAAGGCAGAATGAGGATTCAATCTCACTTATGTTGACCAACTTTTGATCCTATAAGTCAAAATTAGGAACCCCTATATAAAAATTTGATCTTTGGATATTTTAGGGTTGAATATCATGTCATAGTGTGAGCTTAGATCTCTTGAATGTAATATGAATACTATTAGCTTTGATCAATTTGTTGTTTAGGTCCTTTTACCTTCTTTGAGTCATGCTAATAGGTTTGAATAAAGTTTAAAGAATAGTTTCAAAGTGCCAGATATTGCATGCACAATAGTTGAAAAGGAATTTGATCATGTGGATTTGTTAATCTTGGTTGAAGGTTCTTGTGTACTAGGTCTAAGGTCCTTCACCGAAGCACAAGAAAAGTTCATGTTCAAAGACTTGCTTTGAAGCATTTCTGGACTTAGTCATTCAAGCTCAGTCATTCAACTTCAGGTTTTCCTATTATGTACAAATTCCTTCAGAGGAGGTGTTCCACACAAAACCCATAGAAAATATACAAGTGTTTTTTCTTTTGGAGTTTTTGTTTTTAGGTTTTTTGTTCAAGTGTTGGAAATTATCTCGAACATTTTATCCAAAACAATTTCTCTAAAGGATATCCTTTTTGGGCTAGGGGTCAGAAGTCTTTCAAGAGAATTTTCCATGAAATTTTTCTAACATAATTGTTCAAATATAGAAGTTCTAAAAGGTTCGTCCCAATATTTTCGAAGGGTAATTTTGAAGCAAGGTACCCTATTTAAAAGTCTAAAGGATTGTTTTTCTTTTAGGAAGTGAACCAAATAGAAAAGCTAAAAATTACATTTTAAAAAATATGAAGGGTATTTTACTTTTGAAAAGTTCATTTGAAATAACTTAGAAGAGTCATTTCCAAAAGCTAAAAGGTCACTTGCAAATTTTTTGAGGGCCACTTGAAATTTTTTTGAAGGGCACTTCAATCTTTCTGAAGGGGTCTTTTTCAAATTATTGAAGGGTCATTTGCAAGAATCCAAAGGGGTCATTTTATAAAAGTCGACAATACTTTTTGATTTCCCCAAAGGGTATGTTTCCTTTCAAGAAAGGTATTTTTCAAATTTATAAAGGGTCATTCAAGAGTTATGAAGGTCCACTTCAAGAAACACAAAGGAACATTTCAAAGAGCCAAATGGTCTATTTTCAAAAGCCAAAAGGTCATTTGATTGCCCAAAGAAATTAATGCATAAAAGGAACTGAAGGATTTGTTTTGGGAAAAATACTAAAGGAAAAGACTCAATGCAAAGATCTAAATGAATTCTCTCAAGAGAAAATTTCAAAACAAAAATTCCAAAGGAATTCATTTAGGAAAATTGTCCACAAAAATGGTCAAAATCAAAAATCTTGAAGGATTTCTTTCAAGAAAAGTGGTTGAGATAAAGCTTTTCGAAGGACACCTTTGAAGCCAAGTGCCCTAAATAATTTCCCTAAAATATATCTTGTAAGTAAAAGTGTCCCATGTAGAGGTCTCAAAAGGGAACTTTTCATAGTTAAAGAGTACTTGACAAAGGTTCAAAAGAAGCTTAAGTCTGAGGAAAGTGTTCCAAATGAATAAGGAAGGTGAAGGCCCCACAAACATAAATTTCAAACTATGGAAAATATTTTCTGATGTCAAAAGACTTGGTGGGAACATGAGAGAAAACATGGAGGTAACAAATGGTTAAATTCCAAGCATTTGGTATAGACAAAACAAGTAAAATAGATAGGTTAATAGTTTGGTCATTGCTAGTAGATGACCAAATCAAAGAGCTTCCATGAAATCAATAAACACAAGTGTCCAAAGGATGTCTGGTAGTTAAGAAAAGTATTTTATAACTATCACTATAAGTCCCATTTCCCTCAGTAGTGTTATGTGTTGTCTCCTCTATTTTTAGGTTCGAACACTCATAGATGATTTTTGATAGAAACTATTTCTTGTGTCAATTATGAAGGTCTTATTCCACTTTCACCATTCTTATGATTGTTTTTGAATAAGTAGACCTCTTGACATGGAATAGTCATCCCACCTCTATTACACATGAAATTTTAACTAATTTTCACATATGGACACATGTCCAAGTGACTCTTGAACTTTCTTTGCTTGACCTCTCTCTCAAAAGCTATATATATGCATTTTTTGGCTTGTTTTAGCAACATCTGCTAGTTATTGGGAAAACTCTAGCTAGATTTGTACTTGAATAACACTCAAAGAAATATACAAGTGTTGTTGCCACTCATATGATAAAATATTTAGTAATGACTTAAATCTTGTTGGTCTAGTCTAGTGAAGGATTGTCTTTTCTATCTTGTACTCTTGATGGTATACCAACTTGTAGAAAGGAGATTGTTGTAGGTCTTTGCTAGTATTCTTTTTGTAAGTGTAGAGATATCCTAGAAGTGATCTATGATTGTTTCCCTATTTTGAATCATTCATTCCCTTACTAAGAATAATATACCTTCTTGAATATAGCATATGAAACATTGATTAACAATGAATATTAAGTTGTGAGTCTTGTGTGAGAAACACCTTGTTTGTCTTTAAGTAGTGGTTTTAGTAAATTGAGAGGACATTATACATTGGTGCATCACCCTTTTTTGTTTTAGTTGTTTCCATTAATCCCTTTTAATATCCAAATTGTTAATTTAGAGAGAGATCTTTAAAGGTGCATCAAGGGGAGCTAGCCCCTTATCTAGAGATTCATTTCTCAATATTGTCACCCACAAAAAGAGAAATGTCTCCATGGTGCCTCTTAGAAGAGGGGATTTAGGAATATCCTCAAGGGTGAAAATCCAAGTGACAATAGTTTTTTTCATGCTCAATGGGACTATTGAGTCCATTCCTTGAGGAGTTTTGGTGTTCTCCTCAAGACATCAACATTTGGAGGTAATTCTAATAAACATCAATGGTGACTCCACGTGCATATATATTAGTTGAGTAGCCCAAGTATACCAAATGAAGTTGTTTTCTTATTCCATACTCTTTTTTTAAGTGATTCAAGAAGATTTGTGAGTTTGAGCTTGTTTTAACACAAGTTGAGGAGCTATGTCTAGCTTTGCCTCTTCCTTTTGATTATGAGAAAATTCTTGTCCAACCTTGTCATGATCCTCATCAAGCATATGCTGACTAATGACCAAACCTATCAATTTTGTGCTCCATCTAGCCCACCTAGCTGTTTTCCAAGCCATTCCATTTCTAGTTTCAAAATAACTCTCCTTGGTTACCAAGAATATATGTTAGAACTTGACACTAGGTGTGGTTGTGGTCAAATTATCCCTAACATTTGTGTCAAGAGTGCGAGGGAAGCTTTGGATCTAGTAAAAAAGGAATGGATCCCTATATATAAAAATAGTTGGCCATGTATTTATAATGATATTATTGATATTTGTGGTTTGATCTTCCACCTAGAAGAAAATTTGAGAGCTTATGAATAACCTCCATCTTGGCAACCTAAAGGTGTCCCAAATTATTTATCCTTTCCCCAAACTTTTCCTCATGGAAACCCATTCAAGAAATTGGCCAAGGGAAATAATATATCATGATGGATGAGGTTGGCACACTTGGGGAATATTGTGAAGAAGAAAAATTGAGTTTTGAAGATCATCTTGAAAGGGAAATTGAGTTGGCAAATTAGATGTGGATGAAACCTATCATGGCAAATAAAAGTGAACTATCTAAACCTACTTCTCAAAATTTAAATCAAGGTGAAAATACCAAGGAAACTCTAAGTTTCCAAAACATATCTTTCACCCCTTCATCAACCTCTCAATCCCAAGAAAATACCATTGATCCACCTTCCCAAGATGGAAAGATGTGATGAAAACTCATGAAGGAAGAAATAAATCACACTTAAGTGAAGAAGTTGTTAGGGAAGAGACATTTGGAACCATTCAACTCCCTCCCACCCCTCATTAAGAATCTATTGAAACCATAATTCCTCCCCTTCTAACTAGTCAAATTTTCCCTCCTAATGTTGATAATTGTCTCATTACCAGAGAATCCCCTTTGGCCAAGATCCCTATTTTTGAAGTACTTAAGGTTGATGTCACTAGGAGGGAAGATGAGATTGAAATATTATATTGGATTGAAGATGAAGAAGGCCTAAATGAATGAAGGAAGTTTCCCCTTGTGTTGGAAAAAATTTCTTGGAGTAAGTTCTCTTAGACTTTAAGGATGAAGAAGAAATGGCCTTTTTTATCTCTCCTTTTCATGATGCAGGCTAGCCAAAAGATGATGACCTATGGAAAATATTTGAGATCATATGTAATGAATTTTAAGCTCTCAAAAAACTTAAAAATCCCTTATATTTGACTATTTATGACAAGCAAGAACATATTGCTCAAAAGGAGGACATGTGGCAGATTTACATGCAAATATTCCAAGAGTATGAGGAGGAAAAGACCAAGCTCCTAGACAAGCAAGCTCAAGATGAGAGAGAACAAATACATGTTGAAGAGAAGCATAATGAAGAGAACCTAGACCATAGTAGAGTAATCTATGATGATTTTAAGCCTTTGGAGGGTAACTTGGAGCTTGTCTCTACATCCACCTATGCAGCCATCTCCAACAATATTCATGAAGAATGCAATCAAGAAACACCTTAAAATGGTTATGATATAATTCTCCTTGAAGAATTTAAAGAGATTATGAGAATAAAAAAGGATGATCAGATCCTTCAAGGAGAGATGAACTTGCAACAAGCTATCCCATATATGAATTTTTAGATTTGTTATGACAAGATGAAGGGACAATAGTTTGAAATATGCTTTGAGGTTCAAAAGGACCTTGAATACTTTGACAATGCATGGGAGATGATTACATTGGATGATGTACAAAATTAAAGAGCAAAGAGTAAGCAAGAGTCATCTAACACCCCATCTAAGAAGAAGCATGCTTGGCACCCTCACTCATTTAAATCAAGGTTTGAGTTAATGTTCAAGATCTCTTTTTTATTTTAGTCTTTAGATGACTCTAAACCCAATGGACTAATTAGGATATTATTTTGGTTAGTATAGAAAGCATACTACCCCTATGAGTCACCAATTTTGTGACCAAATTTTGATCCTACATGTCAAAATTGGGCACCCCTATATAAAAATTTGATCTTTAGATCTTTTAGGGGTGAATATCATGTCATAGTGTGAGCTCATATCTCTTTAATGTAATATGAATGATATTATCTTTGATCAATTTTTTGTCTAAGTCATTTTACCTTCTTTGAGTCATGATAATAGGTCTAAAAAAAGTTTAAATAATAGTTTCAAAGTGTCAGATCTTGCACATGTAGCAATTGTAGAGGAAGTTGATCATGTGGATTTGTTCATCCTAGTTCAATGTTCCTATGTACTAGGTCTGAGGTCATTCATCAAAGTACAAGAAAAGTTCCTTTTTAAAGACTTGCTTCAAAGCATTTCTAGACTTAGTCATTCAAGCTCGATCATTCAACTTCAGGTTTTCCTATTATGTACAAATTACTTTGAAGGAGGTGTTCCACACAAAACCTGTAGTAAATTTAAAAGTGTTCTTTCTTTTGGAGTTTTTGTTTTTAGGTTTTTTGTTAAAGTGTTAGAAATTATCTTAGACATTTTGTCTAAAACAATTTCCCTGAACGATATCCTTTTTGGGCTAGGGGTCATAAGTCTTCTGAGAAAATTATCTGTGTAATTTATCTGAAAGAATTGTTCAAATGTAAAAGTTCTAAAAGGTGCATCCCAATATTTCTAAAGGTTAATTTTGAATCAAGGTGCCCTATTCAAAAGTCTGAAGGATTGTTTTTATTTCAATAAGTGAACTAAATAAAAATCCAAAAAGTACATTTCAAAAATTTTGAAGGGTATTTTCCTTTCAGAAGGTTCATTTGTAAGAACTTCAAAGAGTCATTTCCAAAAGCCAAAGGGGAACTTGTAAATTTTTTGAGGGGAAATTGTAACTTTTCCAAAGGGCACTTCAATATTTTTGAAGGGGTCTTTTTCAAATTGGCAAAGGGTCATTTGCAAAATATTGAAGGGGACATTTTAGAAAAGCTGATGGTACTTTTTGATTTCCCTGAAGGGTATGTTTTCTTTCAGGAAAGGTATTTTCAAATTACCAAAGGGTCATTCTAGAGTTCCATAGGTCCACTTCAAGAAACCCGAAGGAACATTTCAAAGAACCAAATGGTCCATTTTTAAAATCTAAAAGGTCATTCAATATCCCAAAGAAATTAATGCAAAAAAGGAGTCGAAGGATTTATTTTGGGAAAAACCTCAAAGGAAAAGACCTGATGCAAAGAGTTGAATGAATTATCTCAAGAGAAAATTCTAAAACAAATATTATAAAGGAATTAATTTGGGAAAATTGTCTACAAAAATGGTCAAAGACAATAATCTCAAGGGATTTATTTTAGGAAAAGTGGTCGAGACAAATCTTTATGAAGTACACCTTTGAATCCGAGTGCCCTAAATAATTTCCTTGAAAGATATCTTGCAAGCAAAAGTGTCCCATGTAGAGGTCTTGAAAGGGAACTTTTCATGATTTGAAGGGAACTTTCCATAGTTAAAAATCACTTGACAAAGGTCTGAAAGAAGCTTAAGTCCAAGGTAAGTGTTTCAAATGAATAAGGAAGGTGAAGGCCCCACAAACATCAATTTCAAACTATGAAAAATAGTTGTTGATGTCAAAAGACTTGGTAGGAACATGAGATAAAACATGGAGGCAAAAAATGGTTGAATCTTGAGCATTTGGTGTAAAAAAAGCAAGAAAAATGGATAGGTTGATGGTTTGAGTCATTGTTGGTAGCTGACCAAATCAAAGAGCTTCTAAAAAATCAACAAACATAGGTATTTAAAGGATGGTTAATAGTTAGGAAAAGCATTTTCTAATTATCACCATAAGTCCCATTTCCCTCAGTAGTTCTATGTGTCAGCTCCTCTATTTTTAGTTTTGAATGCTCATAGATGATTTTTAATAGAAATTATTTCCTATGTCAATTCTAAAGGTCTTGTGCCACTTTTCACCATTCTTATGACTGATTCAAATAAGTATACCTCCTAACATGGTGTAGCTTACCCCACCTCTCTTCCACATGCAATTGTAACTAATTTTCACATATGGACACATGTCCAAGTGACTCTTGAACTTCCTTTGCTTGACCTCTCTCTCAAAAGCTATATATATGCTTTCTTTTGGCTTGTTTTAGTAGCCTTCACTGGTTGTTAGGAAAACTCTTGCCATATTTGTACTTGAAGAACTCTCAAATAAATATACAAGTATTGTTACCACTCATATGCTATAATATTGAGTAATGACTTGAATCTTATTGGTCTAGTCTAGTGAAGGATTGTCTTTTCTAGCTTGTACTCTTGATGGTCTACCAACTTACAAAAAGGAGATTATTATAGGTCTTTGCTAGTATTCTTTTCTAAGTGTAGAGATATCTTAGAAGTGGTTCATGATTGTATCCCTCTTTGGAATCATTCATTCCCTTCCCAAGAATCATATACCTTCTTGAATCTAGCATATGAAACATTGATGTAGTAATGAATCCTAAGTTATGAGTCTTGTGTTAGAAACACCTTGTTTGTCTTTAAGTAGTGGTTTTAGTCAATTGAGAGGACATTATACATTATTGCATCACCCTTTCATTATTTTAGTTATTTCCCTTAATCCCTTTTCATATCTAAATTGTTAAGTTAAAGAGAGAGAGAGAGAGAGAGAGAGATTTAAAGATGCATCAAGGGAAGCTATCCCCTTATCTAGATATTCATTTCTCAATATTATCACCCACAACAAGAGAAATGTCTCCATGGTGCCACTTGGATGAGGAGATTTAGGCATCTCCTCAAGGGTGAGAATCCAAGTGACAATAAATTACATTATGAAATATGCTTTATATCCTATTGAAACATGTTCATGGGATCAACATAGAGGTGTCCAATCTTTTAGAGTGAAGATAAAATGTCAAAAGTTCTTTTTTGAGCCCAAAACTACTCAAACTTATGCAAAATTGTGAGAATAGGATTGATAAGAGAAGTTCCAAAGCTCACATCATGGATAAGACCTTGCATGGGAATCTGAGAAGTTTAGGGATGTTGAGGGAGGTATTTAATAGTGCATTTTTGAAATTTTTTGGCATGTTGGATGTTATATCTTTACAAGCCAACCTTAAGACAAAAAATAGGCCTAAAACCCTACTAAACCCTTCACTAGGACCAATTTGGGAAAATGAGCTTGGAAAAGTAATTTGATGGAATATTTTGACTAGAATGGCTATTGGATGTTTAAGAGGACTCTCTCAGTCTCAATCCCATGCCAACTAGCTATATGAACTTGTATGGATGAGGGAAAAAATGAGATTTTTCTCATTATTTTATGTGTTTTATAGGTTGTAAGAAGTTTCAAGAGATAAAAAGAACATGGATGGAAATATTGAGACTTTAGATAAATACTTATGTAATTTTAATTACTTTAAAAAAGTTCTAAGCATCTCAAATAGGTCCTTCAACTCAACCATTCAAAACTAGCCTAATGCACAAACTAGTAAGATGGGCGAAAAGCTTCACTTGAACTAATTTTAAAGCTTGTTTGATGATTCCAAGGTCATGGAGGGTCTTAAAACATGTAATTTAACCTCTCTTAGGGATTTTAATGGGAAAATAATTCTAAATTTTAGGCCAAGTGTTCAAAGTGCATAGTAGTTTAGTAGTTTTTTGGACAATGATGATGACTCACTTTTAGAGGTTTCTAGAGGACCAGACATGCAACCAATGCATGGAGAAGAAAGTTTGAGAGTATAAATTAAATTAAAATTATTTTTAATACTAATTATAATTTATATTATGTTCATATAGGCCCAATCATGAAGGCATTTTTTCTATGCAAAAAGAGGAGTCTTGTACCACTTTGCATAACTTTGATGACTTGAATTGACACTTGGACTTTATTACCTTATATGGTTCAACCCATAACTTATTACCATGCATGGATAACTGATTTTTATCAGCTTGAAAAGTGTCCTTGTGACCCTTAGACTTCTTTCTTTCTCTCTATCTATCAAACTCTATAAGAGTTAGCCATTTTAGCATTGTATGGATGCTCCACTTGAGTATGGTGAATCCCTACTCATTTGTATACATTTTGATTAATAAAATGACTAATTTTTACCTCTCCCATGAGTTTAATTAGTGTGTGTACTTGAATTTTTGAGTTTTCTTAAGTGACACTCTTGTTTCTTTAGCATGTTAACTTATTCTTGCAACTTATTTGTGGTTAGAAAACTTCTTCTTGAAAGGCATGTGAAGTTTTATGGGTTACTTCAAGGATTAAGTGAATTTGACTCTTCATTAGTGCCATTTGAGGCCTTTTTTATAATCCTACTTATCCTATATGTTCATCTTGACCTCACAATGTAACATTGATGTGAGAAGTTATAGAGTAGAAGAGTGTATGTTTGGTTTATTTTTTGGTCTCAAGTGTAATATGCATATGGTTAGATGTCATCAATCAATTTGGTGTATCAACTTCATTATTTTAGCTTTGATTTAAGTTTATTTCTCCCTTTTCACTCCCCAAATTTATTCTTATTTTAACCCATATTGGTACATCAAGGGAGCTAGCCCTATCTAGAGACTCACCTCATTACTTAGGCTATCCACAAGCCTAGAGGTGATTCCATTATGCCACTTGGATGAGGAGAGATTTTCATCTCATCAAAGGGTGAAAATCTAAGTGACAATAGTAGTGTCTAAATTTTTTGACCACCTTGATCAAGGAAAAACCTTGCTTGTAAATGGCTATGTATAAGGGTTGTGTAAAGTCAAGACTAATAAACACTAGTATGTTTATAATTGATGTCTTGATTTGAGTAAAATATGATTGTGTTTTAATCTTCCATTGCTTCTTTAGCATGTTGTTTAACATTCATACTATCTCTAAAAAACTTGATATGAACTTCATTATGAAGTTGATTTTACCAAATGATGACTTCATCTCTTTTCTACTACCACACAATGATAATTTTAGAATGGTCTCTACTCATTTTGGGTCTATTGAGATACCTTTTTTGGATACAATGTGTCCCAATAATTTACTCTTTATGCCTCTAAATATGTATTTATTCAAGTTTAAGGAGATTCCACGGTCCATAAACCTCTGTAATAATATCCTCAAGTCTTTCACATGGTCCTCTATGTTCTTAGAAAAGATAGGTCATTCATGAATATGACTATGCATCTACCAATGAGGTCCCTGAATATAATATCCATGGCATGTTAGAAGGATGCACCTACATTGATTAAGTTGAATGTCATCCTTTTATATGTAAACATGACCCACATAGTTTTAAATATTTTATTTATTATGTCCTCATGGTTGATTTACCTGATTGTAGCTTGAATATATGTCAATAAATGACATCATTTGAGATCTATTCACTATCTTCAAGACTTCATATAGTGAAGGCAGTGGGTAATTATATTTTTTATAAACTCTATTTAAATATTTGAAGTCCATGTAGAATTTGATTTCCCACTCTTTTTCTAGATGGGGACTAAGTTATCCCCCCAGGTGGAGTGTTTAACAAGGTATATGATCTTCACATAAAGTGGGTTTTGTAATTCTTTAAAAATTAATGGCTTTGATAATGGATTGACTTGCCTTTTCCTTTAGTAGAATGGTTTGACACCATCCTTTAATGGAATAGTATGTGTGAGGATGTAGATCTTAAATAATTTAAAATATTCATAGCTCCATGCAATGGTGTCACCAAAGTCCTTCATGATTTTCACAATCCTTTGATTTTCAATCTGGGTACAAATTGTGCCCAAAATCACAAACTTTGATTCTCCTACATTGCCCAGATTACAATGCTGATGGGGAATCTCTTCGGTGATAGATGTTTTTTCCTTTTCACCTTATTAGTCCATGTCAAATATCATCTATAATGGCATCATACCTCTTGGTTATTATTATTTAAAATGATGACCCCTTATTCATCTAGTTCAAACTCTTCCCAATCATCCTCACCATTGATTTGGGACTCAAATGTGTCAATGTTGGTAATGAATTCAATGATATGTTGGTCATCATTGAAGTCTTGGAAGTTTTTGATGTTGTCTAGAACATAAGGATTGTAGATCATATCTATTAAGAATATCCTCAGTCTGGTGTTATAAATGGGGTTTAAGGTACTTGTATTCATTTCCAAAGCATTTATTATATAATTATTTATCTAGGGAAACATTTAGATGTTGAATGTATTGAATTATTTGATTATGTTCCACACTCTATTACATACCTATAAATATGATTGTTATTGAAAGCATAGTGTTTTTCTAACTTGTCTAACCATAAGTTATGAATCTCTAAGGATCTTCAAGTTTTTCACCTTCTTATTTAGTGTGAATATGAGGCCATGTACTAAGGCTTTGTATTCAATAATGTTGTTAGTGCAAGAAAATGTATTCAGAATGATACTAAATGTGACCTTCCTATTGGGTTGGTGAGATCAATCCCATCACCATGCATACTCTTTGATTTGGATACATCAAACTTTAGAGTCCACATATGATCTTTGGTTGTGTGTAGTGAATTATTCAAGGTGGGTGATGCTACTATGTTCATTTCTTTGTTGTATTTCCCAAATTCTAAAGTTGACATACCTTTTTATTTTATTATTAATGACCTTATAGCTTGATCCTCATTAGTATACATTAGCATAGAATTATTCATAATGGTAGCATAGACAACACCTTTTACATTCCTTATTCTCACATTGATGGACTTGTTTAACATTTTCATGTGTTGATGTAGGATAATAAACTAAAAATACTTATGGACTTGTTTAAATCCTCATCCAACTAGTCCAAATATTCAAATTTAGGTTATTCTTGCACTATAATCATGTTGATGGAGAATATTCCATAAGATTTTTCTTATTTTATTAATGCATTGAATCCTAGTTTAAATTATTCATATAGGATATCATTGGTCTTATCATATTTTGTAATCATGTGAGCCATATTTCTCTCTCTCTCTCTCTCTCTCTCTTGCTCCCTCTCTCTCTCTCTCTCTCTCTCTCTCTCTCTCTCTCTCTCTCTCTCTCTCTCTCTCTCTCTCTCTCTCTCTCTCTCTCTCTCTCTCTCTCTCTCTCTCTCTCTCTCTCTCTCTCTCAATCCTAATCTAATTAGGCATGCCCCACCATGAAAACCACATGTGGTAGAAATTGGCGGTCATATACCCATTGAGTGTCCTAGATCAATCTTAGATGAGAAGCATCTCATATGCCTTAAGTATGTCCACCACTTAGATGTCAACGAATTGTTACACTATAGGATCATAGGCAAACTACATGTGGATGTGATTTAACTCACCAATGACCTTAACTTTTGATTTGTCTAACTAAATAACTTATCTAGTAGATTTGATGGGTGTTAGTCCTAGTCATTGGCAAATGTCATAAGGCATCACATTCTATGAGGTACCTAAATTCACCAAAAAATTATGTAAATTTTTTCCAAAAAATATGATTTTTATTATAAAATGGGGGTTCTCTATTTTTCTTATAGAAACATGAGTGTTAGTAGTGTTACTAGATTCATTCCCCCTTAGAGAAGATAGTTATTCTAGCAACAAATCTATTTAGTTAGATACCTAAAGCAACTCAAATATTGTTATATTGGCCTTTATTTTCTTCAAGTATTATATGATGTTATATCCATGTTTACTTTGTTCTAGTGATTTTTTAGCAAGGGGAGGTGAAACATTTTTCCTAGGCTATTGTGAAGCAATAGGTCCTTTGGGGGGAGTATTATTATTACTAAAATTTTCATCAGGAGGAACCTAAATGTTGTTATGGGGAGTAGAATTAGTCAAGGGGGTCAAAAAATTACTTCTCTATTGATAGTTTCCCCCCCTTTGGAATTGTTTAAAAGAATGAACCTCATATAGGTTATCTTTAGGCTCATTGTCACTTTAAAATGGAAATTAATAGGTCCCCAAGACCATAGTAATGCTTAGGTTGTCTCCATTTGGGTCTAGTTTGGTATTGTCTAACATATAAATTATTTCAAGGTTATCCATCTCCTTTTGGAAGATGTTTAGGGGAATAATCACATTCTAATTTGTGGGCCTAGTATTCCATCACCTATTGGTATAAAAATTGTAATTTATATGTTGAGGTGGATTATTTATAGCTTCATTGGTTGTTTAGGCACATATCTATTTAAGTTGACCATTTCATTAGTCAATATTTAGACCATCTATTATAAATTAGTTACCTTAGGGTTTACAAAGGAACTTTGGTTAATTCCTATTTAAGGTGGTGGGCTAACCATCGATGTAGTAGTATTTAAAAATGTAGGGATAATGGGATGAACCACATTATGGGTACTGATAATAGACATCTAATTATTTAATAATAAAGATATAACCTACTAGTTATTATTAAGGAAATCATAACCACTTGAACTAGGAGTTATAGCCATGTTATTATAGGCAATTGGAACAATTTTTTGACTCATAGGCTATGTAAATACATGATTTGGGAGAGCATAGGGATAATATTGGGAATGGGGTATAAGGGCATCAGATTATAGACTATAACTAGAAATCAATACATATATCTTTGGACTGGATTAATTAGAGTGTTATTCATAAGGTCCTAATTGACCATAATAATTTAGTTATAGGCACTGGGTCATCCTAATGAGGGTAAATGACCAACATCCTATCCTTGGGGTACCATATATTATTTAATATTGGTTTCCTAATTTTATTAAAAAGATAAAGATGTGATAGATGTTGGGGTCCTCTCAAGAAACATGGAGTTCATGGGGTCTAGGTCCCTCAAGTATCTTTGTATAGTAGTTAATTTAGTCGGTGTGTAGGGGTACTTCAATAATTTATACAGCTTGTGAAACCTAGAATTAAAGACACTCATGGACTTGTTAGGCTCTATATGGGTAGATAAAAATTGGTTGTAGAAAATTTAGGGTCTATTGGTATCTTAAATTGATTAGTGAACATAATCTTAAGGTTAGTCCAAGAGGTTATGGATCCATTTGGGAGACCTAAGTACCAACCATAATCTGACTCATCTAAAGTGTGATGGAATAACATGAAAGAAACATATTCATGTTGGATTTGAGTTATAATGAAGGCATAATTGAAGGAATATATGTGTTTTTCTATTGTTCTTACCCCATCATGAACATATATTGGTAATACTATCTCAAGGTTTTTGGTAAATTCATGGGAAAGTCTTGGAATGTACATAAGATAACTACCTCATCCTAACCATATATGGATAGTCATTGTTGGGTTCTAAGGGAGAAAAAATTAAGGAATGAAAGTAACTATATTAGTGGGTGATCTATTGGATGAGAAATTTTGTTTGGGCTTAGACTTCCATTTTTTAGTCCTAGTTATCTTATTTCGTGAGATTTGAAATCGCTCAAAGTCACCCTCAACTAACTTAGATCTTATGACAACTCTTATAATTTATAGTTTTATAAACCTAGAATGTTTCTTGTCTAATAAAAACATATAATATATTAGACACACTCAAGCATAAATATAAAATACTACTCCATCAGGGCCTCCTTCTATCACCAATCTTTTGGTATTCAATTTGGCACAATCACACTAACTCTAGGGGAAAAGAGGAAGAGGAAAATGTAAAAATGGTTAGGATTACACTTTCTTCCCTTCCACCTCTCTTAAAAGGAATTAGTCTATGGACATAAATTTCCAAAGGTCTTTATCTACCAACTCATGGTGTACCAGATATATCAGTTGGCTAATGCAAGATGTTACATAAAAGGGGCCTATTTGGAGTATTTATCAAAGACTTATACAATAAATTTTGGTCTCTCTTATGTCTAGAAGAACCAACTCATTAATATTTTTTAATGAAATAACTATTGGTTGGCACCTATCTCTATTCTACTATTTTTAATAATGAATAAATTACATGTGAAAGGATGAACATGTAGTCTAGATAAAGCTTAAATAACTAAATATAATTTAGAATATTATAAAGATAATATAACACATATAAAAAGATAAAAAGGGGGAGAGGGTAATGAGAAATGAAATATGATCTTGATTTATAATTAAGACAATTATATCTCTATTAAATAGATAAATCTCTTGAGAGACCAGTCTATGTTTGGTCAGTATAGCACAATAAAAAGACAGAGATGATGTAGGATTGTGAGGATCAAGTTTATAGGTAGAATAGGGAAGCAAAGTCACCATAGACATGCACATATAATGGATATCATTCACAAATATTTCATATTATAAGATAGTTCATGGGAATCAAATTCAAGATTCATCAATGTTCATATGAGTTATAGACAAAGTGTTCATATAGCCTCAACTCATGCTAAAATAAGAGCCAAGTTAAAAAAGTAATGAATTACAAGAAAATGAGAATGGAAAATTCCTCTACTATAGATTTAATTATAAATTTACCATCCATAATTTCAACAAATAAATGGTCTTATATAGGCCACTCAATCCACTAAGTCATTAATCTAACCACTTGATCAATGGTTATACATATTTAATGAGAAATGTTTATCCCCACCTAAATTTGAATTAGATTATGCACAAGTCCAATGAAATCATGATCAAGGATATGTTAAATTATCTTATAATTGAAATATAGGTAGTTGGAATCATTTAAGGTCCCCTCAAGCTAACCAATCAACCATACTTTGATTAGTAATGACCTTGTCTAATTAAGATGACACTTTGTCATTTATTCTTTGAGTCAATCCTAACACACACACAAAATATTTTGGTCAATGTAAATATCTAACCTACCTAAGAACATACATATCATGGTCCTTTTAGTCATTAGAGGATAATATAATTCATGAATTATAAAGTTTATTGGATTCATAATCTAATTTTTGGGTTTCGCTAGTCTAAATGGAAAAATAGATGATACAGGGATCAAGTTTAGGATTAGATATTATTTTTGTAGGCCATGTATCTTGCTTAGAAGGTCATTCCACACATCTACTCTTTGATTTTTATTAAAAGCTAGCATGTCCTTGATATTCATATATCCTACTACATTTCAGCTTCTTATTAATTATTTATGTGTTGGGGGGCATGATTGCCCTAACATTCTATAGATAAGGTGTAGATAGATCTTGACGAGTGGTAATATCTCACTCACTCAAGGCTCTATGGGTACTTAGTCATTGTTTCATGTTATAGCTACATTGAATCCCTAAGTTCATTCTATTGGAATCATCTTGGGGATTCTCCTATTTTATACTCTATTGCAATGTTCCTATTTGATCTTGAGGTGTGGATAAGTGAGATAATGTCATGTTGAATATGTATACATAATATTTAAAAATTTATTAATTATTGATGTTTTGTCTCTTTCAAGAACCCACTAAGTCTGAATATCTTTGAGTACACACCTTAAATGGTACACTGAGAAAGGGGTGGGAAGACCATTGGTACTTCATAAGATTGTTATTCCCTATACCACCACTTAAAACTAATACAAGTACCTCCTAGATGTTTCCCTAAGATTTTACGCCTCCCTTACATTGTCCTCCAGGTAATTCACTACCTTAAATAGACCCTACCTAATCCAAACCTCTTCTTACCATCCTCAAAACATAGTCGAATGGGTCAACCCTATTTTGGGAATTGAGCATGTTATAGGAGTAAGTCAGTTCAGTCAATTGCATCTGGGACCTAAATGTTCTATTTCTTAACAACTTAGTTGACTGGGCTGACTACATTAGCTAAAATTATATAAGGGTTTAGGATTAGATCTAGATATATATATACACATATTTCACCCCATTTACAATAGATATAACCATTCATTCATTGTTATTTATAATTTTTTCTTCCACCATTCTACTTGAGGAGTCATTGTTTAAGGTTTCATACTTATTTGGAGAATAATCATGTCTTATAGAAATGTATTGGATGCATGGGAGAAGCCTTGTAGCCTAGATATTACCTATATTTATGATACTTACTAACCATAAAAACCTCTTATAAAGCACCATTGGCCAAGGGAGATATTGAAACTTAATGGGTTCATCTTCAAGGTAACTATTCCTAACTCTTACTCTATTTTTGTAGATAGAATTACATAAGTAGTGGCTCAAGAATGTATTTATCTCTCCTTGCTTAGTATTACTTCTATATTGACTTGAGTAGAGTTTTACTTTGCACATTTATTGTTTATGTTAATTATCTAACATTTATGCCATAAGATTTGATGATCACTAGATTAGATTTACTTTACTTTGTTATGAACCATATGACCTAGCTAGGGTTATTGTATGATATTACTTGACTAACAACTTTGGAACCCTCTCTAGTGATATTTTATGGTAAGAGACCCCTTAGTTAGGTCTAAAAAATCCATATTAGTCATGATATTGAGTGTCTAAATGTACCAACAAGCATAATGACTAGTTTAATTTATCTTCTCTGAACTAGGATTAGTTTATAGATTAACTTCACTTTCTCTTGTATACATTCTAGTGAACCCAACATGAAACTAACCCTTGTATGTTTTGCTTCACACTTTCATTTATTCTAATTTATTATTTATTTCATTTTTATATTACTATATTGAATCTATCAACTCAATCTAGCATTCTTTATGCATGTTCTAACCCAATTGATCTGGTCAACTCTATTTGACTTTGTGCATGTCATATTCAATTACAAACAATTAAATTGATTTGATTGAATTGGTTTGATTTTTTTTCATATAGGTATTTAGACTCAATTTAATAATTTTAATCTATTGGTAGGTTAAAAATATTCATACGAATGACACAATAGAAAAAATAACAATTCAACATTATTAAATCATTAGGTTCATTCTAACCAACTTAGTCATTTATTTTCTTCATTTTAGTCTTATTTTTCACAATTTTTAGTTCTATAAAACTATATACCTAAAATAAACTAAGTTGAATAGATTGACTTAGTTATGTAGTTTCTTCTTCCCCAGGAGACTTAGTTTACTTGTTTAATTATATTTCTTTGGCCTGTTATTCAATAGACAAAATCAATCAAGCTAATTTTTTTATATATTATTTGCATACTAAATAGACCCAATCGACCTAGTACTCTTCAACTAAAAGGAATTAACTCACATTAGTATTAATTAATTCATCTTTAATCTTGTTTCCTACTTACTTAGAGTAGCACACAATATAACTAGGAAAGTTTAATTTATTGATTTAGTCACACTACTTTTTATTTTATTCACAAACTACCAAATCAAAAAATATCAAAAAGTATTAAAAAATTCTACCCAAGGTCTACCTACTTGTATTTCATCACCAAGGGTAAGTTGACTCAATTTTATATCCAAGTATAAAAATGTGGTTGATGGTATATATTGGCAAAACACCCAACACCCTTATCACTACAGGATTATGAAGTGAGGGGATAGGCCCCAATACCATCACCAATAGAAATACCTTTCAGCCTTAACAACTTAAAATAAATTTTAGATTACCTCTTTCTAGTACCTCTCTAAATCCAAATTCTATATCACATTTATTTTTAAAGATATAATTTAAAAAATTCAAGAATGACTATATAGATTAACACTTTTATTTTTAGCATTCTTGATTTTTCTTTATCAATTGTATGTTTTATTATAAAAGTTGTATTTTCTAGCGTTGGTACAAGGTTTTTCTATGTGTTGAAACTATATCAACTAGGTTGACCTAGTTGCCTGTGTTTATTTCAATTTATCTACTAATTAACACTAGATCATCTAGAGTCTTAACTGTCGAAACCTACCTTTACCCTCAGAACATAATCAACTGACTAAGTCATGTCTCTTATAGTTTCCTTTCCATATAACATAGTAATTTTATCTAAACCAATCTCTCATAGGCTAGTCTTTAAACCCTTCTATAAAACATAGTCATTCTATTTGACCCAGTCTCTCACAGGTTGGTCTTTAGTGTTTTCCCATTGAACACAGTCAACCCATTTGATTTTATATTTTCTTGGATATTCTATTGGTCTTCATTTTGAACTAAGTCAACTTGGTTAACCCCATACCACTTGGTTTATTTAGTTCTTTGTCTTAAGACCTTACTTAGCTGATCTAATTTAGTATCTAGCTGAATTTGCTCCAATACTTCACCTTTTCTCTTTAGTATTATATCCTTATTCCAAACATCATGAAATCCCCTATTATAATATTTTTGGATAACCTTAATCCATTTATATAATACATGGGGTATTATTTCCTTCCTACCTTAAGTACCTAATAATCTGCTCACTCTTTGTTCACTTTCTCCCATCCTTCATCTCTACATTACAATATGGATCAAATTACTCAAAATATTGACACTAATGGATTAGATCCATTTCACACTTCTCTCTAAAAATTACCTTATTACACTGTAGGTGTTATAGTTAGAATCACTAAGAGGGGGGAAGAAGTGAATAAGTGAGACCAAATAATACAACTTTGATTGTGATCTTTAAAAACACTTAATCAGTTACCACAAGAATTCATGAATCATACACATCATTCATAGCAATGAGCAAGAGAGACAATGCAAGATCAATCATATAACACATGACATATGTGAGAAATCCTATTGGGGGATAAAAACCCATTGGAACCTACAATTGGACTATTATCTTCTAATAACAAGAACTAGTTTATACCATATACAAATGATCAAGGAACTACCATTCCTAATTTTAGTGAGACTACAATCCCACAAAGAGCTACCACACCTATCTAGCACAGCTACAACAACTAGAACTTTATCAAATTTTATCTTGTAAGGAGGATGCATCCACCTTAGATGCTAAGCTAACACAATAAAACATATGAATACATCCACCTATAAATTGATGTCTTTAACACCTGATGATGGACATCTGCTTATCACTATTCACCTTTGCTCATACTCAATCTATAAGAGCACTATTCTACTAACATAATTATGACCTATAGGTCATACAAATATTACTTAATTTATTATACTATTAAACTCATCCTTAGGTCACTCTACCCCTCCTTTTCCCCATAAATCACACACATAATCCACTCTCCAATCTCTCCATAGTCTCTCACACCAAGTCTAGAAATCACCATATTTTATTTCACTATTTATAGAATAATCTTTGATAATCAATACCTTGGTTGGACATTAGGCATGAATTATAATCTAAGGCATCTCTCACACTAATACATCATTCAATACAAACTTCATAGGTTGTCCACAACATCTATGGGTCACCCTTAAGTAGTTACACCTTTTAATAAGGCCCTTGTAGCTCTTATAGGACTCATGAAGACCTATTCACCCATTTAGCACTTCATCAAATAAATAAGAAAACATGACAACTTCCAAATACATATGTCCAATCCTTATGTCCCCTAGGACATCATCAAATGATCATAGTCACCTTTTCTCACTTTTGTGTATGCTTAATCAACTCAAATAGAGACCTTATACATAGGAACACCATTATCAAACATACATTCAACTTCTTAATTATTGTTCATACTCAAGATATATTGATCACACCTATAAAATACTCATAGATAATCCTCATTGAGTCTACAAGAATCCTCAATAGCTAAATCATCAAGGTACATCAAAATAATAACTACATAAGCTCAGACATACTTCTCAGGTCACTTGTAAAATAAGCATGAACACATAATCAACTTATAGGCTTAATATCTTTGACTATACTCAATTTTAAATCTATATATCCCTATGTAACTTGTATTCCTCTACCACATTAATTTTTATTTCAGGATCAAATTTGTTTTGGACTGAAAGATATGGCCCAAATACTAGACACTATTTTTTTCCTTTGTAAATTCAAATACAAATGGTCATAGTTAACATTCAAATACAATGCTCACATCTCTTGTCCTCTTATATTTGGATCAATCTCACTCCATTGATCTTATCTAAAATTTAACACATAGTCCACTAAATCCAAACATTAAACATTTTATAGCTGACCTTATCTCATGAAATCTATAAACTTTGACTCAACATGCTCCATTGATCTCTATGCATTAGTCAGGTCTTTAGCAATCAATTCTCACCATTTGATCAATATGTATGAACACCCAATCTCCATTGGAACCTTATCTTATACCTTTGCTTAGTCATTAAACATCATGTACCTATATTTATCTCATTACTTTTTAACTTCTTAGAACAACGCGTACCATTGATCTTGCTCAAACTTTAACTTGTGTAGAAATTACTATGGGGACCCTTTAAATATGCCTAAGTAGCCATTTTTTTACCTTAATAACTTATTTTGTGCTTTGATGCATGATTTCAAATTTGGACTAGATGATCTCCTCACATGGGAGAATCTAACAATGTGACACACTACTCCTGAATCCTTTACATGTGAAAGATATATTATCATTAAAATGCCTTCTCAAAATCTTGTCACGGTGTCAAATATGTCAAAAAAATTCTTGGGGGGCCAACTTTGAACAATCATATCTTTTGACGTGCTTCATCGCATGATCTAAATTCTAGGGAAAATCAACTATTGTCAAAATTGAATAAACCCATATTATCAATTTCTATTGACACTTTCATATGTGAAATATATAAAACCATCAAATTTCCTACTCATATTTTCTTATTACACACAAATTAGGCTATGGAAAAACACAATAAAAATTCGTAAGAGCCCAACTTTGCATATGCACATCTTTTGATGTGCTTCATCACATGATCTAAAATTTAGCACAAATAAACTAGGCACAAAAATGAAAAACCCATATGATCATTTTATCTTGACACCTCTACTCATATGGATGTTGACCTTATCAACATGCTTACTTGGTTCTTTTTGGCCACATGCAAATTTTGCTAAGTATGGGAAAACAATGAATTTTGACTAAGAAGCCAACTTTGAACCCTCATATCTTTGACCATGATTTGATATATGACTTGAGATCTAGTGCATAATAACTAGGGAATAATTTTATCACAATCATATGACCAACTCTTTTTGACTCATTCCCACGTGGTAATGGTGACATCATCAAATTGCCTACTTAGATTTTTTGCCATTGGACCCAAAGTGTCTAAATGAAAACTATGATCAACTAGATGAAATTCAATCATACACAAAAGCAATCAAATCATATAAAATTTCTTATAAGAGCCCTTTCTCATGCTCAATACTCCATACTCATCACTAAACATCTCTAGTCATGTCAACACTGAATATCAACCAAGTCTTCTTCAAGCATACTAGAATAGGAACATTACACACTCTATCATTATCACATAGACTATCATGGCAATTCATCATCTCACCAAGACACCTCTATGACATCACCATGACATCATTGAAAATAATTTAATATTAAGGGTAAATAACAAAAGCTTAACTAACAACCTTATAGGAAATAATTTAAGCATCAATAATCTCCACTTAACAATCCTCTACCCAATAACCCATCCCCTAATACCAATATAGGGAATGATCTTCCTACCAACCCTAAAAATCCACCTTTAAACACTAAAAATCCAAATCCACCAATTGACACCATTCAAATTATTTCACAAATAGTTCAATAAATGAATATTATGAAAACATCAAACACTTCTCAAATGATGTAAATGAAACATCATTTATTAAACATGACTAATCGACCCCCTATTATCCTACGTCAAAATAACTGAAATTTTGTCCCTCCATCTCTTAGATATGACATGGGAAATATCATTCCCAACACCCTTTATGTTTAGCAGGATGCTTCAAAATATTCAAAATAAAACTTTAGATCCCTTCATTATTTCTATTGATATTGGAAATATCTCTCCAACTATTAAATATGATGGGACTCAAGACCTTTCATCTTTTGTTAAAGAATTATGTAATCTCTATAAAGATTAGATTCAAATAAATAACTTTTTTACCACTAAAATTATAGTCAAAACATTTATAGGAGATGTATTAGAATGGTATAATAACCTCCTCAACATTCTATATGACAACTAGAGGATTTAGTCAATCCTCTAGTAAAATAATTTCAACACAATGATCTTCTTGAAAATTATCTTTGTCATTTTAACAATGCTTAACAATCCCCTTCTAAATTAGCTCATGACTTCATTAAATGATGGAAATATTTGGCTCACAAAAGCAATCATAAAATGACCGATGATAAATTAATTAAAATATTTATAACTACTTTAACACCTTCCTTTCAAAATAAGGTTCGAACCTTTTTTCCTCAAACTCTAAATGATGCAATTGATCAAGCTAAAAGACAAGACTTTTTTATGAAACAATTTGAACCAAATCATAAATCCATCAAGGTATCTTTACAAAATTCCACTAATGCAATTAATAATAATCCTCAAACAAAAATCGGATTAGTCAAAGTGGATAACCCCCTTGCTTCCCATACACCATTAACTGCTCAACAAATGAAGCAATTATTAGCTCCCTCGAAACCTTTCACCTATACTAATAATCCACCTACATGGTATGATCCTAATAAATTTTATTTGTTTCATACCAATGTGGGTCATTCTCATGAAACATGTCATGGGCTCCACAATTTTTTTTGTTTCTTTTATGTTAGGAGATACATTCAACCATGATGTTATGATCAAAACACGTCATCATGATTATGTCAAAGTCTCTAAAAAGAAACAAGTTACCAAGACTTCATCATCTAAACCTCAAATATATTTTTTATACTTACAACCCACAACATTAAAATGTATATATATATATATATATATATGTAATTGACATTAATTATGACCAATATTATACCACTTATCAATATTTGAATGCAACCAAACTCAATTATAGATGTAAACCTACCCCCAAATATCCTATCAATAAACCTAAAAAACCATCAAATTAATAACAATTACTTAAATACACCAAAACTATCACTACCATACCTTCTAAACCAAATGAGGAAACACTCACACAACCAAAACCTCAATCTACTTCTCCTATTCTTACAAAAAACATCGTACCTCTCAAACCTCATGTTGGTCCTTCATCTTCCAAATCACATTGGAATTTATTGGAAGAACTCAATTAAATGCCTTGTAAAATACCCCTCATGGAGTTATTTTTTACTTCTCCATATCATCATAAATTTCTAATGCAACAATTAAAATACATTTAAGAACCACCATCCCTTGATGTCTAAAAACCTCCTATAGACCCTTTACCTATAGAATTACATATTATTGAAACTATTTGTAGCTATTCTAAACCTTCTATAGAATTTATTTAAGAATAAATGTTTAACAATGAAATTATTTTTTGAGTCAGTGATCCACCTCTCTTTATTAAAATTTAAATTAATAACATCCTTATCCAAAAAGCCTTAGTAGATGAAGGACCATGAATTAATGTTACCTCCCTTTGGCTAATTCAACAAATTGGATCTACTAAAGATCACCTTAAATAAACTCATCTCACATGTCAAGGATTTGATAAAATAAATCAAAAACCACTTAGTTGTATTTGGCACCCCCTCACTATTGGACCCAAGACCATACATACCAAGATCATGGTCTTTGATTTACCATTGTCATACAACATACTCTTAGGTTACCCATGGACACATCATATGAGGGTTATTGCCTCTCTAGGTAGTTAATGTATTAATTTTATCCATAATGGTAAAACCTACAAACATGAGGCCAATCCTAATCCATGGAGTATACAACTACCAAACCCCAAATATCAATATCAAATTCTAACCATTCCATGCATTAACGGTGTACCTTTACCTAAATTTATTAACATGAATCCAGATTTACAGGTCACTCTTTATAATTCCAATGATGATGAACCTAATGACTTATAAAATACTTTTAATACCACTAAATTACCTCCTTACATTTCAAAGTGGCTTCCACATGATTATACCATCCCTCTAGTTGATGATATCATTAAAATTCATCCTCCATGTAATGCACATGAAGCTTATTACATAGAAGATGATTTCACATGTGATGAGTATGGAGTCAACAAATTATTTCAAGATATGTTAATAATGTCTCTCAAAAAATTTAGTGATTTATTCACATCCACTTTTGATGCTCCCTTAGAAATAAATGCGTGCACTATTTAACACACATATGCTGATAATTATATCATGGCCCAAGCTCAATTACAAGACTTAGATGTACAACACTCTCAAAATAAATTATCCAAAATACATGCATTTAACTATGATTTCCATGTCATTCACATATCAATTGATATTGAATCATAACTTAAAGGTCATGTATCCCTCATTAATCCTCCACTATTAGACACCCCATGGCTACTTGAACAATTATCAACTCTATAACATTCAAAAACTTGTGACCCTTATACACTTTGTACATAACCAAATAATTTACAAACTTTTATTCCTTATCATGATGTTAGAGACACCACTGAGACCACTTACATCAATTCAATTGAACCTCCATCTTCAACACAATATAACATACCTATCACCAATCCAATTGACTCTACTCAACCTAAAATCAAATCTACACCTGAAATTACCTTATACATTAAATACATAGATGAAAAATACATTTTTAATATGAACTTAATGATAATAAAATCATTTATCTCTAAGTATATGTTGAATACTATGGACTATTACCCACGATCCCTAGTGATGAATCTATAATTGAACTACTCTGTGCTAAAGAACCTCAGCTTCCTTGAAAACATCATAAACTTAGAAACTTCACATGAAAAGCTCCTTATTTTAATAATTTCATTAATAGTGTGGGTCCTAAAAAAATTATCATTTCTTCTCTTCCTCATGATCTATATAATATCCAAGATGGAAATGCTATACTCATTGAATAAACCACACAAATATAATATGGTATACCAACATGTCCTTAACATATCACGGTCTATAAAGGACTTGTTGGAAATTTTTGTCCCACATATGAATATATTATATGGTTTGATGAATAAGTGGATCAAAGGCTTATACATGAGGCCAATAATGCAAAATAGAGATGATTCAAGTAGTTTTTCATGGTGTTGAATAGTTTCAGGAACAGGTTTGAAAAAGCTTAAGTTTATACTTAAGACATATTTCAACTTTTGGCTAAGTGTTAGATAATTTATAATTCCATCTGATAAATTATTCCACATAAATCTTGAAATAAAAGTACAAGGCATAATTCCCTTAGAGAATTGTTCCACTTTATTTAGCTAAGTGTTATAATTCTTTGATCAGGGGATTTGTTTCAAGTCTTTTAGGCTAAATGTCAAGAATTGTTTTAGATATTTTGTCCAAAACAAAAATCCCAAAGGATCATTCTCTCATAAAGTGTACCAAACAAAAATCCTAAAGGGTCTTTTTTTAGCCAAAGTGTCCATTCAAAAATCTTGAAGGATATTTCTTTGCCAAAACATCCAAAGTAAATGTTTTAAAGGGTCACTTTTTCAGGTAAAGTGTCCTATACATTTTTATTGAAGGGTCATTTCTACATCAAAGTTTCCCAAAGGAAAATTTTGAAGGGCTATTTATTTGACAAAGTACCCAAAATAATTTTCTTGAAGGGTATTTTCTCAAGAAATTATCCAAACAAAATATCCAAAGGACACTTTCAAAAGTTCTAAAGGGCACTTTTAGAATGCCCGAAGGGTAATCTCAAGGGAGAAAAGGCCATTTTGAAAAGGCTAAAAGGTAATTCTTTAGGATAATTTCCCTTGACAAAATTTCCAAAAAAGGGTACAAGGACATGAATTCTTTCAGTAAAATTATTTCCAAAATTTGGGTAAGGCATGTATTTCTTTCAGGGGAAAATATTCCATGACAATTTTCTCTAATACCAAATTCTTTTAGACATTTTGTCCATGGAAAAAGACTAAGTACACAAATCTTTCAGGAAAATTGTTCAAGATAATTTCCTTGAGGACATATTTATTTTAGAGAAATTGTCTAAGATAATCTTTTTGAAGACCAAGAGATGAATATTTTCAAATAAATTGTTCCACAACAATTTCCTCAAAGACCATTTTTATTTCAAACAAATTATTTGAGACAAATCCCATAGATGAATTATTTTAGATAAATTATTTTGGTAAAGTTGATCTAGTAGGATGGTGACAGGTGTGAAAACATCAAAGTAAAGCTTAGAAACCATCCATTAGAGTCCAAATATTGATGGTTGCATAGACATCATTGGCATTCCCATAGATGTCAATTGATGGGTATGCAAAAATCAAATTCAAGCTATGGAAAATAGTTGTTGGGATTTAAATATCCCATGACAAGCACATAAATGTCAAGTTTGGGCCCTTATAAGTAGTCATTTCAATTTGAAAATCCAAGGATGTTCATACAAACATCAAAGTTAGGCTTTTTAAAGTATCTATTATAATTCAAATGGAAATATCCTATGGTGTAGGTCTATCAAGCTGAGATCTAATGAAGTGAATTCATTGACAAGAAAATGGGCCCAAGTAAATTGATGGCTTATGTTCAATTATAGATTTAGATCTAACAACATGTAAGCAAGTCAAAAGGTCCAGGGGTTTAGAGGCCACCATGTAGCATAAGCATGAGAGTAGATAGACTAATGAGTATATCCAAAGACCAAATGTGTGGGTGCCAAGTGTCAAAAATGCAATAACCTAGGTAGAAGATCTAATAACATGCATTTAACCTATCAGAGAATATCTGATAGAGTGAGCAAAAGTCAATGGGTCAATTATTTGAGTCATTTTCAATAGCTAATAAATAAAGGATTGAGTCAAGAAATTTTTACTAGGGTCAATGGAGTATTTTAACTCAGGAAAAGTAAATAAAGGGACCCAAACTAGTAGAAAATACATGAAACTAAGCTTGAGATTGACTTGAGTTGAACCAAGATAAACAATAAGGACCAAGCATTTTTGGCAGAGATCTGTAAAGGTAAAATAGGTCTTTTAGACCTAATATAAGCCAAAAGGGTGGTAATTTATTGTAAAAGGGACCAAGCATCGATCAAAGTGCCATTTATATGGACTATAGGAAAACCAATAATCTTAGATTAGTTTTTGTCTGTAGTTGTTTCAAGTCTAGGTTTCAAAGTAGGAGCTAGTTTGTGCAATAAATGTAGAAGCTCTCATCTTTTAACATAGTCATAAGCTCTCAACAAGTTAGCACTCAAAGTAGATACAACTTGGCTCAGTCAATTTCATAGATATGAGGATTTTGTCCTTATACATAACTATTCAAGTAAAAGATGGCATGAAGATCAAAGATAGAGATTTGGCATTTGGAGAAGCACCCTGAGTATTTAATAGATTTTTAGAGTGCATAAGGGTCCCTTTTATAAGTAGGGTCATGACTCACCATCTTTGGTAAAACTCTTGTCTTTTAGTAAATTACTCAAAGGATATTGGGATAAATAAAGACTATCTTGTTCATGATAAATTACATCCTGATTAGACCAAAGCATGGTAGAGCATTCCCTTGAAAGTTGGCAACTCATTAATTATTCTTGAAACATGATCCATATTATATCTTCTCCCCTTTTCATATATTATACCACTCTCTTATATTTTGAAAAGGCTCTCAAATTTTAGACTTTTTATCTTTCTAAGAGACATGAATACTCTTTGAGATACTGTAAAGTATTCTCCTCTTGTTTAGCCTCAACCCTATCAAGCATTTATAAGAACTACCTCTTGATGTAATAAGGACTTTATTTACCTATCTCTTACCTTGAGTCTATGTTTGTTGAGTTATATATGATGGAATTATGTGAAGGAGAATCTTCCTCATCCATTATCCTCCTTTCTAAACTTTTTTAGGGAGTTTTGAATGCTACTTGCATGTCTAGATTAGTGTTCTACTCTGAACCTCTTCTATGAAATATGTATGCAAGTATCTTGATCTTGAGGTCGTGTGAGATAGTATTATCTTCTACTGATCTAGTGTAGGTTCAAGATTATGGTAGTTTCCCTTTTAAATTTGGTGCATCACTTGGTTAACCTTCTTATGATCCGTTATATACTTTCCAACCCTTTTCACCATGGATCATTATCTTAGCATTAGTTAAGGTGAGCATCAAAGAGGAAGCTAGCCTACTCCAAAGGTTCAACCCCAACATAGGTTACCCATAGCTTGGGTTTGTCCCAATATTATGACTTAATGGGAGAGAGCCTAAAGAACCCTCTTTAAAGGTGCACATTAATGTCATAAAAGTTTCTATCACACTCAATAGGACTAAGGTCTAAATTAGTGGAAGGATGTTTGGTGTTTTTATTCTACATATCATCCTTTAGAGGTATTCTATAAACATCAATGGAAATATGAGAATCCATCAGATAGTTAAGTAGCCTAACTAAGTGCCTAATCATTGCAATTTTGTATGTAAAATCAATCATATGTTGATAAATATGCTTATCTTCTACCTTAGAATCACACTTATTAGACAAATAATGTTTATGTGTTCCCCCCACATTGACCTCAAGCACCCTGTCATCCCTATCATGGCCTTTGTCCTCCTTCTACCCCTTCATATGACCAAGGTTAGCTTCTTTTGCATTTAAATCAGTCCTCTACTTCCCCTTATCAAAATTAGGCTTACCTTATTACATCTTTATTAGGGGTAGGTAATCATTAGCAATTTATATTAAGTTGATAAGGGAGATTGGTTTAGGTTTGGCATTTTCTCTAGTCATCCCTATCCATGTTCTATAAAAAGGAGTGATTTTTAGATAGTGAAGATTAGATGGTTAGTTTTTGAAAGTGAACAATGGTCATATTTTAGGAATGAATCCATAAAAATGATAAGAAACATGGTCTAAAATGTTAATGGTATGTTAATATCTTATAAAGAATAGTAGGCTCTTTTGGACTAGCTTTATGTGCCCTCTCCCTTCCAATATCCTCAAGCTTAACCTCCAAGAGTCCTTGATTAGTCCCCTAGTCAACCTTATCAAAACTTAGAGAGGAAATATTATACCAAGTAAGAATAATCATAAAAATTAAGGAGGAGGTAAATTTTGAACAAGAATGACCTATTTATGCCATAGAAGGGATAAAAATATTCTTGCAAGAATTCTAGAATGGATGGGAATCTACTGAAAAAGATGACTACACACATGCTAACAAGAAAGAAATGAAAGGGTGGGTATTATCCATTGAATAAGTGTTTGAGAAATATGAGTAAGATTATGTCAAGCCTGAGACAATCAGTTTTCTCTCTCCTACCCCTATACCCATTCTCACTTAAGAGCATGAATATATTCCATCTTGGATCCTCTCTTATGACCCTAACTATTTCATACCCTCTCTTTTGAAACCACCCTCTCCCACACCCATTCAAGAAAAAGAGAAGGTGACCAAGTCCTACAATTTACCCTCATGGAAATAAATCAAGAAGGGTGCAAAGAAGGAAGGTGAGGTGTTAGTTGAGGTAGTCTAAGAACTAGTCCTGGTAGAGGAAGTGTTAATTGTGCAAGAAATGGATCAAACAACCATAGCTTAGCTCAATTATCTTGGTGTACAAGAGTTTTAAGAATCTCTCTCCTTAGTTCAAGATCCACTTAAAAGATCATTAAAATTACTTAGCTAAAAGGATACCCTCCTAAGCTAAAATCAAGGTGAACTTATTCTCCTTCCCACCATCTCCCTTATAAAAGAGGAGCATGTTCTACAAAGGATAGAGGAAGAGCTTGCAGTCATAGGTGAACTTGAAGAGGATAGTGTTAGTGTCTATGATGAGGAGATCATGATAGGAAACCCATTTCATAGGTAGGATCATGTTTTAGCTTTAAATTTATAGTAACTTGATGAGAAGTAAAAGGAAAACCTTCATGAATCTAGTGTGGAGGTCAAGATCAACTAAAATAATGTAGAAATTCAATGGCAACATTTGTGCTCAGATTTCTTGAGTGAAATGGAGTAGTTTAATGTTGAAAATTTTCTTGAAGAGGAAAATCCACAAGTTGAACATGGGGTAGACCTTTAATAGACTACTAAAGTTCCATTCTACATAGATGATGAAAAGGATAGAATCAGGAACCAAAAGTTGGTCCACTTCAAGATGAGGTGTCAGTTGAGGATAGCCTTGATATGTTAGAGCTACAAGAAAGTAGATCAGACCTTGAGCAATAAAAACATGATTTTTTAGATCTGGGATGGTCAAATCAAACCTCATTTATAGTTGATTATCAAGATGAAATCTTGAGTGAGGTTGATGAAGGAGACATCTCAAATGCTCAAGAAATGTAGTTTGAGATGCATACCAGTGAAGAGCTTAAAGAGTTATGGTAGTGGTTCAATGCCATAGACAAAGAATTTGAAGAGGCCAAGGGACATGTCCTTATTCTATAAATCCATGAACATAATACTATAAGCATGATTATTCCTAATTTACATAAAGACAAGGTAGAAGAACATGGTCTTTTTGAGCCATCATTTGAACCAAGCGTAGCTACTCCCAAGATCTTGAATGAAGTCTTCATGTAAGACTTTCTCAAGAGTGGAGAGAAAAATAAAACAAGTGATCCTATAGTCCAACCTAAACTGATCTTGGAAGACTTGGATTATTATGTCTACATTGGAGACATGTTTGTTCCATTTCATCCATTGGAGAGCACACCAAAAGGATTGCCATCAAGTTGCCTAGTTCACTAATTCTAGTAACTCTGAGGCAAGGTATTTTCCATATTTATTTGTTACAAGTGGATGATACTAGAGGTTTCCATTTTGATCTAGGAGGACCAATTTTTAAAAGGTCTTTTATATATTAGAGTAGTTTTATGATTTTCTCTAAATGCCTTTGTGTAAATTTTGGTTTAGTAGGTTAGTTATTCTTTCTTTTCTGCAAGTGCCTACATAAATTTGAATTTTTTGTTCTATTTCTGGTCCTTAATTTTTCAAGAGGAATTTTTAAAAATGGTTATCCTTGTATCATATTTCAAACCAATTGAGTTGTAGAGACTTATGACTCCATGCCCAATACACTAGACAGGGCAACATGGTCTAGGTTTTCTTGCATAGACAGGCATACAACCCCTATGAGTCACCAAAGATGTTGGCCATTTTGGCCCACATATAAATACCTTTCATGGTTTGATGAATAAATGGATCAAAGGCTTAGAAATGAGGCTAATAATGCAAAATGCAGAGGATCTAAGAAGCTTTTCATGGTGCTAAATAGTTTCAAGAACATGTCTAGAAAAGCCTAAGTTTATACTTAAGACATTTAAACTTTTCACTAAGTGTTAGAGAATTCAAAATTCCTTCATAGAAATTATTCCACACAAAACCCACAAAAAAGGTATAAGGCATAATTCCCTTGAAGAAATTGTTCCACTTTATTTGGCTAAGTGTTGAAATTCTTTTGAGAGATTTGTTTCAGGTCTTTTGGGCTGTGTTTGAAATTATTTTCAAAATTTTGTTTGGAAAAAAAAAGATTGAAATATCATTATCTCAAAAAGTGTACCAAATAAAAATCACAAAGGGTCTTTTTTCAACCAAAGTAGTCCATTCAAAAATCCCAAAGGGTATTTCTTCACCAAAAGGTCCAAAGCAAAAGTTCTAAACGGTCAATTTTTTAGGTAAAGTGTCTTATACATTTTTCATAAAGGGTTATTTATGTATTAAATTATCCCAAACAAAAATTTTGAAAGGCCATTTCTTTAATAAAGTACCTAGAACAATTTTCTTGAAGGGTATTTTCTTGAGAAATTATCCAAATAGAAGATCTAAAGGACACTTTCAAAAGTTTTGAAGGGCACTTTAAGAAAGGATGAAGGGTAATCCTGAGGGACAAAGGGCCACTTCAAAAAGGATGAAAGACAATCCTATAGGGTGTGTCCTTGATAAAATTTTTGACAAAGGGTACAAGGGAATGAATTATTTCAATAAATTTTTTTCCAAAATTTGTCTAAGGCATGTATTTCTTTTGAGGAAAATGTTCCACGACAATTTTCCCAAAGACAAAATTCTTTCAGATATTTTATCTATGTAAAAAGACTAAGTACACAAATCTTTCATGAAAATTATATGAGACAATTTCCTCGAGGACATATTTCTTTTGGACAAATTATCTGAGACAATTTTTTTAAAGACTAAGAGATGAATTCTTTCAGGGAAATTATTTCACATCAATTTACCCAAATACAATTTTTATTTTAGATAAATTATCTAAGGCAAATACCATAGATGAATTATTTTAGATAAATTGTTTTGACAAAGTTGATCCAATGGGGTGGTGACAGGTGCACAAACATCAAATTAAATCTCAACAACCATCCATTAGAGTCCAAAGATTGATGGTCATGTATATGTCATTGATGTTCCCATGGATGTTAATTGAAAAGTGCATGAACATCAAATTCAATCCATAGCAAATATCCATTGGGATTCAAATATCCCATGATAGGCACATAGACATCAAGTTTGGGCCCCTGCAAGTGGCCATTTGGATTTGAAAATATAAGGACATTTGCATAGGCATCAAAGTTGGGCCTCATGAAGTATCCATTATAATTTAAATGACAAGATCTTATGGTGTGGGTTCATCAAGCTAAGATTTAATGGCACACAATCACTGACAAAAATATGGGCCCAGGAAGATCGATAGCTCCCATTTAATCATGAATTAAGATGTAATAGAACATGAGTAAGTAAAAAAATTCAAGGGGATTAAAGGATACCACATGGATTAAGCATGGGAGAATATAGACTAATGAGAAAATCCAAGGACCAAATGCATGGGTGACAAGTGCTAATAATGCATTACCCTAGATAGAAGATCTAATGACACACATTCAACCTATTAGAGAATATTTGAAGAAGTGAGAAAAAGTCAATGGGTTAAAGATCTGAGTCATTTTTGATAGCCAATGAATAAATAAATGAGTTGGGACATTTTTAATTATGGTCAATGGAGCAGTTAAACTCAATTAAAGTAAATAAATGGACCTAAGCTGCCAAAAAATACATGAAATCAAGTTTGAGCTTGACCTAAGTTGAACCAGGATAAACAATAAGCACCAAGCATTACCAACAAAGATTTATAGAGGTAAAATATGCCTTTTAGACCTAATATAAGCCAAAAGAGTGGTAATGTGTTGAAAAAGGGACTAGGCATCAATCAAAGTGCCATATATATGGAATATAAGAAAACTAATAATATTAGATTGGTTTTTGTCTATAGTTGATTCAGGTCTAGGTTTCAAAGTAGGAGTTAGTTTGTGTAATAAATGTAGAAGTTCTCATCCTTCAACACAGCTATAAGTTCTCAATAAGATATTACTCAAACTATATACAACATGTCTCGATTAGGTTCATAGATATGAGGTTTTTGTCCTTATAGATAAGTAGTCAAGTAGAATATGGCATTAAGATAAAAGATAGAGATCTAGTGGTTAGAAAAGCAACCTGAGCATTTAATATATTTTTAGAGTGCCTAAGGGTCCCTTTCATAAGTAGGGTCATGACTCACCATCTTTGGAAAAACTCTTATCTTATAGTATATTACTCATAGGATATTAGGCAAAAACAAATACTATCTTGTTCATGATAGATTACATTCTGATTAGACCAAAACATGGTGGATCATTCCCTTGAAAGCTAGTAGCTCACTAATTTTTATTGAAACATGATCCCTCTTCTCTCTTCTCCACTTCTCCTATAATATCCCATTCTCTTCTCCTTTGAAAAGGTTTTAATATTTTAGACTTTTTATCTTTTTTAGAGATAGGTATACTCTTTGAGATATTGTAAAGTATGCTTCTCTTGATGAGGCTCAACCCTATCAAGCATTTGTAAGAACTACCTCTTGATAGAATAAGGACTTTATTTACCTATCTCTTACCTTGAGTTTGTGTTTAATGAGTTATGTATGATGGAATTATGTGAAGGAGAATCTTCCTTGTCCATTGTCCTCCTTTCTGACCTTGTTTAGGGAGTTTTCAATGTTGCTTGCATGTCTAGATTAGTGTTTTATGCTAAACCTCTTCTATGAAATACTTATTCAATTAGCTTGATCTTTAGGTTATGTGCGCTAGTATTGTCTTCTACTTATCTAGTGTGGGTTCAATATTATGGGAGTTTCCCTTTTAAATTTGGTGCATTATTTGGTTAACCTTCATAGGAACCCTTATCCCCTTTCTAATCCTTTTCCCCATGGAGCATTATCTTAGCATTAGTTTAGGTGAGAATCAAAGAGGAATCCAGCCTACTCTATAGGTTTATCCCCAACATATATTACCCATACCTTGGGGTTGTCTTAATATTATGAATTATTAGGAGAGATCCTGAAGAACCCTCTCCAAGGGTGAACATTAGCATCATAACATAAATCACCCCAATAGAGCATGACAACTTTAGATTATTATTTAACAAGTATCATAAAACATTTTCTTGGTCATATGAATATATAATAGATATTTATCCTATCATCATCATACATAATATCATCACTTACCCAGATGCAAAACCTATTAGATAAAAACAATGAAATTTTCCACCTAAAATTTATACCTTATGTCAAAAAGAAATCATTAAACTTTTGGATTCTAAATTCATCAAACTTGTTGACTACTCATAATGGGTATCAAACATCATTCTTATTTGTTAAAAAATCACCATGGTCATTCATATATGCATTGATTTTCATAATATTAACTTGGCATGTCCAAAAGATAACTTCCCCTTACTTTCAATAGATGTTATAGTCAGCTCCACTATTAGATATGAAATGTTATCACTTATGAATGGTTTCCCAGGATATAAAAAAAATACATAGCTCTTGAAGACCAACATAAATCAACATTGAATATATAATGGGGCACCTATTGTTACATCAAAATGCCTTTTGGTCTTAAAAAAGCAAAATTAACCTACCAATGTGCAATGACCCATATCTTTCATGATATTATACAAAAGAAGGTGGAAACCTATGTTAATGATCTCATTGACAAATCTAAGAGTTTTACAATGCCTCACTAATCTAGTTATCATTTTTGATTGACTAATCAGATGTAAATTTAGACTTAGTCCATACAAATGTGTATTTGGAGTTACCTCTGGTAATTTTTAGGTTTCTTAGTCTCTCTTTGAATCATTGATGTCAATCCAACCAAAATAAACACTATCATCAATGTGTGTATTCCTCACTCCATTCCTAAGATACACACTTACCTAAGAAAAGTTAGGTTAATTTGATAATTCATCCTAGAAATGGCTTATGATATATATTCTATCAATTCCCTTATCAAAAAATGTAATGCTCTAAAATGGATTGATTCATGACAAATATATTTTGAAAACATTAAATACTATTCATTTCATCCTCCTACACTTAGACCATCTTAAAATGACCATTCCTTAATATTATATACCTCATCTACCCCCATACCATATGGGGTAATGCTAGCCTAATAAGATGATAATGGTGGAGAGTATGCTATTTATTACATTAGTTGAGGACTCATTGATTATTAAAAAAATTATACCAAAGTAAAACATGATTACTTTGATATCTATTTTTTATCTAAAAATCTACATCATTATATGTTCTACTAGACCACTTATGTCATTGTTCACTCGGATCCACTTCATCATTCATTATCCAAAGCATTATTACCTGGAGATAGAATTGGTAAATGAATGCTCCTATTTATGGAATTTTACCTTCAAATTATTCTAAAATATTTGATCAAAGGACAAGTCATCACTGACCAACTTGTTGTAGCACCTCTACCAACTAAAAATCACCTTCACTGATAATCTCCCCGATGAAAAACTCTTTATATTGAAGGCCTTAACTACTGTATATCTATGAGATATTATTTTATTAATTTTATTATTGATCTATAAGAAAATAATTAAAAAGATACCAATATCATTCTTGATACTACTAAACCTAAAGTAGTTATCGAAGAACTACATAGAGTTACCATTGATTTACATGAAGACACCTGGACCCTCCACTTTGATGGTGTCAAATGCCTTAAAGGAACTAGGGTAGGATGTATTCTAACAAACCCACATGGTAAGATCATACCTTTAGCATTTAAATTAAATTTTTATGTCACTAATAACTTGGTTGAATATGAATCTCTAATACTAGGCATGAAATCAACACTCAACATATATATCCCATATATACACACTTTGGTTGACTCACAACTTATCTACCACTAGGTCAATGGTGATTATCAATGAGAAAGTGAAAATATAATCACATATCATCAAATGGATACCACAATTTCCAAATAATTTGCCTCTTTTACCATTAAGCTAATTCTAAGATATCAAAATACCATAGCCGATTCTCTTGCTTCATTAGTATCTCTTTTCACCCTTATCAAGTATGTACTAATTCCCAATTTCTTATCCAAATCATAAAATCACCTTCTTTTGTCAAACCAAATGATTCACTCATCTATCACATTAAGGCTATCACTATCAACAAAACCCATGGTATAAAAACATAATCCAATTTTTTGAACATCAAACCTACCTTCTAAACATGAATTCTCATGAAAAGACTCAAATACATAAATAATATTTCAAGTATGTATTTAAATATAACACCCTCTACTACTATAATTCATAAAGAACCCTACTCCATTGTTTAATGTAAGAAGAGGTTATTACTCTCCTAGAATAAGACATGGGGGCATTTATAATGGTCAATGTATCAGACATGATATAACCCACAAATGCTTAAGTATGGGTTACTTTTGGCCTAAAAAAAGATGCTATTAATTTTTATATAAAGTGTAATCCTTGTCAAATCCATGATGATCTAATCCACTCACCACTGACTAATCTTTGAATAGTGGAGTCTCCTTGGCCATTCTCTATGTGGGGATTATACCTCATTAGTAAATTACCTTAATCACAAGATGGCCATATCTTTATCATTACTATTACTAAATATTTTACCAAATGGGTAGAAGCCATGCCTCTTGTTAATGTCATAAGAACGACTATTTAAAAATTTATCCTTAACCAAATAATTTTTCATTTTGGAGTTCCCTATACCATCATCTCTAACAATAGTGACAATTTCAAAAGCAAAGAAATGAAATAATTATGTGTTTAATTTAAAAATTTTGACAAATTTCTCATACCTTACTATCCTTAATGTAATGGACAAGCAAAGGCTACTAAAAAAATTATAAATAAAATATTATAAAATACTATTTGATAAACTTGTACTAATTGACACTTTAATATATATCCTACACTTTAGGCTTACCATACTAGCATATGTATTGCCACTAGGGCAATACCATTCTCACTAGTATATGGTTCTAAATCAATATTACCATTAGAAGTCAAAATCTCATCTTTTCATATATTGTAATGTACCTAGAGGGTTATAATAGGATAGGGAATAATCCCATATGATTTATCATATGGAGAGAGATGGGTAAGAAATAGTATAAGTATAGGGGTATATGGTGTTATAGAGTATCAAAGAAGAATTTTAATAGAGCATTGCTCTAAAGGAGGTAGCCCACTCGAAGTGACTCATGATATGGAACTAGTGTTGTAATCTACATTTTGATTAATATATGAGTCGATTTGGTGATTGAGAGTAACATGTCTCTAACATTGGTATCAAAACTCTTTTCCAAGAATTTTTTTTTAGAAATTAGAGAGAGTTTTACATCAATGGTAGTATTCTAATTTTCTATGTGTTTATCATGTATATGAGTGGGATTCTCTTTTGTCTTTAATTGTGGGTTTCGAATGTTTTTCCTATTATCTTTAGTTGTTCTGCACTAATTATCACCATTAAAAGGGTTTTGATTTCTATAGGGTTGTATTAAGCTGCTTAATATTTTTTGGGTTGCACTAAGTTACTTATATTTCTATTGGATGATCTCTTGAGGGCTCGATTCACTATCTATCTATAGCCCACTCATATCTCTGATGAGATCTTCTTTGTGTTAGCATTAACTCATTAGAATCTACAATATTTGGGATCAGATTTTATTTTTATTTGCAAAGAAATGTCTCCTTCTTTAGCTAAGTAGCATTTTAGTTTGCATTTTCCTTCTCAAGGCCAGCACACATCTCAACAATCCTCACCCAATGATTTCTCCTTTGTATTGCCATGACTACAGACAACCAAAATTAATGACTCAACCATGATTTGGTTCCACTTTGGTTCCATCATTTGTTTTTATTTACTATTATCTGCATCTAATAGTCTACCTGAGAATAGGAATCACACGATAGTCTTCTTCTTCATGTAATAGCTTTGGATATGTGCAACCAACTCCTAAGTATTTAACACTCATCTATTATTGGCATCTCAAAAATCCTAAGGTGCCTTGTGAACTCCACCTCTATCCAAAGCTATGTTGGATGTTTGCATTAGCTTGGTGGAAAATATATAATATACATTGCCTTAGATCCACTTATGCATCCATCTCTAGCACGTTGCCTCTTACCTGTAGAACTGACTCTTCTATCAATGATGACTACAACTTTGGGTCCTTCCCACCACTTCCCACACCATCAATTTTCTCCTTCCCACTACCTCCCAAACTGCTAGTTTTCTCCACTACACCCATGGTTTTGGCTACCAAATCCACTTTCCTTCCATTGAAACCACCTTGCCATACCCACATTGTCATTTTACCTAGAACCCACCTCACGAGGGTAGTGGTGGTTTTGTCAAATAGATTCATGGTTTTTGCTTTGTGGGATTAAGATTTTAGGTTAATATTTAGGCTTTTGGTTTAGATTCATTAGTTCTTAATTCTTAGTGTTTAAGATTATAATTTCCTTAATTTATTTTTCCATCTTTATATTTAAGTCTTTATGTTTTTCTTTTATATTTTTAGACAAGTTTTTAATTCCAAAAAGTATCTTTTAAGTATAACCACTAAGAATGTTTCTGGAATTAATTGTAGTTAGGTCATATTTTGGTAAATATGTCTTTTAGTATGTTCATGATGTGTGAAAATATTTATGGTATTTTAGGTTTATAAAAATAATCCCATTCATTAAAATAGTGTAAATTTAATTTATGGTGTTGATTATGTATGTCAATTGTTATAAATAGTGGCTTCATATGTTATAAAGTCATCATTAATTACCTTAGTCTTTTTATTTTATGTTGAAATTAAGTTCATCAATAGTGCATCATATGTGTTTTGTGGTTATATGTCAATTCATTCAATGTTCATTCATTTTAATGATTGACACTTAGTATTATGTGTAAATCATCAATATGTGTAATATCCTCATCAAGTGTATTTTAGTATAATAATTATCATCTAGTCATCTTGTCATATGTTAGTGTCCAAAATCAAAAAAAAAATGGTCATATTATAAGGATGAATTTTTGGTTGAAATCAACATCCAATATTTTAGTTCTCATTAGTTTTCCCATTCTCTCAAGAAATTATCTCACTAGTACATTGACTCATCTTTGATAAACTGACATAGTATAGGAATATTAGACTAAGTTCAAGACATTAACCAATGGCACCTCTACTACATTCTTCATTCGTTGCTTCATCAATAGACTTCAAGATATAATTTAAGTAGAGGTTCAAATATGGTGCCCTTAGATAATGATGGAAGCAGTGGGCTTATCTAAGCTCATTGAAGACAATGTCAACTAGTAACATCTCCAAAAAACACTCCCTTAGACCATAAAATCACCATAGCAAGCACCAGAAGTGCTTGAGCACTCCTCCTATAAATCTATTTAGGTAACCACCATGCTCAAGTAGACCCCAGATGAACCAAAGCTGATAATCATAGATCCCAAGCAGGGAATTGAGGCTCCACCTCCCTTTAGAAATAATGTTAAGGGGGATGACATATCCCCTCAATTATATTTTGTGCACCCCTATTTTATATTTGAGGTGATCATCATTGAGATTCAAACTTTTATTTCTTGACTCTCACTACTAGATTCAAGTTGTGGTTAGTCCACGCATTCATATTTATGCACATATACCTCCTATTTCAGTGCTTATGTTCACCTTATTATTATGCATGCTCCTATTACAACATAGACAAAAGAAGTAGAAGTAGAAATGCATACATGACAGATCTTCCATCTGGTCTTCAACTTATTTTTGGTTTGGATTTCATTTGTTCCTACTCCTATTTATTTTCATGTTTAGAGGGTGAAATATATTTAATTAGGATGGAATGTAATGTACCTAAAGGGGTATAATAGGACAGGGAATAATCCCACATGCTTTAGCATATAGAGAGAGATATGTAAGAAATAGTGTAAGTATAGGGGTATATGGTATTATAGAGTACTGAATAAGAATTTTAATAGAGCCTTTCTCTAAAGGAGGTATCCCCCTCAAAGTGGCCCATGATATAAAAATGGTGTTGTAATCTATGTTTTGATCAATATATGAGTCAATTTGGTTATTGAGAGTGACAGGTCTTTGACATATATATCTTCATGGTATAATTCCTAATGAATAACTCTATGAATCTCATATTCATGCTTTAGATATTCTTGATGAACATTGTTTGGTCACTTTACAACATAACTGCCAATACAAGGCTTGCATTACTAAACAACATAATAAAAAGGTCAAAGTTTAAACATTTAATTTTGGTGACTTAGTCTTTAAATTAGATTACACACATGAAAAATAAGGAAATATGCTAAAAAATGGTGGGGTTTTACTTAGTGAAATACATTCTTGATCCTAGTACTTATCGTCTACAAACTAATGAAGGCCATGTTTTCAAAGAACCCACATATGCACTTTTTTTGAAGAAATATTTTGCTTAAATATCTCCCTTATTTTCATAATTATATATACTTTCCTACTAAAACTTATTTCAAGACTTCTCCAACAATCTCTCTTATTCATGAGCCTATTCTATACACAAACCTTAGTCCCCTTATTTGGTCATTTGGTTCATATTTTCATTTAATTCATTATTTTCATTGTAATACCTTGGATAGGACCCAATTTACCTCATGAATATATTTTATTTAATACATCCATTTTTCATTCTTTTCTATTTTGATCATAAATATTTTATTTTACAAACCTTTTACATTATCTTCTTTATTTTGTGAGTTGTAGTGTAAGACCATCAATAAGACCAGGCATTCCTCATAAATACTAATACCACTTTTTGCACTTACTTAGGTTTATGTTTTATGAGGTGCAATGTAAGACCATAGATAAGACCAGGATCTCCTCATAAAACCTATGTATTCTTTCAAACCCTTTTACAAATTCAGTGTTCTTTTTAGAATGTTGAAAAATAGTTAAAATTTTGTGACTCTATATTTTCAACCTTGTTTTTTTTATTTGTAGATAAAAAATTCACAAGAAACTATATTATCATGTTTCCTTAAACTTACATCCATTCTTATGATAAGGAATCATACTTACCTTTAATTTTATCCCTTTCACATTGTCACTTTTTTGCAATTTAAGGTAATTCAAATCATTTCATATTATTTTCACTTCATTTCATTCTACTTTGGATAAAACAAGGTCAAAGTCAAGATAGAATTTATATTTAACATGAACAAATAAGAGTCTTAGACACCATGTATATCCACATAATATTTTCAAAATTTGTCAATTATTAATGTTTTCTCTCTTGTAGGAACCCATCGAGTCTCAATCTCTATAAGTGCATGCCTTAAAGGGTGCACTAAGAAAGGGGTGGGTAAACCATTAGTGCTTCATAATATTTTTTACCCCTATAGCACCACTTGTTATCTACACATCTTTATCCTATACACTTACCTAAGCTTGGCCACCTCATTTACACACTCCTCTAAGAAATTCACCACTTTATTCAACCCTTAGCTAATACAAAAACCCTTTTTGACATTTACCAAAAAATGTCAGCTTGGTTTGACCATGTATTCAACTTAATATTAACATGCTACAGGTCTAGGTCAATCTTAGATTACCTAAACTAGGAACTAATTTGCTTTTATCAATTAACAATGCAAGGTAAAATTGGGTTGACCTTATTGGCTACACTTTTGGAAAGGTCTAGGGTTAGATTCATCTATATATACACATCCATTTCTACCATTTATTAGGAAAAAAATAAGAATATTATATTATACATTTGATTATGCACCGTTCTACTTGAGGATAATTACCTAGGTTCCAATATTAAACTTGGGGATACGGATCTTGTCTTGTGGAGATGTCTTTTGGATGCATAGAGAATTTTTGTAGCCTAAAGTTGAATTTTTCTTATTATCCTTACATACCACAATAACCTCTTGTGAAGCACCTTGGCCAAGGGAGAGATTGAGGCTCGATGGGTTTGTCTTCAAAGGTAAGTATTCCTAATTTTGTTCCTCCTTTATTAAAGTAGATAGATTTGTATTTGTAATTCTATCCTATATATTAAGATTTCCTATCCTATACATTGGCTTAAGTATAGATCTTCCATGCATGTTTATTTTTTATGTTTATTACCCCCACTTTGTTCCATAAGCTTTGGTGAGCACTAGATTATATTTTACTTTACTTTGCATATACTTTATGAATGTGGAAACATAGGACCTATCTAGGGTTTTATGGTGTCACTTGACCAGGGGTTTGGAAATATCTTTAGTGATATTATTCTGACAAGAGCCCCTTGGTTAGATCTAGTACATCCATCTTGGTCATGCCCCAAATGTCTAAATATATCAACAAACAAAAGTGTGTGTCTGATTTATCTTCTCTTAGCTAGGATTGATTTTTTAGGTTAGATGCATTTTCCCTTGTATATATTCTAGTGAAACCTACATGAATCTAACCCTTGTAGGTTTTCTTTCATACATTCATTTTATTATCATATTATATATTTTTATTTTTTTTAATTGTATCGAACCTATCATTATAGTCTAATAATTTATGCATAGGTGTAACATATAGTCACTCCAAAATGAATTTGTTTTCTTTGTGTAAGTCTTTTCAAAATATAAGTGATTGGATTGATCATCTTGATATAGTATTTTTTTTAGTCATAAGATTACATACATCATCAACATAGTTGAATCTATTCATAGTTATCTTTTTTAGCATATAGGTTTGTAGACATAGTCTATCCAATCGACTATATTCTTAGATTAACTTTTAGCACATAGGTTTTATATACTTCATCAAACCAATCAACTCTATTCATTGAATATCAAAGTCAGCACTTGAGAAACACAACATAAAATTTTAAAACTAAGCATCTTAAAAATTACCAAGGTTCATTCCTACCTCCTCTGTCATTTTTATTTTTCATTTACAGTCTTATTTTTCATAGTTTGTAGTCTATAAAACTATAATCTTACAATAAACTAGGTTGACCAGATCAACTCAGTTCTGTAGCTTGTCTTCTCTATAGAAGACACAATAATCCTATTTGACTATGTTATTATATATAATACTTCTATATAATAGTATAAAAACTATCGAATATATTCTTTATTGTTTACATATAGTGTCCCTTGAATTGACTCTATACTCTTCATAGTGAAAGACATTAACCTATTTTCCTAATAATTAATTCACTTTCCATTTTATTTGCTTATATGCTTAGAGTAACAAACATTAACTAATTATGTGGTTTCTCAATTTACCAATTTAGTTATGTTATTTTTCTCTTTTTCACACACTTCCAAATCACTTAACATTAAAAAATATTAAACATTTTCTTCCCAAGGTCTACCTACTTGGATTTCAACACCAAGGAAGGAACTGAATTGATTTTTTATCCAAGTATAAACATATGGTTAATAGATATATTGGCAAAGCAACCAACACCCTTATCATTGTGGGATGATGAAGTGAGGGGGTAGTATCCAATACCAAGCCAGTACCATCACCAATACATATCCCTTTCAGTCTAAACTACGTAAAACTATCCATAAATTTCTTTATATTTCCTTCTTACATCCAAATCCACATCACATTAATTTTAAAATATATTATAAATTAACAAAAATATTTAGGAATGACCAATTAACTTAACAATTACATTCAAGTTTTGTTGTTTGCTCTTTGATAATTTTATTTTATATTTCAAAACTTGTACTAGCCATGTTAGTTCCAAATTTGTGTTGTGTGCTCCAATTAGATCAACCACATTGATATAATTTCTTATTTGCTTCATTATATTTTCTTAGCTATTATATTGCAAAAAATTTCCCTATTGTTAAAACATAGTCATCTTTGTGAACACAATCTCTTATAGACTACTAATCTTGCTTACCTTCAGTACATGTTCACCCTATATGATTGTGTATATTTTTCAACCTATTTAGTTTCTCTCTTTGGATTACATAGTCAAACTATATGACTATGTATATTTTAATCTGATTCTATTTCCTATCTTATAGAACATAGTAAACCTATACGATTGTGTCCTTTATTACCTATTCTATTTCTCATCTTATAAAACACTGTTGATTGGCTTGATTCCATATCTTATCAATTGATCCTTCTTTCCATCGACTTGTTAACATCTTTCCTTCATCATGAATTTCTTATTTGAAGATAATAAAGAGTTACATTAGAGAAACATGATGATTTTTACCAATCCTAATAGGTTTTTTAAAAAACAATTTGTTTCACCCACCTTAGATGAAAGCAATGTCCATGTTACCACTCACACTACCAATTTTGGGACTCCTCCACATTCATCCTTAGTTTGTAATATTTTGTTCTCACTAGATGATAAGTATGATTCAGAGTACACAACTGAACTGCTATTTTTTATTAATGAATTACATTAACATAGAGGAAAATACCCTTTAACCATTTGTAGTCCTAATATAGGTCCTCATGTATAAGAACCTCCTTCACCCTCCCCTACCTTCTCTCATGGATTTGGGGGAACCACTTTCTTTGCATCTCAGCCTTTTCCTTCCATTATGTTTCCTTCACACACCATGACATCTCCTTATATGACTTTTTAAACCTCCATGCCAAGTATCTCTACTAACATGCTAGGTTTAAATTATAATGGGCCTCTTCAAAAGACCCTTCCCCTTAGCCATGATACTAGTGCATATTTTATACCAATGATAACCATGATGCTAGTGCATCTTTTACTACCAATACTTTTCATGCCACTAGTGCAGTGCATACTACTACTCAAATTTCAACTCAATTGATTAATACTAATACTAATGCATCATATGTCATGAAAATTAATCAAAATTCTTCCCAAACTAGCCAACTCCTATTACAAAAACTTAATAAAATGTATAGTTTTCAAACTAATAACATAAATCACATGATGCAAATGTAAAACTATCTCATTTATCTTCAAAACCAGCTATTAACAACCCAAGTTGTACTCTACTAAATTATATTATTCAGATCTCCTTAAAACCTAGACTAACATTGGATTGGTCTATAGCTATGGGATACCTGTACTTAGACTAGACCTCTAGATTATAAGGCTAGTTCCTTTGAATATATCAAATTTTCTCAATTTAATAAAACCTACTTAATTTTTGGGGTGAAAAGAGTTATAAATAAATTGAAATGGAATTCATATTATAGTAATGGTGTCACACTTATATTTTTGGTTCATCCTCTCAATTTAAACTCATAACAACACTAATAAGCAATGCAAATCACTAAATCCTATAAATCCAAGGGACTCATATGCAACAAAATTTAACATAGAGGTTGCATAAAGTGATAAAAGTATGAGGGAAATGATGGAAGGCCTAATTAAAGTCACTAACCAATCAATATCTCCTTTTTTATCTCATTCATTCAACATTAAACACTCTATATGATTGGCACAAGATGGAATACTAGTAACTAGGTGAGATTAGGACTTGCTAAGGGAGGAAATGATACTACATGTGAAAATAAAACTAATATGACACACTAAACCTATATAAATAAATCTAAAAATAGTCATTTTATTCACTCAAAAGGTTACAAAGATCAATCTTGGTAGAGTTTGATCATGCCCAAAAAAGGTATTTTGAAAATAAGACTAAAAGCCTAAATATATAACATTAGAAGAGAACAAGCCAAGAGAATGGAATAGAGGATATAAGGAAGAGTTATCCAATCATTAATTCTATACTATTTTAGTTACAATAATTATCAATATTCCTTCATCACATCCCTCCATGTCTAGTGCCTTGCATGCTCCTTCCATGAGTTATTTGGCATTGAAAACAAGGTGATGGGCCATATTTGACTTGTTAAAACTCCTTTTAAAACATGCTAAACCATATATTGGCAAATAAATCCACTTTAAATGAGATAAAGTTAAGTGAATGATCATTCCTACATGAATACTATGGAATATGAATTGATGCCACTTTAGATTAGTTAACTCATGATAAGGACCAATTAAGCATGTGAATGAAGTTAAAACCAACTATGATAGAAATGTCATGGAAATGTTACTTAATAACAAGTTATCTCATGTGATTTCCTCTCAAGATCAGTTATGTGGTGTGATTAATCCACATTGACTCTTATCAACATCCTTTTATGCCATTCTTCATGTACTTGATTGATCAAGTAGGTTTAATAGGGCAATTAAGCCTAGTATCCTAACTCTTTGCACTTGATAGCCATAATAACCTATATAAAACTTTTAAAACCTAAAAATATGGTGATTTTGAGACAAGAATCACATGAAATATGTCCTTTTAATGAAGATACACTTGTAACTTAGTCAAAGTAGTTGACTAGGTCAATCTGTCTAGAATATCTATAGATTAGCTTATTTGAATGAGCTCCCAAGGGAACTTATAATAACATTTATGATCATATGATGACTTTAGGAGATATAAAAAGTGTCAATATTCACTCTCGAATGATTTGAATTTCCTTAAATTGCCTTGTACATCTCCTTGTGCACCTTTTCTTCTTAAAATCCTATTTAATGCCATGTCCATATAACATCCATACAAAAAAATTCCATGGTAATTAATATCAGAATGTACTTGATGATCCAAGTGGTATTAATAAGGTTTCAATCAGTTTGGATGCATTATTATTCAATTCTTCACAAATAAATTTGTAGTAGGGTTTTATAAAGGTTTTAGAGAGGTCAGGGTTCTTAATGGTGATGCATAAATACTAGGCCTTGAATGACTAAACCAATGCCACAAAAAATTAGTTTATTAGGACTTATAACTCTACCAAATTCCTTAGCTTCCCACATAAAATATTCATACCATCGTGAGCATGTGAATTCACCTCTCATAGTAGAAAATAGGCTTTCTTAGCATGTTTGGTATCTTGAGGCCAAAATGATCAGTCATAATGCATCTCCTCTAGCTCAAATTTGGCATATACCTATATTACATCACTATTATTATGCTCATGGTTATTTTAAGTTCTTATATGACCTTTATTTGACTCTTACTACCCTTTCTTGATGGCCTTATCTAGTGATGTCAAGAGCTAAGCATATGTCTGTGCAATATTTCTTAGTATTTGACCTTATGATGAGTAAAAAGGTTAAAATACATTATAAAAAACATTAATAACCTGAATAAGGTTATTTTAAGTCATGTAAATGTCTTGATATCAGGGTTTTGATCATATTTGACCATTCTTCTTATACTTGTATGCAAACAACTCCTTGTTTTGACCTATAGACCTATATACCTATGGAAATGACCATAATAACCACTATAAATGACCATAAAAATGTTTTTTAGGAATTTTATAACCCCATATTGCTTCTCAAACTCATTTAATGTGTAATTAACCTTCATTATTTTGTTTATAGTCTCAAAATAACCTTATTTGGCCTATTACATATAATAAAAGTATTACACATGTCAACCAATGGGACATGAATGTGATCAGGGGATTTAATAATACTATAAAGTTAATTTAATATCTCAAACTCATCATCTAGATGCATATTTAGGCTTCTCTCGTCCATCAGGTAGTTATCAGGGTTTTACAAGTGTTTAAGGGATCCACAACTTCTTAACAATTGTTCATAGCATACAAACCCCTGAGGGAAAGCATATTATCATATAAATTGAGTATATTTAACCCCTTAAAAACAATGACAAGAACAAGATCCCATGAAAAAATTTCATCAATATCTCTACATGGTGAAGTTGTGTTTCAAGTGGTTTTCATAGACTATGTGTGCAATAAAAAAGATTTAGGAGTCATAACAAGTAATTTTTATGCATTACATTCAATATAATATCTCTCTAAGTATTTTAAATTAGTATCCATATTATTATAATGATTACCATGTGAAAATAAAGACTATATGATTTCAAAATAATGAATGTGTCTTTCAAGGGTTTTGAGCCTATTTGACTATATTATCCCTCGAGGGCATGACTTGCATGGAATTATGAAGATGTATCTCTCCAACCATTCACATAAATATTTAACATCACCTTCCCTTCCTAAAAAAAACCCACATGAGGTTAAAACCATCATTTATACCTATAGATCTCCAATAAGTTTGATTGAGCTCCAATCGTGACTACAAATAGACATGTGGGTGACTATAACAAAATAATGGATACTTCCACTCTTATTTTGACAAAAAAAAATTATTGACATTTATGACCACTCATAATCATGAAATCCACCAATTTTAATACTTGTATCTTGTATATAGAGGCCTATTGATACTTTTTTTCCAAAATTATCTAGTATGTTGCCTATGTTTAATGTATCATAAGACCTATGACTGAGTATTCCTTATTAAATCACATTGTATTGGATCATAATAATGTCAAAAATAATTTTTTAATGTTATAAGAATCCCTCTTTTAATTTTTTTGATTCATTTGTCAACTTAGTCTTATATATCCAATAAAAAACCATTTTTCTTCAAAGAAAACTTAAAGTGTCTACCTCTATCATTCTACTATAAGTGGTGATTGGAGAAGTGTTTGAGGTAAATTTAACCATTATTTGGAACTTTGAGACATTCCAAGCTGATCTAAAAACTTCCTCTCACCTATTCCTTTAGTGTATTTTCTCTTCAAGGGTGCTTTTAGGCTCCAACATAATCCTAATCTATATAGTAAGCCTATGTAGTACTTTCATGAATTGATGCTAATTTTTATGATCTTAACAAAGGTTTGGAAAATGTAAATTTTTCATTTAACTTTCATAGGTAATTTCATAAGTTCCCTCCTTAACTAAAATGTATATTTCATTGCACTTTGAGACTATGTGACTATGCCAATGAAATTATCCTTTATATGGTTGTAGGTGGACAATTCAATATTGAATTTAGAGTTAAACTTGGTTATAAAAACCTTATTCATTATTGGACCCTATTCACATCTTAATTTCCATATAAAAATTCCATTGATCATGAGACTATATCATATGACCACTCTAGTTTCTTCCTCTTCACAACTTGGAGATAAGCCTATGATTTTGAGAAGGCTATAGGTGGTGATTTTCCTATCCTGAATGATAGTGTTATTATGCCATTTAAATTCCATATATTAAAATAAATCTTCACACCATTCTAATAGACTCTTTGAACATTGAAAAAACCTTGTTGAACCTAAATAACATGACAAAATCTCATAGTCTTAGTTTGACATAGTATGTGCATACTTCAAGAACATTTTAACCCTACTATAGATGGTCATTTCATGAGAAAATTTATAAGTTTGATCTTTATAAATGTGTGCCTTTTATTTGAGTTTGATAGTCATCATTTACCACACTTTTTACCTTCCACACTTATTTCTCTATCTCTTGAACATAGATCCTTCTCTATTATAGTTTTGAATGAGATCCAAGTCTGTATACTTTAAGAGACCCTATTAGAGGTGATGATTACCATAGAAATGTATCTTAAATTGAGTTTAGTTCTCACTTATGGTATGCCCTTGATACAAATCTAATATCCATATCCTTTTCATACTATATTATTCATACACATCATTCTACCTTTTTAACATAGGCTTTTCTCCATCATAACCTGATTGTGTGCGAGAATTTAGATCTTGTACAGATTGTGCATAGTTTATAGGTCTTAAAATTGACCAAAAAACCTATTATTATTCCATTATAATGTGATTACTTTTATTTAAGATCTTCAGTAAGATTAACTCTCCCTTACAAAGATGCAAGTTTCTCCCTTGGTTTGAAATTAAGTTTGTTATTGTTCCACAAATAGGCCTATAGGTTATCTTGAGAAGGATGATTAACTACAGGTTCAATGGAATTTATCTTTAGATTGAGAGATGAATGAAGATCCCATAGGGGTGAATAAATCCTCATTATTTTTTGACTCTTATTCATGCATCTATGTCATGATCATTCCTTCATGATGATTGTATAAGGTCCTTCTGTATGGATATAGGTGAAGTTGGAATTTGACAAGGTCACAACACATGACTTTGATCCTTTCCCCCTTTATAAGAAACTTTATAATATGATTAAAAATTATTCATTGAGATATCCATGATTTTTAGTCCTTTAAAATATTACTTTCATGAATTACATCCTTGAGTGAATTTGTCATGGCTATAGGTGGATGTTTTCCCTCTCATTAACACCTTTTTAAGGTCTGCAGACCACATTTGCATGTTGATTGATGCTTCCTAGTGTCCTTGACTCTATTTAGAAATGGATACATGAGGTTAAAGTGAGTGGAATGGGGTAATATTGTGATTTTCATGGAAATTAGGATGAAGATGGTAGTGAAAGGCATGAAATAGTGATAAAAGGCAGTGAAAGACTATGTGATGGGGATAAAACAAGATAGAGTGAAAAGAACATTGAATACCATCTCTAGGAAATATTAAATACCATGGGGGAAGAATATTCACATATAATAATCAATCATATAACTTTGGAGGTCATTGACAAGCAGACACTATTAGAAAAGGAAACTTAAGAGTTTGCTAGAACCTTAACAAATGTTAAGAAACCTTAAAATTTGCTAAATTGAGACTCCATGAATATGTAGAAGGCACATTTATGGATTCCTTGCCATTTATATTTAAGTAATATTTGATAATATTAAATGAGTAACATGAGAACATGAAGGATACCTAAAAACCATGAATCAATCTTAGAATCATACAACCTTTCCAAACTACCTACAGACTATAGAATTTGCATTATATTGTATTATTGGGATTCATATGAACCTCACACATGTGGAAATGAAATGAATAATATCATGAAAATATGGATCATGCTCTTGAAAAAATCTAAAAACTTTAATTTTTCAATCATGATGCCTAAATGAGGAGAAATCTTAGAAAATTGGTTGCTTGCTTAGATGAAGAACACCTAATGAGTTCCTTGACTTCAAAAGGATGGTTCATAAAGGAGAGAGAGATAAATTGACAACCACTTACCATATATAGAATCTCTCTCAAACCCATTTCTCTAACCAAAATTTTAGACTTTGGTTTTCTCTCTCATGGTCATACCATCTGCAAACCTAAAATGCTCTTTTAATGTGCAAAGGCGAAATACGACGTATGTGAACTAGTTTTGGGAATATTTTGAATAATTTTTCATTTAATATCTTATATAATAAATTCCATGTCTTCATATTCAAATTATTTGTCTTAGCTATATGGCAAAGGTTGTACAATTGTGTACTCTTACATGAAATTACATGGAAAATGGACTTTAAGCATTCTTCATATTTTGATCTTAGAACCATGAATTTATGGCATGATAAGGAAGACCTCAAGTCATGAGGGAGATTAAAAAAATAAATAAGTCTTTTAAGATCAAAATATGAGCAAAATTAGCATGTGGTAGCTCTTATGGGCCAAAAATAATGCTTTAACTTGCATGAGAGATAATTTCAAAGTATAAAACATTGAATTAAGGAAATTTCAAGAACATTAAAGTGTTTCAAAGTATTATGAAGGATTTGGTGGCCCTTTCAGGTTTAATTTTATTATTTTAAATCCAAAGCCTTAACTTTTGAGGTAAAATACAAGGTTTTACAAGGAGAAATGTCAATAAGTGTCATAGAGAGTAAATTATAGCTTATTAAATGTTATTCATAAGGCTTTTATGCATATTGACCACCTTTCAAAGATTATATACTATTTCATATCTTTAATTTAGTGAATTATGCTATAAAATCTCATGACAAGTTGAAATTGAGACAAGACCATGACAAGACATTGAAACTTACCCCCTTCATATGGTGGTTAAATACATCAAAATGGTCAAACACACGACTTAAAGACCCAAGACAAATGAGACATAAAAAAATTTTAGTGGTAGGGTTTGGCATTTGGCCTTGATAGGCCAAATTTCTAAAATTTTTGGAGACTCACGAGGGTTGACCATCTTGATGGTCAAAAGAACTCATTAAATTTTGATATGATAATGCCAGTCTAAAACATGACATCATGGCTTGATGACTCTCTTGGTTGTAAAATAGAATTTTGTACTTTGATACACCTCCCTTTGACTAAAATAACAATAGGACACAATAGAAACAACATAAATAACAACAACTAAACTAAGAAGCAAACACAAATAACCTAAGGAAACAAGAAAACAAGACAAGACAATAATAAGGTAACAAACTATTGCTTGTGCTATTCACTTGTTGAAATATGATAAACAACCTAAAATAGCTAGCCTAAAGTAAAAAAGCTTTCCTCCAGGGTCAAATGGAAAACTTTATTTTCCACCATGGAACCTTGAAGTATAATGTCCACATCTTGATATTTATTCTTATAGATAGGAACATTTTCATGTTCTTGTCCTCTTGGGGAATCAGTTGGGTATTCTAGTTCTTCTCTTAGGTATATGGATTGTACATGTGAGTCCAAGACCCATACTCCTCCCATATTCTTCTACTTTTTAATAAAAATGTCAATTCTCCCTCATTCATGGGTTGCTAAATATTTTCCATGTCTTGATTGATGTTTTCACTCTCAACATGGACAAGTGACTTATCAAGTCTTTCATGATTGACATCTTGAACTTCATTAGGCATGTTAAAGGATAAGAGATATTCACTTGGTTTGTGTTTAAGAGAAACTATTGGAGGTAATACTTCAAAATACACTTATTCAATATTCTCATCATCATGTACTTGATCTTATTATGGATAAATCTTGATAGGGTCAGTAGCTATTTGCTCTTGACACTCATATTATTTGGCTGGCATGTACTTATCTATGGTCACTTCTGCAAGTTCTTGAGGAACATTTTTATGGAGGACATCTACCATGTGACCAATTAGTTCTCTATAAACAACCTTTCATTACTCAATTGAAACCTCTTGTTCTTAGGTATCATCGTATACTTGAAGCTCATCTTGCAACTCATATTCTTTGTCATTGTGAAAGACTAAGTCATGTATGTCCTTTCTAACAAGTGTCTCATTGATGATGTCCTCTTCATGTTTGAATGAAACCTCATTCTCATCACCTATCATATCATCTAAATATTATTCATTTACCTCACAAAGGAGAGGCTCCTTCTCAATAATTGGAATGGTGGATCTTTGAAAATTCTCAAGAATATGAGATAAATCCAATGGAGTTTCCATGGAAGCTTGATTCTACTCATGGGGCTACTCAATTTTAATCACCTTCACCTTCTCTCTCTATTTTATTTTTCTTTGAATAGAATTACATGAAGGGAAGGCCTCAGGATTTTAAAGAGGGAGGAGTGGAGGATGAATGATCTCATGCTTATTCATTACCTCAACATCTTGACTTATGCTTGACTCTTCTTTCTCCCTTGACTACCACATTTATTTACAAGTCATAAACTTGGTTTTATAAACTTCTTCCTTTGAACTTATTTTAGACATGAGTATGAATGAAGTAACTTGTTATTGATATTATGTTTCCTTTATAGCTACTATTAACTGCTAAAGATGTTGATTTTCAAGCTCAACTTGTTTTTCAAGGTGGGCCTCAAAGTCATGAACCAAATCATTAGAGATCTCTCCCTGCTGATCAAAATATGAAGGTCCTTATATGATTTGCTATGAAACATGTGATTTAGCCTCCTCAAAGCACACTTCTTTCACCCTTTGAGGTATCTCTTGGATAGACTTCCAAGTATAAAAATTTGGAAAGGTCTAAATGGAATCTTGAGGTTTGTGATATACATTTATTTGATATTCATAAAGAGAAAATGTTAGTTCAATAGAAACATGCTCCTAGTTATGGTGACCCTGGTGTCTCTCATAGACTACCAACTTATTTTCAATGTTTACAATTAAACCACCTATGTTAAGGATGTCATCACTAAATTTTGAATGGCCTTGTCTTATAAAATATACACACACTTATTTAGTTTACTATAATGAATCTCTCATGCTCTCAATCTCATGCTTGGGGATATCCTATTTATAACTCTTTTGAGTGTCTATGATCACCATGTGCTTCTCATAGCCAAACAAGGTTTGTTTTAAGCTTGATATGGATTGTCTTGGAACTTGGTTGAGATGATCAAGAATGTCATGATATTGACATGACTGATTAGATTGATAAGTAGGTTGCCAATGAAGTGAATGAGGTCCACAAGGATCATGGCCTAATAATGTATTTCATATTATTAATTAGGGTGAATATAGGGCTGATGAGGCTCATCGTAAGGCTGATATGAATCATTGTAGGGCTGATAGGGTTGATGATGAGGTGGGTAAGGATTATATTATAATTGGGATAGATCATAGGGATATTGATAAGGAGGTATGTGATATAATTATGCCCCATATATTTCCATTATTCACCATAAAACACATGAAAATTAATGAATTTATAAACAAGATATGCCATTTACCTAATAGATGATGACCATATGAGTGCTTGAAATTGCTTTTGAAAACCAATATGATGCAAATGAATATTACAATCATTGGATCTATGTCCCATCAGGCATGTCAGAACTGTTAGAAACACAAGTTGTACCCTATTGAAGTAGATTGCTCAAATCTCCTTCAAAATTTTACTAACATTAGGTTGGTCTATAGGTGTGGGATACCTGTACTTTGACCAAACCTCTAGATTGTGAGGCTAACTCCTTTGAATATATTAAATTTCCTTAATTTACTAAAACCTACTTGATTTTTTGGGTGAAAAAAGTTATAAATAAAATAAAAGGGAAATATTATTTTGTTGATGGTGATACACCTTTTTTGATGGTTCATCCACTCAGCTTGAACTCATAACAACACTGCTAAGCAATGTAAATCACTGAATCCTACAACTCCAAGGGGCTCTTATGAAATAGTGTTTCACATAAAGGTTTCATCAAGTGATCAAATCATGAGGTAAATGATGTAAGGCCTAATTCAAGTAACTAACTAGACAATATATCCATTTTTATCTCAGTCATTCAACATCAAACACTCTATATGACCTGTACAAGATGACATACTAGTAACTAGGTAAGATTAGGACCTGCCAAGAAAGAAAATGCTACCACATGTACAAATAAAACTAATATAAAACACTAAACCTATATAAATGAATCTAAAAATAGTCATTTTATTCACTAAAAAGATTACAAATCTCAATCTTGGTATAGTTTTATCATGCCCAAGAGAGGTATCTTGAAAATAAGCTTAAAACCCTAAATATATAGCATGAGAAGAGAACAAGCCAAGAGAATGGCATAAAGGAGAGAAGGAAGAGTTATAAAATCATAAAAAATATATTATTTTAGTTAAAATATTTATCAATAGTCCATCACATCTCTCTATGTCTAGTGCCTTTCATGCTCCTTTTATGAGCTATTTGGCATTGAAAATAAGGTGGTGGGCCATCTCTGACTTGTTGAAACTCATTTTGAAACATGATATGCCATATCTTGGTAAATAAATCCACTTGAAATTATATCAAGTTAAGTGAATGATAATTCTTGCATGAAGACTATGGAATATACATTGATGCCACTTTAGATTAGTTAACTCATGGTAAAGACCAATTAAGCAAGTGAATGAAGTTAAAACCAAATATGCATGTAAATGTCATGGAAATGTCACTTAATGACCAGTTAGATCATGTTATTTCCACTCAAGATAATTTATGTGGTGTGATAAATCCACATTAACTCTTATCAAGATCATTTTATGCCATTCTTCACTTACTTGATTGACCAAGTAGATCTATTAGGCCAATTAAGCCTAGTAGCATAACTCTTTAATTTGATATACATAAGAAACTATATAAAATTTTTAAAACCTAAAAAATATGGTTATTTGAGACATGAATCAATGCCTCATATCATGAAATAGGTCCTTTTGATGAAGAAACACTTGCAACTTAGTTAAAATAGTTGACTAGGTTAATTTGTCTAGAATTTTTGAAGACTGGTTGATTTGAATGAGCTCCCAAGGGCACTTGTAGGCATATTTATGATCATATAATGATTTAAGGAGGTATAAAAAGTGTCATGATTCACTCTCAAATTCTTTTAATTTCCTTAAATTTCTTTGTACATAACATTGTGTACTTTTTCTTTTCAAAATCTTATTTTCTACCATGTTCATACACCATCTGTTAGAGTATTTCATGTATTTACTCATATTTGCTAGTGTATTTCTAGATATTTTTTCTTATATTGGGTTATTTTTATATCCCACATTTTTTAGAATAGCTAGGTTTCTATTTTTCCTTGCCTATATAAGTACTTTAAATTAGCTTTTCATCATTCTCATATTCTGAATATAGTAGTTATTGTGATGTCATTTGTTGTGAAAACTTATGATCTTGGTCATATGGAATGTTCTTACCATTCCTAACATGGTACCAGATCCTTGAAGAAGTTCCAACCATCCAAGTTTTTAATTTATAAAGAAGATCTTGGTGCCTCCATTGGATTTTTTTCCTTATTTTTCATGTTTAGTTTCAGATCTAAACTAAGGTTTTTTTATTTTGTTCTAAAGATCTAAAAGTTTGCTTGTATTCAAAAGAATAGAGATCTTATCAATGCATTTTTTTTTGATCCAAGGCATTAAATTTTTTTGTTTGGAGAGAAGATTTGTTACAAGGCATTCCATTTTTCTTAGATATCAGCTCATTAAGGTCTAATTATGAGATCAAATTTGGGGTTTTTGGAATAATTTTTCCAAGCTTGGTATTCTTTTGTTATTGTTAGACCTACTCAAAACTCCTTGTTGAGAGTCTTGACATCCTATATTTTCCTGTAGCTATAGTTTAGATATATTCTTTCTATTACAAGAGAGTGGTGTCACAAATTTTTTAGTAATTTTTTCCTATTGAGCATTGATTTTTATTAATCTTGGAGTCATTATTTAAGAGGGACATTGGAATGCACTGATCTAACTTGAAGGCATTAACATCTGAATTTTATTCCTTGTCCTCTACATTTTTTTAGCTATCTAGTAGATTGACCATTTGAATTTGCCTAGGCACTAAAAAATTTCTTTTGGAGAGAAAAGCATTGGAGTTTGTCTTTCTTCTTTTTTTTTCCTAGATCTGCTATATTTAACATTGAAATCTATTTGTAAAAAAAAATAGCATTGGATATTTGTTATCAAATCTATAAAGAAGCATAGTAGATAGTGGAATTTCATTCAAAACTATTCTTCTTTGGCAAAGTGCTAAAAATTCTTGACTTTTCCCTACAAATCAGATCTTGGCATCATTATCTATCAATTTCAGATTTATTTTTCATTGAAATAAGATGGATACCTACTAATTATCTATTTTATTGTAGCACTTTTGATTTATAACATTGGAAGATCTACTCATTGGAATCATCTTCTTTTTAAATGCATTGAGTTCTGCTAAAACAAAAAAAGGCATACTTTTCTCTTGATTTTTTATAATTGAAACTTTAAATCCTAATAACTGGTGGCTTCCATTCTTTTTTTTATAATTGCATTAAATTTTGAGCAAAAAGTAGCATCACTTTTTACCTTGGTGATAGAAAAGAGGAGTTTGGTGTTGTAAATTTGAGTATGACCCATTGGATCTACCTAATATATATATTATAATATTTATCTATTCTTATGGAGTTAGCTAAAAACAACAACAAACTATTCATTTTTTCCTCTGGAAATTAATTATTTTTATTTATTAAGCTATACTTTTCTCAAAAGAAGTAAAACATGATTGCACACATCCTGAGGTAACTTAGAAAACTTTTTTTCACTTTTATTGATGTTTTTAAGTTTATGGTGAAGTTTTGGTTCCAACAAGTGGTTGCACTCCCGTGCTCTTTTCTGATTTGGCCTCCAAAATCAAATCACAATGTTTTTTAATTATTTTGACCCACTTTTATGAGAAATTTGAATGCTTATAACTTTTGAATAGTATCTCAAAATTGAGTTCCATTTTTTTCAAAAGTACATATTTTTTTATTATCTACATATGGTGTCATGAAATTATAAAAATGCACTACTTTTATAAAGTGACAAATTTGTGGGGGTCCTATAATACATCTTTTTGGGGGGTTGTCTTGGTGCCAATTTTTTTGCACCCTTTGCATTTTATATACTCTTGATGATTGTTGGCATGGATTCTACATCTGGAATTGATCAGTATGAGATGTTAACTACCCATAATTACCACACATGGATACCCATAATAGAGACAATTATTAAAAAAAAAGGATTATGAGCCCTAATGAATGAAACACAACCACAATTCACAAGGGAATTTGAAAATTTTCTGCATCAATATAAGTTTAAAGAATGTATGGGCTTAATTGGGAGTTATGTGAGTGATAGTATTCTATTTCACTTTGATGGGTGTGACACTCCATTTAAAATGTGGACTAAGTTACAAGGGTTGTTCAAGAAGGTAGACCACTTACGAGCCATGCAAATTGAAGTGGAGCTCACTTCACTAAACCTAGATGACTTTGATTTTATTGTATATTATCTCAAAAAAATTACACATTTATTGACACAATTGAAGGGGAGTGGTTAAGATAAAAAGGATGAAGAAAGTGTCTACTTAATATTGTCGAAGTTAAGTTGACCTTTCTAAATATTTGCCTCTACCTTTTTAATCTATTATGGATGCCTTAAGTACTGCATTCAAAATGATTGATCTTGAGTTGGTTTGTGAAAGACTCACTCAGGAGGAATCCAAATTGTCTCACCTTGAGTCTTCCACCTCTTAGAAAGCATTAGTGGCCTCACATCCTAAGTCTAATGGAAAATCTAAGGTTAAAAATAAAAACACTCTTCCTCTACCTCAAAATGCATCTAAGACCCCCAACACCAATGCACCTAAGCCCAACACTACTTCTACATCTAAACCCAAACCATCTTCCAAATCTAAGCATAAGTCTAACCTATTTGTTCCTATTGTGGGGAGACTAATCATGAAGAGTCTAGGTGTTTTAAGAGAATATAAGCCTTAGAGGATGTTGTTGGGAAACACAAGATCTCTATCTCATCTCCTTCTCCATATCATGAGCATTGGAAAACACTTAATGTTGTCGAGATATCACAATCACCTATTTTAGATAGTTGGGTTATAGATTATGGTGATTCACACCATATTAATTCTTCCAAGGAGTATTTTACATCTCTTGGTTTGAGTTCCATTTACAACATTGAGGTTGGATATTCTTCCTTCATTTCTGTTAAGGGGAAAGGTGACATACAACTAGATGGTGGTCGCATCAATGATTCATTATATGTTCTAGACATCACCACCAATCTACTTTCAGTGTATTAGATTTGTCATTCTTGTCAGGACAAGACAATGAATTTCACACCACATGGTGTTGAAGTTTGAGCTTTGTTAGAACCACATACACTCATTGCATAAAATGTTATTGATCATAGTTCTTGACTTTACTATTTTGAGGGTTTTGATGATACTTATCCTCTAGGGACCTATTTTGTTTCTCATATAGATTCAGAGAGTCAGCTTTGGCATGAGAGATTTGGACACCTAAACTATAGATATTTGAAGGAGTTAAGCACTCATAGCATGGTAGAGGGTCTTTGTATAGTTTCATATCTTGATGGATTCTACCTTGATTTTGCATTCAAGAAATAACACTAGGATATGTTTCCTAAGGGGATGTCCATGAGAGATTCTTCACGACTTGAGCTTGTGCATAGTGATTTGATGATATTTCCTACTCCTTTCAATGGAGCTAAGTATGCCCTTATCTTCATTGATAATTTCTTGAGGCATACTTGGGTTTACTTTCTCATGTATAAAAGTGATGTCTTTGCTCACTTCAAAGTATTTAAGGCTTTAGTCAAGAAATAGTCATCAAGTTGCATCAAAAATCTTCATACATATAATGGGGGGAGTACTTTAGTTGAGAGTTCACTAATTTTTTAGCAACCTATGGTATTGTTCACCAACATTCTGTTGCATATACTCCACAACAGAATGGATTAGTAGAAAGGAAGAACCAAACTTTGAAGGAGATGGATAACTTCATGATGCATTCATGAGATTTACCTCTTATCTATTGGGAAAAATTAGTTAATTGTGCGAGCTACATTTATAACCACACACCACATCGAGAATTTGAGCATATGACTCCAGAGGAGGCTTGGTTTGGATCCAATCCTGATGTCTCATTTTTTTGAGTCTTTGGGAGCCATGCTTGGGAATTTGTACCAAAGAATAAAAGGAAAGAATTAGATAAGAAGATAAAAAAATTTGTCTTTGTAGGTTATTATGAGGACATGAGATCTTATTATCTTGTAGACCCTGATACTCATGATGATCATTTTCAAACACATGTACACTTTGATGAGTGTTTCTCATCTCATCACTCTTCATATTCTTCCATACCTTCTTCTTATTTTTTCCATGAGGATATTCTTCACATTGATGTTACCACTATGCCTAGGTGGGCTCATACTATAGTTGTTGAGGTAACACTATTCATATAGGATCTTCCACCTACTCAGCATCATCATGCACATTTTACAAGTACTAGACTTTTATGTCAAGAATTCTATGGGGATCCATAGTATTTTTCATACGCTCATGGGATAGAAGAGTGGGATGATGTGATGACAGATGGTTATTCTTCATTTATGAATAATCACACTTGGGATTTTGTTACTCTTCCTAAGGGAAGGAAGTTGGTTAGGTGTAAATAGGTTTATTACACCAAGTATGTAGTTGATGGGTCCATTAACAAGTATAAGGTACGTCTTGTTTCAAAGGGGTTTTTACAAGTTGAAGGTATTGACTATTTTGATACTTTTGTACCCATTTCCAAGATGGATTTTGTTCACCTTGTACTTTCTCTTGCTATATCATAGGGTTGGACAGTATATCAAATGAATGTGAAGAGTGATTTTTTACATAGAAACTTACATGAGGAAATTTATATGGAGCAACCTGTTGGGTTTGTTCATGATTATTCTCTTATTTGTCAACTTAGGAGGTCTCTTTACAGTCTCAAATAGGCCCCTTAGTATTGGCATGAGAAGATGGATTCATTTCTTCTCTCTACTAGCTTTGTTCACTACCACTCTAATTCCACATTGTATATTCAACATATTGAGGAGGACATTGTTATTCTAGTATTATATGTTGATAATTTTCTTCTCATAGGCATCTCCTCATCTCAGATTTAGACTATTCAACATACACCTTTAACAAAATTCAACCTGACAAATCTTGGTCTTTTACACTTTTTCCTTGGTCTATAGATTTCATAGTCAAATACAAGAATTTATTTGAGTCAACATAAGTACACCTTTGATCTTATTTACCATTTTATCATGGCTAATTACAAGCTAAGTACTACTCATTTTTAGTCTAGAGTGATTCTCACTTCCTATTTTACCACTCCACTTTGTGATCCTACATTGTATAGGTAGTTGGTTAGGAGTCTTATTTATTTGACCCATACTCACCCTGACATTTCATTTTCAGTTAAACTTGTATCAAGGTTTGTACATGACCCTCATGATAGTCATTGGTAGGCTACCAAGAGGATTTTAAGATATTTTCAAGGCACTACTCATTTTGTATTACATTAAACTAGGGGTTCTACTTAGTTGGTTGGCTATAGTGATTTATATTAGGTAGGTTCTTTTGATGCTAGGCATTCCACTTTTAGCTACATTTTTTGTCTTAGTTCTTCACCTATTGTTTATTTATGTAAGAAACAATAGGATATTGCACTTTCATCTATAGAGGCTGAGTACAAGGTAGTAGTTATAGTGAGTTAGCAAGTTTTTTGGCTTCATCAGTTGTTGATAGAGTTTGGCTTCATGCAAGATTCACCCACTATACTTTGGTGTGACAACCAAAGTACAATTCACATATCTCACAACACAATTGAGCATCAGTAGACCAACCACATTGAGTTTCATATGCAATTCATTTTTTAGTACATTCAAGATGGCATCCTTATCTTGGAGTATATTTTGGCTCAGAAGTAGGTTTTAGACATCTTCATGAAGCCTTTTTCATCACCTCATTTCCTTGAGTTGTGTGTCATGCTTGGTGTTTTAGAAGTTATCTTTGGGGGGTGTTCATGAGGACATCTTCCATCTTCATTTAATGGATACATATTGTACATGAGTACCTTATTAGGCCTCATTATTGAGACTTATTATGTGGATATGCCACCTTTTTGTCTTTTTTTAACCCTTAGCTTCACCTAAGGGGGGTGTTAGATTATCTCATGTATTTACTCATATTTGTTAGTGTCTTTCTAAATATTTTATTTTGTAGTGGGTTATTATTCTATCCCACATTTTTTAGAATAGCTAGGTTTCTATTTTTACTTTCTTATATAAGTAAGTGCTTTGTATTAGCTTTTCATCATTCTCATATTTTGAATATAGTAGCTATTGTGATGTTATTTATTGTGAACACTTTTGATCTTGGCCACATGGAATGTTGTTACCATTCCTAACACCATCCATACAATACATTTCCATGTTCATGATGATATTAGAGTTTAATTTATGATATAGGTGTTATTTAGGAGGTTTTAATCATTTTGGATGTGTTATTATTCAATTATTCACAAATAGGTTTATAGTAAGGTTTTGCAATAGTTTTAGAGAGCTCAAGGTTCTTAATGATGATTCATATAGCCTGGGCCTTGAATGCGTAAACCAATGCCAAAAAAATAGTGTATATGCCTTATTTTTAATCATAGAATATACTAAGAGGGGGGGTGAATCAATATATTATATATCTTATAAATATTTCCTTTAACTAAATTCCACTTAATCAAGCATTCAAGATATGCAATAAAACTCAAACAATAAACATCACACAAGACAGATAGAGACACCAGATATAACATGGAAACCCAATGTGGGAAAAACCATGGAGAATCAATCTCAAATATATTCTTAAGAACAACCCCATAAGAGTACCATACCCTTTTGCCAAGTACAAACCTCAGCTTTAATTCATGAGCACCAACCCATAGGAGCTTCAAACCCCTTTGCCAAGCACCAGCCTAGCACCTATTCGTGATCACCAACTTACAAGAGCACCAATCCCTTTGCCGAGCACCAACCCAATAAAAATTCATGAGCACCAACCCACAAGAGCACTAACCCCTTTACCAAGCACCAAATTAGCAACAATTTGTGAGCACCAACCCATAGGAGCACCAACCCCTTTGTGTATACCACACACCTATCTCTCAATGTTGCTATCTCAACAAACGATAGATCAATACAACATCTCTTTCCTCTCTCTCACTTTTGCTCTTCTAAGCTAGATATAACAAATACAAATCATCTCTCACAATTGCTCTTCTAAGCTAGATATTACAATATCAAATCAACCTCTCTCTTCCACATTACAAATGGCTACTCAAGCCTTTATTTATAGCTTTCCAAATGACCTTTGGCCTTCCCCCTTTGTGACCTTTCAATCCTCATGGAAAATGGTGTCAATCTTGGATGACCCTTCATATCCAAGCATTTGAAAAGTCATGTGGTGACCCTTCATGACCAAAAACGTCTTTCCCACTTTTATCCTTATCTTTGGTGACTTTCTGTATTCCTCAAAGTGTCCCTTCATGAGAAATTCACCCTTTACTCTTTTGTCTTCACTTGGTGACTCTTGGTATTCCCCAAGATGACTCTTCATGGGAAAATGCATCCCATCCTTATTTTGTCTTTATCCCGTGACTCTTTGACTTCTCCATGGGCCCTTATTTTGTCTCATATGCAACCAAAAATATATTCATTAATATTAAATAAATATTAACTCATATTAGCCAAGATAAACAACATTAAATGCAATGGGGCCTTTATCACTAATAATACTAAACCTTTGACATCAATGACAATATTTCCAACAATATCCCCTTTTGTCATTGATGGAAACCTCAATCCTGAAACTGCCACATCCTGTCACCTGCACATACCATCATTTGAAAACATATAGTAACTCCCCCTTACTATAGCAACATGTACCTATTCCCTGTACCTATTTTCTGCACTTATACCTATACCTATTATTCTCCCCCTTTGACATCAATGTCAAAGGGCCTACTTGGAGCTAACACTTAGCTCCCCCTCACTTGGTGTTAAACATCAATGATAGGAAGTAATAGAAATTACTCCCAACTCTTCTCGCTGGTCTTTGAGAAGATATCTAATTTTCCCTATCCTTTGAGAATCTGTAATCAACTCATTTGAATATTTTCTTCTAATCTCAAAACCTTCTGCATGAAACTTTAAGGTGTATCCTTGATCACATATTTGCCTTACACTCAATAGATTATGCTTATAAAATATTCTTAGTCTTGGTTCTACAATTATCCAAAAATAAAGTACCTTTTTTGGCTATCCTAGCAGTGGTTTTATCTCCTAATCTCACTGTACCACCATTGATCTTCTTTACTCTTATCTCCTATCATATGCCTTAAACATCCACTATCAACAAACCATGGCTGATCTTTATCTCTTACATGCAAATTTGTTTGCACCAACATAAAATCTTTAGGTTGTTTCTTCTGCCATGAACATGACTAAACCTTCTTCCTGATGAATGGAACTTTGAAACTTTGATCCTTCATTGAATTTTCATGAGTATCCTTTTCCTTCTTTCTAAAACTGTTAGCTCTTTTTCAACATTTTAATTTCTTATGACCATAATCATTTGAAATACTACATATGCAAAAATCATTCTAATAGCCTTAAACCATAATACTGATGCAAAATTTTCTTTCAAAAATATATTCCCTCAAAATATATACAAATTAATCTGTCAACTCACCTTCTTGTCATGCAAAATATCCAAGACCCAATAGCATCCACCATGCTTCAATTTTCTTAAAGGTGTCTCCTTGAAGCCTAGAAGAGACATTCCCACACAAAAGGGTTCTAGAAATAAATCTCAGGAGATTCCCACATCTCCTTTGTTTCTTCCTTGATCTTCTTGTGTTTTTATTTTAGAATCTATTTAAGCATGTCTAACATTTTTGCCCTACTAACCTTATCATTTATGATGTTTTTCATCTTCTCAATTTTTGCAACTTTCTTATCTTGACAAAGCTCATGCTCAAATATAACAAGAGATTCTTTACAATCCTTCTTATCTGATTCTTTATCTACTATAGCAAGTAATTCATTTTCATTATTGAACTCAACCTGATCAACCTTTACTATTTTAGGTCTCCAAACCTTAACTTGACTCTTCTCATATCTTTTAGGGGCTTTGTAACCTTTGACATACTTTGAATATCTCTTTACTTTATTTTGACAAAATTTAGCAATATGTCCAACCTCATGACAACAAAAGCAAACAATTTTTCTCATACCTTTTTCTTGAATGTGACTGAGATCTCCCTTTGATTGATTGTTTCTCCTCATACAGTCTCTTGCCTTATGACCAACATGATGACAAATAAAACAATGGCCATGAAAAGAATTTGAAAACTTGAAAGCATTGGGCTGCCTGATTGACTTCTTTGATTTGCCTTCAAAACTTACATCCTTCTTTCCTTGGACCAATATTTCATGATCTTTCTCAACCTTGATTATAAACTTCTCATGATTATCCTTTAAATAATCTAACTCAACCTTCAACTGATTACACTCTTCTTCTTTTGATTTTAAAATTGAATTTGCAACCTCTAACTGATTTTTAAGATTTTGAATAAATATCTTATTTTATTTTACTTCTATAGCCAACTTAGAATCCAAGATACACACCTTTTCCTTAAGATCCTCAACCATAGATTTCAACTCTTGATTCTCCTCCTTTAGCTGCTTAGCCATCTATGCTTTTCCTTTGATCTACCTTCAAGCTGTTAAAATTTTCAAAAAGGAACCTACTTTAATACCAATTGTTAAACATGGAATATATTGAGAGGGGAGTGAATCAGTATATTATATATCTTATAAATCTTTCCTTTAACCAAATTCCACTTAATCAATCATTCAAGATATGCAATAAAACTCAAACAATAAACATCACCCAAGATAGAGAGAGACACCAGATATAACGTGGAAACCCAATGTGGGAAAAACCGTAGAGAATTAATCTCAAATATATTCATGAGAATAACCCCACAAGAGCACCATACCCCTTTGCCAAGTACAAACCTCAGCTTCAATTCATGAACACCAACCCACATGAGCTTCAAACCCCTTTCCGAGCACCAACCCACAGGAGCACCAACCCCTTTGCCGAGCACCAACCCAACAAAAATTCATGAGCACCAACCCACAGGAGCACCAACCCCTTTGCCAAGCACCAACTTAGCAAAAATTCATGAGCACTAACCCATAAGAGTACCAACCCCTTTGTGTATACCACACACCTATCTCTCAATGTTGTTATCTCAACAAATGATAGATCAATACAACATCTCTTTCCTCTCTCTCACTTTTGCTCTTCTAAGCTAGATATAACAAATACAAATCATCTCTCACAATTGCTCTTCTAAGCTAGATATTACAATATCAAATCAACCTCTCTCTTCCACATTACAAATGGCTACTCAAGCCTTTATTTATAGCTTTCCAAATGACCTTTAACCTTACCCCTTTGTGTTCTTTCAATCCTCATGGAAAATGGCACCAAACTTGGATGACCCTTCATATCCAAGAATTTTAAAAGTCATGTGGTGACCCTTCATGACCAAAAACGTCTTTCCCACTTTTTTCCTTATCTTTGGTGACTTTTCGTATTCCTTAAAGTGTCCCTTCATGAGAAATTCGCCCTTTACTCTTTTGTCTTAACTTGGTGACTCTTGGTATTCCCCAAGATGACTCTTCATGGGAAAATGCATCCCATCCTTCTTTTTTATTTATCCCATGACTCTTTTACTTCTCCATGGGCCCTTATTTTGTCTCATATGCAACCAAAAATATATTCGTTAATATTAAATAAATATTAACTCATATTAGACAAGATAAACAACATTAAATGCAATGGGGCCTTTATCACCAATAATACTAAACCTTTGACATCAATGACAATATTTCCAACACTTATAACTCTCCCAAAGTCCTCATCTTCACATGAAATAGATATGTACCATGGTGAACATGTGAAGTCACCTCTTAAAGTTGAAAATAGGCTTTTTGAGCATGTTTGGTGTCTTGAGGCAAAAATGACCAGTCATAATTCATCTCCTCTAGCTAAAATTTGTAATAAACCTCTATTACATCCCTATTATTATGTTTATAGTGATTTTAAGTGCCTCCATGAACTTGATTTTCTTATTACTACCCCTTCTTGATGACCTTATCTAGTGATGTCAAGAGTTGGGCATATGTCTATGAAAGATTTCTTAGTATTATGACCTTATGATAATTATAAATGTTAAAACCCATTTTCTATAACTTTAAAAACTTTCATAAGGTTCTTTAAAGTCATGGAAATGGCTTGATCAAACCATTATTCATATACTTGTATGCAAATAGCTCCTTATTTTGACCTACAGACCTATCTACCTATGGAAATGACCATAACAATTCCTATAAATTAATATATAAATGTTTTTGAATAATTTTTGGACCCTATATTTCTTATCAAACTCATTGAATGTGAAATTCTTCTTCAATATTTTTATTATAGGCTCAAAATAACCTTATTTCGACTAGTCTATTTAATAAAGATACTACACATGTCAACCAATAGGACATGAAGGTGCTCGTAGAAGTCGATAATACTATAAAGTTCATTTCATATCTCAAAGCCATCATTTGGATTCATATTTAGGCTTCTTTCTTCCATCGGGTAGTTATCAAGGTTTTTCAAGGGTTTTCGAGAGCCACATATTCTTAGAAATTGTTCATAGCATACAGACCCCTGATGAAAAACCTATTTCTATATAAATGGAGGATATTTACCCCCTCAATAACCATGACAATTACAAGCTCCCATGTAAAAGGTGCATCAATATCTCTACATGGTGAAGTTGTGCTTTGAGTGGTTGTCATGGACTCTGTGTGTAAGAAAGAAGGTTTACGAGTCATAAAAAACAATTTTTCTACATTCCCTTCAATATAATAGATCTCTAAGAATTTTAAATGAGTCTCCACCTTATTCTAATAATCACCATGTGAAAATAAAGGCTATATGAGTTCAAAATTATGACTATGTCTCTCAAGGGTTTTGAGCCTATTTTACTATATTAGCCCTCAAGGGCATGATTTTTAAGATTGATCTTTCCCACCAGGAACATAAAGATTTAACATCACCTTAACTACCTAAAAAACCCCACATGAGATTGAAATCATATTTTATACCTATAGATCTCTAAGAAGTCTATCTGAGCTCAAATGGTGAATGGCAACAGACATGTGCGTGTTTGTAAAAAAATAGTGGATATTTTCACTCTAAGTTTTACCCAAGATAGACATTTAGGACCACTCATAATCACCAACACCACCAAGTTTCATACTCAGATATTTAATATATAGGTTTGTAGATATTTTTTTTCCAAAACTATCTAGTAGGTTGCTTGTGTTTTCATGTCTCACAAGACTTATGACTGAGTATTCCTTATTGAATCACCTTGTATTGGAGCCTAAGATTGTCAAAAATACTTTTTGAATGATATTATAATCCCTATTACAATGTTTTTTATTCATTTGTCAGCTTAGTCTTATATATCTAATAAAAAACTGTGTATCTTCAAAGAAATCTCAAAGTGATTGCCTCTATCATACTACTATAGGTGGTGATAGGATAAGATGGAAGTGTTTGAGGTCAATTTCACCATGATTAGGCACATTATGACCTTCCAATTGATCTAAAAACTTCCTCTCACTTCCTCCTTCAGTTTATTTTCTCTTCAAGTGTACTTTTAGGTTCTAACACAATCCTAATATGTATAGTAAGCCTATGTAGTACTTTCATGAGTTGATAGTACTTTTTATGATCTTGATAAAGGTTTGGAAAATGTAAATTTATCATTTGAATTGCATAGGTAATTTCATAAGATCCCTCCTTGACTGAAATGTATCTTGTATTTCACCTTGAGAGTATGTGACTATGTCAATGAAATTATCCTTTGTATAGCTATAGGTGGACAATTCAAGATTAAATTTAGATTAAAACCTGGTTAGGAAAACCTTATTCATACTTGGACCCTATTCACATCTTCATTTCCCTATAAAACTTCCATTGATAATGAGACTCTATCATACGACTACTCTACTTTATTCCTCTTCACAAATTGGAGATAAGCCTATGATTTGGAGTAGGCTATAGGTGTTCATTTTCCTCTCTTGAATGGAAGTGTTATTATGTAATTTTAAGTTCATAGCTTAAAATAAATCTTCAAACCATTAGAATAGACTCTTAAAACATGGAAGAAACTTTATTGAACCTTAATAACATGACAACATCTCACAACATTAGTTTGACATAGTATGTGCATGTTTTAAGAGCCTTTTAGCCCTATTTTAGATGGTAATTTCATGAGAACATGTCTAAGTTTGATATTTATAAAGGTACACCTTTTATCTAAGTTTTGTAGTCATCACTTACCACACTTTTTACTTCCACACTTATTACTCTATCTCTTGAAAAGAGACCCTTCTCGATTGTATTGTTGAATGGGATCCAAGTTTGTATACTTAAAGAGACCCTATTATAGGTGATGATTACCATGGAAATGTATATTGAAATAATTTTGGTTCTCACTTTTGGTATGTCCTTCATAAAAATATCATAACCATCTCCTTATCATACTATATTATTTATACACATCATTTTACCTTTTGAACATAGGCTTTTCTCCATCATAAACTAATTGTGTGTGAGCATTTAGCTCTTATAAGGATTGTGCATAGTTTCTAGGTCTTGAAATTGACCAATAGACCTCATATTATATCATTTTAATGTTCTTACCTTGATTTAATCTCTTAAATAAGTTCAAATCTCCCTCAAATAGATGTAATATTCTCCCTTGGTTTGAAATTGATTTTTGAAACTAAGTTTGTTCTTGTTCCTCAAATAGGCCTGTAGGTTATCTTGAGAAGGATGATTGACTATAGGTTTAATGGAGTTTCTCTTTAAATTGAGAGATGAATAAAGATCCAACAGGGATCAAGAACTCATCATTATTTACTACATGACTTTGATCCTTTCCTCCCTTTTAAGCAACTTGATGATATTATTGAACCTTCTTCATTGAGATACCCTTGCTTTTTAGTCCTTTCAAAATAGTACTCTCATGAATAACATCCTTGAGTGAATTTGTAATGATTGTAGGTGGATGTTTTTCCTCTCATTATCACTATTTTAAGGTCTATAGACCACATTTACATGTTGATTGATTCTTCTTGGTGTCCTTGACTCTTCTTGGCAATGGATACATGAGGTAAACATTAGTGGAAGGTGGTAATATGGTGATTGTCATTGAAATAAGGATGAATATGGTAGTGAAAGTCATGAAATAGTGATACTAAGTAGTGAAATATTATGTGATGGGGATGAAACAATATGTAAAATAGAGAACATTGAATCCCATCTCTAAGAAATCTTGAAGGACATGGAAGAAGCATATCCACATGGACTAATCAGTCACATCACTTTAGAAGTAATTGACAAGAAGATACTACTAGAAAAGGAAACCTAGGAGTCTACTAAGAACCTTAACAAATGCTAAGAAACCTTAAAATTTGCTAAACTGAGACTCCATGAATATGTAGAGATAACATTGATGGATTCCTTACCATGGATCTTTACGAAATATTTGAGAATCTTGAATGAGGAATAAAATAACATGAATGAGACATGCAAACATGTTTGGATCAATCTTGATAACCATGAATCAATCTTAGAACCATACAACCTTTTCAAACTACCTATAAAACTACAAAATTTGCATTACTTTATATTATTGGGATTAATATGACCCTCACACATGTGTAAAGGAACTAAATAATTCTATGAAATGGTGGCTCATGCTCCTGAGAAACTTCATAAACTTTATTTTTCTGTTATGATACTCAGATGAGGAGAAATCTTATAAAATTAGTTGCTTGCTTGGATGAAGAATACTTAATGAGTGCCTTGAATTCAAAAGGATGGTTAATTAATGAGAGAGAGATAAATTTATAACCACTTACCATTTTTGGAAGTTCTCTCAGACCCCTTTGTATAAACAAAATTTTAGACCTTGATTTTCCCTCTCATGGTCGTACCATATTCAAACCTAAAAGGATCTGTTGATGTGCACAGGATCAAGTTAAAGTATGTGAACTGATTTTAGGCCTATTTTGAATAATTTTTCCTATAATATATTTTATAACACTTCTCATGTCTTCATATTAAAATTCTTGGCCTCAGTTGTATGACAAAGGCTATATAATTTCATACTCCTGCATGAAATTACATGGAAAATGGCCTTTGTTTGCATATTCTTCATATTTCAATCTTGGAACCATGAATTTAGGGAATTATAAGGAATAAAATGAGTCATTAGGGAGATTAAAATAATAAATAATTATTTTAAGGTCAAAATATGAGCAAAATTGGCATGTGGGAGCTCTTATGGGCCAAAAACAATGCTTTAACTTGCATGAAAGATAATTTCATACTATAAAACATTGAATTAAGGCAATTTCATGAATATGAAAATGTTTCAAGGTATTATTAAGGATTTCGTGGCCCTTTAAGGTGTAATTTTATCATTTATAGCCAAAACCTTAACTTTAAAGGTAAAGTACAAGGTTTTAAAAGGAGAAATGTCAATAAGTGTCATAGAAAGTTACTTATTAAAATTTCTTCATAAGGATTTTATGCATCTTTACCACCTTTAAAATCTTATAGACTATTTCATACCTTCAATTTAGTGAATTAGGCTAGAAAATATAATGACAAGTTAAAACTAAGACAAGACCATGATAAGACATTGAAACTCACTCCCTTCATATGATGATTAAAGACATCAGGATGGTCAAAGACATGACTTAAAGACAAAGACAACTAAGACATAAAATATTTTTTGTATTATATTTTTCCATTTAGCCTTGAGAGGCCAAATTTCCAACACCAACCTTAATAGGTTTCCTAGGGAGTGTAAAATCCAAATGCCCCCCACCTCCTCTTAGGGATTTCCATGGTAAGCTTATTGTAAAATCACCCCTAATTAATATATCAATAAAATATATACAAAATGAACCTCTAGTATCTCAAATTTATAATATTGACATAGGAGGTATCACACCCACCATCACCTATAATGGATCCACCAATCTCACATTTCATTTAAAGACATTTAGTAACCTTTATAAATAAAGATTGGGTCAAACTTAACACCTTTGCCACTACCAAAATATTATCTAAAACACTCTTATGAGATGATTTAGATTGGTAAAAACAATTAAAAACCCATTCTATTACTAGCCTTGAAGATTATCTAAGAATTTCAAACTATTAATCTTCTTGAGAATAACTTAGCCCACTTTATAAATTACAAACAACTTGAAACTAAAACCACACAAACCTTCATCAAATGATGGAAGAAATTGTCTACCAAATGTGAGTATAATATGGTGAATGACAACCTATTACACCTATTCACTAATTCTCTATACCCAAAATTATAATATCAGGTTAGGACTCTCTCTCTTAAAAATTTGGAAGAATCCATCAACCAAGATAAGCAAAAATAATTATTTATGCATCAATTTAAACCATCTCAACCTATAATGGGAAATTTTATGCTCATTAAAAAAAAAATTCATGCAACAAATGATGGAGTTGTTGATAATTATGGCATTATTCATAACATTCAATTAATCATTCCAAATAGCATTATGGATCATGCTCTCCCTATAAACCACACTTATACTCTTACATTTCCTTTACACAACCACACTAATGTTCACAAACCATTATCCCTATCTAATATTCAAAATAATCTTATAAGACCTCTACCATGAAATCTTTACCCACTCATCCTATGAAATCACAATATGATCTAAACAATTTTTTTTGGTTTCATGAAAGTTGGGGCCACTTTCATGAGACTTGTAGACAATTACATAATCTAGCTATGGATTTTTTCTTGGTACAATATTTTATCATAAAACACTTATTTAAAATCATCAATAATCATGACATATTTCTTAAATCCCATGAAACATAAAATAAAAACCAAGCTAATGATCATCTTTCTATATATAAAGATCCTCTTCCCAACCACCAAGATAACATCAAAAAACCTACTCTTTATAAAAATAGTGTTTAAAGTCTTGTAGGCCTCACTAATAATGAATAAAACATGGTTAATATGACTAAAATATTAAAATTATTTACTTCCATTGACTTAAATCTAACACCTATGCATCATACCTCACAACCATTTTGCATCATTTAAGACAATTCATTATCCCATCTAATGGAATTGGAGCAAGAGTAACTTATAACCATTAAATAACCAATATAAAAAACACAACTTCATTAAATATCTCATACCATCTCTACTCTTCCCCCAATATCCACAAAATAAGAAAATATTCCCCAAACTTCCAAAATTATTTCTTCAACCCAACCACAATAAATACCTTAACCAACCACCACACCACCTCAAGTTAATCAAACCATTTTTAACCAACTCAAACCAACTAAATTCTATCAACACAAGTTAAATTTAACTTCCAACCCTCCTTCCCAATATGTCTTACAACATTACATGCCTATATCTAGAAATCCTCCCATGGGTTATGATGAATGGAACCCCATTGCAGAACTTTTTCATCTCCCATCTCAAATACCTTTCCTAGAATTAATGTGAACTTATACCCATATTTAAAATCATCTAATGTAATTTTTGTTTGAAATGAACATACCTCATCCTCCTCTAGTAGGATGTGAAGCTACCTTGTCTAGATCCATAGATAATATACTTTAAAAATGTGAAGAGATGTCCATACATGTTGATGAAATAGTGGATACTTCTCTTTCACCTAAGTTTCCTTTTCCTTATATTGTACCCAACATCCTCCTTTCCCTAAAGAAATGGGGACCCACCTTTTTTGGATTTTGGTCTTAATATTGAGCCTCACTTTTCATATGTTTATGAAAAATTTGGAAAATCTAAAACATTTCACTTTTAGCAAGATGGTATTAGCATCATGTTTCATGAGACTAACTTTTGTGTTGTAGAGACTATTCCTTAGGTTAATTATTTTGGGTGTTCTTGGGCCTATTTTATTTCGGGATTTATATTCAAAAATCCTTATGTTTTTTGGAAAATTTTGGGGACATTTTGTCTAAAACAATTCTCTTAAAGGAATTTAATTGGTGGACTCTTTGCCTCATACAATTTTGGACTATAGACACTTTGCTCAAAATAAATCTATGATGGATTATCCCTTCGACCTTACTGAACCTATCCTTTGAGAATTTTGAAATGACACTTAGATATATGGAAGTAACCTTCAATAAAATCAAAAGTGCCCTTCACCTTTATTAATTAGACCCTTCAAGAAAAAATTTCCCTGAAGTAGACCCTTTGAATCCTTTATACCTACCATTTGAGACCTTTTGAACTAGCCATTTAGCCTTTCCCAAATTGACCACTTTACCCTTTCCAACCACCTCTTTTGGGCACATAACCTTCAAGTTTTCTGTGATCAACCCTTCAAGACTTTTTTCCTAAATCCTTTACCCTATGGGATTTATCCTTTGAATATTTATTTTGACCCCTTTGCCCTATGGTAAGTTCCCTTCAAGCTTTGTGGTTTTTGACCCCTTTTTTGCCATGGACATACCCTTCAATATTTATGTCCCAAACTTTTGACCCTTTTTTAAGTGGCCATTTACCCTTTAGATATTTTTAAAATGACCTTTTGGCCCTTTCAAAGTGTCCATATTCCCTTTCCTTTCCTATACATATCCTTTGGGGTTTTTGTCCTGGGCCTTTTATCCCTTAGCAAAATCCTTCAGACATTTTGTCTAAAAGAATATAGACCCTTCAACCCTCCAAAACCTACCCCTAAATATTTTTGAAATGAACCTTAGCCATACGAAAGTTCCCTTTAGGAAAATAAAAAGTGCCCTTCGACCTTTAAAAAGTAGACCCTTCAGGACCTTTATCATGGAAAAAATGCCCTAAAAAGTGGACCCTTTAGATAAAAATTACCCTTCATAGAAATTTAAAGTGCCCTCTAGACCTTAAAAATAGCCCTTCAAGATAATTGCTTTGAGATTTTTGTCTAAATGAATTCTTAGGAAAAAAATTTTGCAGACATTTTGTCCAAAACAAATTCCCTAAAAAAATTAGTCTTCAAACATTGACCCAAGAGTATTTTTATGACATACACCCCAAGAAATTTATTACTAAAGAGTACCACTAGTCTCACGACACTTATCCAAATTAAAGAAAAAATATTTCCTATCAATACTTTAAGGACCCCCATTAACCCAATCTAACAAGTTTGAATTATACATGAAATAAAATCCAAGTGAACATTTCACATTTATGTCATATGAATTGATATTCAATGCAAGATTCTATATAGGTGATATGCCACTATTAAAAGCCATCATTGCATTAAATTTAAATTGGATTTAAATTTTTCTATTATCTTACAATGATGAAGATCCCTAGTTTCTACTTTAAAAGTGTACTACAATTAAAATGATGACTAAGCTAGAGCTGAGTTATTTGTACTAGGATATATAACATGCAGTGTATAGAGTAATAGAAGCATAGAGAACACAATAATGGTATATACATCTAGCACATTCTAAGGTACCAATCCACCATCCCCATATTTGATTAAGGATTCCATAGAATTCACTGATATAGTCTTTGACACCACAATATTTAGAGATAAGTACCATAATTATTCCAAACATTGGGATGTCATTGATTTAGTGGATATGTTTTCACTGGAAGATGATATGACACTAGAAAATAGATTATTCATGAAAGAATTGTTGGAATTCAAACACTAGAGACTATATTTTGATATAGTAAAGCTGAAAGTGAAGCCCTACATTGACGTCTTGAGGGATTTATTCTTCTCTGGAAAGATATCATAGGATGTATTCTTACATCACTCTAATAATAATATGGTGGTCACATGCATCTCAGGGCTAGACTTTCAAATATATTTGTCATTTAGTATCCATGATGTCTACTTTAACAAGCACAAATTAATGAAATTAAACATATAGACTTTGATGGAGAAGGTGTTGTATTCATGATTCCTCCCTAACCAACCCATCACATGGAAAGGGAAGAAACCAAAGGGATCAATCTTAATTGATAGGTTCAAAATGGGGATTTACATCGATATGGATCTCCTTAATAGATTATATAGTATGCATAGAATTTAATTTATCAATTTAGATTAGTTTTCATTATTGTATTTAATGCTTACATATGACACCACATATGCCCTCGATGATATCATAAGCCTGTAATTGAAGGAGAAAATTATCCATAAAGATAGGCACCCCACACCCACTAGATATTTATTCATGATGTCTTAATTATTAAACGTGGTCATGGGAACATGCTATAGATACCTTGGTGTATTATGTGCTCTAGCTATGGACTATGAGAAGAATAGGATTTGTGATCACTACTAGTTCATGTACACTTATTAATACACCAAACATATGGTAAGAATCTCTAAGGATGTCTATCCTTAGGTTTGGAAAGCCATTCATGGCTCACCCATGCCTCAGATTGGGCATAATATTGTGAGTAACTTGGCTAGGAAAGGGGATTATTTCCTTTATCCCAACTTTACTATAATCATGGTATGGGAAAACAAGGTTGGTCACTGTGTCTTCCAAGGATTATCCTAGATAATTTAACTAAATAGGATATTGCCTTCCAATTATAGATGAGCATTAAAGAAGACTTTTCAAGGAAAAAGAAAGCCTTATATTTTGGTCATGTCATAATCATTGGTAGGATGACATACATAATGAGAAAAAATATTGGGGAGGTAGGTGAAAAATGCAGGAGTTATACTTTCCTTTCACTTCCACATAGAGATTGAGATCCACATAGGATGATCCAAAAACATATCCATGGATTTAATATCCCATATAGTCATGAGCCTTATGACTATGTATTCTTACTTTTAAACACCTAGTCTGATGAAGAAGTGTTGGAATGGGCTTAGATTGATGGATTATAGGACAATCATTTGATAATTATCCATGATGATCCTTCAATTTCTACTAGGGAGTTGGATAGTAAGAAAGCACTCTTTAAAGGGTGACAACATTTAGATTTTGGGAGAGGATAGTCTAAGGAGAAATACAAGGATTAGGTTGCTTCCTCCTCTTATGGACTTCTTTTGAAGTTGAAGTTAAAAGTAGTGAAGAAGGAGCCTGGGATATACAAGCCTAGTTCAACTAGAGGGGGACAAGTAGAGGACCCCATCAGCCTTGAATCTGATGAAGAAGAACACAAGAAGTGTCTACTACACATTCTAGACAAGTGCCAACTACTATTCCCCAAATTCATATTTTTAAATCCATTGGGATAACTAATTCAAGAGTAGAAACATCATCACCACACAACTCCCCCACTCAAGCAAGGACCCCTTTGGTTTATAAGAGAAAGCCTAGGACTCCCACATGTAGTCTCATAATAAATGGATCATAGAGTCTACCTACTCAATTGCCACATATGGATCTAGCTAGGGGAGATATAGTAATCATCAAGGACATTGAAGATGATTTAGATGAGGAAGTTGAGCTAGAAACAACCAAGGCTATGAGCCTATAGGCAAAGATAGTGGAACTTTCTCTTTTAGGTACACATACTTTCATCAATTTTCCTTTATTTTTTATATTCATCTTTGAGTATTCTACCTCTATGGAAGTTACTATATCCATTCCCTCCACCTCCATTGATACCATTGCTCCTTCCATATCCACTTCCACCCCATTCACCACATAAACCCTTTATTTTCCTACTATCACTTCCACTAGTAGAGACCTTAGGAAAAACAAAGTGTCTAAGCCAGGTGTAGATAGCTTTGGCCACCTCCCAAATCCATTCCTAATCCACTCAAATCACCCTTCCATTACCAACTACCACTTATATAGAGAATACCATAGTGATAAACACTAGTATTGAGGAGCAAGGCCAAGCCCTAGATGTTCATGGTCCATCTACTTCTTCAATTTGGAGGACTGGATTGATCTAAAATAATATGGCCTTCCTTTCCAAATGTCCTCACCAAAGCCTCTAAGAAGCAACATAAATATCAATAGGAGGTATATGAAGAGGTTATTGTCACAACCTCTAATGCATCACAACTAGATATTCCTCCATGGGTAGTGGATTTCAAGAGCAAGGCTTCTCAATTGCCAAAATTCAAGATCACCAAGATTCTATCTATTTCCACTTTATTTGATCCTCCAATTGATAGTATCCAAAGGGTAAGAAGAGGAAACTAGAAGATGATAAGGGCACTTAGATCATCCTTGAGGAAAGGAAAGAGGTGTTCTCCCTTACCAAAAGGTAGAACAAATAACTAAGGTGATCCTTAAATGAAGAAAATCTAGCAGACCTAGCTCAAACACATAAGGATGCCATAGTTGTGATCCATTAGGGCACAAAACTAGCTCAACAAGAGATAGAAGGAAAGGTGAAAGTATTAGAAAATGAAGTGGAGAAACTCAAATAAAAAACCAAGATAGTACACATTCCTGTTGGCATAGAAGCTAAAGTCTAAAAAGCAACTTGAATATGTTATAACTCCTTAGAAGTAATAGAGTTTATGAGGGCTGAGATGGCCCCTCATGTGAGCTAGGATAATCAATTATACAACTCTCTAAGAGATGATAGTGACAAACTAAATATGCTAGTAATCTATATAGTCAATTCCTTATATAGTCATCTTGACCTAATGACTATGCTAGAGGCATCCAATGCCTTAAATCTAGTATTAATTTGGTAGGAGGAGGAAAAGGATTGGTTTAAGAATGTTGGGGCTTTAGTCCCCAAATATCAGACACATGAGGCTTAGTTCCTTCAAATTTTTCACTAGCTAAATTTATCTAAAATTAAAGACTCCACTGGTAAGCTAATTAATAGAATCAATTTTGACAAGCTTATCTAAGAAGCAGTTGATGAGTTCAAACAAAGCTTGTAAGGGTTTATAATTGAGGAAATTGAATCAAAATTAAGCAAGGCTTGAAATAAGGTCAATGAATTTGATATATTCAAGAATAAATTTCAAATAACTAGGGATGAGCATACAAATTTCCTTGGACAGATAAAGAGAATTCATCGACCATCATTTCTAAATTTAGATATCATATAAAAGCAACATGGAGTGACACATAAATTTTCTGAAGATAAGAAAGAGAATAATAAGTAGGCTTATATCAATGTAACTACATATTTAGTTTCACATTGACTTCTACACTGACCAAAGTGCCTACAACACTTTAGATGAGTAAGCCTTGATAGGCTAAAAATTGATGCATATACAATTTTGTATTAGCTAGTGTACTTAGATTTTGAGTGGCTAATTATAGATAATTAACTTTGTATTTTGTGTACATGCACATGTTACCTAATTTTGAGGAAGTCAATTTATTTATTTTCAAATTCTATTTCTCTTTTAGATGGTTTTAGACCATAGTTAGAAATACATGTTATAACTGACACTTGTAAACACTTACATGAACTTGAAGGATGAGACAACCCCTTCCCCGAGTCTATATATAAAATTATAACCCTACCTAGTTTCTAGATGTTAGATAATTTTGGAATACATAATAATAAAAAAAAAATTGATCATCAATAAAGTGTCTTGAGTATTATCTTTCCAATTCCATGTAATTAGTTATTATTTAAATGGTTGTATTATTCAATAATCTTTAGTGTCCTATAGCTGCAAGTAGATTCTTGATTTCTTGATCAATATATTGATCCTAGATTTGTAATATTTATTGAAATATTAGTGAATGTATTTATTAATTAGGTCAAGTTAATTGAATCATATTTCTAAATGTGTATCTATGCTTTCTTTGGTGTAGTTTTATTTGTGTGTGCAACAACTACCTCAGATAATTCACTTTCCCAAGCCATAATCCCCTGATCAAGGGTACAAAATAGATACCTTAAAAGGAGAAACCTTTGTCTAAGGTGTGTGAACTTCTTGAATCCTTGTTTCCTTAGAGTTCCTAGTCATGTTTGACTGCATGTGTGTTCTTGCTACTAGAAATGGGTACCGATTTGCAAAATCATAGGTCTATTCAAAAACCAACTAGGGAAGTAATTCCCAAAAACCATAGAGCCTTATTTCTACCCTACCTTACCCTCCTTTTGAGTTTGTTATCAAGACCTACCCACTTTAGATTAGAAACCAGCCACCCATCCAACTCACGTAAAAATTTACTCTATTAGAAGGCCACACCTCCATCCAAAAAAACTTGTTAACAACATGCATGCTCTACCCCTATTACATCAATAGGTTAAAATACATTGTATATCTACAACTCATGCCTTGGAGTGGATTTTATCTCCGTTAAGATACTAAAATGTTAGAGGCTACCTCATTTGACTGTAGTGTGCATAAAACCCACATTAACAACTTCCATGATTCCCAATGAGATAATTCTTCATGAAAATAATCTTCCTCTATTCATTAGCATCCAAATTATTAATATCCAAGTTAATCATGCCTTAATTGATGAGGTTTTAAGTACTTATGTTATCTCCCTTGATTTCATTAAGACACTTGGATATTCTAAATGTAACCTCAAATCTACATGTATCACATGCCAATGATACGATAAAAGGTGAATGCTTCCCCTAGGTTGGGTTTGTCTTCCCATTACCATTCCTCTTGTCATCGTATAAATGAAAGTTATGATCTTTAAGTTTATAATTTCTTACAACATATTACTTGGTCAAATTTAGACTCATTATATGAGAGCATTCACCTCATCCACATGACAATGCGTCAAATTCAACCATAATGAATCTATTTACAAGATTCAAGGAGACACAAACCCTTAAAATTTAAAAAAAAATCAATAGCATGGTGTCTTTAAAATTCCTACCCTTAAACCTTTGCCTAATATCCCATTTAGGTAATCTAATCTCTTCAATTATCCTATCAATTCCACTCAAGGTTATAATGGTCACCCTAAATTAATTAGGAACATTCCACCTAACCTTATAGATTCTGATGATGATGAGTTAAATGAGATTAGTCTTAAGATCAAAACCTCTAATTTATCCCCTCATATTATCACCCAACTTTCTCCCTCTTTAAAACCTCAATCTTGCCAACCACTTACCAATGGCATATATGTTGTCTTAACAAATACTAGACATTCTATACATCATGCATCATCTGATGAAAAAATCATACCTGTATGTACCATTAACTTGTATACACCTGACTATGATGATGGATATGATTTATACAACCCATTTTTAGCTAGACTCATACAAGCTATAAATGTCAATTTTTTTATGTATTGTTCTTCTTTATTTTAGTATTTTTATTCATCTTTTAGTATTCCTTACTTTATAGTACCTAATACTAGTCTTTTTACTATTTGTCATAGGGTATAGATGGAACACTCATATGGTATGCCTCTAATATTATATAATATCCCCTCAGGAGTATGCTCATAGATTATGCCATGATATGCCCTTATCTCTTTTCTAGATACTATAATCCTTATAGTTGGCTTCCTCTAGAGATGTTAGTTACTATTCTTATACCTTTTGTATGGCCAACCTCACCCTCAAATGAGCCTAGTCTTATTTCTACTAACATTTTACCTTCAGATGAACTTAGTATGATTTATGTTCCATCCATACCTTCCCTTGGTGATGACCTTATTCCTTTACTATAGCTTGATCCCATGCCTACCTAATGAGTTGATCAGTGTTATTATGATATTCACAAAGTTGTCGATCATTAGACTAAATATTACCAGTTATATCAGTCATCTCCATCTTCTCCTCCTACCTCTTTAGATAATATCCCCTAAATCCTACTAATAAATGTATATATTATTTCTATGGGATAAATAACCACTCTTCCACTCATTAATAAAAATTTAGGTAGTATATTGACACATTGCATCCAACCACTGCTTAGCCTAAAGATAAGGCTATACCTCCTCCTAAGCTATTACCAATGTTTATCCCTAAATATGGGGAGGTATATTATATTTGGCACTAGTGTGGTTCACATCATAATGATAATTAGCATAGTCTCTAGTATCACCTTCATTATCACCCATAATTAACACCCACATTAGTATTTCTTCCTTTCATAGGTCAATCATGCAAGAAAGCTCCTCCTTCTCTACTAGTGGCTCCTCCTTGTTTCCCCATATATACTATTCCCATTCAGATATATATTCTTATCCTTAACTATCCTATGCACAATATCCATCATGAACATGATATCCCTCATGATCATGATTCTTCATCAACTACACCTACATTTTTAATTGAGGAGATTTGAAAGGAAGTCTTTGCATAACTTTTTATGAATATTGATGAGACTCTAGATACTGTTAGAATCTATATTCATAGAGATGTTTTAGATGTCATTCATAATATTTATGTTAAAATTTATCAGTATTTATGGACATAACATGGTGTTAATTCTCATTTCTCTATGTTATTATTTTAGATTATATTTGTGATGCATTTTTATATATCTTATACACTTGACTATGTGTCAAATTTGGTTTCACTTATCTATTTTACATGGATCATTATATTATGATTTATGTGTTTTATATGGTTTCATTTACTTTCCCATTTATTATGGATTCTTATCATTATTTTCATGGTTTCATACTTGAATGTATGAGTTCACTTCTTTCATTACTTATTTTTATTCTACAATGATTGTTTGATATCTTATCTCATTCAAAAATTAGATAATTATTATTGTGACTTGGTTATACAAACCTTGATTCCTTTATTAATCTCTCTCTACCATATGATCAGTTAGCAAATAATACTTCTCATTATACTCATATTTATGGATATACTTTGATCTACCTTTATTCCTTTATTCTCCTTTCACATACTAACTATAAATATAGTTGAAACTTGAGATTACATATTGCTTCATAGGTAAGCCTAAGTGTTTAGTTAGTTATATCTTTGGATATTTAGCCTCATTTAAACTAAAGTATAAAGATCATTTATGTGTATCAATTTTATCACTCATGTTGTTTATTCCAAATCTGTATGGAGGAATCCTAAAATCCATAAAAAAGTTAAAATCCAAATCATTTAAACAAAATGTAATTATTCTAAAAGGCAACATATAAATTCAAAAGTCAAATCACACTAAAAGCCATGATTCATTTCACATCTCTAATTTATAATTGAAGCTTAAACTCCATAGTTGGCCTCGTGATAGAGTTAAGGTTCATTGGGATGTGGTAGCCTAGTAGATTGGGATAGGAGAATAAAAATATATATAAGTGCTATCAACTTTCTCACATAAGTACCCAATCTTCATAGTAAATTGATGGCTTTGTACGAGGTCTTGAGGAATGAGGAGCATGTTATGGGAAGGTAGGTTCATTTTAATTTTATTGTTCATATAACCATGATGATTTGATCTTATTATCTCACCTATTTACTTATAAAACTTTGTGATTATTTTGAGTAGGTATCCTTTGTATTTTGATGGTCACTAAACTCTTAGTGTCTCTCTTTTGTACCTAGCATGCCTCATGTTTCCTAAGGTCTTATCATAAATGTTTATGTCATGATTTTTACATTCCCTCTTTCATTATAACATTCATAATATTCCCCCTTGAGAAATATTGTTTGTTAATTGATCATTCCCCTTAGTGTTTCCCTTTGTGATTTAAAATATAAGATCATGGATAGGACTAGGCTCTCCTCACAAATCATCATAATAAAACATTTCCTTATTACCATTCACCTTATTAGTTTTCCCCTTATGAGTTATAGAGTAATACCATGGATAGGACCAGGCCCTCCTCACAAATTACCACATTAAAAATATATTTTAAATCATTCTCATATTTATTTCCACCTCACTGGTGTTCCCTTTGGGAGTTGCAGTGTAAGACCATGGATAAGACTAGGCCCTCCTCACAAAATATTCTAATACCTAGTTTGTACTATAACCAAGTCATAATATAATTACATGCTTCAAATTTGAGATAATCTATGTTTGATTATGAGTTACATGTCATTGGCATACTTCCATCTTGATTTAGTATGTTTTGTGCATACTTCATAAGTCCTTCACTTTTATCTTCTTATTTTTCAGTTTTATGTATGTTTAAAACCATGTTATTAAATTTATCATACTTCCCATATCAAATTAGTATTATTAATTTTATTTTTACTTACATTTTGTTTTTCTTTTCATACTTCATATCTCGATTTAGTATGATATATTAAATTTATCATTTATTTGTTTTTATACCACTGGTTTTCATGTGTCTTCCATTTTATTACAAATTTTCATACTTCCCAATGTGAAATAATATGATTTTTTATTTTTATTTTTTATTTGGTGTAACTCCTTACATGGTTTTGAAACATTTACTACCATTTTGACATTTACCAAACAATATCAACCTATGTTGACCTTGTATTAAAATTAATATTACTAAATATTCATATTGGTCAACCTTGGTGAACCCAGATGGTGACCTAACTTGATTTTATCAATTAAAAATATAAGGTTGAATTAGTTTAACCCTATCATCTAAACTTTCATAAAGGTATAGGGTTAGATTCAACTATATATACACATCCATTTATTCTATTTATTAAAAAGAGAAGAAGAAGAAGAAAAAGAAGAAGAATATATTTTACATCTACTTATCCACCATTCTACTCAAGGAACATTTCTTAGGGTTTTAATACTACACATAGAGATACAAATTTTTTCTTGTGGATAAATATTTTAGATGCATAAAAAAGTTGTGTAGCCTAGAGTTGACTTGTCCTTGTTATATTTACATACCAAATAACCTTTTACAAAACACCTTGGCTAAGGGATAGATTGAGGGTCAGTTGTTTTGTCTTCAAAAGTAAGTATTCATAACTTTATTCTTCATTTTTTTAAGTAGATAGATTTTCATAGATACTTCTCTCACATGAATTAGGATTTCCTATGCATTGGCTTAAGTATAGATCTTTTATGCATGTTTAATTTTTCTATTTATTACCCCCACTTTTCCCCCAAGATTTTGTGAGAAATAAATTAGATTTTAATTTACTTTGTGTATTATTTGTGAATATGAAAACATAGGACCTATCTAGGGTTGTTGCATGGCTTTTCTTGACTAAAGGCTTTAGAACCCTCTCTAGTGATGTTATTATGATAAGATACCCCTTGGTTAGGTCTCATAGATCTATCTTGGTCATGACCTTGAATGTATAAATATATCAACAAATATAAGTGTAAGTGTGATTTATCTTCTTTGAGATAAGATTGATTTGTAGGTCAGCTACATTTTCCCTTGTATACACCATGCTCTCTAAGTCCTCTTTTTTATCAACCAAGTCCAAAATTTTCAAATGATAATCATTTTTAGCACCCAAGTTTGGTTCTCTAAATCCATATGGAGGAGGAATATAAAAAACCATAAAAAATATAAAATCTAAATCATTAACAAAAAGTAATAATCAAGAGGCAATATAAAATCAAAAAGTAAACATCATAGTCAAAGACATGATTTATAGCACAGATACTATTCCTAATTGAAGCTCAAACTCCATACTTGGTCTTATAATAGAGCTAAGGTCATTGGCGTAAATTAGGGAAATAGATTGGGATAGGAGAATTCAAAATTATCTATAGTGCTACCTACTTTCTCACACAAGCACCCAATCTTCACAGTAGACCTATGGATCTATATGGGGTCTGGAGGAACAAGAAAAACATTATTGAAACGTAGGTCCATTTCACTTTTCATACATAATTCCTTTGTGGGATGATATTTATATTTAATTTTATAACCCAAGATTTGTGTTGTTAGGAGAAGTTATTCAAAGTCCTTAATGTTGAAATTCCTTACGTTTTGACAAACTTAATTTTAATGTCTTGATTTTGACAGTCTCTCTACCTTAATTTTTCCTACATCTCCCCCACCACCCACTTCATTCCCCTTTGATAGGCAAGTTTAATTATAAATATGTTTCCCCACTTCTATATTTCATCTTCTTCATATCTTACAACATGATAGTAGTACATTTTTTAGTTTTATCTATATTTAGAACAAAATAGTATGCTTGAGTGACTATGGATAATTTTATTTACAACACTACTTTATATTTATATAATTTCATTAGTTTTATTTTTATAAAAATATGTGTTATCATTCTTTTTTTTGGACAACTACATCCATTTCTATATTTCCATACTTTTTCCATTATTGAGTGAGTTTGGATTGTTACTTATCACTCACCAATGTTTTTTTTACTTCATTTATTATTTTCCATTGTTAAATGAGTTTGGATTATTACTTTTCACTCCTCAATTTTGTTTTTATTTTTATTTTCCATATTTGTCTAAAGTTTGGTTTGTTACACATTTATACATTGATTTTGGACTTATCATTTCACTTTTACATGGCCTTGGTTTGATTTAGTTTGCCACTTTTCTTAAAAAATTATTTATGTTGAGTTTTTTGGTCATTTAGTAGCCTTGGATTTTTTTTTTTACCTAATTTACTGCAAAATTTTGGCTTGGTCATTTGGTCCTAACTTAGCATTTATCACCCTAGCTTACCAAATCTCTAAATTGCCTACACATTTAATCTATCTTGACTTTCCTATGTTTTGTTTTTTCTCTTTAATTTTTGTATCCTTAGGGTTTATCCAAATAAGTCTCTGCACCTTCCACATTCAAAACTATAAACAAATAGATAACTATTCAGTGATAAAGTTAAGTCAAGCTACATATATATTACTTATTTATTTTATTTGTTTTTAGTCATGTACTCTTAGTTATTTTATGCTTAAAATACTAAAATTTATTTATCTCCATGTTGTGTGTTGTTGTGTTCTTTTCTTAAATCACCATCCCATGTTACAACTACATGACATAAGATGAGCTTTGAGTGGGGCATATTATACACATAATATTTTTAAAATTTATCAGTTATTGATGATTTATATATTTTAATAACCTATTGAGTCTCAATATCTCTAAGTGCACACCTTAAAGGATACATCGGGAAAGGGTTAAATAAACAATTGGTTCTTTAAAATATTATTTTTCATTATGCCACCACTTAAAACAAATATAATTCCATCCTATATGTTTCCCTAAGATCTGACACCTCCCTTACATGCTCCTATAAGTAATTAATTTCCTCAAATATCCCCTACCTAATCAAAGCCTCTTTTTACCATCCTCTGAACATAGTCGAATGGGTCAAACCTATTCTAAGAATTGAGCATGTTATAGGACTAAATCAGCTTAGCCAAGTTAGTCTAGGACCAAACTATTCTATTCCATAATAACTAGTTTCATTGGGTTGATTGCATCATATTAAATTTTGGAAGGGTTTAGGGTTATATACAACTATATATACATACCTTTCAACCCATTTCCAATAGAGATAATAATTCATTTATGCTTCTTAATGATTTGATCTTCCACCATTCTAATTAAGGAGTCATTTCTTAGGGTTTCATACTTCTTTGGAGAAGAATATTATCTTGTGGAAATGTCTTGGATGCATGGGAGAAGTCTTGTATCCTAGAGATAAATTATCTTTATGATCTTTATGAATGACAACAACCTCTTACAAAACATTTATGGTCAACGGAGATTGAGCCTCAACAGGTTCATCTCCAAGGTAAGTATTCTTAACTCTTACTCCTTTATTTTGGTAGATAGAATTGTACAAGTAATGTCTTATGAATGTATTTATCTCTACTTGCTTAGTATTACCTCTACATTGAATTGAGTAGAGTTTTAATTTTCATGTTTATTGTTTATGTTTATTATCCCCCATTCATGACACAAGCTTTAGTGAGCAATATATTAGATTTAATTTACTTTGTTACAAACCATAGGTCCTAGCTAGGGTTAATGTGTGATATTACTTGACTAGAGGCTTTTTAACCCTCATTAGTGATGTTGTATGATAAGAGGCACCTTAATTAAGTCTAGCATATCCATATTGGTCATGATCCTAATTGTCTAAATGTACTAACAAGTGGAATGGTTAGTTTGATTTATGTTATCTAAGTTAGGATTAATTTATATATCAACATAACTTTATTTTGTAAACATAATCATCCCATTCACCTATAATATCCCATACTTATTTGGTTCATCTTGATCATCTTGAATGTCTATAAAAGTAGGATCATGCCATGTGTCATGATCTTAAGCACCTAAAGGTTCAAATAGATCTAAAGTCTTCTAGAGGAGTGGAGCTCTACGATGTTGACAAGTGGATATTCCTAATTAAATCTGAACCTATGGGAAAATGTCATTAGTCTTTAAATAAGGTGGCTTAGTCATTATACTTTGAATTTTATGGAAATTGATTAAGGTAAAAAGCCAAAAGAAAGGACAAAAAACATATAAATTTATCAAATGAGAAGGGGATTTTGGTTAAAGACATGATTAATCAAACTAAATGATAAATGTTTAAAACTTTAGATCAAAGCATAGTCAATTTAGTTCATTTAAAAAAAGATTGACCATGACTAAGGATATAATAGAATAGGAAATTGGCCATTTATAGTTGAAATAAGGTAAGATAACTCAAAACTAGAGAATAGAAAAACCCTTTAAGAATTTAGTTCATTAATTAATCAAGCATAATAACTAGTTTTAAGGGGGAAACTATATAAATTATTAGTTTATGAATTCAAAAATGATTAAAAGGTAGGATAAATTACCCTAAAGGGGAATATTAAAATGAAACCCTAAAATAATTCAAAAATCTACCAAGTCTCAAGCATAATCTTAGGTCTAACAGTTTTGACAAGAAAAATAGCCATCAAATTTACACTCATGAAATGATAATGTGTGCATCATCCTATCACTTAGAAGGCAATCAATGACATGTGGCATCTATTCACTAATTTTGGGCTTGATTTGGTGCTTACTTAAATTGATGACTTGTATACCCTTGGTAAAATTATATCTTGACACTTGTCCATATCTCATTCACTCAAGATATTTGTAGACACTCTAACCACTCTAGGATGCTCAGATAAATGAGATCATGTCATATGGCATGATCTCAAGAATCAAATATTTTAACCACCAATAGGAGGTATACAGACTACCCTAGGGGCCTAAAGAAATGAGATCATGCCACATGACATTATCTTAAGCATTCAAGAGGTCAAATGCCTTTTAATAAAATTGAGGGGGGGGCAAGGTTGTGATGAAGTGGGATCACACCACGTGGCATGATCTTACACATATATAAGGTCTAAGGGCTAACTCACATATCTATGATGCACAATGAAGTGAGTAAGTGGGATCATGACACATGTTATCATCATGGTTGCTTATGAGGTTTAGGGTTAGCCAAATAATATTAAAATTAGATTGAATAAGTAGGGATGTGGGATTATGATGTGTGGTATGATCCCACTTACATAGGAGATCTAAATGAAATGGCTAAGGAAAAAAATACCCAAGAAAGATTACATGATTTTTGGCTCATGGGAGAATAATACAATTATTAGAATTTAAATTTAAAAATTAATAAATAAAAAGAGACTAAATTAATAGCAAAAGAAAGGCAATAATAAATATGCATGTGCATAAATCCAAATAGTATTTCACCTTGACCTACAACCAAAACTAGTCCATTAAATAGAAAACAACCAAGTCATAAAACATAAATTTATAAAGAATAATATCTATTTCATTTGGAGCAGGAATAATATAAACTATATTTACAAAGAAAAGATCATAAAAACCTTAAAAATACAAAGTCAAATTAATTCAAAAGGGTCAAAATAGACTTGAACAGAGCTAGAAAAGTTGATGAAATGGTCTCATTTGATCAACACTTAGAAATAATTCAGTTCAATAATTCACTAAGAGATTTAGCTTAAAAATTTAATCAGAGGTAAATTCTCAATCAAATAAACTGAAGGAATGCAATATCATGTCAAGCTAATTAAATAAAACATAAAACTCCTAAAGTTTTCAAGTAAAATTGCATAAATTTCAGGTGAAATGATCTAAAAATGGGAACCTCTATATAGTTCAAAACATGATTTTCAATAAATTAGGACTTTTCAAATTTGTGGTAAATTTAAATAGCTACATCAAAGAAGCCCCAAAAATAATCTCTTATACCAATTTCATGTAATAGACCTTTTAAGTTCAAACATATACCAAAGAGTGAAACAAGTACAACATTAAGACTGCATCTCCTCGAAGACTTTCCTAATTAGATCAATAAATAAAATAAGCACATGCCCAACTAAAACCTAGAACACTAGACACTATAGTAAAAATAGGTTCTCTGATTTTATGAATAATTAGGGTGTGTTATGCAAGAAACATGTTGTGTCATTATTTTGGATACACCCTTTTGATATGGGTCTTATGTACTAACTAAAGTTTAAATAAGGTAGCCTTTAATGTTTTATGATCTTAGTGGAGGTGAAATCCACTAGAGGGAAGGAGTTACAAATATGGGTTAAACAACCTTGTGGTGGAATAACAAGCAAATCATTCAAGTTATTGACTAGGTTTTCTCGTAGTGAAATGAATACTGGTGAATAAATAAAACCTAAATGGGTGAGATGGATGGGTTAAACATTATCTATAGTGGGTATATATTAGTCAAATAAACTTCAAAATGTGGGAAGGGTAGAGTATAAAATAGGTTTTGTGATATAAAATGGTCACTGTTGTCAACCTGGAGCTGCGCCCTGATTCGAGAACGTGCAGGAAACGGCCAGTCCTCTATCTGACTAAAATAATGGGATCTTCTCATGAGGGTGGGTGCCTCAATAGTGAGAAGAACCTCTAGAGAAGGCTGGTTCCTGTATGATGTATCAATGAAGATTCCTACTCTATGCTGCTGACTGCCACGGAAAAGTGAGAAAGAAAACTTAAAGGGGAAATCTTACCTAAAAGAGGGTGGTACACTAGAATTATGATCCTAATCAGCTTAGAACCTTGAACACTGAATGAACAAGAGAGGAGGAAGACCTTAGACTTCAATTAATCACTTGTGCATAAGTATTTCATGTAGAGGTTTGGTCCAATGACTAAAACCTGAGGGAAATGGTGGAGAGGGTCTAATAAAAGACACTTTGTAGTCACCTAACATCCACTTATAGTTTCAACAAAAGATAATAAAGAACACTTTGACATGACCTGCACAAGGACAATATAGCAACTAGGTATGAAATAGAATTTGGGAAGGGAGAAAAAACTCTACCACTTATGCAAATTGATGAAGAAATATACACTATGTCATGCTTGAAATCTAAAAGCACACTCCTGCTTATTGATCAAAAAGGTTACACAACTCTTAATGGAAAAGTCTGGTCTAACCAAGAGAGATTGGATGATTTTTAATCAAGGCTACAAGCCATTATATAGCAATTTACAAGAGGCCAAAGATAGGCATATAAACTTGAAGAGAAAGATCTTATTTTGTTAACTCCAAGCTTTAATTGGCCTTAAAATAAAATATGTTTTTTCAATTGTTCTTGCATGAAGCCTATTCATTTGATGAAGTTCACCCATCCTTGTCATGAACCATCCACCTCTTCTTTGCATGTAAATCTTCTAGTGGATGCGGTGCTTGATCAGTTAGTCAACTCCAAATATGAACTAGTCAACTCCAAATATGAACTTGGAACTCCTGTTGAAGCCAAATTTAGTCCTTCGGATGCATGCATTGAATGAAGACAAATAGGTCCCAATGATCAATCAACTAAAAATTAGACTATTTATTTGAAAATAGCTCCAGCATTTGAAAATAGATCTCACATTTGAAAATAGCTCCAATGTTTGCATGTAAATCTTCTAATTCTGGTCGTGTCTATTTCTAGCAGGATTCCATGTTCAATTCTTCATCAAACCATCTATTTTTTGTTCCTTTTGCATAGTCAGCTTCCATTTATTTTCAAATTTTCTACTACCTCTTTTAAATTCTAACGGTTACTTCCTGCAGGAAAAATTTGATGGCCTGTAGGGCATCACTAGAACTGTCACATTTCCTTCAAAAATATTTCTGTGAGTTTATTCCTCTGCACTATTTTTCTCTATCAGCTCTTATTGCATTGGTCAACTGAGTCATAACTGTAGGATTCTTTTGATGATAGGCTATCTGAATTCCTTCAGAATTTGTCTTATGGCCTTTGTTGGTGATTTGGCTTCCATACCCTTAGTTTTTCCATCTAAAGTTTTTCTACAACTTTCTTTGAATTTCCCTGGGATTTGTGTATAAGTCATTCCGAATTCCTTTGGACTTTTTGTTCGAAGGAATTCTTTCGAACAAAAAGTCTGAAGGATTCCAACTGTGCCTTTGATCTTTGAAACACCCTTTGGCAGCCAAGTGTCCTCTAGCTGGCCGTCTACGTGTCCTCCCGGCAGTCTACGTGTCATTCAACATTGGTCTTTGGAAAAATTGGAGGCACCCAAGGTTTTTGTAGATGCCTATGATTTTGGTCTTCCACCTGCCTAAAAGTTAGGTGCCCTTCATGCCTTTTGTAAGTGTCCCTTCTGAAGGGTACCCTGCCCTTCAAAAGTCTTAAAACTATCTTCTCCTTGCCTTTGAATTCTTTTAGAATTTTTGTTGAGTGCTTTACAAACTTGAGTAAGTTCATAGATTTTTGCTTGACTGAGTGTGTAGAAAATTTGATTGAGTGAGTCCGTAGAAAACCGTCCCTGCTGAGTGAGTCCATAGAAAATATTATCTGAGCCCTTTCTGAATCAGTAAAGGAAAATAATGAATTCTTCCATCCTTGGCTAGAGATGGGAACTTTCCAAATAGCAAGAAAAAATCTGACTCGTGGAAGATTTGTCAACATTCTGGCGATTCAGCTGGGAAGCATGCCTGCTATGCTTGAGGACCTAGGACATGTATAGACTTTATTCAAATTTCTTGATGGTGAATCCAATTTTAGATTGAAAAAAATCTACTCTGATCATTACTGTAATAACCTACTTCTTCAAAATAAGAAGAGAAACACATGAAAGTGGAAAACTAACTAAAATCAAATGTGCAAACAAACACTTATTGAACAAAATGGAAGCAAACTATTGTGCTTTTACAGCACTTGGAGGAAAGCAAAGACAACTAAAATAACCTAGTTAACCATGATAAGGTACGATCTGCCTGGATCAAATGGAAAATTCTTGAACTCACTCCTTTCGAGAGATGATACAATTTGCAAGGCAAGATGTATATTAGTCATAACCTTTAATGAGGCATTTGCCTTGTCGACCAATTGTATTAGCATCTTTTCAAATGGACCATTAATAGCAAACCAATCACCAACAAAGACAAACTCACCAAGTATTTCCTGATTATTCTCGGAGTGCTTGTCATCTATTACCATGTCAAGTGATACCCCATTTATGCATGGTTCTTGAGTGGCCACGTCCTTTTTATTGACTATTGTGAGTTCATCCAGCTCTTCAAGGAAATTTGAATATGCAACCCAATCTGTACTGGGATCTTGAATAGGTGATTATTGATCAAGCTTCTCATAAATATGCTCTTCAATAGCCAACATATTTGTACAAAGCTCTTCATTCTCTGGTAGAGGCTCAAGGTACAGCTGCCAATCATCTTTTTGTTCCTCATTTTGATCTATTTGAACTGAATCCATTGTCACGCTATATGGATCCTTCTTAATAGGAGATACCTGTAACTCATGTTTGACTTTAATTTATACTAGCTCCTTTTGAAGTTCATCCACATTAAGATCAGTCTTCCCACTCTCAGTTATAACTAGATGCTCAATTACAACCTCAAGAGAAGTATCAATAGGAATTTCCTCCTTAAACACTTCTAAAACATCCTCTACACGTTCTGCAAGAACCTGACCTATAGCTGTGACCTCTTTCTCGATACTCTGAAGAACAGGGTCTTCTTGAGGAAGGGTGATGGCGGAAGGGTGATGAAATTCACTTGTTTGAGAGGGAAAATGAAGCATGGGAGATTGATCATGATCGGATTTTGGAATCTTGAGGGAAAAGGAATCATCTAGGGAGTTTTTGAGGGGGGAAAGAGAAATTCTTAAAAACCTCTATATTCTGTTCCTTCCACTTGGCCATTACCTCATCAAAGTTTGGAACCTGCTTGTCCTCCTGGACAACTTGAGCTTGAGAGATGATTGGTGAGGTAATGATGGGACTATAGGAAGGTCTAGTCTCATAAATAGCCACTTGAATAGGCTCTTGAATAGGATTTTGAATAGGCTTTTGATTCCAACTAGGAAGCTCCCTTGGCACACACTAGGGATGGTTAAGAACTTCATAAGAATAAGAAGCACCATAGCCTTTTGTAGACAATTCATTTAACTTGATTCTTTGCCTTTCCCAATCCTCCATTTTTTCTAATGTGAGAATACATAGTCCATTTATCTCTTCTGGATCATTAGACACATTTCAAAATAAACCATTTATTTCCTCATACTGAGGGTTAGAACAAACCTTTCTTGCATATGCTAGTATTATGAGCTCTATTTCATTCATTTTTTCTTGAAGGTGATACTACTTATATGTAACATCATAGCCATATGGGGAAGATTAAATCTGGTCTTGAGACTAATATGGATCGTGAGGAAGGTAAGAGTCATGCTCTTGATAGTAAGGATCATGAGAAACTTGATAAGGCTCAACATAGATTTGATAGTAGCCTTGATAAGGCTGATTAGGCTCATAGATATCATGATTAGGCTGGTATGATCCCTCATTGGGCTGATAAGGAAATATACCATAGGAATTCTCTCCATACATAGCCATAAAAATTCATTTGCAATAATAGAAATAGACTTACATGGAAGCTATCTTGAACTATTAGAAGCAACTGCTTGAGCTTGGAGTCACTGAATACTTCTTGAAGAACACTGCTATAACTATGATTTCATAAAAAATAGGAAAAATGGGGCCAACCGGGCATGCCAAAAACTATTGTCAACCTGGAGTTGTGCCCTGATTTGAGGACGTGTGGGAAATGGCCAATCCTATATCTGGCTGAAACAATGGGATCTTCTCACGAGGGTGGGTGCCTCAATATCAAGAACCTTTAGAGAAGGCTGGTTCCTGTATGATATATCAATGAAGATTCCTACTCTATGCTACTGACTGCCATGGAAAAGGGAGAAAGAAAACTTAAAGGGGAAATCCTACCTAAAAGAGGGTGATATACCATAATTATGATCCTACTTAGCTTAGAACCTTGAACACTAAACGAACAAGAGAGGAGGAAGACCTTAGTCTTCAATTAATCACTTGTGCATAAGTATTTCATGCAGAGGTTTGGTCCAATGACTAAAACCTAAGGGAAATGGTGGAGAGGGTCTAATAAAAGACACTTTTCAGCCACCTAACATCCACTTATAGTTTCAACAAAAGACAATAAAGAACACTTTGACATGACCTACACAAGGACAATATAGCAACTAGGTACGAAATAGAATTTGGGAAGGGAGAAAAAACTCTACCACTTATGCAAATTGCTAAAGAAATATACACTATGTCACACCTGAAATCTAAAAGTACACTCCTGCTTATTGATAAAAAATGTTACACAACTCTTAATGGTAGAGTCTAGTCTAACCAAGAAAGATTAGATGATTTTTAATCAAGGCTACAAGCCATTATATAGCAATTTACAAGAGGCCAAAGATAAGCATATAAACTTGAAGAGAAATATCTTCTTTTGTTAACACCAAGCTTTACTTGGCCTTCAAATAAAATATGTTTTTTCAATTGTTCTTGCATGAAGCCTATTCATTTGATGAAGCATGTTCCCATCCTTGTCATGAACCATCCACCTCTTCTTTGCATGTAAATCTTCTAGTGGATGTGGCGTTTGATCAATTAGAACTCAATTAGTCAACTCCAAATATGAACTCAAAACTCCTATTGAAGCCAAATTTAGTCCTTCGGATGCATGTGTTGAATGAAGACAAACAAGTCCCAATGATTAGTCAACTAAAACTTAGATCGTTTATTTAAAAATAGCTCCAGCATTTGAAAATAGATCTCACGTTTGAAAATAGCTCCAATGTTTACATGTAAATCTTCTAATTCTGGTCGTGTCTATTTCTAGCAAGATTCCATGTTCATTTCTTTGTCAAACCATCTATTTTTTGTTCCTTTTACATAGTCAGCATCCATTTATTTTTAGATTTTTTGCTACCTCTTTTAAATTCCAACGGTTACTTCTTGCAGGAAAAAATTGACAGCCTGTAGGACGTCACCAAAACTATCACGTTTCCTTCAGAAATATTTCTATGGGTTTATTCCTCTATGCTAGTTTCTCTATTAGCTCTTATTGCATTGGTCAGCTGAGTCATAACTGTGGGCTTCTTTTGATGACAGGCTATTTGAATTCCTTTAGAATTTGTCTTGCAGGCTTTGTTGGTGATTTGGCTTCCATACCCTTAGTTTTTCTGTCTAAAGTTTTCCCGCAACTTTCTTTGAATTTCCCTGAGATTTGTGTATAAGTCATTCCAAATTCCTTCAGACTTTTTATATGAAGGAATTCCTTCAGACAAAAAGTCTGAAGGATTCCAACTTTGCCTTTGATCTTTGAAACACCCTTTGGCAGCCAAGTGTCCTCCAGCTGGCCATCTACGTGTCCTCCCAATAGTTTACGTGTCATTCAGTAGTGGTCTTTGGAAAAATTGGAGGCACCCAAGCTTTTTGTAGAGGCCTATGATTTTGGTCTTCCACATGCCTAAAGGGTAGGTACCCTTTAGGCCTTTTATAAGTGTCCCTTCCGAAGGGTACCCTGCCCTTTGGAAGTCTTAAAACTATCTTCTCCTTGCCTTTGAATTCTTTCAAAATTTCTACTAAGTTCTTTACAAACCTGAGTAAGTCCATAGATTTTCACTTAACTAAGTGCATATAAAATTTGACTGAGTGAGTTCATAGAAAATCGTCCCTACTGAGTGAGTTCATAGAAAATACTATCTGAGCCCTTTCCGAATCAGCAAAGGAAAACAATGAATTCTTCCATCCTTGGCTAGAGACGAGAACTTTCCAAATGGCAATAAAAATTTTGACTCGTGGAATATTTGTCAACAGTCACTTCTTAGGTTGGTTTCTAGGTGGACAAATGCTCTTAAAACTAATTCTTACTATTTTTATCTACTACACACATACAGGTAAACATAGTTATGAAGTCTGAGGAGTGGTATAAGAAACTTGATTGTCTCATTTGAAGTTTTCTTCCTTTGGAGTTGTTTTTTCACACCCTTAATTGGAAGGTTAAAACTTGAACCAAGAAGCCATCTAAGGTAGTGGTAGCACACACTTAGAAAACTATACCAAAATAAATCATTTATACACACTAATAATAACATAATTTAAACTAATTTTTTAACAAAATATGCTAAATTTTAATAATATTTTCACATCTATAGCTAGCATACATTAATTTAAATAGTCAAAATCTATCCATATCTTTTGAAAAATTTAAATTATTGTATTATAATAACCAAAAAAACAAAAAATCAATATAACATAAGTGGAAGGAAAAAATACCAACACAATTTCATGACATCTAAAATTGACTTCTTATATTGATCCAATATTTCAACCCTCTAAAATGCAAAATTACATTGACATATAGACTTGGGGAGGGGATGCCTCATACTTTAAATATATGTAAACTCATACTTACATGTTACAATTAGAACCTCATTTCTAATCTTAGTCTCAGAAATTGCATATTTTGCATGCTTATGTCTAATTACATTTATTTTAGAATTAATTAGTCTCTACAATGCAACATGTGCATGCTTATAGCAGTTCATGAAACTTTACTTTTATATTCTAACTATAAGTAAAATGTGCATGTATACATATAAAATTGGACTTCTTCTCAAGGTTGACCAGGTGTTTGCATGGCTAATGAGGTTGTTAGAGGCACTAAAATGGATTCTTCCATTAAACCTGGAGTTGTTGTGTTGGCATTCTTATTCATTTCCAAATCCTAATATTTATTTTTCCTAATTCCATATTGAGATCTTATTATATATGTTTTAAAGAGTAAAGGACTATACACCCTATTTACTTTCTCTAAGAGCCTTTCATGTTTAGCTTTGGTAGTCTTAAAGTTAGATCTAAAGATCTCAACTTTAGTGGCTTTCTTTCTATAAAAATTGAGATCTACCTCTATGTCTTTTATGGTCTTCCCTTGTATGTCCTATTTGAAATTATTTTAAGCTTATTGTAAGAGATGATCAAAATTGGCCCTATCAATGAGTCTTCCCATTGAATATTTGGCCTGAGAAAGCTTCATCTCATCCAAAATTTGTCAAGAGTGAGTCTCATATTCTAAATACTTTTGCATTACTACCTCAACCACCTCAACCCATTACCTAACCTCTTGTGTTTTGATGGCCACCAAGTTGAGGGCACTAGTAGCCTCTAATGGTGCTATTAGGTTTAAATGTGTATATCACCTATCAGTTATAAAAATAATAAAGAATTTGAGTTTATTCTAAACTATCTTCAAAGAATTTAATAATTTGGTGGTTTTTACTATGTGTGGTGATAATTCTACCCTCATTACACTAATGGCCTAAATGGTGTTGTACAATGCAAATGTTGCACTTTAGATGCATATCTCAAATTGGAATGGAAATGAACAATTTATTTTTGTTCTCTCAATTTCTCCAATATTTTTCTAGCTCTCTTTAGACCATTTCTATCCATTCATGTATTTATACTAGAACATATTTTTATGTTTCCATATAGGATTTGAAATATCCTATATAAGGGGATTGCCCTAGTTTCGTATCTTTCCTCTTTATCAAGGTGAACATTTATTCTCTTTCTTATAGAATGATTGATCTACTAGTGTCATCTTCTAGTTTCTTATTCCTCACCATATGCACACTCCTTTTGGATTTATTTAAAATTGTATTCATAGTGGGTAATTTTTTAATCACAAGAATAGACCTTTTATAGGCCCCTAACTACATGTTTGTTTCCCATTATGGGAGGACTAGTTGGGTTGGGTCCATGGGTTGAGTCTTTGAGGCTATAGTCTCACCCATTATCTCACTTGATGTTTGTTTCAAAGTTTCCTCTAAGAGAGGATCAGGGAGTGAAAGCCATATGATCTTGAACTAGTCCACTCCATTGTATTATGTTAGTGGATGGACTATGTATATAAGCCTCTTCTTCTTCTCATCCTTTTTAGTTTTTATCATAGTAGTCTTCTGAGAAGGACTAGGAGGGGGAACTAAAATACTTAATGTGTAGATGCAAAATGAAATTAGGTAGTGGCTACTACTCCCCTTACCTTCTTTATGGATTTTATCTTAGTTTTTTTTGGGGGGGTGGAGAAGTAATAGAAGGGACTATAGTAGGAATAGTAGGAGTGGATGTGGGGGGAGTAATTGAAGGAATGGAAATTGAGTAAGTAGGGGATGTAAAGATAAAGGAGGGATCCTCTACCTTTGGTACTAATAGATTTAGCTAAACAATAAATTGAATATGATCAACCTCCATCCTGGTAACCAAGGGAGGAGGGGGGCTAGGAGGGGTGAATGAAACATGAAAAAATGAACTAATTAGATGAATATAACTATGGGAAATAATAGGGGTGATAGAAATGGGAGAGGGTGTTAGCTCACCTAAAGTATATTGATGTAATGGTGTATTTCCCTTTGAGTCTTAGAGGCTCAATACTTTTACTCTTTGTAATTATGCTTCCTCATCATAAATATCCTCTCTAGTTACTTCTTGTGTAGCTAGCTCCACCAAAGGTTCTCCATGGTTGGGCTCAATGGAAGGGACTAAGGCCTTAGCTTCCTTGTATAATAGAGGGGGTATTTATAGTTATATAAGTAACTAGTTGTGTGGTTGAGGTAACCATAATAGGAATCTCTATAGGTGATGAAATATCACCGTGGGTAGGGGCCTCAAAATCTAAGGAATTTAGGCAAATAAGCTCATCTTGTTTTCCCCCTAGTGAGGTATCTAGTACCCCTAGTTCCTTATTAACTTCTCTAAGTATGAAAGGGGGTATTTGATAAGATTTCCCTTCTTCCCTTATTAGATGATCAGGTATGCTAGTCCAAAAAGTAGATGTGTCACATCCTTCATTTAGTGGGAGTTTGGTTTGTACCTCCTTTATGGAAAGGGAAGCCTCCCCTTGAATAAGATTTAGAAGGTCCTCCATCTAATTTTTTTGTTCCCTCTCCAATATTTGATCATCATTATGATAATTAAATAATAAGAAGTCATGATCATAGGTCTTGTGTTGATACTCAATAGCCAGTTCTTTGATGTGGTTTTGCACTTATCCATGGGGATCTCAGTCCCTATGTGGCAATGAATCCAAGGAGTAGTATTCTATATATTTATAAATATTATAAAAGTTCATATTATTTGTGTATCACATTATTATAATCATTAGGTGTGAGCCATGAAGGTAGGATTTATTATTCTTATGCATATGCTCATCTATGCCCCATTATAGTTTGTAGACTATTTCTTGCTCTGCCAATTTATTTGGGACATACTTGAGGAGTCACAAAGGTGTAACCTTATGTCTAATTACCAAGATGAATATATAGTCAAGGTATAGATAGTAGTCTCCCCTATTTAGTAGTGTATCATGATACTCTTTGATATCCTAAGCAAGGGGATTCATGGATGGCCCCTCATACCTATAGTTGGATATCCTCAGTGATGAACATAATATTTAGAGTGTACATATAGATATGAATGAAGGTGTAAGAGTCACAAATATTTTTCTTTATATAGTTTGGAGGGGGGATCTAGAGTGAGTCATTGTGGATGTATATCATCCCCAAGATTGTGTTGAGTAAGTAAGACATCATGTAAAAGTGGCCTCATGGAGGCCTCTTTTCTTTGTGCAAAATTTTCTCTTATAGCATTACTCTAATCACTTCCCCTAGAACAAAGATCAATTCTAAAATCCTTAATAAATCTAGTAGTAGAACCCATTCCAATTAAAGGAATTCAATGGTAAGGTATCCAAATTCTCATTATAAATTTTGTATTAGTGTCATTTAATTATCCTTCAAGTTAATTATCTCTCTAGGGAACATCCAACTACTAAGTTCCTTCCTGACAAAATTTTCTTTCTTTCATTCCAATATTATATGTATATCATAGGTGGCATCTAGAATAGGAAGAGAGAAATACATTTGAAATTCATTACTAGAGATGTAGGTTATGACCATATTATTCTCAATAATATTTAAGTACTCTCCTACTGATATATATCCCCATGAAGAAGAAGTCTCATGGAGGTCGATACAGGGCATGACTTCTAGATTTATAACTACAAAGTGTAGCCTTGTATCTTGAGTGGAAGGAGGTCTATGTCCAATTGGTTTTGGGATGGAGTCAAGTTCTCTTCTTGTGTGTGTACATCAACCTAGTGTATGTCATCCCATAGCATTGAGTATTTTTTATATTAATTTTTTAATACATCTAGTTTAAAGAGTGTGTCTATGTACTCAGTAGAATATTTGATGGAGAAAATTGAAGGAGGGAGAGTTACCTACAATTACCTAAATAAGGATGACATTGTTATGTAGTTAAGATAGTACTAGTTTGAAATTTGATCACTTAGATCTCATCAATATAGTTTTCAGTTGAAGATGGTGGTGGTTAGGGATCAATCATAGGAGAGTAATCAAGTTCACAAGTTATCTCAACATTGAATGGGCACATCATCATTCAAACTACTTTGATATAGCTTTGGTATTGATTTTTAGTTCATGCACCATTAATTTCCAATGTCTATAACTTTATTTTATTTGTTTAATTCAAAATTTTCCACCTCATTTGGTGGGTATGCTATGTAGGCACTATTGACGTCTAGTATGATTACCACATCATTTACCTTTGCCAAGTGTCATTTCATCACTTCTTCAGCTTTAATTTACTAAGTAACAAATCTTTTAGTGTCAAAAGTCAAGAGTTATGGTTTAACACTATTTGTGATCATTTCAAACAAAAGTTCCAATAACTTTTGTCAAAGACCTAACTATCAAAACTCTTCCACCAAGCAAAATTTTTGAAGACCTAAATTTGTGGGGTAAATTTTCCAAACAAAAGTTTTAAACATTTTAAATGAAGACAAAAATGTGTAGAAATCTTTCACTAAATAAAACTAACAAAGACCTAAATATATTAGAGGGACCTATCAAGAAAAATTATTGAAGAAATCTTTCTACATACCCAAATAAACTGAAGTGTAAAATTAGAGACCTCATTCTCAAATAATAGTGGTAAAAAAATAAGTTCTAAATAGTTATAATACCTAGTGAATGTGGCTTCAAGTCCTATACACTAAATTCATAAACACTCTATTTTGAATAAATCATTTGAAGGAGCACATTGAAGAACTATTTTCCTATAGGATATGTAGAGTGTTCAGTGTCGAAGACCAAAACACATCAGAGGTATTCATCAATTAAAATTTCTAAAGAGACTCGCTAAACAAAATTGTTGAAGACTAAAATATATCATAATAATTTGGAGAATAAAAGTGCCAAAAAAAATTCCTAAGATCCTTTTATTCTAATTAGTTTTACTAAAGAGGATGAGTTGAAACCTATATATCATAACTTCCAAAAAGATAATAGGTACGCATATTCATATGCCTAAAAAATAAGAAAGTTAGCACATTACATGAGGCCTTTCCTTTTAGTGGACTTCCAAACAAGGGATATAGGCCAATTCCCAAAGATAGTGGGTCCCTATTTTGATGAAAATAATAGGGGATATGTTAGGTATAACACATCCTTATATGATTTTTTAGATTGGGAGCTTGGGAGTCATAATGAAGGTCCAAAGTCATCTTAATGGTTTATGTGATTTGGGTTTGGGAATTAGGGTGAGTGTCTAGATTCTTCCTAATAGATCAAGGCATTGGGGTTGGGCATTAGGAATAACATCCAAAATCCTCCTAATAGGCTCCTTGATTAGGGTTTGGGAATTAATATTATGTCTAAATTCTTCCCAATGTATTATGGAAGTAATTTTTATGAAAATGTGATATAATAATCCCAAGTCCTCCTATTGTAATTAATAAGGGTTTGGGAAATAATGATAAATTTAGTTTACAAATTCCTCCTTTTGTGATTCTATTGATTGGAACCAAAATTATTATTCATCTAATGCTTTAACGAACTTGTATATTGAAATGATCTCTTATGGCTAACCTTTTAGGTTCCATGTTCTTGAATCATTTACTCCTAATATTTGGTATAATATTAATGGGACAATAAGGAAATTAAAATTCTCTTGGTCCCCTAAGATAAAACAAATTAATTTAAAATAAATCCTTACCTTAAACTTGAACTTGACACTTGACACATTGTAATACATGCTCAAAATATTATTTAACAATTGATTGACACTAAATTATATTTGATTTTGTGTTCTCATGACTTGGAAATCAAATATTAGTTATCCACACATCAAATTATACCTTAAATCCTGAATCAACCTATGGTCAAGTAAACTTATCTTTGGTCATGGATATTTTAGTCTATTTCATTCCATTTTTTCATGTGGTAGTAGATATTTGAGATTATTGACTTAAATACACCACTAAGTTGATTTAGCATGAGTCATAGATATTTTTATAACATCCTTAAACTAGAGGTTATAATTTTAGTAACTTCTAGGATGAATTTTGCATAATGGGAGGGCGTGTGAGACCCCATTTCTCATAGATATTTTTATTGGACTATTTATTATTGTACACATGTCATGTTTTTAAATGATCTTTATGTTATTTGAAACCTGTGATGTTTAATATTAAATAATTTAGATTTGATGTCTACAATTACCTCATACATACTCCTAGCTTTGAAATCTTCCTTTGATCTATTTGTTCTAATCTTTGACTTGATTCCTTGTCATAGGTACCATACTTGTCATTTGTAATCCTTGATCCATCTTTCTTTATCTAGGATCACAAGCCTCTTTTCATGCATCTAGTCCTTCTTTATATTGAAACATATTATCCATAATCTCTCTATACTCTCCTTATTTTATTACCAACACCATCATCTTCATACACTTCTTTCATCAATTCACTCTACTTGCTTGGTCCAAACTTGCTCATTATCTAATAGTATCATAAGCCTAAAGGATTCATTTGAGAGTCCATGGTTATTACCTTCTCACTAGGAATCATATATCCATACACATGGTATTTTACATCTCCATTATGCACCCTATTAAAATTCTCAATCCCTAGGTTTTGTACTCTCAACCTATCTAAACTTTCTCTCTTTTGGTTTATTTGCTTGTAGCCATATTCTCATGAAAATATAGTAGGTTAGAAAAATATACCAAAATTACATATTAAAAAACACATTTTTAAACACCCTTTATTCTTATTCAACTTCACACAAAGTTTTAGGGCTCAATTCTTAGTGTAACCCTACTATCTCACCACACCTCCTTCATAATTAGGTCTCTTTTAGGGCTAATAAAACACATAGTTTAGAAAACCATAGTGTACTATATGTTATAGTTTTATAAACTCAATGATCCTATATATTATTTGAAATGACATCAAATTAAAAAAAATTAGGAAATTCAGTTAGTGGAGTCAAATGTTATCTAAGTTTCAATGTAAAAACCCTAGGTCAAGGTTACATAGGCCTGTGCATGGTTGAGAGGTGATAAAATGGTCTAATTTAAATTGGATTAACTTTAAAATTAATTTTAGGGTTGATCATGGTATTTCCCACTTATTTTCACCTTTAATAATATATATTTGGATATGAATAATCACTAAAAACCCAAAACTTGTAGGTTCACAAAATTTTGATTATTTCTTAAGGATTGAGTTCATTAGAATGAAGGTTTTCATTTGATCTTATGATTTAATATTTTTTGAGTAGTCATAAAAGGATTATATATTCCAAGCATAAAATCTCTAATAATTTCCTCTAGTATAAAATGCTTGATAAGAAACTCAAAACTTTACCTCTACTTTGTTCTTGCTTGATTATGTTAACAAGGTTTTCCAAGGCTTGTGTTTGAAACCTTAACCTATAATTTAGTAATAGTGTTGGAAGAAAAATCATTAAGAGGGGTGTGAATAAATTTTTTAAACTTTAATTCACATTTAATTTAACATTCCTTTAACCATCAAAGTAATACAATGATATAACAATGCATAAAGAACCAATCATATGAGCATGAAACAAAAGCATAACACATAGAAAACATATATGAGTGGGAAAACCTCAAGGGGAATAAAAAAAATGTGGTCCATGAAAATTTACTAATATCATATAATACAAAATATCAAACTCTATTGAGTACCAACTCAACTTGGAGCACCAACCCCAACAAATTCAAGCACCCACTTGACTAAGCTTTAACAAGCACCTAATTGCAAGGAAGCACCAACTCCCTAGGTGACTCAACACCAACTCATCCACTTCATAATTTTTTTTCTCTACTATTATGGTCTCATTTTAATACCTCATTATTATCTCTAATAAATATTTTATTTTATTCAATTGCTTACATTTAAATAGGCCTAAACTTCCTCGTATATATACTATAATCATGGTTACATACCACTTAGTCGGCCACACACCTTCAAACATATAATAGGTATTATAACATATTATGTACATTATTAAAATGATATTTGTAACTCTTTTATTTTAAAACATCTCAATTAGGCCTCACTCCTCTTTTAGGCCTCAAAAATTGATTCTCTTGGGAATAAATGGCCTTATCTAATAATTAAAAATCATTAAATTACTTATAATAATACCTATTATGACCTCCTCCATGATTTTTTTATTTTTATCCTTCATTCATACCTTGAAACCTTCTTTAGGATAAACTAGACTATTAGGCCTATGTACAGTCAAAAATTTGTGTTACACGAATGAAGTTTAAACACCCTTAAGCTATTAAAATATGGAAAAATAAAAATTTATAAATATAATACATGATATAAATATCATACCAAAATGATTAAAATACTTCCACTTAGGAGATAAAGGCTCAAGAACATCTCTATGATTTACTCACTTAGAACTACCAATTTACCTCAAAGACCAATCATGGTGACTTAGACCTCCAACACCTGTGTATAAACTTTTCATGACTCCTAATAAATTTAAATGATCCTATGAGATATTTATACCATCCTTAGATATAAATATCATATGGTCTAATGTCAAATATTAGTCTTTTAGACCAATTTCTTGACCTTATATCACACAGTCTTATCTAAACAAGACAGGTTAGCTTGTGAGTAACTTTTTCACCATATTCACTAACATTCAAAACTTATTCCAAGAATTAACATGAATTAAAATTCATAAATAAACTCTTCATTCATGTTTTTTCACCAATTTGACATGCTTAGACCTTCAAATCCATCTTATCATCTATGTCTAGGTTTTTCATTATTCACACCATTAGGTTTCTCTGTGACTGGCGCTAACTTGGATGATAATTTTACCATAATCAAAGAGTGGAACCTATCAAAAAAACATCATCTGCATATATTATGAGTCTATAATTACTTATACCATCCATTTGGTTTTCTTTACCAATGCAAATTTTGAGATCAACAATAAATTTTTGACAAATAAGCTTGTATCTATGAATTTTCTCTCTCATCTAACTAACAACCACCACTTGAAGGTACCTGGAGAGTTGAATACTTGATCAAATATCTTGTTTAATAAATTGAGAGAAATATGGGTTGTTTTGATCAAGATATTTCACATTGGGTCCTTATTAGGATTTTAGGGAGGTTTAACATAGGTTTTAGTGTTAACAAATGTTCATAAAGGACTGCCCCTTAAATCCAAAACTAATGCCTAGAGATATTATCTATGACCATTCACCATCTCTCCCTAATAGATCAGGTTCCCATGCATAGGTTACATGTGCCAATAAACATCTAAAAGTGTTTCTTTGTTCTTGAGACCTCATCCTATGAACTTTAAAAGTCCTAAAATAGTGTTTCATGTAATTTAATTGAAACCATCCTATAAATTTATGAAATTAAAGAAACATATATTACCTATATCCATTCTCTCTTATGCATACTTTCCTTGAAATCTTATCTGCATGCCTCATTAGGCTAGGCAGTGTCTAAAAGAGGCCTAGATACAAACCTAGACTGAAGGTCCTACCCTTATAGGCTGACTATGAAACTCTCATGAATGATTCAATTCTTTGATTAAATGTTAAAATAGTGCCAAACTACCCTCTCATGCCTATGTTCATTAATTTTCATGCACTTACCTCATCATGTCATGACTAGGATCATGACTAGACTTCTATGCAACTTTGACATTAATGACCTATAATTTCATGTAAATATAAGACATCAGTTGCCTTTAAATTATATTTGATGACAACATCATTCAATGACATAAATCTCATGCAAGGTGCACCTTTTAAATATATGACAATACTCAACAATCTCCCGCTTTATCATTGATGGAAACCATTCTCAGAAACTTCTCTCAACAAGCAACTTCTCCCTCATTCTAAACTTTCTCCCCCTTTGATAAAAATACAAAGTGATGTCTGTAACTTCTTGATCACACCTCTTGAAACCAAAACACTCAAAATATAGTATTATGAATTTAATAAAGCACTATACAAACATGCTTCCTTATCTCCATGCATACCTTCTTAGCACTACTCACCTACACTTGGAGCTAATGAACCACTTGATTAGCTCCCCCTAAGAAATTAACTTCCTTAATGATTTCTATCAGTATGAAATACACCCAATTCATGTTGTAGGTGTTCAAATGTTTATTTTGGAGGTGGCTTGGTCAAAATATCTATAATCTAATCCTATGTAGAAACATATTCAAGTTTGACACTTTGTTCACTTACATGCTCTCTTAAGAAATGATACTTGATATGAATGTGCTTAGTCCTTGAGTGCATGATAGGGTTATTTTAGATGCTTATTGTACTTGTATTATCATAATAGATAGGGTGAGGAATATCATACTCTACCTTTTATTCTTTTAAGGTATATCTCATCCATATGACCTGAGTGCAACATAAAGTTAATAAAATGTACTTAGCTTCACAAGTAGATAATTCTACTAATCATTACTTATTTATTATCCATGAAACTAGGCACCCACCTAAGAAGGAATCTCATCCACTAGTTGATCTGGGAAACATTTTAGGCGACAATTTGGGTGATGGTTCTACCCCAATTGGTGGCAGGACTTTTGGGAGCCATAACTTTTGTACCATAGCTCCATTTGACTCCCCATTTGAACTGTTGGAAAGCTAAGAATGAGGAGAATGTGATGATATTTCATTGATATCTTCTTGATGGATTTTGACCCCTAAAAACCCAATGTAATTTCCCCAAATTTTTAGTTTTAGTAGTGTAGTCTAAAAATAGTAAGTTTAAAAAAATAGTAATTCCTCAAATTCTATATTGTTGTAAATCATAGAAGTCAAACCACTTAATCTCCCTCAATATTGGTGACATTCCAAATCTTCCTTCTACCTTAAAAATTTGTATAAATTAATATGTAACCCAAAATGGAAATCAAACATCTCTTCTTAGAGATAGGCATGTGTTTGGGTCTACAAATTTAATGAATAAAACATCTCTTCTCAGAGATAGCATTATTTTTATTGTGTTGTTCTTTTTTCTTGAATTATCTTCAAAGGAATATCATCCAATATTACTCTTCCTATCTTCTATACATCTTACCTAGTTTACATCTATATAGGCTATAAAATTGAACTCCTTGATCTTTGGATACCAAAACCCAAAATCCATAGTCTCCTTAAAATACTTAAGTATCCTTTTGAATGATTGTTTATGATTTTGTTTTGGATATACTTGAAACCTTCCCAAAAGACCTATGCTTTCATGATGTCAGGTCTAGAGGCTATGGTGTATACAAAACTTCAAATCATTGACCTATATGATGTTTGATTGACCTTTAGAGACTCATATTCCTTGATCAACTTACACCCTATGATCATAGGTGTACTAACTACCTTTTAATCATCCATCTCAAACTTATTCAACATCTCTCTTATGTACTTGGATTGTGAAATGAATATACCTTTCTTAGATTGAATGATTTGTGATCAAATAAAGAATGATAGTTCTCCCAGCATGGACATCTCAAAGTCCTTCATCACCTTTGTAAAGGCCTTAGTCATGTTCTCATTACTTCCACCAAAGATGATGTCATCCACATAGACAATTGAAATCAACTAATGGTCATCTTCTATATTTATATACATATAATTATCTAAAACTCCTCTTTTGAATCCTTGATCCATAGATACCTATATAATATGGCATAATAAGATTTAAGATCTTACTTTAGACATAAAGATCCTTTTTCAATCTATAAACATAATCTTTGTTACCTAGTAGTGAGAAACCCTTAGGTTTATCTATCTACACCTCCTCTTCCAATTTTCCATTCAAAAATATAAATTTGACATCCATCTGGTACACCTTGAACCCTTTGAATCTTGCATATGCTAGAAATGATCTAATGGGCTCCAATATTTCTACTAGTACAAAGGTATCCTAAAATTTTACCACTTAAAATTGTGTGTATCCCTTATATAATAATTTATCCTTGTTCTTAGTAACTTCTCCATCTTCATTCAACTTGTTTCTAAATACCCATTTTGTGTCAATGACATTCTTGTTTTTGGGCTTAGGAACTAGTTCCCAAGTCTCATTCTTGTCTATTTGGTCTAACTCCACATTCATGGCACCTATCCAAAACTTGTCTTTTCTTGTTTATAAATGGTTCTTAGGTTCAATATTAGATAATAGTGCAACATTATCTTGATTTAGGTTGATTACTAGTCTTCTCTTTGTTTTCATACATGCATCCGTATTGCCAATGATTTATGATTTAGGATGATCTATTTGAATTTGTCTTGAGGGGAATTTTGAGTCTTGTCTTTCCTCAAATTCTTCTTCCTCATCAACCTATATTTTTTCCTCTTCATTATTTAAGTCTAGATTATCTAATGTATCCTTTGACTATGAGTGTGATTTCCTTGTCTCATCAATCTTCACATTGGTTCTTTCCACTATCTTTTGTAACCTCTTTTTATAACATCTATAGGCTGAGATCAATGATGAGTATCCCAAGAATATACCTTCATCATACATGGAATAAAACTTACATAAGTCTTCCTCATCTTTTTTGATGAAACATTTACTCCTAAACACTCTAAAATGTTCCACATTAGCAGGTATGTCTTTCCACAATTCATAATGGGTCTTGTTTCCATTAGTCCTTATATGTCCTCTATTTGAAATGTAGACTGTAGTTCTCACTACCTCTCTCCAGTATTCATCAGATAATCTGGACTCATTTATCATAGTTCTTTCCATCTCTTAGACTATCCTATTATTTATTTCCACTACCCCATTTTGTTGAGGTGTCTTAACTATTGAGAATTGTCTCTTTATCCCATGGACCTCACATAAGTCATCAAAATCATTAGACTAAAATTTTCCTCCTCTATTAGATCTTAGGAACTTGATCTTCCCATTCTTATCATTCTTAGTAATATCCTTGAATGCCTTGAAATTTTCAAGAGCTTTTGACTTTTCTTTCAAGAATGCTACCCAAGTCATTCTTGTGTATTCATCTATGAGTAACATGAAGTAGCTATCTCCTTAAATAATTTTGATTATTGTAGACCCATAAACATTAGTGTGTATTAACTCCAAAGGTCTTATAATAGATTATTCCTTAGATTTGAAATTTCTTCTAGTCTACTTACCATGTTGACATGCCTTTCAAAGTATGTTTTTTGGTTTGTTGATCTTAGGCATGTTATTCATAGACTTCTTAGAGCTTATCTTGACTAGATTTTCAAAGTTTAGGTGGCCTAATATTCTATGACATAGCCAAATTTCATCCATATTACTCATAAATAATCTCTCCTTATTTATCTCATTCAATACATATAGATTATTATCATTTTTCTTAGCATTTATAATTAATATTCCTAATTTGGCTCTCCTTATATCACATCCTCTATCATGAAATGCTAGTGTGTCCTTGGTTGCACATTTTAATTAAACTAAAGAGTTTATGTTTCAAACATTAAACATAAAACACATTTTATGTCTTGGTCTTCCCATTATCCAAACTCAAGCTACCCTTGCCAACTATATTAGCCTTAGTGTTATCTCCAAATCTTAATATTCTTACATCATTCTTATTCAATGAGATGAACTTGAGTTTTTCTCCTATGATGTGGCTTGAGCAACAAATATATATATATCATATAATTCCTTCATCTTGAATGTGAAATGCAATATAAGCTAGCATAGATTATTCATATTTAGTCTTTTATTTCTTCTTCACCTTGTTCATAGGGTCTAACTTCTTGATCCACTTCTCAATGGTATGACTATATACCCTTTTATCTTGACTGGTCTTCCTCATATGCATCATATTATAATCTCTTGAAATATGTCATCTTTGATCACAATTATAACATAGTGTTCTACTTCTACTATTGTAATAGACATTCACCTTATTCCTCCATGAGGAATTGATTCTTGCATAGTGTTTACAATCTATAGCTCTATGCCCATGATGATTACATGAGAAGCAATCACCATTGAATGAATTCACATACCTTATCTATTTGAGCTTGAATGATACACCTCTACCTTTGTTGTCTCTTAAAATATTGAATTACTTATTGACGTGTTGATGATCAACTTGAGTCTCAAATTTGAGAGATCATGCATATGTCTTTGAGGTCTAACTTTCCTTATTCTCATTCTTGTCTTATTTGAACCCAAGACCTATCTTTTCATATAGAGTCATTTGACTAATCAAAATATCACCAAGAACTTTAGTACTCTTTTCAAATTTTTGATGTGTCTTCAACTTTATTATTGCCTAATCTAATTCTACCTTCAAGGACTCCATTTCAACTCCAAACTTAATGCTTTCTTCCTCCTTGGTCTTAATAATCATAGTGATAAATTCAATATAAGTTTCCAACTATTTTATGATCTCCTCATGTTCATTGGTGTTGTTTCTTAGTATCTCTTAAAAGATATTGATTTAATCCTCATAACTCTTAATCAATGATCTTAGTTTTTTATTCTTCCTTCTTTGGAACTTTAACTCCTCTAGATTACTCACAAGTTCTATGTTAAGGTTCACTTCAGCCTCTTCTTCATTTGATTCTTCATCATCCATAAGGATTTTCCATTTTGAGAAACTCTCATTGTCTATTTATATAGCCATGAATAAGGTTTCATTGTTATCATGGTTATTACTACCATCATCACTATTATATGTACTATTATCACTTACATCAGATGAGTTACTTCTTATTTGGTATAAAAACTTCTCTTGTTCTTGAATGACCCTTTCTTGCCTTCATACTTCTTAAAACCCTTTTTTATCTTATCAAGATTATAGACTTTCTTATCATCACCATGATGTTCATCATGTTCTCCATCATGCTTAGTATTATCCTTGTTAGGACATTTATAGGCAAAGTGACCAATCTTACCATAGTTAAAATAGTTGAATGAACACTTGCCCTTATACTTACCTGAACCTTTCCTTAGTTTTATAACAAACATGGATTATATCTTTTCATCTTCAATTTATATGTCAACATCATCCTTGACCTTCTTACCTTGTGATTTTTTCTCAGCTTTGAATGTGACTTCCTTCTTGGAAGGTCTGCCATTACTTGTTCTCATTCCATAGGTAGTCAAGATGCCATAAATCTCATCCATGTCCAGTATGTTAATATATTTGATCTCCTCTATACTAGACACCTTTGAATCAAAATAAGATGTCAAGGATCTCAATACTTTTTTTAATTCTATTGATTCTTCCAACTTCTCTCCTAAAATTTTGATGACAATTAACACTTCATCTACTCTTAATATATAAGATGCAATGTTTCCATCCTCCATTCTCAGACTATTAAACTACCTTCGATGGGTCTATAACTTTTACAAATTGACTTTGGTGTCTCCTTCATAGATAGTCTAAAAAATTTCCATAATCCCTTTGGCTATGTCATAATTCATGACATTTATAAATTTTACTTCTAAAATACCACATAAGATGGCATTCATTGCCTTAGATTTGTTCTCACTTGCCTTCTTGTCTGCTACATCAGTTCATGGTATAGAGGGTGCAATGAATCCATCAACAATAGATTATCATATATCATAGCTTAAATACATTAGATAAGTCTTCATTCAGATGCTCCAAAATACATATCTAGTCTCACTAAAGAGAGGAACCTTATTGGTTGATAAACCTCCTTGTATTTGATGACTTGACATGCTTGTGCTTCTAGGATCTCCTTTAAGTTTTTTAGGCCCACTTCAAAGGACTAGACTTTGATACCAATTATTAGAAGCAAAATCACTAAGAGGGGGGTGAATTATTTTTTAAAACTTTCATTCACATGTAATTTGACATTATTTAACCATAAAAGCAATATAATGATATAACAATGCATAAAAAACTAATCATATGAACATCAAATAAGAGCATAACAAAAATAACACATATATGAGTGGGAAAACCTTAAGGGAAAGAAAAACCACTATGATCCCTAAAAATGGACTAATATCCTATAAGATAAACTATTAAATTCTATTTATCAACAACTTAACTTGGAGCACCAACTTTAATAAATTCAAGCACCCACTTGACTAGGTTTTAGGAAGCACCAAATCCCTAGTTGAATTAGCACCAAATAAACCACCTCATAAATTTTTTTATCTATTTTTATGGTCTAATTTTAAGACCTCATTATTATTTCCAAGAAATATTTTATTATCTTCAATTTCTTACATTCAAATAGGCCTAAACTACCTTGTATATATAATATACTCGTAGTTACATACCACTTAATTGGCCACACACCTTAAATATCTTATGTCAGCCATATAATAGGTTTTATAAAATGTTTTTAACATGATTAAAATTATATTTGGACCTCTATTTTTATTAAACATCTCAATTAGGCCTCATTCCTCTTTTAGGCCTCATGGAGACCTAATTGCATTAGGTTTGTCCTCATAATCGTTAAAGCTTGATTCTCTTGGGCCTGGATGGACTTATCCAACAATTTAAAACAATTAAATTAAATAAAATAAGACCTATTCTAACCTCATTAATTATTTTTTATGTTTTCATCCTTCATTCATACCTTGAAACCTTCTTTAGGAAAAATAACCCTATTAAGCTTATGTACAATCAAAAATTTATCTTGCAAGAATGAAGCTTAAACACCTTTAAGATATTAAAATATAAAAAATAAAAAAATTAGACATATAATAAATTGCCTAAATATCATCTCAAAATTATTAAAACACTTCCACTCATGAGATAAAGGCTCAAGAACATCTTTGTAACTTACTCACTCAGAACAACCAATTTACCTCAAAGACCAGTCATGGTGTCTTAGACCTCTAGCACCTATGTAGAAATTTTCATAACACCTAATGAATTTGAAGTGGTACTATGAGATATATAAACCATCCATATATATAAATATAATATTCTCTAATGGAAAATATTGGTCTTGCAAACCAATTTCTTGACCTTATATCACAGTCTTATCTAAACAAGATAGTTCAACTTGTGGGAAACCTTTTCACCATATTCACTAAAATAAAAAAATTTATTCCAAGAATGAAAATGACTTAAAATTTATAAATAAACTCTTCATGAACTTTTTTTCACCAATCTAACATGATTAGACCCTTAAATCCATCTTCTCATCTCTGGCTGGGTTTTTTAGTGTTCACACCATTAGGTCTGTCTATAACTCGCTAACTTGGATGACCAATTTAGCATACTTAAAGAGTGTAAAATATCAATAAACCATCATGGAAATGTATTATGAGTATATAAATACTTATAACATCCATTTAGTTTTCTTTACCAATGCAAATTTTGAGAGCTACAACAACTTCTTGACAAATAAGCCTGTATCCTTGCATTTTCTCTCTCATCTGACTAACCACCACCACCTGAAGGTACCTAGGAGAGTTGAATACATGATCAAATAGTTTTTATAGGGAAATAATACCATTATTTTTTTTCTAAGGAATTAGTGTTTTAGGGAGGTTTAATATAGGTTTTGGTGTTAATGATTTTTCATTAAGGACTACCCCTTAAATCCAAAACTAATGCCTAAAGATCTTATCTAAGAGCTTTACCCATGTCTATTTAATATATTAGGTTACCAAAATAAGGTTACACATGAAAATTATTGTTTTAAAGTGCTTCTAATGTTTTGAAACCTCATTCTATGAGCTTAAGAAGGCCTAAAATAGTGTTTCATGTAATTTCCTTCAAACCATGGCCTCAAACTTTGTGAACATGCTTAAAACAACAATATTACCTCTATAAATAATATAATATGCATACTTACCTTGAAATATTATCTTTGTGCCTCATTAAGCCAAGTAGGGTTTAAAAGAGGTCTAGATGCAGACCTAGACTGAAGGTCTTACCCCTATAAGCTCACTATGAAACTCTCATGAATGATTCAATGATTTTCTCTCATGATCAAATAGTGCCAAACTACCTTCTCATGCTTGTGATCATTAATTTTCATGCACATACCTCATAATGTCATGACTAGGGTCATGAGTAGACTTCTTATACAACTTTGACATCAATGACCTATAATTTCATGCAAACATAAGACATTATTTGCCTTCAAATTCTCTTTCATGAAAACATCCTTTCAATAACATCAACCTCATTAAATATGAACCTTTGACATCAATGACAATACTAAACAAATATAAATCCATTCCTTTTAAAGAAAAAAAATATATTAGGTGTATTAAATATCAATAATCACTGAAAATCCACATGTAAACTCTAAAAAATTCTTTCATTCATTGATGTCATTTCACCTATGGTAACCATACATAAAATTTATAGAATAGGCAAAGTTTCTTGAAATCCTAATATTTTATTATTATTTTTAGACTCTCTACCTCTATCTCCTATGAATTTATTCTCTTTACTATTCTACTACCATAATCTATTAAACCACTATAAGCATTTCCCACCTTTTATAATGCTCAAACATGTATGATAACTTTCCTTTCTTGATAACCCCACATAGGGTGGTAGTTACACATTAACTTTCTTGGTATACATTCTTTTATTGACTAAATATAAATTGTAATACCACTCACACTCCTTTTAAGACCAACTATGATCCAAAGAAAACATTCACCAACCTTTAGAATCATCAAAACACCCCTAAACACAATTCAAGGCCTAGTTAAGATTTCAAAATTTCAAATTATGTATTTTGGAAAGAAAATATAAAATTAAAATAATCATACACTAATAAGACTCATAATTATTCAAACATAACTTTAGGGACCCTAAAATACCTATAAAACCCATCACAAATTAAAAAATGATCCTCATTAATTTTCTAAACATGCTAACACCTCATATTGTCTTGGGATGTTTTGCATCACACTCCCTAAGTGGGAAAATTTTGAGCTCCTACTCAAATTCATTTTTTCTAACTTCTTATTTTCTTTCTAATTATTCCTCTTATGATATTTTTATATCCTCTTTCTATTTCTCCTCTTATCCTTTTCATTTCTTCTCAGCTAATGCCTTGTATTTATCTTCTTTTCTTATATTGGCTCTTTTTCCAACTCATCCTTTATCTCCATGAAGTATATAACCTACTACTAGTATTTATCCACTTCATATTCTATCTCCTCCATATCATATATCTCTTCATCATGCTCTGCCACAATTTATTGATTCTCATTCTTCACTCTTACTCTTAATTAATAGATTTTTTCCATTTTTGTCATGTTTAGTTCATGATTTATTTATTGATATTTATTATTAAAAATTCTCTTTCCTTGGTATTTATACTCTAATGGATTATCATGACTAAATTCATCTTTCATCCTTGTCATAATCTCATTTGTATAATCTTTGGATTCCTTCTCATGACACTCCACCTTATCATGGTGAGTCTTCTCATTGCCTTGATTATCTTGAAATGGTATATCATTAACCAAATCATCTTCAACATAACACAACACTTTTTTGAAACTTATTATCTTACTATTATCATTCATAAAAATAAACAACTTATCTATAATTTTACCTGTTGAATAGGTCAACTTCTTACCTTACTCTTACTTTATTAGTTTGATGTCTTTCTTAATTGATTTTTGATGTATATCTCTTTCCATGAGTCTTTTCTCTTTATATTTTGTCATTCTACTTATACTAATGCTTGGGATAAGGATACCTTATCTTTAATCTCTCAATTTTATCATACTCTTACTCCTTCCTTATATTAACTTAATACTGATCTTGTCCTCCTCCCAACATGCATTATTCCTCCAATAAACTCCTTTGTGAGGATCATGGTTATCCTCCTATTTATTTGTCTCTATTATAAGATATTGTGCCTCATTGTTTATTTTATCCATGTGATCATGGAGTGACTCCTTATCTTGAATATCCATACCTGCACCATCATATTTAGTACATGTCAAATTTCACTCATAGGACTTGATAGACTCTTCAAAGACACCATGCCCTCTTGATTCTATTTTATTATTCCAAGCCTCTATAGGATTATATTTTATCTTATTGATTTATTCATCTTATCCTCACTTATATTTAATTTCATCATTGGATATCATTACTTATTATTTAACCAACACATATGATTCTATGCCTTACTTTTTCATGGATTTAGACTTACCTTAGCTTGAAAATTAATTTGATTCTCCTTGTACCAATTCTTGTTCATCTTATTAGATTAAATTCATGAATTGATTATGATTTTATGCCCTTATATGACCTGTAACTTCATATATTTTAAGTATTAACATAGGCAACATACTCCTTGGCTTGGACATCTTCTTTCCTTCATCTCACAATTTTGCCTCTTGCTCATTTATGACATCTTTCTCCTTCTTTTCACTTTGACTAAGGAACTCCAATAGATTATATTTATCATATTGAATCAATATTATCCACATAAAATCCTATTTTTCATTGTGATATTTCATATATTGTACCTTATCTTGTACTTGAGCTCCATCTCTATCTTATGTCAATCTAGACACTCTTTTATAATCTTCTTATATCTAACCTTGTTGCTCTATGATGTATATTTCCTTATCTATCACCTTTTATCTCTCTTGAATATCCATTAGCTCAAGTCAATTATTTATATTTACACATATTATTATGTTAAATACTTTATCCTTCTCTCCATCATTTATGACATCCTCAAAAGTTACCAATTTTGCCTAAAATTGTTCCCAACTCTTATAGACAAATAGATGATATTGTGGCTCATATAGCAAATTTTCATCACCTTAAATATTTTATCTAAACTCTTTGATTAATTCATATAATAAAAATTCATAATTTTGATCTTAAAACCTCTTTTCTCCATCCTCTTTCTTCAATTTGGATTTTTTATGCCTTCCATGAGGTATCCTTCTTCTTGAGGATCTCCTTCTCCAAGCATCTCTCCTTCTTCAAGGTAAAAAATTATGGTGCCTCTATAAATGTATGCCAAATAAATTTATTATTCATCATAATCATGTTTTTCATGCTTACTTTCCTTCATACTTTCAAATTTTATGTCCTCAAAATGGACTTCTTTCTTCACCTTTATACCTTCATACACACATGACAAGAAATCATCAATTTTAAAAGCTTAAGGCTTACTTGCCTCTATATTATACTTATTATGTTTTATTCCATCCATGACTATATCATTCTCCTTAAGATGATGCTTGTATTCATATTTTTTACCTACCATAAACTTCTCCATCTCCTCCTTGAGTTGCCTACATAGCATCTTATTTTGCTTTTCATTGTCTCTCATGACAATATTCCTTCTTCTCTCCATGAGTAGTCCTATAGTCCACTTAAATTTATTATTGTTCATTACCCCACCATACCATTGGATTTTATCTTCTTGCATGAGCTCTACCAAGACCCTTATCCTCTCTATCCTTTTATCTATCTCACTCATCTCCTCTTCATGAGCTCCACCAAGAGCCTTATCCTATCTATCCTTTTATCTATCTCACTCATATCCTCTTCAACAACCAAACCCTTTTCTTTGGGTTTTCATTCCTCTTTATCTCAATGTGGTAATCTAACTCAACCAACCCCTTATTATATTTTTCCTTCTCTATCTTAATCTTCTCATAACAAAGTATTTTTCACCTTGCTTTGGTGTCTTAACCTAGGTTATCCTCTACCTAGTCTATTGATACTCCTATCTTAGTATTTTTCTCCTTGGAACAACTCCTCTTCATGGAGTCTTTATCTCTTTCTATTTTTATCTTGATATTATATTAGCTCTCTTATTAGGGCTTATATACCATAAAATCTTACCTTTTTCTTCCTCTCTAACTTACTCTTGCAACTTATCTTCATGCAATCTCACATAGCAACCTATAATACTCAAAATCACAAATTATTCAATGATCTTACCTACTCTGATACCAATTGATATAGATATTATGTCTAAAACTACCTCATTCATTCTCCTAGATCTGAAATCTACCTTTGATCTCTGACTTGATTCCTTTCCATAGCTACCATACTTGTCATTAGCAATCCTTGATCCATCTTGCATTCACTAGGCTCATAAGCCTCTTTTCATGAATCTAATCCTTATTTCCCTTGAAACATATGATCAAAAATATATCTCTATACTCTCCCTCTTCTATTTCTAACACCATCCTCTTCATACTCTTCTTTCATCACTTCACTGTACTTGTTTGGTCCAAAATTGCTCATTCTCTAATATCCTCATAAGCCTAAAGGCTTCATGTAAGGTTACATGGTTGTTAAATTCTCACTAGGACTCATATGGTCATCTACCTAGTATTTTTAATCTCCCTTATACATCTTATTAAAAGGCTTAATCCATAAGTTTGTACTCTTAACCTATATACACTTCCTCTCTTTTGGTTTATTTGCTTATAGCCCTATTTTTCATGAAAATATAAAAGGTTATAAAAATATATCCATTACATAAAAAAAAACATATTTTAAGACACTATTTATCAATATTCAATTTTACACAAAATTTTAAGGCTCAATTCTTAGTGTAACCCTACTATCTCACCACACCTCCTTCATAATTAGGGCTCTTTTAGGCCTATTCAAACAAATAGTTCAAGAAACTATAATATACTATATGTTATATTTATGGAACCTAAATAATACTTTAATCATGTGAAATTAAATAATATTACAAATTTTTAGCAAATTTGGTTGGTGGAGACAAATGTTATCGAAGTTTCAATCTCAAAACCCTAGGTTAGGGTTACATAGACTTGTGTAAGGCTGAGAGGAGACAAAGTGATGTAATAAAAATTATATTAACTTTAAAATGAATATTAATGATTATCAAGGTATTTACCAACTATTTTCACCTTTACCAATAGTTATTTGGATATGAATGATCACTAAAAGCCTCAAACTTGTAGGTTCATAGAATTTTGAGTGTTTCTTGAGGACTAATTTCATCAGAATGAAGGTGTTGATTGAATCTTATGGTTTAATTATGTTATGGGTATCCCAAAATTATTATCTATTCCAATTATAAACTCCCCAATAGTTTACTCTGATCTCAGATACCTGAAAAAATCTCAAAAGTTCACCTCTGCGCTATTCATGCTTGATTATGTTAACATGGTTTTCCAAGGCTTGTGTTTGAAACCTTAACCTATAAATTATTAATATATATCCATTATTTTAAATAAAAATAATAATATAAAGTGTATTACATACTAAAAATCATTGATAGTCCACATGTACACTCAAAAATATGCTTTCGTTGATGTCATTTCACCTACATTAGTCATATATAGAATTTGTAGAATAGATAGAGTTTATTGAAATCTTGATCTTTTATTATTATTTTTATACTCTCTACCACTATTTATTATGAATTTTTTCTACTTAATACTCTACTAACACACTCTATTATCCTTATACAATCATTTCCCACCTTTCATAATGCTCAAACATGCATGATAAGTCTCATTTATTGTTAACCCCATGTAAAATGGCAATTACACATTAGATTTCTTAGTTTACATTATTATATTGATGAATTTTAAATTATAATATCAGTCACACACCTTATAGTACCATATAATACCCAAAAAAAATTAACCAACCTTTCAAATTCTCAAAACACCCCTAAACACCATTCAAGGCCTAGTTAGGAATTCAAAATTTTAAATTATGCATTTTGGTAGGAAACTCAAAAATGAATAATAACACACTTTTAAGACTCATAATAACTCAGAAACAACCTAAAGTAACCTATAAGACCTATAACACCCATCACAAACTAAAAACTAACCCTCATTGAGTTTTCAAACATGTTAATACCTCATATTATATTGGCATGCTTTGCATCATTACATTATTACTAAGACAATGGGATTTATGTTATTGGTGAGATTATTTGATTACATTAGTACTAATTAGATTTTGGTTATTTATTATTTCACTTTTATTATTTATATTCACACTAGATTATGATATTATTTGAGATAATATTAATTTATCATGTGATTTGAGATTAATAATATATAGATGTTATCATGTTGAGATTATCTCATGTTTATTATGTTGGAAACATAATTATTTATATGGGGTTGAATTAGTCTTAAAAACCTATAAAACTTTACCTTATCATTCTTGAACTATCAAAACAACATAGTAAACTAGCAACACATTAAGAGCCATGAGCATGAGAGAAGAGCATAAAACACATAACACTTATTTGAGTGGAAAACCCTCAAGGGGAATAAAAACCACTGATGATGAAAATGGAATATTGTCCTATAATTCAAACATCAATATTTAGTGAAGCACCAGCTTTACTTGGAGCACCAACCCCAACTAGCCAAGACCAACTTGACTAAGCTTTAGCAAGCACTCACTTGCAAGGAAGCACCAACCCCCTAGATGACTCAGCACCAACTTGGCCACCTCAAATATTTTATTAGCTTCATAACCCTTTATTTCTCATATAATATATGATGATCTCCTTCTTTATTTCTTCACACACTTTTATCCTTCTCAACCCAGTCTCTAGCCTTTTTCACTCAATTAGGTCTCTTCAAGATAGATTAGGTCATTCAAAATTTATATTCATATATATTACCTATATTATATCTTCATGATATTTTATTTTCACCTTTATGATGGTATATAATACCTCATATATCTCTTTAAAATTCTATATCTTCTGCTTCAACTCTCATACAAGCTAACTAGTTAATTAAACCTTGTTCTTATACTAAGATCTTGCTCATAGACCTCTTGGTTGTCCATACACACTTTCCCATGTATATATTAAATGTAATATGACTTATAAAATTTAAAAAAAACATTAATCAAATAGTAAAATAGGTCAGTCATATCATATAGGACTAAAACCCCTTTTTAGGCCTTAAGGAGACGTAATTCAATTAGGCCTTCATTAGCACACATTACCCTTTGAACTCTTTGAAATAATCTAAAACTTATCACATGGTAGTAAAAAATCAATTATCAGTAAAATATACCTTATAAAACTTCACTTTAGGTCCAAAACACCTTTTAGGTCTAACCACCACTTGAACCTCTTCTCAAAACATTGTTCATACTAGGCATGTGCATACCCAAAAAGTCTATCTTGAACAACTAAAGCATAAGCACAATTTTGAAAAAAAACCATGGAAAAAAAATCAAACATAAAAAATATACATGACCTTAAAAACTTCATCAAGTTCATTATACCTCATTACATAGGGCAAAATTACTAAAACCCTTCTCTATAAGTAGCCCAGTCAGAACTGCCAACTAGCCTCAAAACACAATCATGTAAAAAATGACCCAAAAAACCTATAGGACTACTTAAAGAGACTTAAAATTAATTTACATGATCCTATGAGGTCATTATACCATTCATATATAGATATATAATATGGTCACATGGCAATATTGGTCTTGTAAACCAATCTCAGAGTCTTGTACCTCATTGTCTCAACTGAATAAGATAGGTCAACTTATGAGAAATTTTTTAATCATATCCACTAACATATAAAAAAATAAATTTAAAGGTCTAAAAAAATTTCTCCATGCACTTTTATTCATCCCTAATCCATGATAACACATCCCTAATCAACTTCTCATTTGTGCCTAGTTTTCTCATTATTTATACCATTAAGCCTGTTAGCAACCGATCAACTTGTAAGAATGGTTTAGAAATATTGAGTCATATAACCTACTCAAAAACCAACATGAACATAGAATAAAATTATAAATATTTATCCTCCATCCATTTAGAAAATTTAACTTGGTCAACTCTAATTACTATAGCAAATCTTTGAGAAATAAGGCCTTTCCTATAGGGTCCACTCACTCACCTAACAAACCAATAATAATTAGAGGTATCCTGGGAGAGTTTAATACAACATATAATCACTTAAATATCCATACTAATACATTATTATAATTTTCAAACAATATCTTTCACATTGGGTCATTTTTAGGGTTCTTTAAGGGTTTAAACCATATTCCAATCTTAACGATCATTCATAAATCTTAGCTCTTTATTCTAAAAACCAATGATTGTAAATTTTATATATGACTCTTCCACATCTACCATGAATATATTATGTTCCAATTTAGAGGTTACACATTTCAATTAACACTTGAAAGTTATTCTAAGGTTGAGAACCTTTCATTTTGTACACATAAGAGACATCAAAACACTTTTTCTTATCTTAACCTTAAAACTTTGACCTTAAACATGGTAAACATACTTGAAAATACATTACATACCTCTTTCAATTCACACATATTCACAATTTCCTTGGAAACTTATCTTGATACCCCATCTGGCCACCATCTCTCTCTTTGCTCTCTAGGCCTTTGACCTATAAATTACATTCAGCCTTGAAAATAATCTTCTAACCACTATCCAAGATATAAACACATCATATACATGTCATAAGATAAAAAATAGTAATATACATGTCATAAAACCTCTTACCATGATCAAAAACTTCCATAAATTATTCATATACCTTGACAATACCTCATGACACCTCACAAGGTCAAGTAGGGTCTAGAACTAGTCTAGTTGCATGCTAGGTTTATAGGTCCTACCCTTGTAGGTTCACCTTAAAAATAAAATTATTGATCCAATGTCTCATATTAATACTAAAAAAACTCTATACATCCTTTGATTCCTTTGTGCATCCATTTCATTAGGCCACCATGCTCATTCATGCACAATACTAGGTATCCTATGCACAAGCCTTCTTAAGTCTCTTACTAGGTTCAAACACTTGGAAACACTCTTTGATGATTCTAAAATTTTATCACATGAATTATATGTTTCTCAAATAATTTCATACTTATTAAATATTAAATCCAACAAAAACATTTTTCAATGACCTCATGAACAACCTTTGACATTAGTGACAATTTTAATGCCAAACCTCAATAATAGAAATAATGCTCAACAATCTCTCCCTTTGTTATTGATGTCAAACCATACTAAAAATTTATCATACTTATCTCCCCATTATGTTATTTCTCACTCTTTGACATAAATTACAAAATGATGTCTATAATTTTTTGTATTGTACTCCTTGTAACCAAAATACTCAAAACTATAAGTTTATGAGACATAAAATAACCATGTTCCCATATCTCCATGCATACCTTCTTGGAAAAACTCACATATTATTAGATATAATGATCATGATTATCTCCCCCTAATTACTTTGCCTCTTCAATGATTGCTATGGAGGGAATTACACCCAATTCCTATCTTAGGTGTTCAAAGGTTAGCTTTGGAAGTGGTTTGGTCAATATGTCTACAATCTGATCCTATGTAGAAACATATTCAAGTTTGACCACTTTGTCAACTTACCCAATCTCTTAGAAAATGATACCTAATGGAATTTTTTTTGGTCTTTGATTGTATGAAAGGGTTCTTTGATACACTTATATCACTTGTATTGTCATAATATATAGGACTAGGACCATCATACTCTACTTTGTAGTCGTTTAGGCTCTACTTCATCCATAAGACCTGAGTGCAACATGAATTTTCTGAAATGTACTCATCCTCACAAGTGTATAATGATATTTATGGTTTTTTCTTATTTATCCATGAAACTATGCACCCACCTAGGAAGAAGGCTCCTCCACTGGTACTCTTCCTATCATTTGTACTTATTACCCAATTTGCATTTGTGTAAGTTGTCAAATTGAACTCCTTACTTATTGTATACCATACTCCATACTCCATATTCCCCTTGATATTCCTTGGTATCCTTTTGAATACTTTCATATTATTCTCCTTTGGATCTACTTGAAACCTTCCCATAAGAACTATTTCTTGTATGGTGTTAGGTCTAGAGGTAGTGGTGTACAACAAACTTCCAATCATTGACCTATATAACATCTGATTAACCTTTGAAGACTCATCCTCCTTGCTTAATTTTCATCATGTGATCATGGGTATACTAACTACCTTGAAATCCTCTATATCAAACTTCTTCAACATCTCTCTTATGTACTTATCTTGTGGGATGAATATACCTTTTTTAGATTGAGTGATTTGTAACATAAGAAATAATGATAGTTTTACTAGCATGGACATATCAAACTCTTTATTCATCACCTCTTCAAAATACTTTATCATTTTCTCATTTTTTCCACCAAATATGATGTCATACACATATTTAACTATCATTATTTGATGGTCATATTCTATCTTGGTGTATAGATTACTATCTGGAACTCCTCTTTTGAATCTTAGATCTAAAAGATACTTGTCCAACCTAGCATAACAATATTTAGGAGATTGATTTAGAACATAAATATCCCTTTTAAATCTGAAAACATAGTCTTTTTCATCTGATATTGAGAACCCTTTAGGTTTTTCAATGTACACTTCTTCCAAATTCCCATTTAAAAAGGTAGATTTGACATCCATATGGTATACCTTAAATACTTTGAATCCTGCATAAGCTATAAATAATCTGATGGACTCCAATATTTCTAATAGTGTAAAGGTATCCTCAAATTATACGACTCTAACTTTTTTATATCCCTTACATTCCAATCTAGCTTTGTTCTTAGTGACTTATCCATCTTCTTTCAACTTGTTTCTAAACACCCATTTTGTTCCAATGACATTCTTGTTTCTAGGCCTAGGAACTAGTTCCCAAGTCTCATTCTTATCTATTTGATATTAATACTCATTTATATAACCTATTAAAAAAATTTCTTTTCTTTCATATATAATAATCTTAGGTTCAATCTTGGATAATAGAGTAAAATTCTCTTGATTTAGATTACTTACTAGTTCTCTCCTTATTTGCATACCTGCATTTTTATTGCCAATGATTTGATATTCAAGGTGATTTATTTGAATCTATCTTAAGGGTCCTTTTGATTCCTATCTCTCTTCAACTTATTATTCTTCCTAACCAGCCTCTATATTCTCCTCTTAATTCTTGAAGTCTAATTCTCTAAAGTGTGTTTTGATTGAGTGAGATTTCCTTGTCTCATCAATCGTCACATTACTACTTTCCACTATATTTTTTAGTCTCTTTTTATAAAATCTATAGGCTGAGGTCATTGATGAGTATCCTAATAATATACCTTCATCATATCTAGAATAAAACTTACCCAAGTCTTCATCATCTCTTTTGATGAAACATTTTCTCCCAAACACCCTAAAGTATTCTACATTTGTAGGTCTACCCTTCCATAATTCATAAGGAGTCCTATTTCCATTAGTCCCTATATGTCATCTATTCAAAATGTATAAATTAGTGCTTAATACCTCTCTCCAGTATACATCAAATAAAATATACTCATTCAACATAGTTCTATCCATCTCTTAAACTATCATATTCTTCCTTTCCACTACCCCCTTCTACTGAGGTGTCCTAGCTACTGAGAATTGTCTCCTTATTCCATAAACCTCACAAAATTCATCAAATACATTGGAAAAAAACTCTCCTCCTCTAAAATATATTAGTCACTTGATCTTCCCATTTTTTTCATTATCAACAAGATCTTTGAATGCCTTGAACTTGTCAAGAGCTTCTAATTTCTCTTCCAAGAATGTATCCCAAGTCATTCTTGTGTAATCATCAATGAGTAACATGAAGTATCTATCTCCTTAAATGATTTGAATTCTTATAAGACCAAAAATATAAATGTGTATTAACTCTAAGGGTATTTTACTAGATTACTCCTTATACTTGAACCTTCTTCTAGTCTGCTTACCATCTTGACATGCCTTACAAACTATGTTTGTAGGTTTGATGATCTTAGGCATGTTCTACACAGATTTCTTAGTACTAATTATAGATAGGTTGTTAAAGTTTAGGTGACATATAATTCTATTCCAATCAAAATTTCATCTATATTTTTCATTAACGATCTCTCCTTCTTGATCTCATTCAATACATATAGGTTGTTCTTAGTTCTCTTGGCATTAACAATTAGCCTTCCTGATTTGGCTCTCCTTATCTCATACCCTTTATCATGCAAGGTTAGTGTGTGTCCTTGATTTAAAATTTGAATAAAAATAATTAGGTTATGTTTAAAATATTCCACATACAACACATTTTCTATCTTGGTCTTTCCATTTTCTAAACTAGAGACACCTTTACCAACTATATTGGTAGTTGTGTTATCTCCAAACCTCACTATTCCTACATCATTATTATTTAATGAAATAAAATTATTTATATATCATGTTATGTGTCTTGATCAAACACTATTAATATACCATTTCATATTTTCATCTTGAATGTGAAAGGCAGTGTGAGCTAGCATAGAGTCTTCTTTGGTCTTCTATTCCTCCTTGGCAAATAGTCCATCTTGCTTCTTGAGCTCAATCTAATCTATCCTAGCTTGTTTTGGTTTTCATACCAATGTTTGATCCTTATTATTCATTATAGGAGATTCATATGTCTTTTTGAATTTTTTGGACCTTCTAACTCTATTAGATCATAATATTTTAATGTGCCCTATATTATGATAGATGTAGCAAATAACATTTATATACTTACCATGGTTCCATGATGACTTATACTTTATAGCATTAGGTTGCATGATTGATATTTTCAATTTAATAATCTTAATTTATTCTGATATGCTCTCTTTCAAACTTTCTTAATTTTTCTATGAGCTATTCATGATCAACCTTCAAGTAATATAGTTTTGTCTTCAACTGGTCATACTCAACTCCCTTTATCTTACACCTTGTGTTGACCTCTTCTAGTTGACTCTTGAGATCCTTGATAGTCTTATTTTGATGTTTAAAATTTTCAAGAGTACTTATGATCTCTAATTCAATGTCTACATTAGATTCTCTTTCTTCACTTTCATAGTATACTTCTTCATCATACATGTCTTCTTCTTGTTGATCACAAGACATTCTTGTGCTTCTTAAGATCACCTTTAAGTTATTATACTTTCCGTAAAGGAATAATACTTATGCATACTATTGGAAACAAAATGATTGAGAGGTGGGGTGAATTATTTTTCAAAACTTTTTTAACTTTACCTTATCATTCATGAATTATCAAAATAATATAATAAACTAGCAACACATTAAGAGCCATGAGCATAAGAGAAGAACATAACACACAAAACACTTATTTAAGTAGGAACCCATCAAGGGGAAGAAAAAATAATTGTTATTAAAATTAAATATTGTCCTATAATTTAAACATCAATATTCAATGAAGCACCAACTTTACTTGGAGCACCAACCCTAACTAGTCAAGTACCAACTTGACTAAGCTTTATCAAGTACCCACTTGCAAAGAGGCACCAACCCCCTAGATGAATCATCACTAAATAAACCACATTAAAAAATTAATAACCTTAAAAACCCTTTATTTATAATACAACATATTATTATATACTTATTCATCTCTTCACACACTTTTATCTTTCTCAACCTGGTCTCTAGCCTTATTCACACAATTAGGTCTCTTCGAGATAGATTAGGTCATTTGGCATTGATAGTCATCTATAGTACCCATTTTATGTATTCATGGTAGTTTATATGTACCTTTATGATGGTATATAATACCTCTTTTATCTTTTTAAAATTATATATTATCTCCTTCAACTCTTATACAAGCTAACTAACCAATTAGGCATATTAGGCCTTGTTCTTATACTAGGCTCTTACTTATACACCTATTGGTCATCCATGACAAATTTCCCACTTATATTTTAAATTAAATAGGAATTATAACACACCAAAAACATTAATAAAATATTAAAATAGGTTATTCATATAATATATGACCAAAACCCCTTTTTAGGCCTTAAGGAGACCTAATTCAATTAGGCCTTCATTAGCACATGTTGCCCTTTGAAATCTTTGGAAGAATCTAAAAATTATCACATGGTATTAACATATAAAATATCACTCAAATATACCTTATAAAACTTCAATTTATGTCCACAACATCTTTTATATCCAACCACCACTTGAACCTCTTCTTAAAACACTATTCATACTAGGCCTGTGCATACCCAGAAAGTCTATCTTGAACAACTAAAGCATAAGCACAATTTTCCCAAATTTATATATATATATATATAATATATTTATATATATATATATATATATAAATGACCTTAAAATTTTCACAAAGTTAATTATACTTCATTTCACAAGGAAAAAGGACTCAAAACCTTCTATATGAGTAGCCCAGTCAGAACTAGCAACTAGCCTCAAAACATAGTCATGGAAATAATGACCTAAAACACAATTATATCCACTTACAAAGACTTATAATCCATTTAAATTATTATATGAGTTTAATTATAATATTATTATATATATAGATAATATGGTAACATGGAAATATTGGTCTTACAGACCAATCTCATAGTCTTGTACCTCATTATCTCATCTAAACAAGACAGGTCAACTTATGAGAAATACTTTCATCATATCCACTAAAATAAAAAACATATATTCAACATTAAAATATATTAAATTTATTTAAAAAATTATCCATGTACTTGGGTTCATCCCTAATCCATGATAACACATCCCTAATCAACTTCTCACTTTTACCTAGTTTTCTCACTGTCTGTACCATTAGCCTTGTTAATGACTAGTCAACTTATAAGACTGGTTTAACACTCCTAAGTTATATAACCTGATAAAAAACCACAATGTAAATAAAACACAAGTATAAATATTTATCTTCCATCCATTTATAAATTTTGACTTGGTCAACTTTGACTATTATAGCGAATCTTTGAGAAACAAGGCCTTTGTTGTAGGGTCCACTCACTCACCTGACAAACCAATCATACTTGGAGGTGCCTGGGAGAGTTTTATATAGCCTCAAATCACTTAAATATCCATACAAATATATTTTTAATACTTTATAACAATATCTTTCACATTAGGTCATTGTTAGGGTTATTTGAGGATTTAAACCATCTTCCAGTCTTAATGATCATTCATAAATCTTAGCTCTTATTCTAGAAACCAATACTTGGAAATTTGATATAGGACCCATCGCCATATACAATGTATATATTAGGTTCCCATGTAGAGGAAAAACATGCCAATGAACACTTAAAATTTCTTCTCAGGTTGAGAACCCTTAATTTTTTGCAGATGAAAGACCTCAAAACACTTTTTATTTCCTTAACCTTCAAATTTTAACCTAAAACTTGGTCAACACACTTTTAAAAAGCATGAAATACCTTTGTCAATGCACACAGACTCACACTTTCATAGAAAACTAATCATGATACCCCATCTAGCTGCCATCTCTCTTTTTGCTCTCTAGCCCTTTGACTTGTAAGTCATATTAGGCCTTAAAATTGAGCTTCTAACCACTGTCCACGTTGTCAACACATCATATACATGTCATAAAAGATATTACCATGCTCAACCACTTCTATATATTCTTAATATGTATTTAAAATACCTCATGACACCTTATAAGGTTAGGAAGGGTCTAGAACTAGTCTAATTGCATGTTAGGTCTATAGGTAATACGTCTATAGGCTCACCTAAGTGATCCAATGCCTCATATGCATACTCAATCAGCTATATACATCCTCTTATGCCTTATTTCATCCATATCACTATGCCACTATGTTACTTCATGCACAAGACTAGGCATCTTATGCATAAGACTTCTCAAGTCTCTTGTTAGGTTCAAACACTTGGAAACACACTTTGATGCTTGTACACCTTTATCTCATACATTATATGTTTCTAAACCAATGTCTTAACTTTCAAGGATGAAATTAAATAAAAACATTTTTCATTAACCTCATGAACAAACTTTAACATCAATGACAATTTGAATGCCAAACCTCAACAACAAAAATAATGCTCAGTACATTACTGAGGTGTTTTGATTTGAAATTTTTACGTATGCATTTTTTATTATTAGATATTACTTAATATGTTTACATTCAATAGCTTCAACTACTTAGGGTAGTGAAATTTTATGTGTGAAGTAATGTGTAGGTGATAGGGGAGGATAAGTGAGATAACATGGACTATGTCAAGCATAACTTTATAATTGGTATTAATTTAGTAGTGGATTCATCAATCCCTTATATTAAAATCCAATCTCAGTGTTATCATTTAATCTAGTCTTTAGTTTTGACCCTATTTGACCCTCCTAACACTATTCACACCCCTTGACACTATTAATTACATTTTAACAAGACATTAAGATTCACCTTAACTTTAAATTAATTCATAAAGATAAATTTGTGAACCACTTAAGTTACCCCTTAACCAAAACTCAAATGGCAATCTAAACCCATGTTTGAAAGTTCATACAAAGTGTTTTAGTTGTGGTTGTAAGTCCATTTAAGAAAAAATTTGACCAGGGGATGGGAAAAGACATTTTTTAGTGTTGAAATGATTATAGGATATCCCATGTGCCCATTTATGTCATGGGGAAGTCAGAACATTAATGGTTATGAGAAAGCCTTACTTTCCCACATAGGTGTGTAAGGTGAGTTAATGCTAGAGAAGATGTTTTTTAGAAGAACCAAGGAATGGGAAGGGATAAGTGTCCCCTTCCCATTGGCCATTAGGGTAGAGTGTTTTTTCTATAATTTTAAGTAAATATTTCTTTCGATAAATGTTTTGGTTCATTTTCAAATTAAAGAGTTATGGAGATATTGAGGAAAGAAAGAAAGGCACTTAGAGAAGGAGGAGATATTGGTTTGAGAAGGGGTTATATTGTTACAAACACTTTTAGAATATCTCATTTGTGTAGATTCAAGTGATGGAGATAAGTTAGTAATTCATGTCAACCATGCATATTTAATTTTATTAAATTAAATTAAAACATATCTTTTCTTCTTATCTTTTGCAGGATGTATGGCCATTTGGCTTACCTTCTCTTCTTGTTGTTTTCCATGATTATGCATATGGCCACCATGCATGTTTTTTTTGGCCTCTTTTGACTTGGAGATGAAAATACCTCTATTTTTTTGGAATGTTTTTATAGGCCATTATTTTATTTAAAATGATACCATTATGATGACCAAATGGGCTTAGATTTTATGCATGGTATGTGCCTTCATGAGTAGGTTTTCGGTAAGGGAAATAAGTTCCAAATCCTCCTTCAAAGCTACAATGCAAGGGGTTTGGTACAATGAAAACCATAATATTTATAATGTCTTTCCATGGCAAGGGATATGGTTTTGGGTAAGGGAGACACTCCAAAGTCCTTCTCCCCCTCCCATAATGTGCAGAGAGGAAATTCTTATCCACAATGCATAATTGTGGAGTCTTGATAAGAATTAATTATTTGTGGTTTCCATTTGTGTTTTGTGAAATTTTAACTTATATTTATTTTATTTATATTATGTGGGTTTTATTCTAGGTGAATGGTAAATCCTCTTACTATAATAATATTGTTAGTTGAGACTCCTAGTTGTACATCTAATTGAGCTTGTTGCCTTTCTAATATCCACATTTTTCCTCATTTAAATTACCTTACCCTGAACCATTAGTATTATTATGCATAGAGATGGGATTCCTTAGCTTGTGGGTACATATGGTAGATGTATAATAATGGTAAAAGGAAGAGATTCCAGCCCCTCCTTAGCTTGACCTTGCAGGTGCACTTGGGAGCTTACTTGGAGACTATCTTTCCTTTTGAGATATTATAAATTAAAATGTTATGTAGATGATTATTTTATAGTTTTAAGACATTTTTTATGTATTATTAAATTGTAATAAATTTGAAAGAGAAGGAAGGAAAAAAATTATGTAATTATTATGAGATTTCATGTATCATTGTTTTCATTTGCAATGTTATATCAAAGGAGTAAATAGAAATAAATGTAATTAGATGGACATTTTAGACACTTTTAAATTTAATTTAAAAATAGGTAGGAAAAATTTTATTTTTTAATTTTCTACAATGGTGAAAAAATCAAACTATATTTTTTTTTCAATTTTATCACTTTTCATGTATTTCATTAAGCCCAAAAAGGGCTAGTTAAACTTTTTTTTTTTAAATCACAAAATTATAATGTTTTCTATTTTTACAAATTTAAATTTTATAAAAACTATGGTTAATTAGGGTTAGATTGCCTTTCACAGTTTAATTTTTTTATCTAAAATTTTATTGTTATGAAAATTTGAAGGTAAGATATTAATTTTGCCCTAAATTATTTAAGAAAATAGAAAAAAATCGAGATTTTTTTTGTGTAAAAAAGATGTTGAGTCTAGTAAAAAAAAAATTGAATAAAATACATATTTTTTTGGCCCAACATAGTTTATTTTGTGAATTTTAGGTTTACATTTTTGCTTTTATTTTTATTTTTTTTAATTTAGGTGCATGTATAGAAACTAGAGGTTAAACCTGACCCTTTATGTAAGGTAACCCAAAAGTTAAGTTGGTTGTCACCTATGTAACCACTTAATGAGTTTCTAGGGACCCATGGGCTGATAGGCATGCTTGGTAGTGACCACTATGGCTGTAAAATTTTGGTAGTGCATATGAGCATTATCATTGAAACCATGGTGGTTTGGGGGACCATGTAGATTTTAATCCACAAAATAACTTGACCCATGACCCATATATTTAAATGGTTACTCAACTAATGTTTACCACCACTCACCTTGCAATCAATGTTTTATAACATATTTTTTTATCTAATTTTATTTTTCTTAAACTATATTATTCCTTAAAGTTTTTTGACTGTGTATTAATTTGAAACCAAAAATAATCACCTATATCTAAACCTTATTTGTATATTTGTCTATGGTAACTAGGAAGCCCAAAGGTGGGGTGATCTGAAAGGAAACCCTCCTTAATTTCTTTCCCTCTTACACATGGAATAATTTTTAGGGTCTAAAACTTCATATTTTTCAAGATACAATTATTTTATCTAATAAAATTCCTTTTAAACCTTTTTGATGTTTTTGGGATCCTATAAGCTAGTTGGGTTGACTCAAAATATAACCCTTATTTATTTCTTCCCCTCTATCACATGAACTAAAAATCAAATCCTTAAAATTGAAATAAATATTTTTAAACCCTTAATGTGGTCCATTAATGGTTGTGGTGGAGATCAAAGTTCTAAAAGACATTTTCAAAATCTATGGGAGCCTAGAACCACCTAGAGACCTTTTGAAAAGATTGGTACCTACAAAGCTAGCCCAAGCATATATTTTTTTAGATATATTTTTGAAATTAGATAAAATGGAAAAAGATTATAATCTTGGAGACTCCATTAATGGTAGTTATCCAAGGATGAATAAGGAGAAGAGGGATAACTATGGATAAGTTATCCTATAAAACCTCCTACCCATTTTATCAAATATAAAACATAACATAAAGAGAGTTTAAATCTTTAGTTTCTTGCTTAATAATTTCAATGATTTATTCATACTGGTCAAATTAGATAGCTTAGATAGAAAGGATCTAATGGTTGAGATACAGTGATACATCATTAAGGAGATAAGAAAGGACATTTTAGACCAATTTTGAAGTCATATTGGGGACTATGAATCCTCCTTGGTAATATATTTTCTATAAAGGTATGTCAACTTTTAAATATATTCTAATTATAACTCCAAGTGCAAAATGAGCCCTATGATTAGATAGAAACACTCAAGGTCCTTCATGAACCCTGTTAAGAGTTAACATAAATCATTTGAGCCATTAAATTATTAAAACCACATTATTTTAGTTTAGTACCCATTTTATACCTTTTGTCCATGGGTTCTAATAGGATTTCTTAGAGATTTTTAGGCATGTTTGAGAGCTTGTAGGATAATTAGAGAAAGTGGGGCATTCATGGTCACATAGTGACCATGCATTCATTTGAAAATTTCCATAAATGTCACTTATTCATGTGAGAGTGTTTTGAAATTTTCATATCTCTTTACATGAAAAGGGATATCTGATGGGAAATGTATTATGTAGAATGTGCATTGTACATTCTTTAAAAATGACCTATTTTTTGTGTTTTTAGGCATGATAGGTTAATAGGTTAGACAACCTCAATATCCCCTAGTAAATGGATAATAATTTACTACATTTAGATACTCCAATTATGGCTCAAACTACATGTAATTCTCCCAATTAACTATGTGTGATGTCAATAGTGATCTTCTGGAATGTATGCAATATTGTGTGGCTTTTGACACTTGAAAACATATTATTTTGACCTTGCAATATTATTCAAACTTGGCTTGGTGATTATTCATTTGATTTTTTATATATTGTATGGTTTATGGAAATGCCTCAAGGATTTTTAGATGTATTCCTCAGTATTCTAGTGAAATGTTAAATGCTTGCTAGATAAGTGTCAAATAACTACTAGATAGGAATATGATTAGGCTTGGTGTGTATATATAAGAGTTTATTTGAGTAATTTTCATTCATAACTGACATGAAAAATATGGGGACCAAACCATGGGAAGGGTTTAAATTTTTAAAATAGTCATTTAGATAACTTAGAACACCTTCAATAAAGTTAAATGCTATCAGTAAGTAGTATTATGTGATTATTCTATCTAAGATAGTGAAGACACTAATCTAGAAAATAATGGAAGTCTTCTTAGGATGATTTATTTTTTAGGCACAAAATATGGAGATCCTATGTGTGAATGATGGAAAATTTGTATGTTTGAGCTCATTGGTATGTGAATGTCTAGGAGATAATGTGATAAAGATTCATATATGTACAAAAAAGTCATGCATGTTAATGATTGGTAAAAAAAATAACATTATAAGTGTCTAATACCAAATTTATGTGTTTATAGTTCTATGTTATACCTAATTTAGGATCATACATTATATTATTTTTACACCCTTTGCTTAATGAAATCAAACTAATGTCTTCAATAGTTCACAATTTCCTTAATTTTTCTTACAATAATAAAGTTCACATTATTAATGGGTCACCTTATGATAAAATACTCATCAACAACCTATTGCACCTCAAAATGTGAAGATAATTTATCCTAAAGTGGCCTTTCTGACTTCTTCATAATAGACACAATTTTACACCTACTATGCTTGATCTAGGGATATTTCCATCTAGTATGTAAGTTTCTCAAGCTCCAATTACTATTATTACACCTCTAAGATTTGTGTCAACTGAGATTCATGTCATAAGTTTTAATTGAGACATATTCCAATCATTATATAACATTATATTCTAGCATAATATTTAGAGATTTCTCATTATGCAAACATCATTATTATATCAACAAATTACAAACAAACAATTCTTGTAGATGATCATATTTATTACACATCTTGTGATCATTTATTTGATACATCAAGTGATACATCAAATTTTTGTATTTTAGATATAAGGATTGAAAGCATCATATGGTAGCCTTTTTTAACCCAAATATAACTGGATTCATCAATACATATTAAATGTCACATAATATTATACATATATTACTTATTCTTTATGTTATGCCTTACATGTGCCTTCCTCCTAGTTTTTAGTTTGTCATAAATGTAAAAATACAAAAACATTCATAAAATATGAAAAAACAAAGCCAATTTATTTTCTTTTATTTTTTTTAATCATGTGCTATACTTTGTACCTCTTTACATACATTAGAGAGTATTATGCATCTATGTTTTTACACTTGGTTCTTATGGTGTACTTTGATTTAGGTGAGATGGGGGATAATATGGATAAATATGTTTAAGGTTACATTTTCACCTCTCCTATGGGGAGAACATTTATTATTAATTTGATAGTTACTTAGTAACATCATTTTAAGCACTCATATTTTCTATAAATGGATCCACCTTTAAAATATCATATTTATTACTAATTACTGGCATAAGGTAAGAAAATATTATTCATGTACATGGATATATTCATGTTGCATTGTCATATTACTACTATAGATGAGTACATTTTATATTTTGGAAACAAAATTATAAAACTTACCATCCTTAAATTTATGGCTATTATTTATGACTCTTTATTAATCTTGATTGCATTATTTTTTAAAAAAAACTTCACATGAGACTTGCGTTTTGTTTGTATTGGTATTCCTCTACCCACTTATTTCATGATGCTTATTATTTTTCACTTGCCTTGTTCATTTTATTATTTTTCTCATTATTATCACTTATATTAGTCTTCCAAATGATGATAACATACTTTTTGGGAACTTCTATCATAGCATGAATTGAGTTATAAGCAAAGCCATAAGTTAATTAGAATCCTTCTCATCTAATTCTTTTATTTTTGAGCCTCGCTCCTTTTATTTCTTATGTGGACTTATGACTTTTTGTGATAGATTTATTTTTTATACTCATATATAAATGGAAAAAATTAAAAACATGGTTTCATACATGATCATATCTATTTTCCTATGGGTCCATCATACCAAAGTATCATCTTGGGGTAACATATCCTTGCATGATTCTCATTGACATATTATGAATTTATTCAGGCATGAATTTTGGGGAGTATCTAAAATCCATAGAATGCCAAATCCTAACTACCGAGTCTATATATTAATTAGGTCAGGGATTGACCCCCACCCCCATGAAATAAGTGAGTGAGTAAGTACTATATATAGTCGAGGAGGGGGAGGAGGCACTATCTAATATAGATTATATTTTCCCCACCTATCAAAATATTCCCATGGGAACATCACACACATACTCTATCATATGTTATGTACTAATCATATTTATATAACATTATTAGACAATATTACTCATATGCCTTGCATTATTTCATTAGTTAGTATTTTATCTCATTAGCATTATTTTACATCTTAGTAATACTTCTTGGTATACACATTTAACTTAACTATATATTTCACATTGGTATATATGAATAATATTAACTTATGTAGGAATTTTAAATGTTAATGGTCTATTATGTCTAATTGGTTTCACCCACATAGTAGTCATAACATGAAAATTTGATTCAATGTGGGACTAGTCCTTATAGAGAACCTCTAGAGCTAGCTAGTTTTATTTCCTAATCTAGTGTTAATCTGCCTGAGCTAAATTTATAAAGATAAATATTAAAGGGTAAAATGGTTAAAAGGATATGTGAAATTAAAATAGGTGATACACCAAAAAATAAGTGGGATAATGTCTATCTTGATGAACATAGAGAAAATCGCATACAAAAATGAAAATAAACCTTAAAAGTAATGAATGCAAGGGGAAATATGCAACCCAAGTGTAAACATGGGGTGAAATAATAAGATAAAATATAAGGGATAGATAAATAAGAGTTTAAATATCTTATATTACTTAAAAAAATAAGGCATAACATTTTAAAAGAAGGATTTGGAGTTTCTTACACAATACAAAATATATGCCATATACTACTTCACAATAGGTATTTTAGCTAAATTTCAAATAATAAACTCCTTGCTCAAATGAAATATTTAAAATATATAAAAGAGAAGAGGAGGGATAAATAATAAAATATTTATGGTTGATAAGTACAAGTGTAGATGAGAATCAATGCTTGCACATCTCTTTTTATTGTAGCTTGGTTAATAACTCAATATTTCTTAGGCCATGTCTCCTCATACTAATATTTCTCTTAGATCAATATTGCCTCACTATATTAGTATCCCATATCATTTTTCTTAGATATTCTTCCCATCACAATATTAGCTACTTAAAAAATGGTTTGGCGGTCTTTTTACCCTAATTGATTAATGGCTTATCATACAAAAGTACTATATTCTTATAAGGCCCTTGATTTGGGTTGGTGAAGTTTTTTTTGGAAGTTTTCCTTGTAACTTCAATAAATTCCATTAATTTATTTTAGATCGAATATTTCTCCACCAATTAAAATTAATTTTCACTTGTAAAAAATTACAAATATATTTACATTTTACCAAATACTAAAGATGATTTCTAATTCAAATTGAATATTTAAATTTACAAACATTGTTATGTATCTCCCTACATCTTCATTTATCTTGATCGCACGATCTAATATCCTTGATAAAAGTATTGATATGATAGTGAGAGGCATGTATACCTACTAACATCATTACTTTCTCTCAAAACAACTCACACCATCTATCTTTGACAAATCAAATGGCATGATATGGATGTTCAATTCTTAATACAAATCACATCATTGATCTTAGGTAGATCAAATGGTGTTAGGTTTTTGATGGAAAGATACTTTATATTTATATATTTTAGGGTTGAAAAATATCACTGAATGTGTTAATCAAATTACGTTTCCCACATGTCTCTTTAACCTTTCAAATGATTTGAGGGTCCCACTTGCTTAACTTTTGAATCCTAGATTTAGAACCTTTTGGATATGACATTTGAAGGTTAGCTTGGGATAGTTAATATAATGGCACGAAATTTTTTTTCCTAATGATTTCATATCATTTAAAAAAAACATCTCATATTTTTTATCTCTAAAAGATCAAATTACTTGATATTAGTGCTCAAATTTAAAACCACTCATGATGGTGATCTTAATAAGATTGGATGGTGTGAGATTCCCATTACAAAGATTTGAAAATATCCATGATTTTTTAAATTGAATAAGGAAAATTTGAGGATATGATTAACATATTTTGGATGACATACTATCTGACTAAATTTAAATTTCAAACCATATGATCACATCAATCCTTTATCGTATTATTTTAGTTGCTTGACATCCATTACTCATGGGAGGCCTATAAATGATCTAAAAATTGAATTGATTATTTAATTAAAATCTTGAAACATTTCATATATAGTAATGTATAATTCAATCAAGTTTTTGTGAATTTTAAGGAAAGCTTGTCTATTAAAATTGAATCCATACACCTTGCCTTATCCATTGGGATAGGAGTTGGCATGAAAAATTTGAAAGATTAAAAACCCCCTACAACTTAATATTTAAAAATAAATTTAATTTATAAATGTTTAGGGAACATGCAATCCTTTAAATAATTTTTTATGTGAAAATAGATGCATTTCATCCGACTACTCTCTCTTAGACTCTTCTTCTTACTTACATAGAAATTGATTATTCTTATTATCCTTATCAATGTATTATTCATTGATCATTTTTCTCTTACTTTACATAGTCACATCAATTTTATCTACTCTACTTTAAAGATTTAAAAAAAATCATCAAATATAGATGAGCTCAACATTTTAAAACATTTATTATTTATGATACATTTAGCACTTGATTGTTTATTATATAACCCTTATTGATTTTAGGATAATTAAGGATTTATATTTTATGAATATCTTTTAATTTATGTAGCTACTTTAACTCTTAATTTTATCTAAACAAAAAAATTATAATGGTATACACATGACACTCTTTCCTTAAATAATATATTTTATGCCACTTGTTCATATACGATTTACCTTCTCTTAATTTCCACCCTTTTTTTATTCAACCATCTACATTTAAATTTCCCTACTTCAAATTATGCTCTAGAATTTTGTGCTTCATTTTTAGGCTAGAAAGTGTCAATAAATGTTTTATTTATCACATATTAGTTTTATTAGGTATGGATAGCTTCAAATACAGTAATCATAGCCCCATAGTCATCTAGGAGGGTTTATCACTTATTTTAATATAATTATAGATGTATTCTCCACCTAATAATTGGTGATATGCCATATAATTTATTTCAATGCCATGCCTCCATTTCATGAGTTGAAATGGTTATAGTTGTTGCACTAGCTCCACACTCTAGTATTAAACATTGATGATGAATAAACATATATACTTATTATGGATCTTGAGGTGGAAATTTTAATGATAAAACATGTGTTACCTCTTCCAGTTCTTATGAATACTTTTCTATTTCTTGATGTATCTCTCATGCCTTTTATATGTACACATTTATATATATATAAAAATACAATGTGTATATATTATTTATATATATAACAAGTTATATATAATTTTATTAAAATTTATATAATAAAATTTTGATATCCAAATGGTGAGGGCCCCTATAGATGCCCTCTTTTTTATTTACATTTTTGTGTTTGTGCTCTAATGAATTAATTTTTATATTTTCACTTATTTAATTTTTTGAAATTGTAACAAAGCTAAAAAATTATTAAATAAAACTAATTTACAAAATCATACATAAGCTTAACTAAACTTATGTAGAGTGGTGGCAAACAATTTATGGTACTGAAAGAAAAATCCCAATCTAAAAAATACTAACATGTAACTAAACAAACCCATTACTTGGATAGGAAAAGTAAATACCTTTTTTAGATATGATTGATCACTAAATTATTATTGAATTATAAATATTTTACAAAAAATTTGAGGGTTTCATACCATTTGACTTCCCTCAATTTTACAACATTGGCCTTTTTTTGGAATTCACCCATTTCTCACATTTGATTTTTTTGTTTTTTATATATTAAACCCTAAAATATAGATTGTATAATTTAGGTTAAATGTGTAGAGATATCCTAAGGCACAATCATGGTAGAATATCTCAACAATAAGAAAATTAATTTACAAACTCAAATAAACATATACTAAATTTATTATGTTGATATATGCTAAAAATAGTAAGTACAACCATGATAGATATTGAAATGATAATGAAAATAAGATAGTTGGTTTTGATACTAATATAGATCTAGAATAGGAAAGAATAAGAATAGAATTGGATTCTAGATTAGTCCTCAGATTATGGACTAAGTACTTATGTGACCTCAAACACTTGCATTGACCTCAAATAGTTATATTGATGATTTTATCTTACCTAGATGTATGTGTCTAATAAACAATACCTATTGGATTTATAAGTGACCATCTATAATATTTTGGGTTCTATGTCACCTTCACTCTAGTGTGCTCAGATTTGGATCATGGGTTGTTACTCATTGTCAAATAATAAAACCCTAGTTCTTCATCTTTATAGTGGTTGTGGAAAAAATGGGTTAGTGGAAACATGGTGTTTATTTACCCCAAATACCCCTCTATAAATGATCACTACCTACATATTAAATACTCAAAATAGAGCCTCAAAATTATGTAGTTCTCCCTTATGTGTTGGCTTGTGTGTGTATAAAGATGCAATATGTGATAAATAATTACATAAAGTGACCTATCTTGTAAATTGGAAATCATAGCTGATGGGATGCTCCTTTAATACTTTAAACATATATGTATGCATCTAATTCATATCACTATTGTGATGAAATTATCAATCTAAATGATATTTCATGATAATGCACAATTTGGACCAACATCAATAAAACACTCTAAATCATTCAAACTTGTGACGTACTTGTGTCAATTTATGCTAATGTATCCCTGAATGGGGAAATGAATTTTATGTGATTATTATATTTTATTAAATCATTTTAATTCAAATTGTGACCATTCAAAATGACATCTTAGACCACTAAATTCTTCCAATTTTGCGACACACATTACGTGCATGTGTTATTTCACGTCCATAATACCCTAACTAGGGTATTACCCTATACACAACTAACACCTTCTTCTGATTATACTCTAGTCAAATTATGACTCAATAAAATGACATTTATAACTAGGTTTATTAAGCATGAAATAAATTTCCAAATAATTATAGAAAATTAATCAAAGTTACTTAAGCAAATTAATATAAATTAAGAGCTTAATTAGAAATTCCATGAAATTTTGGAATATCTATTTATTGGAAATTCATAATCCAAAAATACAAAAATATTAGGCTTATTCATCATTACTTTTGTGAGTAATCAATCCACTTTCAAAATATCTTAATTGGGTGGAAGACATAATCATTTTGACCTATGTCTCTCACATGGACCTCATGGTTAGCCTAATTCAAATCAAGGTTAATTTGAACTCAAATGCAATTAAATATAACCTAACTACACCTGGGTTAGAGTTAGTTTTGTAGGATATACATATAAGGACTCACCCATTAATATTTAAGCTTCAGTTATACAAAATTATAATGCATAAATTGTAATAGACAAGATTCACCTATTTGCACAAATTAACAAATATTGTGAGCCTAAGCCATTGGTGCACTAGGAAATGATGGAGGAGCATGCTACTCTTCATTTACATAGAATTATATCACCAAATATAGTAAAATCATGTTTATTAGCTTCTCTTGGAAGGAGGGACGTTACTTGGAATGTTTGACTGTATGTTTGTCTTAATTAGCTCTTATAATTCATTAGTAACACCCCTTGAGGGAGTAAGCTTGATATGTTAGTTTATTTATGTTTATTTTTATAGTTTTTCTTGACCAACGCAAGAAATAACACATATATTAATCTTTCTCTACATTTTGGCATGCCCAATGGGACTCTTCGTGAGAATGTGCCCCACAAAAATTATTTTGTTCTTAAGTTTTTATTTTATTTTTGTTTTTACTTTGATAAAAAATAACCCATTAAATATTAATATCTTTTTATTTATTCAATATTTTTTCCTAAATTTTTGTAAGAATGTATTTAATTTTATAATTAAAATAATAAAAAAATTTAAATAAAAAATCTATATATTTTAGCATTTATTATCAATTTAGTAACTACCACTTTTGTTTTCTATTTTTATGATTTAAAAAATGACTGATACAGAGCTAATAACTTTTTTTTATTCACTTTTTTGATATAAAATTTTGAAAATAGTTGATACTTGGACTTATAAACAATTTAAGAGACATTTGTGGATAAATAGTGCATAACTTATAATTTATGATCAAAACACTAACTATTGCTTTTTATGTTTTGTGTGATTAGTTTTATTTTTAACATTAATTTTGCAGGTTAGCCTTCTAACTTGTTGCTTGCAGCTTTTGATAGTTTAAGATTAATTTTTGTGTCTTATTGAGATAAATTTTAGTGATATCACTTTATAAAAGAAACAATAAAAACCCCTAACATATATTTTAGGACTCAAAGACCAAAAAAAGATAGTTTTAAACACTCTAAGATTCAAAACTCACATTTAAATTTGGTGTTTAAAAATAAATTGTTTACTTGCTTTGTTTTCATTTTCAAAATTTCACAACTCAAATAATGACAAGGGGATTAAATTCATTTCACATCTCATTTTGGTACTCTAAAATAAATGCAAATATTAGTTAAGCATTCTTAAGAGATTTTTATTTTTTTTTGTTGTTGAGTGTTTGCTTCACAAATATGAGTGTCACATGTATGCTCCCCCCATCCCCTTTAGGGAACTTGGGTGATAAAAAATTATGACTTTTTGTAATTGTCTCTTTGTCCAAAGGTTTGGAATTAAATTGTCTAATTCCCTATCCAAAAATTGAGTGATTTGGGTGACCCCAAAATGACCCTAAAGTCGTTCCTCTATCTTTTATTTCTTGCATTTTTGGCTTGTGGGTAGGAGCTAGCTTCTCCCTCACAAGTTATTTAAGGGTGCATTAACCTATATATTTATATCCTATAATTGTACCAACCACACTCCATGGTGAGTTATATAAATTGAGGGGGACCCATTGAGATGATTTTTTGAGTGGTTAAACAAGCTTTGTTAGTGGTACTTGGCCTCAGACTGTAAGGGTAACTCAAACATTACACCACACTAAGAAACTGATAGATGTAGTGGTTGTGAAAATGAGAATACCTTTTCACAACAATCTCTTTAACATAGACCCAACTGATGTGATGGTATCTCTTGTTTTAACCAAACCTATGACCATCTAGATGCATAAAACTTATAATTTTAGACAACCCCCACTTGTCATGGATATACTATCAATGTAGGGTGAGCAGCCCAAAGTTTCATGTCACCATATAAACTCTTGAGAGAAGAGGGGACCTAAAAAACCTAATTTTCATGCACATTTTATTTTTATATTAACATAATTTTCTCTCAAGAGCACATATATAGATGGAATTTGATAGTATGAAGCTACCTTGTCAGTTTTAGGATTAAGATGTTATACTGAGGTGTTTATGTTTTTTTCCTTCTTATTTACATGGTATTTTCGAGTCTAAAAACATGTCAAGAAACTAAACACTCATTATAAACCATATCTTTTGAATAAAGATGTGCTACATTGGTTAAATATAAATTACTTCTTGCCTTATTCAAATTTTTCATCCAAACATTATGTTTGTATTTTCTAAACATCATTGTTATTATATCCATTTGAGTCTAGACCATTCATCCAATTTGAAAATATCAAGTCCTTTTTTAATATAAATTAAAAATATTACCTTTCTAAGTTCTAATCTAAAATGTTATCAATTTACCTTTCGCACTTGGTTTGAGTAACTTCGGTGAAATTGTTTGTTTGGATTGAAGGCCATTACCTAGACTCATTTCCATTATATTATCATTATGGACTTAGATTATCTTGCATTTATTCATGCTCTAATTTCCTAACTACCTTATTTTTCCATGTGGCATCAATCTATTACCCATTCAATTTTGTATATATAGTTAGGAGTTCTTGTGTTATTTCACATCTTGAGCTTCTTAGTTCACTTTTTTATCTCCTTAATTAGAAAGACTTTATTCTAGATTCTCTAGTCATAAATCAACATAATTTTACCTATATTTTTATGATATTGACATATTTTGGACCTAATTTTATTGTGTTATCCTATACTTTAGGTTACAAAATTGTTTTACCCTCTTCTAAATTGATGATTTCAACCAGCCAAGGTTAAGTAAATTTATAACCTCTTTATTATAATTATGTGGAAATCATGCCATTTAATTTTATTATAGTCTCATTTTACGTTATATTTTGTCTGATTAAAGAATCCAAGCCCCTATTTAAACTTTTGAACCACATTCCATATCTTAGCAAATGTATAAAGAACCATCTTCAAAAATGACACAAAGGGATACTCGTAGTGGAGTTGCTTACAACCCTAGTTACAAGGAAGAGCATTATTATTAATAAAAACAACACTCCATCATGTTTGAGGATATCCTAACAATAATGGAATTAAAATAGGGTTAGTATAAACATAAATCCTTTGAGGATAAATATGAATCCTTTTTAAGGTTGATAGAATCAGGTACAAGATTACCACTAGATTTTCCTATGGAATAATTACACACGCTTGTATGAGTAGAGGAATAAATCTATATGAACATCTTATTCATATTATAGAAACTAATATTTCTTCCACTAGTAGAAGAAAAGGACAACTTTTATATTCCTCTCAAATTGATTAGGATATTGCTACCAAGATTCAAAATATCAGTCAACAATACATTAATCAGCTTGTTGTAGACCTAATAACATCATTAGCCATGAATTTAATCAATAATAATGTTTTTTAAGAGAAAGAGTATATAATAAACCAAGGGAATCATACCCTAGTCAATCCCACATCCACGATAGACCTTGGGGCTTCATTTAAACATAAAAATCCCATAGATGCTTCACTATATGTTTTACCTGATATGGAGCATACCTTTTTCAACCATCAGGATGCTCTTGCCCCTTCCCAAAACCAAGGGATGAAAAACTCAATGCATATTAGGGGTATTGTGAAAAAACTTTAGTAGGTTCATCCCAACTATAATATCCTTTGGTGAACTAACTATAGACTCCCCAAAACCAACAATATAACTATAGCTCACAATTGAAAATTCTAGGGACTATTTATCAACCACATAGGAATCAATGACTGGCCTATTCAAATCTAGGAGTAAACCAGAACAATTTTTTTGATTATAAGGTTTATATCCCTAACAAGACCATGCAACAGTGGCATATTCCACCCAAAAAAAATTATATTCCACCCAAAAATACATCAAACATATAGGAGTGGAATTGAATGAAAGAGATAATATCAAGACTTGAGATGGGAAACCAAGTTAAGAAATATAAGTTTGATGAGATAAGTCCATATTTTTTTGAATTAATAAATCTACAAGTCCCTTTTCCATCTTATTTTGAGGCACCCAATTTTATAAATACAAATGGAAGGGTGACCTTCGAGAGCATATCCAAGACTTTTTGTATTATGCAAGGAGTTAGCCTATAACAATGTTTATTTGCTTTATTTGTTTCCACATAGTTTGGATAGATAAGTTTTATAATGGCTCCTCAAATTACCTAAGGGATTGGTGGTGAATTAGAATGATTTATCTGAGAAATTTGTCAACAATTTCTCTTATAACAATGATTGAGTTAAAAGTGGTTTATTCATGAAAATCAAAATAAAGATATGGAAAAAGATTTAAAACATGCCTGTAATGATGGAGAGAATTAGATAGATGCTTTTAACATAGCTTATTAGATAATCTGGCTGATATTTTTGCACAAAACTTGTACCCTGAGGTGGCTCATAATTTATGACTCACTTATGCCCACATTTTTGAGGAGATCATTAACAAAGGTGTGAAAATTAAGAAGGTGTTCATTATTAGGGGCCTTATAAAGATCTAATCATAGGGTCAAACATCCAATCAGATCCAACCACCTATTCAAGTTATTACTATAGAAAAACATAAAGGTTTAATAAGAATAAGAACATGGTGGGAATTGGAGTGATAAAATATAGACACATGTAACTAGTGTAATCTTTTCCAACTCCAAATGGGTAACTATCCCCACCTAATCAATAAACCACCTTACAAAGGGATCCTCCACATAGGGCATTTAATAAGTATAGAGTATTCAACAAATTGGGAGAGCCTATTGAGACCATGTTCTAAAAGCTAGTGACAACCAATATGATTGTGTATCTTATACCAAATACATTTATAGAAGATCAACCCAAACCCAATTAGTATCAAGAATATGCATTTTATAATTTCCATCATGTTTTTAACCATGCCATTTACCAATGTGTTTAATTAAGACATCTTATTGAGGATTTTATTGAAAGTGGTGAAATTAAAATAAAGAAAATGGCATGAAACACTAATTAAAAAAAGGGAATATACAAGGACCCATTTCTTAAACATAATTAGTAGCCATTAAGGAAAAATCATAATCAAGGTCTAGTCTACCATCAACAAGGACAAAGTTAGAGACCTAATCAACATATTCATAATTAAGATCATAATACCCACACTAATAACCTGGGTTAAACCAACATTCCATATGATTATAATATCACCATGGGTCATATTTTTACAAATCACATTACCATCATTACAATCAAATCTCATGAACCATCTAATGGTTCTATAAGTATTAGACCCCCTATTATAGGGTTAACACCCTCTTCCTCAAATAATGTTCCACCAGGTTTAAGCAATTCTTTTGGGCCTCAATTTTAGAGGGTTATTATTTTTGGATCTCTACCTCCTCTTTCTCATTATATTGGTTCTTTGCTAACTCAAAATTGAGAAATTGCAAACTAGATGCTCATGAGTCACCATCCAAGTCCCTTTTATTTATTCTTCTAATTATAATAACTCCCTACCAACTCTAGATTTTGTAATCACAACTAAAGTCTCATGAGTCACCCTCTAAGTCCATTTTCCTTCTTACAACACTAGACCAAAATTAAACACAATGCCTTCTGATCCAAATATTAAAACTATACTAGCTAAAGACAAACCCTCTTATTCCTCCATTAAAAATCCATATAGTATCCAAGACCAACTAAGCATAACCCCTGCACAAATTTATATCCTAGATTTTTTTTTTAAACTTTAGAAGTCTATAAAACTATATTAAATAACTTCTTTCAATGATCCACTATTCCCCAAGATAATAACCCTAACCAATTTTAGACACTTTTAGGGCATTTATCTCCTAGCCACCAAATTACATTTGATCAATAAGATATGTCTTCTCTTGGTCATAGCCACAATAACCCCTTGTTCATTAAGGTTGTTATAGAAAACAATAAGATCAAGTGGGTTTTTACAGAGAACGGTTCAGGGATGAACATAGTGTCACTCAATTTGATACAATGATTTGGTTATAAGGACATCCAACATAAGACAATCACAATAAAGTCATATGACTTGTCTGAAATATAATCTTATGGAACTATTTATTTGCCAATTATTGTTGGGTCTATATCCCATAATACTCTATGCCATGTCATGGACATTAAATCCATATAATATACTTCTTAATGATCCTTGTATCCATGAAATATCAGATATCCCATCTACCTTACACTAGTTCCTCAAGTTCCCCCATGTTGGAGTTGAGGTTACCATTCATGTTGATGTATATCCCTACCAATATTGCAAACACCTATAAGCTAAATTTATAAATTATAACTATTGCCCTAGTTTTGAATTCATAGAAAATAATAAAAAATAAATAATTTTAGAAACACCAAAGTCTAATTATATCAACCCAAGTGATCTTGCTTCCACTTAGGTCGATCCATTCCCCATAACATTTGCAAAATAGGTCATTATTGAGGATGCTAGCATTTCCACACACCATTTGAAATATGCATTCCATATTTCAAAATTACCCAAGTCTCCTAAGTCTTATGTCATACCCAAACCTTCAAAAATCCATTTCAGATCCAACATGATTTGGAAAAATAAGAAAGACATGTAGAAACCACCAGTGATATTTGTCCCAACAATTTCACCAAATTAAGATAAAGAAGCCTTTACTAAAGGAGATTGGTTATATTGTGATAGACTTGATAATTATTTTCAAAATATAAATTAATGTATCCCTAATTGGATTATGGATAACTTGGATTATACATGTAAAGGCCTAGGGCCATGAGGGCAAGGTATCCTAGAACCATTGCCAGCTAGTAAATATACTAGGAGTCAAGGTCTTATATTTATACCACTTGGGGGTGACCTCATGTATTTTGATATTGATTCTTTTGAATCAACTAGTGATGAGACTAATAACAAAGATGAAACATCCCATTATAGTTCTTATGATGAGCTATCTAACACTGATCTATTTGACTCCAACTCTATTATGACCATTACATCCTATTATCCAATTAACAATTGCCATCTTGACCTCATTTATTGGGATTAGAAAAATTCTATTATACCCCTCAAAAGATTTAATAATGAGGAATATATTTCCAAATACATGGGACTTAGATATGGATTTCCAATTGGTGATCACAAGCAAGGATTTGACTTCTCTTTGGACTCTATCACCTACTTTAGAGAGTAGGTAAACTTTCTTGGTCACATAAAAGATAAAGAAAATCAAGATCTTTGGGTGAAAACCTTTATGAATTTCTCATTTATTAGGGAAAAATTAAAGAAAAATATAATCCCTTGAGTGAAAACCTATTTTAATCACTCTTAGATGAGGGAAATTGTTCATCTCTAAAGGAAGCACAGTGTCTACCAAGTCCTAGCTTTATAGCTAGTGTTATTATCACATCTGAACATCATAGAGTCTTTCAACATCTTGATCTAAAATTTCCATATGTATTTTCCAATCAGATACTACCTATACCAATAGACTTAGATTATCTAATTATCCTGAGCTTTGGGAGAAACAACCAAAAGCTGAAGTAGAAGAAGAAGATCAGGATCAAACACTACCCACTATTTTAGAGGATGGTTCTATGTTCCTCATATAAAACACCACTAAAGTGAACTTAGGAAATTATGAATATCCCAAAATTATGTATCTTGGATCATCCCTCACTAAAATATATCTTGAATACATTGTCAACATTCTAATGGATTTTATTAACATCTTTACATGGGATTATTCTAGCATGCCAGGCCTAGACCCTGACTTGGTTTTGCATCATCTTATTATATATCTAGATGCCAAGATAGTCAAGAAAAAATTTATAAAGATGCATCCATGCATCACTATTTTATTAGAGATGGAAAAAATATTGGGAGTTGGCTTCATCAAACCATTGGAATATTTTGAATGGGTATCAAACATAGTCCTAGTAAGTAAAAAGTCACAGGGCATACACATTTATACTCATTTTTGAGATATCATCAAAGCATGTCATAAATATGATTTCCATCTACCTAACATAGACATGATTTTTTACTCTAATAATGGGTATGAAATGTTATCTCTCATGGATGGACTCTCAAGATATAATCAAATCAAGATAGCTCAAGAGGACCAGCATAAAACTACATTCACCACACCATGAGCAACATTATGTTACCAAGTCATGACTTTTGGGTTGAATAATGATGACACCACATATAAAAATGTTATTAATATCATCTTCCATGATATGATACCTGATATTTTTTAAGACTATGTTTATGATATTTTAGCAAAATCAAAAACACGTGCTAAACATCCTGATGATTTGTAGAGAATATTTGAGAGACTTCATAAGTTTAAGGTTAATATAAATCCTAAAAAGTGTGTCTTTGGTATCACATCAATAAAATTTATAGGATTTATTGTATCATAAAGAGGGATTGAAGTATATCCTGCTAGGTCAAGGCTATCATGGAAATGCCTCCACCTTCTAATCTGAAATAGCTCTATAGCCTACAAGGAAAGATTCAATCTATTCATAGGTTCATGTCACAACTAGAAGATAAGTTTCATCATTTCACAAAAATTTTGAATAAAGGGGTCACATTTTAATGGGATAATTAATGTCAAAAATTAGTTGTAAATTTCACAACATACTTAGCCAACCTGTCAGTTTTGAGACCGCCAACACCTTGATAGCAATTAATTCTTTATATCTTATCCATAGAATATGCACTTGGGACACTCTTGGCCCAACATGATGAAAAAGGAAAGGAACACACAATATCTTATTTGAGATTAATACTTGTAGCATATGAACATAATTATATGCCTATTGATAAGGCTTGTTTAGTAATGGTGTTCACTTTCCAAAAGTTGTGACACTACATGTTGAATAATAAAACTATTTTTATTGCTAAAGTGGACTATATAAAATATTTATTGTCCAAATAAACTCTTAAAGAATGCATGGAGAAATTTTTCATGATCTTGATTGAATTTTATGTTGATTCCCATAACTAAAAATGTATTAAGGCATAGGTCATTGGAGATCAACTTGCAGAAGATCCTATTATAGAAACTCAACCACTCACATTTGATTTTCTGAATGATTCTAAAATGATAGTAGAAGAGGTGGTTCATGAACCTAAATAGTGTAAATTATACTTTGATTTCTCCTTTACATTCTAAGGATATGGATCCAATATTTTATTGTTCACACCATAAGGAGACCTCATCCCCAAGGCTTTTCATATCAACTTTCATTGCACTAAAAATATGCCCAAGTATGAATCTCTTATTGTAAGAATTCATCTTGCAATATAGTGGGATAGACAATAATTAGTGGTCTATGGGGATTATCAATTGATCATTAATCATACCTGTTATCACCAAATCTTATACCTTATAAGAATTTATTCAAGCTTCTTCTAGATTTGAGAAACATGGGAACATTTCTAGGTATGTGGGTGTACCTATATTGGAAATAAGTCTCTAGATTTAAGGGATAGCTCCTTGAATGTATATTGAAATGATCTTGTCTATACCAACTAATTACTTATAGGGGAAATAGTTAGAGAATGCATGAATTGAACCTACTTTAAAGGAGGTGATGCATCAAATGTTCAAAGATCCACTCTCAAAATTGAACTTGTTAGCACACTAATAGACTATGAATAGAACTAATGCAGTGTCTAAACTAGTTTTAAAGAAACAATGCTTCACTTAGAGGTCAATTTTATGGACTTAGGATAGAGGGAAATGAGGTTAAGGATTGATTAAAAGAACTTAAAGTTAATAATCCACTCTATAACTAAGACATCAACATTAAGATATGCTAAATGACTTATAATAAACATTTATCAGCACTTAGGTTGAACCAATACCTACAAAATGGAAGATGACAACCACTTTTACATATAAAAAATGAAAAACACTAAGCACAAATTATTAAACAACTTTAAAATTCTCTATTCATTACTCTAAGAAGTGCCAAATATAATTTCTAGCAGAGTCTAGTCATACCAGCCTAAAGGATGTCAAATAATAGATCAAAGGATATATGTATATAAGAAAGGGACTTTAGAGAGAGACTTTGGTGCTAAAAAAGTATTAAAATATCTCAACTCCATTTTAACCACATTTACAACTGATTCTACAAACTATGCTCATTCAGACCTTCTGATTGATTTAGGTCACTTCAAGTAGTTACACAGTTACATTATTCCCTCATTGATGATCCCTAATGGTTACAATAGTAGGATAAATTTATTCCAATATGGGTCATGGAAATGATATAGTTACAACCATAAGATCAATATGTTATATCTTTGTCCTAGTGCTAACTATTCTTCATTAGTTCATTATGGCATGTAAAGGTGGAGAGAAGGGTCCTTTTCATGTAGTTGGTCCTAGAGATGAAACCGTTGGGGGATACATGTATGCCTTCATGGAATCCTTTGAAATGATTGCTCTTGTTCAAACTAGATCATGCTCAAACTCATCCCCATGTTCATAGGTCCACTATAGATAGAAAACCAATCTTAGACTGTTGGTTTTCTTATAGTCATCATGTGGATGGGGGCCTATAAACCACATAGCTTTGTTTTAGACTCCCATTAGGTCTAAAAAGACCCATTTTGTCTTTGTAGGGACCTAATAGTTCACCATGTACATGGATCCCTTTAATAATAGTGAACACAGTCACAAAACAAACCCTACAAGCTATACAAAGTCAAACCAAAATTCCATATTCAGATTTAATGGCATCCCTTTATGTTCCGTATGTCTGAATGCATGGTTATGTCCACTCCTTGGTGTTTGATCGAGCTCTAATGGTAGAATTATGACCCTAAAAGACCTATGTTTACCTTGGTCTAAAATTCTCCTTTAGTTTAACTTTTCCCATCAAAAATTGCTTAGGCTAATCAAAATGCTCCAACTTATCTTTACTCTCATTGCCTCATAGATCCCTATTGAATTATTGACTTATCTCATACCATAAATATTTATTTTCATGATAAAATGTGATATATCAATCCTCTATCATCTTGAATGTGATCATTCCACTTGTTAGTCATGCATTGATCTTAGAATCCTATTGTCAGTCTGCTACTTTATGTACTTATGTTATGTGGTGGTGTCTTGAGCTCCTTTACTTTTTGACTCATCTCACAACATCAAATCAAGATGTATGAATGAAAACCAACCATTGGATTTGTCTAGGTCCATTTTATTTGTATTGAGCATATACCATTAGATATCTACTTAGTTAATCCACACCATCAGATCTTGTTTAACTTGTATCTCTTTAATGGTCTTTAACCCAGGGACCTTTTGACTTGTTTGACCCTAACATGAACCATTAGGTCTCAAGTTTTAGTATGCAAGCACATTGATCATTATATCTTGATCAAATTTAAATATTTTAATGACCTTTTGAACCCAAATAGTTACTTTATAGAGTTCAAACTTGATGTTAGTGCTAACATCTTATGTTGCAGGTCCAAGTTTGAACACATAAATTAAGCTATAAATCTTGTGTAAACATGAATTTTGTAGATTATGTCCCTAATATGAATAATAATATGGTGATATAATATCTTGGATCATGAGGCTTTTTTAGGTTCATTTATAAAATTCACAAATAAGTTGACTAATGTGTTTTCATGTGACATGCAAGATGGCCTGGCCCTTTAGACTTGTAAGCTAAACTTTCAAGGCTTGGATATTGATATAGAAGACTCATCAAGATATGAAAATTTTACATAATTATCTTGGTACCATGGATATTTATCACACATGGTCTTATGGTCATGCAAGGCTTTTTGAGCATATTTATAAAATTCTCAAGTGAACTAGTATAGTCTGGTTCTTTATGACATCCTGATGATGGCCTGGCTTCACAAAGCTTGTTCCTAAACTTTTATAGATCTAAATGGACTTCCTAAGGCCTATGTGTGACCTTTCCATGATCCTAACTATTTGGATACCATGAAAACCTTCCACTTGTATATATAACCCTAAAATGACCCCTAAGACACCAAATGACACAAAGACTAAGCTAGATTATGACCAAAGCTAGAATGGCATATGAAATGACATAAAATGAGATACAAAATACCCTATGTCATTATAAAAATACCCTATATATGATTCTAACTATAGGTGGTTGAGCCATTTTATCCTATGGGAAAATTGGTCAACAATACCATAGATCAATATCAGACTTGAGATGATAAGCTTGAACCCTACAAGCACATTATGGATAATCTCAATTCCCACTTCAAGTCCCTATAATTTGAATAGTTACCATAGGATAATAAAATATTTGCCAATGCAATTGCAATAATTGGGTCCATGGTATAAATTATTAGTAGTATTAGAGAGTATCAATTTATTATTATAAATCTTCTATAGCCTATTCATATATTACTAGATTAAGAGAGGGTATGCATAATTATTGGTCCCAATCCACCAATTTAACTACCTTGATTACAAGACATTTATAATTATTTCCATGACCAAGTCATTCCTCCTAACCTTTCACACAATCACCAAAAAATCTTCATCCATCACCTAGCTCATTGTACCTTTCTCAAAAACACTCTTTATCATAAAGGCTATGATGAAACACTTCTTTGTTTTTTTATCTTTAGGAGAATCCAAGTTAAATTTTAAAGAGGTTCATGAAGGAATGTCTAGGGCCCACACCAATGGTGTAGTCTGAGCCAAGAAACTCTTTAGAATAGGATACTATTATCCCAAGTGGAAACATATGATTGTAATAATGTTAAGAAGTGTATTTCTTACCAATACATCTGATCACTACACCATGGCCATTCTCTACATAGGGTCTCAATCTCATTAGGAAAATCAACCTAAACTCTTACAATGGCCACAAACACATTTTCATTGCTACCAAGTATTTTTCTAGGTGGATTGAGGCCATTCCTCTCACTTACATCACTAAGAAGTAGATTGTAAAATTTATCCATTACCATATCATCTATCAATATGGTATCCCAACCCATATTATATCTGATAATGGTGGATCATTTGTAAACTAATATGTTAAAACTCTTTTCACCATGTTCAAAATCAAACATAAGAGATCCACACCATATAATCTACAAGGCAATGGTCAAGCTGAGGCATCCAACAAAACCATTATCATAATTATGAATAATATTGCCAATTATGTTAGCCATAATTAACACTTGTAAATTTTCTTTCCTTTTGGACCTATCACACTAGTCATCAAACCCCTATAAGAGCCACTCCATATTCCCTAGTTTATGTCACAAAGGTTATTATCCCAGTTGAGGTAGATCTACCTTCACTATGGATATCCTTGGAGAACATTATGGATGATGAAGATTATAAAGTTTCTAGGTTTTAAGAACTATAACTCCTCGATGGAAATCATTTAGCTACCCTGGACAACTTGAAAGCATATCAAAATAGATTATATTGAAGATATAACAAGTGTATTATCCCTTCAAAATTTGAAGTTGGTGACTTGGTATTGAAGGATAACTAAAATAACACTAATGTTGAATTCAAGAAGGGTAATTTTCAACCCAATTAGCTAGGCCCATATGTAATCACAACAAATTATGGATTGATGGCATAAACATTGGCTATTCCAAATGGTAAAGAGATCTCAAAACCTATGAAAATTGTACACCTCAAGTGGTTTTATGCTTGACAATGTTTTTTGAACTATTATCTATAATAACCCTTAATTGGGTGTAACTTATGTTGAATTCATTTATTCCACCATTATACGTATTCTCTATACCATTCTACTCTCGACCATTGTAACTCTAGACTAGTGTACCTCTATAATATTATAATCATATACCATTGTAAACCTAGACCATTACACCTTTGTACCATTGTAATATATTTTATTCCATCCTATACTATTGTAAACACACTAATATGGACCACTATAACCCCATTACCCTATACCATTTTGGACCGTTGTCATTAGGATCATTTATATTTCATTGAACCAATTTTACTTCCATTCTAGACTATTGTACCTAATAACCAATTATTATATTGATTATGATTCATAAGCATTATGGGCACATTCATTTCATATTCTATAAATTAGTTTAGCTTGGACATTATTTTGTATCTTCTTTTTACATACAAGTGTACAAAGATATGTCATCACATGGTTTTTTCCTATTAGATAGTTCCTCATATTTCTTCATCATTATATATTGTTATATTCTTATTTGTCTTCTACTTGGTATTCATTGTAACCTTCATAAGATTACATGGGATGTTGTAGCTAGTTTTAAGCTGTTATTATAAATACTACCCTTGGGCATGCATCTCCTTAGCTAGTTGGTTCTATGTACCATTGTTTATATCCCTATGCAGCTAGTTTAGTTGATGTTTGAAATATTACCTATGGAAGTGCATCTCCTCAGTTAGGTAGTTCCCTATTCCTTTTGTTAATATTTTTTTATTACTTATCCTAAAAACATAAAAACATAAAAAAATAATGCAACCAAAATAATAAAAACATTACCTTGAACCTTTGTTTATTCTAATCCTGAACATTCTCATTATTTTGTGAGAAACTTGAACCATGATCTTGTCATTTTTCAGGTTGTACCAATTAATGTATCATAATTATCAATTGATTTGAGACATTTATAAAAACCCTAAATATTTTTAAACATTCTATAAAAAACCTTAAAATGACAAATTCATGAAAATTGGATTAGGATTTCCATGAGGGATATAAAGCTATCAAATTTTTTGGGTTGGGTTATCTTGTTAGTTTAGTTTATTTATAAACCACCTTGGTATTTTTACTCCCATATATTGAGAGAAATACATTGGCCTAAGGTCTGTATGGACTATGTAGGCAACACTTGGATACATGGGGTATCTTGGGTTAACTCACCCACATTCATACTTTCTTTTCTTTTTTTACCACTTCTTTGCCTTAAAGATCCTAGGGCCCTTAGCTATTTCACAAGTAATCAATTGTACTTTCATTTCCCCATCCGTATTTTCTCTCATCCCATGCTCTCACCATTTTTTGATACCCTTATGTGTATTGTTCATTTGAATAAAATCCATTTTTGTACTCTTGGTTTTTCTTATGCTCTTACCATTTTATGAGTTTTTTTTTCTATTTTTCAACCTTAGATGCAGTGGGAACTCTAAATTCTTGATTTAATTCATTTTTTCAAGCTCATATATTATATTTTAGTGTGGTTTCAACCTAAAACCATACTCTCTTTTTACGCACTCACCATTTTGTGAGACCATTCTCCTATTCCTCTATAACACAATCATGTTTTCTTATCACCATTTTATTTTATCCCATATCTTGGGAGAACTACTTTTGGCCTAAAGTTTATGTTGGATCTTACATACATGAAACTATGTAGGTAGTATCCACTTATCTTGTGCATCTAGAGCAAGCTTAGCCACCCCTTCCTTTTCTTTTATCCCTCCCATTTTTTGTTGTTGTTGTTGTTTCCCTATCATCTAGGGGTACCTTTGTGTCCATTGTTCTTGTTTCATTATACCAATATAGTTATCACTTATCCTAGGGGTCACCCTATCATAGAGAATAATTCCTCTATTACACATGTATGAAAAATTTATTTTTTATTTATACTAACATTGTAATTAACCATTATTTTTGTATTGTTGTTTGTTTCACTTTATTTGTGTAGATTAGTTTCTTTACTGTATTTTTCTTTGCTTTGGATTATTTTGTTGGTTTTGATTGATTTGTTCATTTGTATTATGTTTATTTCTTATATATTTGTGTTTTTTTGTTTATTTTTTATTTTATTGATGTTTTGTTATGTTTGTTTATATTTTATTTGTTTTTATCTCTTTATTTGTTTGTTATTTTCTTTTCAGTCAATGTATTATTATTACAATTTGTTTTCACTTACATCTTGATTATCCATATCATGTATTTCAGTTACAATTTTTTATTTAGTCTTACACTTGATTTATTTGTTATATTTATAATTGGGATTTGATTATCTATATCTTATTCCTAGGTCATTAATATTTACATTTAAATTAACTTTTCCATTCTTAGGGTATATATTTCCATTTTAGTTATTTATAACTATCATGCATAATATCAAAAGATAAAGTAAAATTGTTCTCACAAAGTCTATTCTAGCATTGTGATTATAACATCTATATGATATATCAAAGCTAGCCAACTACCTTAACACATGCTTGAATCCATGAGTGATAAATAAGAGGAACACATGATTTGTTATGTGTTTATACAGATGTGCATCTTTGAATATATACAAATTTAAGTCATACACCATAAGAATATGATAATCAACAAAATATCTCATAACCATGACATAAATAATAACTGAATAAAACATATAATAAGGGGTACACACCACATACATGGTAATACAATTATACAAATATTGTATAAGGCACATATAATATTTTTTCCTACTTAGGCATTATGCTTTCATTTGGTTATTCTCCTAGAATTATATTGATTATTTGGTGACTCTAGTTTTAAATCAAGACATCCTCCTTGTTGATTGATTATTGAGATGGCATCAACAACATTCCTCCTTAGACACATTTGGCTTACATGACTAGTTTACCATAAATTTTTCACACTATTATACGCTACACTAATTAATCTATGTTTTTCCCTATATATACAGTTATCAATGGGTGTATTCTTCTCCCATATTATACATTCATCACCCTATAAAAAAAATCTTACTCTACTCTTGGTCTTGCACCATGCTCAACTAACACAACCATTGAATCCCATATGCTCATTCTATTGAGATTACATGAGTAATGCCTATTATCACCTCATCAAGCATCCCCTTAGATAGTGGGGAATCCCTCCATGACAAATTGGTAGCTTCTTATTTTCTACCAACCTTGGGTTACAATCCTTGATCTGCATCTTGTGAGGTGAAACTTACACCTCCTTCATTACAATTGAGGTTGAGGCTCAGGTTGAGGCTATGGCTGAATTTTCATTGGTTGTTTTTATAGTAATTATTCCATAAGGTCCATCACTTGGTATAATGTTTGGAAAATTCACACATTCACCTCATAGATAATTTTAGGCCATGGTGGTTGTCGATCATCTCCACCTCCATTTCCATTATTTTCATTTTATGCCATTATCAACATTCACGCTTCTTTTCTTAGTCAAGACCCTAAAAAAAATGTTTGCATTACAAAAAATTTCTCAAGTTGATGGATTATGTAGCCTACATAAACATTTCTCCTTGATGATGTTTTATCCACTTTGATGATTGAATGGGTCTTCTGATGTCTTTAATTCTACAAAAATAGTTACACCACTTGGAATGGTTATGCCCACTTACCTTTTGGTGTTGACACGTAATCCCCAGTCAAATGGTCATATCAATAAGGTGATCAAGTAGAGTCATAATCTCCTTTATTTATCATGCCATGACATATTGTATATGTCCATGTCATATGATCTACATTTGATGTGTTTTTTTTGTATCTTGATGCCCTTATGGGGATAGTGGTTTCTTGAACAGCTATCAAATCTACCCCACCTTCTCCAATTTTATATACAATATCTTAGGTCATAAAGCTTCATGTTTTCAAGATCCCACTTAGTCAAACCAATAGATCACTAGTACCAGGGTACTAGGATATAGGATGCATACATAGCCACCTTTTTCCAATACTAGATATACAACTATTGAATTAGGCATGGTCCATCTTCTATCTCTCAACATGCTAATGCTTTTTTACCAAAAAAAATATGAAAACCTTTAAATAAATTATATATAGGTCTCCACTCAACTACAACCCATAAAACATGGCTCATAGTAATGTTGGAATTTTGATAAAGAGATTATTCAGATCCTGATAGATGCCCATCTTATAAAACTTGAATCGTAGTGATAGATGATACCATTTTGCTTATGCCCTCACACAATTTAAGAAGTTGTAGCCTCCTCACAAAGGAACCCTTCCTTTGGCTCAGCTCCATAAAAGGTAATTTGTGATGTTTAGCATTGTTTTAGGCACTTATTTATCCTACCTTGTATGTTAGTAGTCTCTAATCCTATTGAATATGGGATTATTGTGTTGACTTATTACTATTTACCAATATTTTAAGCCTATTTTATGAGTATTATAAGTGCACATGCTCTCAATTTTGTGAGAGTTATATTGTCAACATATAATGAGTTAAGATACCCCAAAAATTACAAAAATGTTCAAAACATTTTAAAATCTAAAATTTTTGAAAAATCAGCTTACAATCTCCTAGAGATATCTAAAGCCCCCAAAATCCACAAAAATTTGTCTAGTCTAAACATGATCACCCATCCTTGATTTTCCCCACTGGGCACATCCTATTTTTGGTTCCAATCCATTCTATAACCATTAGGGGTGTGACCTTCCATTCACATGTGACCTTCACTTATTATATCTTTATTTATTTTCTTGGTGTTTTGTTATGCTTTTTTCTTATCTTTTGTTTTACTATTTTGTCTTATTTTTCACTATTATCTTTGAATAAATTTCATCAACATTTTGAGTCTAGCCTTAACTTGGGTGTGACCTATTTACATTTATATTTAAATTTATTTTTTATTTGTTTATTTTTTAAGTACGCATTGTTAATACATGTGGATTTTTATTATTCATATCTTGATTCCAAGTTGTTTCACAGTTTGTTCTTGATTTTTTTTATACATTATTGTTCCTACTTTAATCTTGATCATTCATATCTTGATTTTAAGTTAGGTTACATTTTTGTATTTTTATTTTTCTCTTTGTTTTTGTTTGTTTTTTCTTTAAGCGTAAATAGTTATAACTTTAGTTTTGGTAATTTTTATCACTATCCTTAGTTATAAATATTTGCATTTGAATTGGTCAATCACAAATTAAATACAATATGTTGTTATAATCTATTCATACTTGTGATTCATAATTTCATTTTTCTAAATTAAAAACCAAGTACTCCAAAGTCCAATAGTCAATGTGGTACTGAATATCATCTTTGAACACACTATCCTACATATCCACTACCTAAATAAGATATCATAAACATAATTAAACATTGGTCATTATTTATTATATTCTTCATTCCTTATTATATTTTCTCCCACTTCTATGAGAATTAATTTGGCCTGAGGTCCATCTGGACTATGTAGGCAATGTTTGGATACATGACATATCTCAGGTCTACTCAGCCACCCTTATTCTTCTAATCATCTCTTTCATCACTTTGTGCATCCTCATATGCCTAATTTTTTGTGGATTATTTATTAATTATACCCTTGTATATATATTTGTGCCTTCTCATATTTAATCTATGAAATATGTTATATTCTTGATCTATGCTTGCCAATTCACCCTACTAGGGAAAAATCAATTATCAATGGTCAAAATCAGGCCTCTTAGGGAAAAATTAATTTATCAACCAATAAAATATGATTTATTAAAGAAAATTATTAATTCATTTACCTCCTTTCTCTAGATCAATGCTCTCATTTTGTTATTCTAATTCCAAGCACTACAGATTTTGCCCTTGTTATGGTAATTCAAAGTATCCAAGTTATCTCAAGATTGATCATTCACTAAGCCCATAAATTTTTCCCTCTTTTGGGTATGTTAAAGTGTGTCACTTATATTTTTGGATTTCATTCTTCCCACTCCCTCCCCCTTGCCTTTGGGCCCATTATATTCTATTCTATTTTGATCATTATGAATCAACACATGTAAGCATTAGCTCATATGTATTTAATCTCATCCATGGGTTAATTTCACTCTTTCTCTCTTTTTAAATATTCTATTCCTTTCTTTCATCCCCACATTCCCTTTTGAGGGGGTATCATGTGTCACTAATTATTTATTCAATCATTTTTTCCCAACTTCTTCTTAGCAACCTTTTATTCTTTGAAAAGACATTTTTTTGACTAAATGTCTTTCCCATCTTCTAAAGATAAGGGAATAATGTATACATACAATTCCTATCACTATTGTGATAAAAATTTTAATCTAAATGATATTTCATAATAATTCACAATCTAGACCAAAATCACTAAAACACTCTAAATCATTCAAAATTGTCACATACAGGTGTTGATTTCTGTTAATGTATCCCTGAATGGGGAAATGGAATTTTATATTATTTTTATCTTTTCTTAAATAATTTTGAGTCAAATTTTGACAATGAAAAAAGAATCCTATACCACTAAATTATTCTAATTTAGTAGCACACATCATGTGCATGTGTTATTTTGCATCAATAATACCCTAATTAGGGTATTAACCCATACACAACTAACACCTTCTTCTTATTATACTCCAATCAAATTATGACTTGGTTAAATGACATTTATAACAAGGTTGATTAAGCATACAATAAATTTCCAAATAATTACATAAAATTAATCAAAGTCACTTAAGAAAATAAATCTAAATTAAGATCTTAAGTGGAAATTCCATGATATTTTATAATATCTATTTATTATAAATTCATAATCAAAAAATTCAAAATATTAGGCTTATTCATCATTGCATTTGTGAGTTTTCAAGCCACTTAAAAAATATATGGATTGGGTGGAGGACATAATCATTTTGATCTATGTCTCTCACATGGACCTCATGGTTAGCCTAACTCAAATTAGGGTTATTTTGAACTTAACCATGATTATCTCTAACCTAACTACACTTAGGTTAGAGTTACATTTGGAGGCTATAAATACAAGGCCTCACCTATTTATATTTAATATTTATTTATAAAAACTTATTATGCATAAATTATAATATAAAATCTTAACCTATATGCACAAATTGACAAATCTTATGAGCCTAAGCCATTAGTGTACTAGTAAATGGGGGAGCATGCTACTCTTCATTGACACAAACTTGGAGCAACAAATCTATGGAAAACCATATTTCTTGGTTGATATTGGAAGGAGGTATGTTACTTGGAAGGTTTGATTCTATTTATTTATTAATTAGATCTTATAATTCATTAGCAACACCCCTTGAGGCAGTAAGCTTGATATGTTAGTTTCTTTATGCTTATTTTTAGAGGTTTTCTTGACTAGTGCATGAACTAACACATATCATAATCTTTATTTACACTATATATGTGATGTACCTATGTTTTATATGGAAATAGGGGAAAATAGGGAATCTTTACTCCCTTAAATGCTTGATTGAATGCCTTTGATAAGTTTCCCTATGAGTAGGTAAGAATTTGTTAGGCGAGAAATAAATGAGGGTTGATCTTTTATATATATATATATATATATATATATATATATCCCTTTAGATAATATCTCATATTAAATCACTTAGGCCAACCAGAGGTATATGTTCTATATGAAAATTAGATGACTTAAAGGCATTAGAAACTTGTGTTAGGATAGGACACTTGAGTCAACATAGACATATGACTGGGATGCATGTGTCTAGGTAACTATAAAATAATCATAGGCTTAGAACTTGTCAAGATATAAAATAATTATGTTTACAATAATATAAGTATGATAAAAGTTTTGATTTATTATAATAACATTGGTTGGACTAAGATATAATCAAATTGGTATAGATAGATACTATATGTGAACCTTTCGGTAGCATGAAGGTCTAGAAGATGAAGGTATAATAATGATAGGTATTTTCCAAGAATGCAAGATTCATATGTTATATGAGTCATAAACAGTGTCTACATTTCCCCCTTTTAATATATTAATTAAATTTATATTTTAAAAGAAAATAAATGTGTCCCTCGGTGTGTATAACACACCTTATCTTCACATGAGTCCAAATTGAGTGTTTTTATAGTGACTAACCTAAAACCAAGAGCATGTTATAGTATATAATAAATGCATATAATTTGAAATTTAAATAATTTGAAATGATTAAAATTAAAGAGAGAAAGGTTTAGGAGTACACCTATCTATCAATGTAATTAGTTTGCCTTTTTATAATTTGATTTGAAAGTATGTATCATTATGAATAATTAAAACTAAGATTAGGATAAATATAAAATATGTAAAGTACATAAATATATAAATATTAAAGGATCAAACCTTCACCTATACTTTAAGTTAAAGGTGATTTTTTACTTAATAGTTGTGATTAGTTTAACCGTATAACCCAATCATACTTATAACCTAGTGACTGTGAGTGAACCAAGTCAACTCACTATATAAATAGAGTGAGGTTGGATGATATAATCAATTATAAACTATAAAATTAGAAATATTGAGTGATTTAATCACCTCAACCATATCATAAAGTGAACCAACTACTATAATATATTATCTCAACATAGTTCGTAACAGTCTAACTTGGTGAGCTAAAGTCTATAGAAGTGCTTTGAAATTTGAAAGCTGATTTGATTTTTGAAATTTAGGCACCCTTTTATATAACATATTTTCCTTATGTATGTCTCATGTTTAAACATGGGTATAAAAATAGTACCAATTTATATAATTATACCACAAATGTATATCTAAATCACATAACTATGCATTTTGGCCAATTTACAAACTGTGCAAGTGTGGAGAACATGTTTCCAAAACATAGCCCCACTATATATCTAAAACTAAAACTAATATAAGTATGGAGAACATGTTTCCAAAACATGCACCTATTTTATAATTTAATTTAGTGAACTATGAATAATGTGGAAGTCATGCCTCTATGACATCCCCCACTAATATCCCCCCCTTTTAAGGTGAGGGGAAATATAAATTAGTAGTCACCTTCCTTTAAAATGATAAGATAATTATATAATATTTTTATGAACCATATAAAATATATAAGTAACAAGTCTACGTAGATATATCATTGAATCATGTAGAATGTGATCAAATCAAGTCCTAATATGCATGATGTGAATCATGGAAACATCTAGATAGTAATAGTAGAATATAAACAAAAATCAAGGACACATAAAAGATCACTCAAAATAAAATCAAAAGATGATGGTCGAAGGAGACCTCAAATAAGGGGCATGTTCAAATGCCACACAATCTAATAAACATGAGTTATTCAAATGTCCACAAAGTAAGGAATGATATATTTAAATGTCCATCTAACAAACCACAACATATATGGCATGATCTAAAAACATACGCATGTGGGGCAAAATAAATGGAGAATATTCAAATTATTGAATAAATAATATAGTGCATAGCAATATAAATCAAGGAACACAATCAATGAAGTGAAAAATTGCAAACATAGACAATAATCAACCAACATAACATAACATATTAGCATATGGATAATATGTGTTAGAAAAAAATGTTAAATACATAGCATATCAAGTACACTACAGAAGATATAAGTATGGATAAAGGCATGTGTAAGTAAATAACCTCAAACATGATAATGTAAAGTGATCATAAAATTATATAACCTGGGTGTATAGTGATCAAAGAATAAAATTCCCCCGATGTCCACATGTCATGAATAGAAATAAATGATATGTTATCTACCAACATGGAACCAAAAACATATATGCCAATGAATCAATAAAATATGTAAAAGCTGAAAATATTTTTGGTTTTTTTTAAATATTTTTGGAAAATGTTAGATATCTCAATATATATACTTATGTAAGTGCATAATATTCATTGGGTTTTTTAGAAGTTTTTCTTCAAGTGTAGCTAGGTGGTACATGCCTTTTCATAATTTTTATCTAACTATAAATGGTCCTAAATAATTTAGTTTGAAATTTTCTTTATTGTTTTTTCTTCATTGATATTATTTTTATTTTATTTTGTTACCCTAAAATCTATATTAGGGGAATCTAGGGTTAAAGGGTTATAAATAGCCTAGGGCACAAGGATGGTAAATTGTCTCTATATTAAGCCAAATAATTTACAAACTCATATAAACATATATTGAAGTTATTATATGATAAAAATAAAAAGTATAACTATGTCAGATATTGTAATGATAATGAAGACAAAATACTTAGTTCTAATGATAATACATATTGGATCTAGAATAAGAAAGAATAAGACTGAATTGGATTTTGGATCAGTCATCAAGTTCTAGATTAAGCATTTCTATGACCTTGAATACTTGCATTGACCTTAGATAGTAGCATCAACACTTCTATATAGAATTTAGATACATGTGTCGTGTATGAAATACCTATTGGATCTAGATTTAAGCATCTATATTGTTATGGGTTTTATGTCACCTTCACTCTAGTGTGATCATATTTAGATCATGGGTTATCACTCCTTGTCAAATAACAAAACCCTAGTTCTTCATCTTCATAGTGGCTATTATAAAAGTGGGTTCATGGGTGCACAATATTGATCTAAACTAAATAACCCTTTGTCAATGAGTGTTTCCTATATATACAATACTCAAAAGAGGGACTTAAAATTATGTAATTCTCCCCTACATGTTGGCTTGTTTTTGTATAAGGATGCAATATTTTATAATCAAGTACATAAAATGACATAGCTTGTAACCTAGAGAATTTGGCTCATGGGATGTTCCTTCAGTAATTCAAACCTATATATATGCTACCCCTATGACCTTTATGTTAATAAGGGAAAATATGGAAGATTTGCACACTTAAATTCTTGATTTAATGCCTCTAGTAAATTTCCTTGTGAGTATGTAAGAATTTTATAAGTGAGGAATGAATCAAGGTTGATTTTTTTATTTTTTTTTGTGTATGTGTGTCAATCCATTTAGATAATATCTCACATTAAAGAACTTAGAAAAACCATAGGTATATATTATATTTATAAATTAGATGAATTTAGGGCATTGTACATGTATATCAAGATAGAAAACGTACATCAACATTGACATTTGATTTGAATGCAAGTGTCTGGGTAGCTATAAAATAGGTACATATCCAAAACTTGTAGGGATAGAAGATAATCAAGTTTATAGTACTCTGATTATAATATAAGGTCTGATTCATCAGAATAACATCAGTCAAATTCAGAGATAATTAAATTGGCATAAATAGATAGTGTTTATGAGACTTTTAATAGGGGAAGATATAGAAGTTGAAGGTACATCCATGATATGCATTTACCGAGTATATAAGATTGAGGTTTCATACAATTCAAAAATATTATCTACAAAATCAAATAAGTGATTTAGTTATATTCACATGGGTTTATATTTATTATCATGATCTAAAATGAACATGAAAAATATCCCCTTAATGCTAATAGTTTCCAAGAATATGATTATTCATCCCTCTTTAAAAGGAATGCACATAAGATCCTCCCAAGCATTGGGTACCTATGTTTGATTATTTTATTTAGGTTCATTTCAACACTCCACCTCTCTTAAAATAAAGAATTCCTTATTTTCTTTCCAATCAACCTCATATTATCATTATATTCCATTAAAAATTGAAGATAGGGGGCCTTCACGATCTTTAAAAACATATTAAAACCTTTCCATTTATTATTGGTCTTCATCTCTACTCTATTAAAAGATAAAAAATCTTGGATAAAATCAAAAAATAAACCATCATCACTATCATAGGAAAAAGTTTTATCAGAGGATGAATCCTCAATGCATTTCATTCCTCCATCCACTATTTCATCCTTGGAAATAATATCCTCCTCATGATATAGAAGGTATTATAAAAATAGCTACCATTTAAACTCTCTAAGGAAGATGCAATATCATCTTCATGATCATCCATTATAGTCAAAAACCTATCTAAATATCCCTTTCCAATAAACCTATTTATGGTTTTATCTCCCTTATCTTGTGAATGGTCTAGTTAGCTAATGAATCTTTCATTAGATATATCATTTTATTGTGCTCAATCTCTTGGAGAATAGACTCCTCCCCATAATTAGACCATTCTAATGTTTATTTCTCAATATTTTCTAGGTTTCCCTTTCTTTCCTCATAAATAAAAATCCCCATAGTTCATTCTCTCATCTTAAAGAAAGTATGTTAGGTTTTTAATTATTATCTTATTTATTTTGACATTTGGGTCTATCAAGGATTAATAATGCATCAAATTTACAAGGCAAGAAGGTTTTTTAGCTTGTTGATTACATGTGGAGTGAGGTTTAATTAATGGATTCAATGGGAGATTTTTATTATGTTAATAAAAAGTCCTTATAGTGTTTTGTATAGTGAATTATTCTTGGAGGCTCTAAGTAGGAAATTTGTTTTTAAAATTTAAGAGCTCTACTAAAAATTCACTTACCAATATTCTCACTTATTCTATTAAGATATAGCCTATATATGGGATTTGGGTTAGGTATTGGAACTTATCATAAGTGTTTAGGTGAGTAGGTACATCAAGAAATAAGGGCATTATGGGTATAGTTGAAATTTGATCAAATTTTATGAGATATTTCTTAGCTAACATATAAATGTCATAGGCATGAATAATAGTTTCTCCTCATAGATATTGAATCATGATAGTAATATCATAAGAATATTTTAAAATACTACAAGAATGACATGTTTGGTAGAGGTATAAATTTTGCAGGTATCCTTTCTCATGTCTTTGAATATGAAATTTAAGTTGGACATGACCTCCATGGAATATCTCTTTATTTTTATGATATATTCTATTATATATAAAAAATTTACATTATCCTTAAACTAATTGTGATTTCCATCTCTCAATTTATCCTAGCTTGAAATTGATTATGTAGCTAATGATCAAAACCATTATTTTGATTTGTGTTTGAAATAAGATACATGTAATCTAAGTCATACATTAGGATCAGTGATGTAATGGATTACACATATATTTTCTACATCTCTAATGTGGTTTATAGGTTAGATTCATCTCCTGATAATGTAGTAAGTGTTCTATGAGTTAGTTTTAGGATGTCATTTCATTGTTGTATGTATAATGGGCTTGCTACATTTTAAGAGACAAAATGGTAAATTTATTGAGTTGACCATGATAATTATTCCATTTAATAATTCTAAAAAAAGTTTTGGAATGGGAAAGGTATATTTTTACATAGATTTTAAATTTTTTAACAAGTAGAGTCACTAGGTGATTGCAAATAATTCAAAAATAAAAAAATAATTAATATTTTGACTAAAACCTTAGTTGGAAAATTTTAAATCAGGAGGATTTTAATAAGGTATTAAAACTAAATTAAAATATTATTCCCATTGAGTGTGATAAAAATAATAAATTATCAATTGTGTCCAATTGGTTTCACCCACACAACTATCACAATATGGGAACTCTACTCAATGTGGGTTACTCCTTGTAGAGAACCTCTAAAGCCAACTAGTTCTATTTATTAATCTATTGCTAATCTACCTAAGATAAATTCATAAAGATAAATATTTAAAGGGAATATGTTTGGAGAGGTAAATTAAATAAAAATAGGTGATACACTTGAATAAGAAGTGGGTTGATCTCTATTTTTAATAACACAAAGTTAAGAGCACGAAAAAAAGGAAATGAACACAAAATAAAAGAAATGAATAAAAATGTAAATATACAACTCGAGTGTAAACATGGGGTACAAAATAAATATGAAAACAAAGGAATAGACAAAGAAGACTTATATTAGGTTATATTACTTGAATAAATTTAGTACAAATGCACTACACTTCAAAAGATGGCTCATGATTATCTTCTAAAAAAAATCAAAGGCAAGATACTACTTCACAATAGGGACTTGGGTTAAAGTCCAAAGAATAAACTCATTGATAAAATAAACACTTTATAATATATATAAGAGAAGAGGATGGAAAATAAATAAAATATTTATGGATTAAAATTATTAGAGTAGATTAGAATCACTTATTGCACATCTTCTTTAATTGTATCTTGGTTCATAGGTCAACATTTATTATGTTGAAACTTCTCATACCAATAATTTTCATATCTTAGTATGGCATCACTATAAAAATATCCCATACTTATTTTATGATCTATACTTCCCATCACAATCTTAACTTATATTCTAAATTAAAAACATATTTGTAGTCTTTTTTCCTTAATTTAATGATGCCATGTTGCATAGAAGTACTATGTACCTTCAAGCACCTTGATTTAAGTTATTGAATATTTTTTTGATATCCTACCTTGTATATTAAATAATTTTAATTAATTTATTATGGATCACATATTTCTACCATTAATTAAAATAAATTTTCATATGGGAGATCTTTAAAATATATTTTTATTAGGTTGAATCCAAAATAAAATTACCAATTCTAGTTGGAGTTTTAATTATAAAAACATTGATCTATATATCCCTCCATATTCATTCATATTCTTCACACAAATTAACATACCTAATTCAAGGCTTGATATGGTAGTGTGAGGCACTTCTCCCTACTAATGTCATTTCCTTTTTTTAAAATAACTTATGCCACCAATCTTTAACAAATCAATCATCTTGAGATACCTACTAAATTATTAATGAAACTCTTGTATTTGATCTTAGGTTGATCTAATGGTGAGAGTTTATCATGTGAAATATAATTTATATTTATATATTTCACAATCAAAAAATTCTCAAAGGTGCCAATTAGTTTTGTTGAATCCATGTACACTATCTCTCTCTTCCTATCCATAATATGTGGTTATATTTTGTTAATAAAATAAAATCACACCTCAAAATATGTATCATCTAGAGGGGTGTAAAAAATTAAATACAATCATTGACACATTTATTTCCCCTCATGTATTTCATTCAGCTAGACAAAAATCATCATCATCATCATCATCATCATCATCATCATCATCATCATCATCATCATATATATATATATCATCATATTGTGTTTTTTCCCTTATGTTCAACTCTCTTTCTCTACCTTCATTAACTATGAATAATTTTTTTTAATTTGAAGTAGAGGATGCATTCCATAAACCCTATGGATCACTAGTGTGCACCATTATCAGGTTCTTGTTCTCTTTAAGTCTCAATCTCAAGTAATTTTTCTTCCCTTCTTTACACTTATTATCCATCCATCTCCTCCTTTTCTCTTTCCTCTTACTTTTATGCAACTCTAATTTCCTCTTCTTGATCACCATTTTATTTTCCTATTTATAATTTCTTAACTTAAAATTCATATTTAAACATGTCTCTCTCTTCAATATTCAATTATTCATCATAATTTTGTGTGCTTATATCCATCCCATAGTATCATCTTTTAGCATAACATATCCATTAGATTGTCCATCAAAATCATATTCCTCCCTATAGTTATGTGTAATAAATTATAATGGATTATAAATCAAATATTTTACCTCAGATTATTTTTTAACATCTAATTTTTGGGAATGCATAATGTTATCCTTTTTGTTTCTATTTACAGTGGGGAAATATGCAGACATGATAGAGGTGTAGACTAGGTAAAGTAGGTTTCACATTTTAAAGTAGGATTCTTTTGTTATGATTTATTTTGAGGTGAAAAATACAATTTATTAATTTTTGTAAGATTTTATTCTTCATTAGTATATGTGCCCTCTAATTCTTATATTTTTCATTCCACTTGCATTGCACATTTATTTCTTTGTGGTTTTCTACTTGTCCCTTTGGATGAAGCTTTTGTTTTTAGGTGGACATGCACAATATTTTTACTTAAAATGAAGTTAACCTCCATGCCCAACCATTTGTAAAATATTAACCCAAATTTTGGGTTATTTACATCCTCTTAATCATGTTCATGTTCTTTCTCCTACTCTTATTAAGCTTGACACGTGACCTTATTTTTTCATGGATTCAACTCATTATGAGAATATTTTACAAATATTTTCCCATGATTTCTATCAACTTAGGATAAATTAATGTTAATTAATAATTAGAATTAATCTAATAAATTATAATTTACCTCTCTATATATATTTTAATAGCACCTTGACAACCATGATATCTCCATCAATTTTGACACTATTCACTTTTTTCCATAGTGCATTTAACATTTTTAATACACTTTGTTTTGTATCCCAAATTATCCCATGACATTTTTTTATTTTTGTGAATAAAAATATGTAGAGTTTTCAACTATTGAGAGGTGTTTCTTTTCCATCATAAGGTATCCTATGACTTTCACAAATTATTTTTGGTCTCCTTGGTATGGTTCTTTTTTCTCATGCCTCATTAGTCATCTTGTCCTCTTGTCCATAATCAAACTATCCTCATTGGGTTGAATTTTGTGTTTTAGTTCATTCTAAGTCTAATTAATGTTTTGATCTAAATCCACCTATGCTATGACTTAGTAAATATTTATTCACATAATAACCTTGTAAAAAATTAAGTTTGTTTATGGTCACTCACATACACATAATTCTAGGTTTGATTTTTAATGTTTCTTACAACCATCATAATTTTGGCCACTTAGTTTTAATTCACTTTATAAATGTTTATTTGTGACTTCTTCACTCTTTAAAATTCTCAATTTCATAATGTGTCCATTTTAATATGTTTGTTTTAGGTTTGTGGTGTCTTAATAAAGTTTGTGTTGCCATTTTAACCCTTTAGCTTGTAGATCGCAAGGTGTCAAAGGCTCTTCCAAGTCTTACATGTATTCATTGTGGATTAAATTTAAATCTAGTGGAATGTCATAACACAGTTGGTCACTAATATATTATTTTACTCAAAGTGTTCTTAGTTATAACTAAGGCAAAGATAAATTTGGAGTTGGGGACTTATAAAAATTTTCTCCCAAAGGCTTGAGTGTGAACCCCAAATGAATATGAAACATAATTGAATACCAAACATGTACATGAGATCAATATGTAAAATTTATATAAAAAATTAATTTATGAACTAGGTACCCCTTGATGAATCAATTAGTATCATGCATCTTGTTCTAAGTGGTTTGATCCAGTAGACTCACATACTTCCATAAAAATGTTCGAAGATTAGTTTTTGACTCTATGACCCCATGGCTAGTAGGATGTTTCTATGTGACTCTATTAAAATGGTCATGATAAATTTAATTGATATTGGAGAGTCACAGTTTGATGAAGATAGCTCAATACATTCATGGTTACTTATCTATGAAAGGTGTGTGTAGAGGGGACACTAGACGATGCCATATGGACATGGTAAAATCCATGAAGGATGGTAACTTGGAGGGATTATTTTAAGATGATAACACATGGTTGAATTGAATTAAAAAAAATATTAATAATAGATTAGAAAAGTGTGAATAAATTGAAATATATAATTCTATGAGGCCACACAACAAAGGATTGATGGAAATATAAAAGAGGACTTTGATACACCCTTATCCTATAGAGTGTCTAAGGATAGGTGTAAATAGCTTGTGGATTACATACCTTTCATGTTATCTTGTCACATTTCTCTATGTTATTAGTAAGTTCAATCTATATAATAACCATGGCTAAGTAGAGTATATATATGAGGTAGTGGTTAGTCTTTGATTATCATATTGTGAATTTCGATCACATTTCATTGTTTTAGAGGGTTTTCCCTTGAAGTGGCTCAATCATATTTATCAAGTATTAATCTATTTCATATATTATTTTTGGGTACCTAATTATTTTTCTCTTGGTTATATGATATATTATTTTATTTTTGTGAAAAATCTAAGTAATTTCATTACAAGTGGTATTAGAGACTCAATTTAGACAAGTTTTTGTGGCATTATTTTTTAATTATCTTGAAATTTGAAGGATAAATAAACATAACTTGTGATCCAATAATAATTTAATTTTTTCATCATTATATTATTGTTCAAAGTCTTTTTTTGAAAAAAAAGGTTTAGAATATTTTTTCACACCCTTGTGAAAACTAGTAGTCATTGGATTTGCCTCAATGAGATTATCACATGGTATAATATGTCAGTACACATTTTTCATTCCTAAAACCCTTCATCCTATGGTTTTTAAATGGATGGTCCTATAACCCATAGCCATGGAAAAGGGAAATAAACTCCAAAAACTCCTCATAAGGATGACATATAGTCTATAACTTTAGATCCTTTGGTTTATGAGTCAATTCACCAAATTTAGTTAGATATGCAAAGTAAAGTGAATAAATATAATCTTAATGTAGTAAAAGGGGACATCATTGGGGTAAAAAGGGACATTGATGTGTGAATAATAAATTAAAAACTATCAATGGGTAGTTGACTACTCTTGTGGCTCAACTTCTAAAAAATAATCATCCACCACTCTATTTGTGTTTTTCCAATCAGAACAATCAAAACTCCAAAATTGTTTGTAGCACATAATACCAAAAGTGGAATTACATAAGTTTTATGGTACATATTCACTCACTTGAATCAATAAAATAGAAATGTTATTTGATCTACATTAGACCCCATGTGATTAAAATGTGGTCATGGCATATTTATATCTAGAACATGAGTATTTGATTTTGTATATGTGGTTGTGCACTCAAAACAAAAATAAGGGTCTACTTTTTACTTGGTTAGTGTTTACTGAGGATTTATAGATGCATTATCACAAAAATGTATTATAAAACTAATTTAGTTAGTTATTAAAGTTATGATAAAACATGGATTGTTAAGGATTATATTCATTAATTATAGAATTTATCTTTATGCATGAATGACATAAATGAGGACAACATGAATGAAAAGTTATTATGTGGGATTAAGGATAACATTCAACTTGAGGTTCACATGTTTAGTCCAACTTTAGTATCTGAATCCATACCATTAACATGAAAGGTAGAAAACATATCTAGTCAAATGAAGGGCCTCTGCTAATGTCTACGAATGTAATTCCACAACACAATCTTTTCCTCAACCTACAAGATTGACCCCACAAAAAACTTAAGAGAAGCATGTAAAAGGATTGTGTTTTAGCTTGGAAAGTAAGTGAAGTAAAGGACATAAATGTGCTAAAAATTAGTTTTTATACATTTAAGGAGCCAACAAAGATCAATGACATGATGAGACTTATGGTGATGTATGGAAGAGCTATAGGGGGAATCTTAATATTCTCACCTTAATATATCCTTTCATGCACTTTCAAGTATTAATACTCCTCAAACCCTTAAGGTGGTGGGTTTCCTCAAGAAATAGAAGGTGACAATGTTGATTGACTTAGGGAGTAAATATAAATACATCAATAGTAATTTGTCTACTCATTTAAATTATTTTATTTACCCAATTCCCAAATCATAGGTCATAATTGTAGATGGTGGAATAGTTAACTAGTATGGAAATTGTTATAGTATTTATCTTGCTATGGGAGACTACATGTTATATTATCATATGCTTTTTATTCTCAAGGGTGGGTCTAATATTTTTTTGAGAGTAAAATGTCTCATAAATTTGGGCACAATAGAGATGCATTTCTAGGAATTATTCATACACTTTCATTCTTAAAGTAGTACATTTGAACTATGTGGATTACAAGAAAATCTCCATAATTGGTTAGTTTACATCAGATGATAATGATTCTTAAAAAAATAGATGAAGTATTTATAACATGAATATTTTTCATAGAAGTTCAAAAAAAAATGTGTCTACACATCCTAATTTATAGATGATTCTTGACCACCTAACTATTTTTGGTGGAATGTCAAAAGTAATACCACCAAGAAGAGAACATGATTATTCTATAATATTTATTCCAAGTATTACACACCAAACATCAAACCATGTAAATATCGATATGCCCAAAAGAGTGAAATTTAAAATATGGCAGAGGATATGTTAGAGATAGTTATTATTATAAATCATAAATAAACTGAATATTCATCCTTGATGGTCATGATGTGTAATAAGTATGACACTTGGAGGATGTGATAATACTATAAATAAATAAATAAAGTACACCATAATATGATGTATGTATTCTAATAATTAATGATTTTTTACATGAATTACACTGTGTTGTATATTTTACCAAACTAGATCTTCCTTATAGGTATCATCAAATTTGTATTAGAGATAAGGATATCCCTAAAACATATTATAGAAATCATAAAGATCATAATGAGTTTATGGTCATGCCTTTTGGTCTCAAAAATGCACCATTTACATTTTAGAGTTTGATGAATACTATTTTGTGGTATTTTTGAAGGATTTTGTGTTATTTTTTTTCATGGCATCTAGTTATACAATAAAACTTTGGAAGACATTTGAAGCATGTGAAATATATACTGTTAGTTTTGGAATGACATCAAATTTATGACAAACCTTCCAAATGTGATTTTGGATTCCAACGTCATTTTATTTCACATGGAGTAAAATTAAACCCTAATAAGATCAAATATATGATGGAATGGCAAGTGTTGAAGACCTTCAAAAACCTTCATCATTTTTTTGGGATAACAAGTTACTATTTTATATTTGTAAAAAATGATGGAAACATAGCAGGTCCACTTATAGTTTTGTTGAATAAATATTCCTTCCATTTAAATTAAACAACTACCAAGGCATTTGAGAATCTAAAAAAATCTATGCACCACTCTAGTTTTGGCTACCCTTGATTTTTATAAAAATTTTGTTATTGAATGTGATGCATCAATATATGGCATGGGGTAGTATTGATGTAATAAGGAAGAGACAAAACAATTTAGAGTCATAAAATAAAGGGAAAAATTATGCTCAATCCAATGTATGATAAATATATGATGGTTATTTTTCATGTAGTCAAACAATGGAGACCTTATCTGATGGGTAGACACTTTAAGGTAAAGACTAATCATGATAATCTAAAATATTTTTTGGAATAGAGATTTTAATTAGAGGGAAAAAAATGGGTGATTAAAATGGAAGGATATGGATTTTAAATAGTCTATAATAAATAAAAATATAATTTGGTAGTAGATTCATTACCAGGGAAGGATGAATAAGTTAAGGCATTGTTATGCACAATGACCATTTGGTAGTCAGATTGGTTAGAATAGGCAAGTTCTAAATGGGAGAATGATAGGGATACACAAGTTCTTGTTTATAATATTTAATATGGTTCTAATGTTTCTAAAACAAATGAGTGTAAAGAGAACACATTATGGTATAAGATATATATTATACCTATGTAAGAACTTTATCCTTAAACACGCTATCTTTTAGGAGATTCATGTATATCTACTAGGGGCACTCTAGTTTCTTTATAACCTATCATCAAATCAAGCAAAATTTATTTTATAAAGGACTCAAAGTGTATATACAAAAAATTGTATCATAATTCATGGTGTGTCAATAGAATAAAGGTGAAACAATTAAGACATTAGGTCTTCTACAACTTTTATCCATCCCTTATCAGAGGTGGGAGGAGGTTTTTGTGGATTTAATTAAAAAAATTTCAAGGTCTAAAGGTAAAAATTGCATCATGGTAATTGTGGATAGGCTAAAAAAATATTCTCATTTTTGTTCTTTATCACAACCATTTTTATTTGGTATAGTAGTTATTGATTTTCTTAATACAATTAAAAAGTTACATGGTATTCCCAAGATCATTATAAGTGATTGGGATCCCATATTTACTAGTAATTTTTTGACTAATTTATTATCATATTTGGGTAATTATTTGTCTCATATCTATTCATAACATCCTAAAATTGAATGGGAAAATAAAGGGGCCAAAAACTCATACAAAGGTATCTCCATTATTTTTCATCAGATAAATAGGAATGATGGGTTCATTGGATATTGTGAATAAGGAATACATAGAGGGGAGGTTAGTATAGTGTTAGTCAAGAAAATAAACTCATAACAAAAAAACTAAACACTAGCACCTCTAGCCTGGACACTAGGCAAAGCATAGGTAATAAGCATGCAATGAAAACACAACTAGAAAACAAAAGAAGTCATCATTTTACCTTCATTGCAGCTCCAAAATGGGTTATTGAAGTGGTTTATTAGCTTTATGCATCAACAAATCTTTATCAATGAAGCTTCATTTACTCACCTTTCCTTAGCACCTTGGCTTGGCTATTTGGCTTATAAATTTGGCATAGTAACACTAATTTAAGATCTTCTTGGAGGTAATTTGGCATAATAACATTGCACTAATGAAGCTTGTTGATAAATAGGTAATGCATTGTATTTATAGCCTCTAAAAGTTAACTCTTACCCAAGGTGATTTAAGGTTGATTTTAAATATGCAATGAGTTCAAACTAACCCTAGTTGACTTGAGGCTAACTCTATTTGAGTTAAAAGGTGTCATGTAATTATGATTTTTAATTAATAGGCATGGATCTCAAATTAGACATTTTTAGATACTTGGGAGAGTTTGACAACTCATAAAGGTAATGATGAAAAGGCTTGATATTTTGAATTTTTGAATTTCCAGTTTTAGATATTCATTAATTATAAATGGATAATTTAGTTAAGAATTTAATCTAGTTTATTTAGTTGATTTATTTTTATTATCATTTTATATTTTTAAATAATTTTTCAAGTGTCACACTTAATGGGTCTATAGGCCAAATTGCCAGTTGTTAGGTTACTAGGTAACTGAGGATGAATTCATGAGAGGTTATTATTGTGTATGGTAGAATATACCAAATAAGGATGCCTAAACATGATTTTGATCATTGATGAATGTTTTTATACCAAAATTGGAACATTTAGTAATTCTTAGACTTAATTTGTAATGTTTGGTAGAAATTAGTCTGAATTATGGTTACAAGCCAGTTGTGGTCAGAATGGGGTGTTTAAGGTTTTCCCTTGTTTGGGAAGGCATTTCAAGATATATGCACAATAATTTATTCTCAAATAATGAAAAGTTCATGTATGGCTAATTCACCAATAAGTGATGAATGAGCCTTGGATGCCCCCTCAAGGGAGTAATCGATAAATAAGTTCAGTGATTGGTCCCTCAAAATAAGGAAAATGATGAGACCTATAGGTAAAAGGGGTTGGAAAAGATTGATTTGTCCAAAGTCAATTATAATCAGTGGCATATTGAGATGCCCTAGGTGGGTAGATAAAAAGGATGATTTGCCTAAATGTAGTTATAGTAATCAACATAGTAAGGTTAAAAGATAATTATTTTCCCAAAGGAAATTATAATCATTGGCAAAATGAAAACAAAGATTTTACCAAAGGTAATTATAATCATTAGTATAATGAAAACATGCCCCAGTTGGGTGGATAGAGTTAATTATTTAACCAAAGATATTTATAATCATTAACATTCATACAGGTCAAAACCCAATGATTTTCCCAAAGGTATTTATAATCATTTGCATTATGGTTTGGGATAATATGTAAAATTGGAAAAGGGGGCTTATGGACTAAATCTACACTCACAGAGTAAGAGTAAGCTAGTATAGAGGAGAAAGATGAATTTGGAAAACCTTATAGTATGGATATGCACATCCTAACTAGTAAGAATTAAAATTCATTTGTGATTTAATTACTCTATATTTGGGAAATGATTTGGATATATTGGGAATTTTTTCAAGTGACCAAGGAGAAGTACCGTGGCATATTTGCTTGTAAGATTTCCTGAGATGGTTTTTGTTGTAGCATGTGATGGTATGTATCATGATATAAAACACCATTATAACTTAGTTAAAATATTCATAAGGATTGAAACATGATCTAATAATAAGGGAAAATAATGCAGTAATTATAAAAACCATGATGACAATGATGACATATGAATAATTATGGACTTAAGTATAATGCACAAGGAATCACCCAATGAATGCATGTATACTAAGTCAAAGTACAAAAATAAAATAAAACAAATATGAAAATAAACTAACAAATAGGAAGACAAAAATACCAATAAATAAAAATCACATAAAACACCAAGAAACAAAAAGCAAAGAAATACAACTAGAATAAAATCAAATAAAACAAAAATAATGGTTAATCATGATGTTAGTGTAAAAAGAAAACAAATTATGAATGCATGTGTAATAGAGGTGTTACCCTTGGCAAAAATATGACCCCTAAGTGAGAGAGTAATGATACTAGCATAAAAATACCAAAACAATGGCACAAGGTATCCTTTAGGTTATAGGGAAACAACTAAAAATGATAGACATTGCCCTTAGGCTATAGGAGAAAATGAAACAAACAAATAAAATGGGGTGAATAAAAGAAAAGGAAGGGGTAATTGAGCTGACTCTAGGTACACTAGGTAAGTGGATGCTACCTACATAGTTCCATGGATACAAGATCTAATATGAAATTTAGGACAAATGTAGTTCACCCAAGATATGGGATAGAATAAAAATGATGATAAGAATAATATGATTATGTTATAAAGGAAAATATAAATGATCTCACAAAATGGAGAGTGAGTTGAAATAGAGATTACTAAAAAAATAGTGAAAGCGTAAGATGAATCCTAGCAGTCATTAATGTATTGAAGTCAAATACATGATTCATAATATAAAAACTCACAAAATGGTAAGTGGGAAAACTAAAGGACAAGTGGTTACTTATGAAATACCTAGGAGTCCAAAAATACTTAAGGCAAAGAATTGTTCAAAACTAAAGGAAGATGCAGACCATCTATCCTAGGATAACCCATGTATCCAAATGCCACCTACATAATCCATACAAACCTTAGGCTGATGTAGTTATCTTATAATTGGGAGGGAGAAGACTAAAATGGTCTAGAAATAAATTAAATAAATAATATGGCCCATTTTAAAAAAATTGATGGATTTATATCTCGTATGGAAATTCTAAGCCAATTTCCATGATTTTTGTGATTTTTAGGATTTTATAAAATATATTATAATTTTTTTGAAAATTTTGAAGTATCTCAACTCAATTGAGAATGAAGAGATACTACATAATCCATCTCATAAAATAGTGAGAGCATTCAAACTAATATATCTCATAAAATGGTGAGATCATGGCAAAGGGTGACTAATTTGACCTTAATGTGAATTTAATGCTACCTACATAGTCCCTTAAGCACCTCAAGTCATTATAGTTCTACCTTATAGTGTAGGAATAATACTAGGTATCATCAAATTCATGAATTATGTAAATGGCATAGTATGGAAACAAGAATGTCAAGGTGATATGATAATGCATGGTAAAGTGTTTCTCATAATTTACCTATAGGTAGTTATAATTAGGAAATAATGGCATAGGTCAATGACACTAATTTGTCTAAAGTAGTTATAATTAGTATCATGGAGTGGGATACTAATTTTCCCAAAGGTGGTTATAATCAATAACACTTGAAATGAAATGAAAAAAGAAATGAAGGATACAAATATGAAACCATTTTCAGTATTGACCAAAATACTACCTCTATCTATAATACTAAATCAACTACTAAAATTTCATCAAAATATCGTCATTTAAGGTGGCCAAATAACTAATGAAATGGAACCAAAGTCAAAAGGTCTAGGGAGGGATGTTTAAAACAACTTTGGTTGATAGGTAAGGTATGTTAGAATGGTATATGGTATGATACAAATAAGGTGATGATATGGTTCAATGTAAATGAGTCTCATATATAATCCTCTAGTTCTCTTAAGTGAAGTAATGATTAAGGTATATGATGCTCATCAACTCATAAAGTTCATCTCTATTTGGTGTAGTGATCTTGTATGCTCTAGAGCCATAATTAGTAATAATGACATATGGGCCTATAAAATTGGGTTTGAACTTGCCCTTCTTCTTTTTCATGGTATTCTTCTATTTTTCTTTGAGCATAAGATTACCAAGATTAAAATCTCTCTATTTTACCCACTGGTTTTATTGGCCATTGAGTCTATTTTAGTATGATTGAAGGATGTTGATAGTGGCCATGCATTTTTCATCAAGTAACTCTAGCTCTTGTAGGCAAACTACTCTATAATACTCATCATCTAGGATGTGTTTCAATAAAATAAAAAGAGAAGGTAACTTCACCTTGATGGGAAAAATGGCCTTAGTACCATAGACTAGTGAATATTGAGTGGCTTTGATTAGAGTATGATAATTAGTGCAATATACCCATAGGTTTTGGAAGACTTAGAGGTGTCAATCATGGCCAACATAATTAACAATATTTTAAGGATATTGATAATGGTTTTTATTGGATGCCTCTACTTGGTCATTACCTTGTGGGTAATATGTAGTAAAAAAATGTTGGGTGATATTATACTTAGAAAAAAGTGTTTTGACATCCTAGTTCTTAAATGATCTACCATTATCAAATATAATGTTGGATGGGATACCATAAAATTAGATGAGATTACTGAAGATGAATTTGGAGATCTATTTTCTAATCACATAAGTGAGGGGTATATGATAAATTCAAGGATGTGTTTATGGCCATCAAATGAGGTAGGATTATTCTTCCTAATGAGATCGACTCCCCATGTTACAAATGGTCATGGTGTAAGCATATGTTTTAGTGTTTTGGTAGGGCATGAATCAAATTAGAATACCTTTAACACTTGTCAAACCTTTTGACATAAGTAGTTGCATATTCATCCATAGTTAGCCAACAGTAACTGATATGTAGGATATTTTTAACTAGGAAAGCACCATTGGTATGGGATCCACATACTCATTCATGAAATTACCATAATTCTAATGTTTCTTCTACCTAATTTAAACAAATAAGTATAGTTCCATCAAAGTTACAACAATAAAGGGTTGGGACAAGTAAGCTATAATGTGAGGCTTGGTGGGTAAAGTCATTTTATAATTTACATGATATGTCTATTGGCATGAAATGATCATGAAGGTATTTAAATAGGTTTGAGTACCATATAGAACTGGGACCAACAATAATTTAGATAATTATGATGATTATAGGTTCATGAGTAGGCACTAGAAGATTTTCAATGAGGAATTGATATTATTTTACCTTGTCTATGCGATGGATCAAAGAACCAATAGTGGCCATGGCATCCATTATCCTATTACTATCCCTCGGTATGTGTTTAAACTATATGTTGATGATCTACTATTTGAGAACATAGACCATGGCCTTATATGGTACCATATTATCATCTTTGGTTTGAAATTGGTTTATAACTTTATTGATGATTAATTGAGAATCATCATAAAGCATTAGATGTTGAATATTCATTGTACTATTTAATGATTCCCTATAAAAAGTGATTCATATTTTGTCATGTTTTTAGCCCAAAGAAATATGATATATAATGGTTTAAGGATAAGGTACCATTGTGGTGTAATAAATAATAGGCCTAACCCTGATCCATGTGATGTGAATGATCCATCAAAATATAGATTCTAATACTATTCCTTAGGAATTTTTTCGATGATGGTCATGATGGAATCATCTAGGAATTGAAAAGTTAGTGGTTTGGTATCTATAAAGGGAGATTCAACAAGCTAATCTACAAGTATTTGTCTCTTTATAGCTTTATGGTTGATGTACTCAATCTTGAAATCGCTTAGAAGCATGATCTATTCATCCATGTGGCCTTGTAAATATGTCTTGGATAGTAAATACTTGAGTAGATCTAATTTATAAATAACCATGGTCTTATTGTTAATCATTTAGTGATATAGAATCTAGACTATAAAGATCATATCTAAACAAGATTTTTCTATTAGCATATAGTTGTGTTCATATGTGACCAATGTATAACTTAGACAGTACACGACATGTTATTTTCCATTATCATCATGCTGAGCTAAAAGTACCATTAGGGATTTGTCTATGGCAAAAAGGTATAATATAAATGGCTTTCCTAGAATTGGTGGTAAGAAAACAGGTGAATTGGTAATATATTTCTTTAGGTGATGAAAGGCTTTTTGACACTCTTCGTCCCAAATAAATGTAACACCCTTATTCAATAAGTGAGTGAAGGGGTGACATATGTCAGTCAATTATGAGATGAATCACTTGATAGATTGAATATTACCCTAAAAAATATGGAGTTGCTTCAAATTGGAAGGTGGAAACATCTTGGTAATGGCTTGCACTTTGACATGATCAACTTTAATGCCTATAAAATATGATGAATCCTAACAATTTTATTGAAGTGACACCAAAAACACACTTCTTAGGATTAATTTTGACTTTGTATACATGAAGCCTCTCAAATATTCTACATAGTGTAGCTAGATGATTGACAAAGGTCTTTGATTTAACCACTATGTCTTTGACATAGTATTAAATAATGTCATGCATCATATCATGAAATATGATGGTCATGTATCTTTATTATATGGCCCTAAAATTCTTGAGACCAAATGGCATAACTTAATAACAAAACATTCCCCAAGGAATTATGAATGTTGTCTTGTTTTGGTCTTATGACATGATCCTAATCTAATTGTACCCTAAAAAACCATCCATAAATGAAAGAATTTCATACCTCATTATTGGAGACTACTATTATATTGACATTCGATAGGGGAAATTTATCATTGGGGCAGGCCTTTTTTATATCTCTAAAATTAGTGCAAATTTTGATTCCTTTTAGTTTCTTACTAACATGCATAACATTTGAGATCCACTCTGAATAGTTGATCGGTCTAATGCATCTCACTTCTAAGAGTTTTTCCAACTCTTTCTTTACTAGTAAAACAATATGAGGATGCATCTTACACAATTTATACTTCACAGGTTTGACATTATGATGTATAATAAGGTGGTGTACAACCAAGGTGGGGTCCAAACTTGGCATGTCTGAATAGGCCCAAATAAATATGTCAACAAACTCCCTCAAAAGGGATGTAAATATTTCACATTCCTCCTCAATGAGTGATGCACCTAATTTGATCTAATTTAGGTCACCTGGAGCCCCAATGTTAACCTCCATAATATCTTCTACAAGAAGATTCGATCCATCTTCTATAATGGTTGAAAATGATGTGAAATAGCCTATAACTATAAAGTCTTCTAGTTAGACTGGTTCTTCAATATCTCCTAAATAAGATGAATCTTAATCCCCCAATTGTAGGGATGAACATGTTAAAAATACTATTATAAATTTTTAGGCAATTTGATCAAAGTCATTTTGTTTTATTGAACTAAACTTGGACCCAAAATCATGTCCATCATTGGTGGTCTCTTGAGATTCATTCTAGGAAAGGTAAACACCCCTATTTAATGGTTCCTTAAGTAGGTTTTCACCAAAATAATGACCTTTCTCTTTACTTTTACCCTAGTATAAAAACACCTCAAATAGGTTTTCACTTTGGGACCTCAATGTTTTAATCTTTTGTTTTTGGCTAAGGGTGTTCACTCATTCTCCAAAATAGTCTACAAGATCTAGTTTGATAGAGAACCCTTATTTGTGGTCTCCTGATGGAACATTGTCTCTTAAACCTAAAAAATTGCAAAAATCCTCATCATTCTCAAAATCATCTATAATCACTATGGATTCTTATTGGTCCCATGATATAATTTGAGGATGATAAAGAGGAAATGGGTTATTGTAGATAACTGGGGTAATGGTACAAATGGTATATGGGTCAAACAAGTTGGTATTGTTAAGGTCTTTGTAAATGCTATGATCAGATTTATTTTGTTGTAGGCATCATATTCATTATATTTTGGCATTAGAAAACCAATATGATATGTGGGGTCATCCCCTAGGCAATTTCAATCCAAGACCATAAGTTTCTTTATACCAAGTTATAGAAATTAGCTCAAAAGTTCCCTATTAATTTGGCCCAAAATCTCCTCTTTCATAGGCTTGGTTCACCATGATCCTATTAGATATGGGATATTTAACATTTTTTATCAATCAAAAATTTGTCATTATATAACTAGGATTCATCATTGGCAAGTGGGTCCTCTTCTTGGCTAGTGGCCAGTGTGAAAATGACAAGAGCTGGACTATGAAGTTTATATTTTCCTTTTCGTTTCCATTTCATGAAAGGTGTTTTAGATGTAGGTATTCCATAATACTTGGGGTTATATGAAATATTGGTAATTTTGAATGTTTCATGGGTTAAATACTCTCTTGGGCTATTGGCTAAGATGGTAAAATTATTAGGCATTTCTATAGGAGGCATATGTGAAGATGAATTAAGGATATCTAGGTCTATATAATTGGCCTCTAGTAATTCAAAAAGTATTTCTTTGTCTTTTTACTTTTTGGAAATTGGATCTAGGCCAAAGTGTTATATATAACTTTCATACTCAACTTCTAAATGTTTGTAATGTTCATAGGGCTACAAATCTCCATTGATAGTGACCTCTATGCTAGAGTGTGAGAACTTGAGACATAAGTAAAATGTCAAAGGAATTGCATGAATTTCATGTATTCAAGGTCTACCCAAGATTAAATTATAAGATAGGTCGAGGTCTAACATGTGGAAAAGTGTATCATGAGTCAAGGTCCCAATGATAACTGATAAGCTTATGGTACCTTGTGATTCCTAGTCTTCATTATCATAAGCATTGATAGTAATTATTTTTTGTTTTAAATTGGCTATCATATATCTTAGATGCTTGATGAGTTTTAGAGACATAATATTTAGGCTCAGTCCATTGTCTATGAGGACATGTTTGAATTTATGCCATGCGATGACAAATTTAATATATAATGGATTGTTATAGATAGGGCCAAGGGATGACATATCACTTTAGTTTAAGGTTAATTATTGGCTTGGGGCTAGATGTCCAACCAAAGCTTGGAATTTATCTAGGGTTATGTCATTTAGAACTCAAGATTAGCCTAGGAGTTCTATTAGGATGTTCTTATGGATAATAGATGTATGCAAAAAATATAAAATGAATATTTGTACATGTATATTTTGGAGTTATTCCATAATGTCATATGGATTTTCATTAACAATGCTAAACAATTTGTTCCTAGCCAACACAGTATGTTGGGTTGGTTCATTAGTAAGAGGCTGGGGGCCTAGGATGGTAATGTTAGACCATCAATTTGTGATTGCACAATCAAGATTGGATACATGATCATTTTTTCTAGAAAATGATGATGGAGATGGGACTATAGGATAAGTATTGATTATTTGTACACTTGGTTATGGTCATAGGGCAATGATGAGTTATCAGTATAAGGTCCTAAAATAATAATCCATAGTGTTGTTGTGTTTGGTTGTGGTCCCAAGTTAAAGAAGGATTACTAGAATAAGTGGATTTATTAAAATTATTTAGCAATGGTCTTGGCCTATTATCTCTAGGTCTAGGGTTAATGGTGATGGTTAAAACATGACCTCCTACAATATGACCTATAAATTTATTATAGTCATGTACAACTATGTGGTAAGTCTATGGGTTATTAGAATCATTTGGGGCTTGGTTCTTCCCATTTGGTTGACATTATTGTTATTATTGTTGATGTTATTGTTATTTTGGTGGTTGTTTATAATATTGTTATTATTATTTTGGCCTTCATTGTTTTTGTTGATGATTATTTTTATGTTGTGGAAAAGGGTTTTTGATAGATACCCATGTTATGATTAGATGCAGATGATCTTTTATCTAATGTAATATCCTCATTTTCCAACATATTTTAGATGAGGTTTTTTATTTACACACAATGACATATATTGTGTCCATGAACATGATGGTATTCACAGAATTCATTCTCTCAGTACTAGTCTATGTATATGATACCCTCAAGATAGTGATTTATAATTGGCCAACTAATCATATTAGCTATGCCTAGCTTGTAAAAAATTAATTATATAGGTTCAAAAATATCATCAAAGACTCAAGGAGTGGGTATTATTATTGGAGGAGGGGTTTTCAAAGGTGGTGGTTTTTATGTTTGTGGAGCTAGTCTAGGTTTATATGAAGGCTCTATTTATTAAATAGGTTGTTGTTGAGGAGTAAGCTGCATTTGTAGTGTAGGATGAGAAAATTATGTTTACATCATTTTTACATGGCACAAATCAATTAATCCATTTCCAAAAACATTATTATTATGGTTTTATTACTTGGATTTATCATAGTTATTATCTTGGGCTGGTGTCGATGCTTGCATTTAGACTTGGTTATGGTTCTAATTTGGGACTATGCCTTAGTTTTGGTTATGATTTTGGTTCAAATAGGTTAGCTTGATAATCCCTTTATTAATAAGGTCTTTTTAAATTTACAAACCTTTATAAATTATCTCTTTGAAGGTATGTGTGCACTAAAGCTCTAGATAATAAGATATCTCACTGTGCATATTTTTTGTAAACACGACAGCCAATTGTTTGTCTAGTAAGTTTTAGGTGAAGTGACTAACAAGTGATCTCCATCTCCGTAGATAGATTGTAAAGATTTCACTAGATTTTTGTTTGTCCTGAGTAAAATCTACTAATGAAATCTCATGTTTGATATTATAGGAGGAATGCTTCACAAATTTATTCGAGAGGTCATCAAAATTAGATATGAAATTCATTGGAAATTTTAGGAACCAATCCAAATCTTGTCCTCTAGACTTTAAGCAAATAAAGGAGGTAAATGTCTCTATAAGACACTAGTTAGAAAGAGACAAATAACTCTATCAAATAGACCTTATGATCTCCTTTACCCTTGTATTTATCAAATTTTGGTGGTTCATATCTTGGAGGAAATGGTATCTAAAGATATTCCATGTTGAATGGATATGAACATACATCATTTAACTTGAATTTATTGGTCTACTTCCCTGATTGAATTGTGGTAATTGCATCCTTCATTTTTTTAGTTCTCAGTCCAACAAATTTGATATAACATTTGGCTAAGGTGGTGGTTGGGTGGTCAAAGTTGGATTACCTTGACTAGGGTATAATAGAGGTATGGTTTGTTATGAAACATTGGTTTGGTGAGTGAACTAACCAAGAATATGCATCTACAAATTTATATGTGGTTTTTGAAATTGCATGCATTATTGGGCTATATTCTAGTTTGAATTTGATAAATAGCCTTAGTTTTGATGGAATAATGTTTGGGATGAAAGGATATGGTTTTGGGTAAAATACTGTGCCTACTATGGTTAAGGACTTGATTTTGACTAGTCAAACTTGACTGAATAAGGGGAAAGTATTGTGGACCAAGGCCCTATCTTTGGATCTTTGGCACATGTTGAGCAAAGGGTAATTAATGCCTAATTGGTACTTATTAGATAGTAAAACATCTTCATTGTGAAGACACCTATTATGAACTAGATGTTTATTAGGTGGTCAACATTTGTCATTTACCAATAGATATGCATTATTGATTAGACAACATTTGTGATTGTAAAACCATATTGGTCTATGACTATAGAGGTACATTTTTCACTACCTATCGAGGTGGAACATTTATTTCCCCTATTGAGGTGGTATAGTGTTGTACCTTTGTTATGATGGTATATTAGATTGTGTCTATTGTTGTGTAAAATTAGTCATCACCTATTGAGGTGGAATAACATTCATCACTTTTTGTTGAGATAAAGCACTAGTCGGTACTTGATTACTTAATCCTTTTGGTTGCATGTTGGAAGAAGTAGTTGGTTGAGGATTAGAAGTAACTTGTTATGGTTGGGATGTAAGAGTTACTTCCCCCTATTTTTATGAACCACTTATGGCATTAAATAAAGTCACTTATTTTTAAGGATTATTTGTTTGTGTAGTTAAACTACTTTATCATGGATTGGAAGACACTTGTGTGTTATCCACTATGTTTGGCACATTGTATTGTGTAAAAGTCATAATCACATCTTCAATAGATGGAACATTTTACATGTCATTGACTAAAGTGATTTGTTAAAATAGGTCTATACTTGAATTATCTTGACTTTTCAATTAAATTAATACTCCTACTAAAGTAGGTAGCTCTATAAGTAGAGTGTTTGACATGGCTATGGTATTAAACTTGTGTGCTAGGTTAAATAGGTTTGATATGCTTATTACATTTGTATAAATTGATCCTCCATGAGTCCTTTTCCTTTTACAGTCATATTTGGGTCTTGATATTCCATCAACACAAGTGTTTAAGGATGGATAGTAGAGGCATATTCAATGTTTTGGGTATGAGGAATGTTTAGAGGCACTCTAACTAGACTAGGAAAATTTTCATTAGGGAAGTCTACTATAAATTTGGCCCCTACTTCCGTGACTCTAGATAAAAATTCATCCTTGTTTTCAAGCAAGTGATGAGAAAATAAATATATATCATATGTTGATGGCATAGTAACATAATATAGTTATTGTTAAACTTGTTCTATAATTGATGGTACACTAATAAGATATTATGCAGTTTTATCTTAGTCTTACTCTAAATATGGAGGTGTGTTATCCAAATAACTAGCCAACATGTCTTGACTTTATTCCCCAAATTTATCGATGTAAGGAGGATAAGGAAACATCTCATAAACCACATCATCACCATAGGGGTCTTTAATAAAGTCATGATTCATGACCACGTTATCGTAACTTAGATTATACATAGATTTACTAAAAGTGTATCAAGTCACCCAAATAAAAGACTAACATTCCATGAAGATGGTTCTAAAGTTATAAAAACTCTTAAAAACAAGTTCTAAAAGACAAAGGGTCTGAACTTGGTCTAAAAACTTAGTCTAGGGATGGAGCTATCTCTCCAAAAATAGGTAATGATAAACTTGGTCTAAAATGGTCTAACATCAAATGTCTTACACAAATGATCAATTGAATGGATAACTCTAAATGTCAAACTTAGTAAAGAAGTGTTTCAAACAATTATAATTTAGGTCTAAATATTAAAAATATTTCTATGTCTTTAGTAACAAGGCACAAATCTAGGCTCAAAATAACTATGTCTACAACAAAGAGGTAAGATACTAGGACTCTTGGAAACATGACACAAGAGATAGACTTGGAACAAACTAGGTCTAAGAATGAAATATAATTTATAGCTATTTTCGAAACATGATAAAAAATATATAATTTTAAACATACTAGGTCTAAGAACAAATGGGAATTTACTAGGTCTTTTGGGAATATGCCATAAATTCTAGACTTGGCACAAACTAGGTCAAAAGGGGAAGATAATTAATCTAACAAATTTGAAACACTTTGTCTCAAACTAGGCATTTAGATTCAAACATAAACTTGGCCTTTAGTAGAATAAATTAGACTTTAGGTACACAGAAGATAGATGACTTCTCAAATCTAGGCACATAAATGGTCTTTAAATCAAGTAAGGAGTTAGTCTAAGTTACACAATCCAAAAGTGGGAGGTAAATGTCTAAGCCAAAATTGCATAAGGCATAGGCATAAAAAAGTTAATGTTTGAATCTAAACTTATCAAGGCCAATTTAAAACTCAATTTAGAAGGCTTAGTTCTTAAATGGATAAAAAGCTATACCAAAATGGATGACATAATGATACTAGGCATAGATCAAGAAGACACATGTAGTTTTGAAATTACAATTGGATACAAGGAAACAAGTATTTAAAATAATGTAAACAATGTAATGACATGATATTTCTCTAAAGGTATGTAAAATGGTTTATTTCAAAAAATCTAAGGAATAAGACATGAAACAAAATGGGTAGTGTAATGATGCCCCTTTCAAAAAGTCACACACACTCACACACACACACACACACACACACACACACACACACACACACAAAAGTTTTGACAAATGATGAAGGTAAAGTGTGTCATCAAATAGACAGTATAAAACCTCTTAAAATAAGATAATGATGTGCAAACATGACTTTTTTTATGTGTTTTAAACAAACAAATAGTTTTGACTCAAGATAATGCATGTAAAAAGGAAAAATAAAAAAATCACATAAGTTTATATTCCTAATCCTAAAAAATAATAAGGTAGCTGTATACTATCAAATTCTATCTATATACTTGCTATTGAGAGGAAATTAAGTTGTTAATCCAAAAATTGAAATTCACATAAAAATAGGGTTTTTAGGCCCCATACTCTCTCAAGAGTTTGTATGATGACATGGAACTTCAAGCTACTTGCCCTACATTGATAATATATCTGTGACAAGTGGGGTTGTCTAAAACTATAAATTTTCATACATTCTAAATGGTCCCATATATATGGTTTACACTAAGGCACAACATGTCATTTGGATCTATATTAACTAAATTATTGTGAAATTGTCTTATCCTTTTCATAACCATTACATTCATCAATTACTTAGTGTAATGAGATGTTCAAGTTAAGCATACATTTTGAGGAAGTCTCTTACTAACAAAGCTTGCTTAACTACTCAAACAAGCATCCAAATAAGCTGACCTTAATTTGTATACCCCTACCATAGAGTGGGGTTGAAGTGATGTCAGGAGAGTAATTCCACAGTCAACACTTCTCTAGATAACACATGAGGAGGTGATGAACTCCCACCCATAAGCCAAAATGTATGAAATAAAATTTGAGTAGGACTATAGGGTCGATTTTGGATCACCCAAATCACTCAAATTTTGGGGAGGTCCTTAGTGAATTTCCTTCCATGCTTTTAGACAAAAGTTACAAATGTAATAAGTGAAACCCAAGTTCCCTAAAGGGGATGGGGGGAGAGTATAGATTCTATACTTAGTTTTTGAAATAAACACACAAAAATCATACAAATGAAAACTCTTATGAGCATTTAAATAGTGTGAGTTCATTTTAATATCACCAAACAAAACATGTCATGAATTTTATCCCCTTGGCATTGCTTGAGAACTTTAGACAAAATGAAAATAACTCAAGTAAATGATTTTAAAACACTAAATTTAAATGTGAGTTTTGAAACTGAGAGTGTTTAAAAATGTATTTCCTTTTTTTTTACATCTTGAAAAAGATGTTAGGGGGTATTTTTTCTTAAAATCAAAAATTGAGTAAGCAAATGACTTTTGGATTTTAGCTCTTAGGTTTTAAATTTTTTGTAGACAGTACAAAATTGTAGATACACAACAATATTATGACTTTCCCTAAAAAATTACCACTAGTTAACACAAAACTACAACTTCCTATAGAGAAAAGTCCTAGTTCAAAACCATGAGTCTATAGAGAAAAAATATAGATTTACATTTCAAAACTACAAATCTATAGTGCAATATCATGATTTCCCTACAATCCAAAAGGTTAAGGTAATATCATGATTACATAGTGCAATATCATAGATCACAAAGGTAGTATCGTGAATGTATAGTGAAAAATAGCTAATATTGAGGTAATACCACAAGTCTCAAAGGAAATACCATAGATTTCAAAGTAATATCACAAATTTAAAGGTAATATTACAAGTCATGAAGGCAATATCACAACTTCCTACAAAATTACTACTTATCATGACATTATCTCTATTTATCATGATAATAAAATAACTACAAAGTTATGATATTGTACTATAGTATTATGAATCCTTAGTGCAATAACATGACTATAGAGAGAAAAATCACAAACACAGAATAAAAATTTGAATTCCTATGGAATGTCTGTGAGATTTAACTTTCCATTTTTTAGGTCATCAAATTTTGATTTTGACATGAAAATTGTTAGAAAGAGGTCATAGAATGTCATGGAAATAACTTTAAAGGGTGTATGTCCCACCAGGCATTCCATCATGTGAACAAACAATCTATAGATGGGAGGTTAGTATATTGTTAGTCAAGAAAATAAACACACTAAACACTATCACCTCTAGCCTAGACACTATGGAAAGCATAAGTAACAAGGATGTAATGAAAACACAAATAGAAAATAAAATAAATCATCTTTTTACCTTCATTTTATCTCAAATATGGTCTATTGAAGTGGCTTTCTTTGCTTTGTGCATCAAAAAATCTTTAGTAATGAAGTTTCATTTACTCTACCTTTCCTTGTTACCTTGGCTTGGTTGGTTAGCTTATGAATTTGGCATGATAACACTAATATAAGAGATTATTTGAGGTATTTTTGCATAATAAAATTTCACTAATGAATCTTTTTTATCAAAAGGTAAGGCCTTGTATTTATAGCCTCCAAAAGTTAACTCTTACTTAAGGTGAGTTATGGTTGAGTTTAAACATGGATTGAGTTCAAACTAACCCTAGGTGACTTGAGGCTAACTCTATTTGATTTAAAAGATATCATGTAATTATTATTTTCAATTAATAATGATGTCTCTCAAATTAGATATTTTGGGAGAGCTTGACAACTCATAAAGACAATGATGAAAAGGCTTGATATTTTGAATTTTTGAATTTCCATTTTCAGATATTCATAAGTTAAAAATGGATAATTTAGCTAAGCATTCAATCTAGTTTAATTAGTCAATTCATTTTTATTGGAATTTTACCTCTTTTGATAATTTTTTAAGTGCCCCACTTAATGGGTTCATAGGCCAAACTATTAGTTGTTAGGTCACTAGATGATTGAAGATGAACTCATGAGAGGTTATTATTGTGTTAGATAGAATACCCAAAATAGGGATGCCTCAACATGATTCTGAGTATTTATTAATGGTTTTTTGTCTAAATTTGGATGTTCAGTGATTCCTAAGCTTAATTTTCAATGTTTGGTATAAAACAATATGAAGCCTAGTCGGAAGCTAGTTGTGGCTAGAATAAGGTGTCCACAACTTCCACTTGTAGAATGGTGGTATAACACTTCCTTACATACCTATTCCCAAAAAAAAATTATTTGTGTAACTTTATGGTTATCATCTCCCATTCACCACTTCACATTTTAAGGTGCAACCCAAGGTTTTATTTTTTGAAGAATGCAATTAACATCAACAATAGGCACTATCTAGTTTGACAGAGAATTTATCAATGGCACATAATAAAATGAAGTGATAAGTGGATTATCACCTTATTAATAGGAGTTTTGACATAGGTGATTGGGTATTTTTTCACTTGCATCCACATAATAAAATTTCTTTGAAGGAAACAAAAAAGGAAAAAAAAATCTCCCAAGTATTATGGCCCTTATAGGATCCTACAAAAATTTGGTAGTGTGGCATAGATAGAACTACCCTAGTCCACTAACATAAATTTTCTACTTCATTTATATTTCCTAAATAATGTAAATGGATAGAAATTTTTTACCCATACTAAGTTATCAAAATTTGATGAAAAAGGTAGAGTCATTATGTAACCTTAAGAAATCCTTCCCACATGCACTAAAATTCTATGAACAAGACAAATTAAGGAGTGATTTATCAAGTGTAACAATATGAATCATTAATATTAATCATGGGAGGATAAATATTTATTACATAAACATTCAAAGTTAATTCAACATTAAGGGAAACATTGTTTTGAGTGAGAAGGGCATGTTACCTTGTAACCTATAAAGTGTATAGAGATAGGTATGGCCTAATTATGTCTTACATACCTTTTATATTATATTATCTCATTTAGCTATGCTATTATTAAGGTCATCCTATGTAATAACCATGGATAATTAGAGTATATATAGGAGGTATTGGTTAGTATTTGATTATCATATTTTTAATTCTACTCTTACTACATTATTGGGGAGGTTATCCCCTCCAAGTGGTTCAATCATAATTATCATGTATACTACTATTTAATAAATTATTATTGTGAATATACTTATTATACCATTAATTATATGATATATTATTCTATTATTATGAAAAATATAATATTTTTCATTACAAACTCTATAGGTTCTATGGTGTGTGACCACATGTTTCACTCTCATAGGCCAAAAAATAACGAGTGATAAAATGATAATGGACTCCATGGTTTGAGAAATTTGTGACTAATAAAAGGTGGCCACATATCACTCTAAGAATATGAAAAATGGGTTTTAGGAAAAGAGTATAGTTTGAGGTTCATTGTGGTATGCTTGGGGTTGCATTTTACCATGTAGCCACAACAAATATGAAAATGGGGAAAGTACATGATGGATATTTGAAATGGTCCATGCATATATTAGATTACCAAGATAATTTTAAGATCTTAAATATCTCCATGAAACCCATGACCTTGTGTCAAGTGATGAGTGGATTTCTATTCCAATTTTATTGGACAAAGAAAAATAAAAAAGGTGAAACAAGTTTGTAGAACTACATGGCCTTGAGGTGGTGGGATGGTACCACATGAATGGTTTATATTTTTAATATTTAGGGGCATAATTTTATGATCCACTCCAAATAAAATGACTATAATACATCCATAGTGTACACATGAAGGAATAATTACATATGAATAGGTTTTTACCCATAATTTGAGTGATATAACTCCATTTTGAGTCAATCTCATTGGAAATATCTATTTTATGGATGCACATTAGTCTCAATTATAGGGGAAATTGTTTCTAATTTTAAGACATGTTCATTTTATAAGTTCTCAACCTTCATGCCTCTAATTGTGAAATAACAATGCATGAAATTGAATGATCACATGAATTAAAATGGTGATCTAGTGCATAAAGAATATTGGAGGTTATCAGGTGTCACAAATCACTCCACTATGAAACATTGAGTGGTTTTTTCAACCCCTTATATGCTTGATGATTGGTTCAAAAAAATATGACTAATATATAATGCCAATGTCACTAAAAAAAATCTTCTTTCTCCATCCTCCTAATTTCACATATGACACATGCTCCATGAGTTATTCTATTAGTTCACAAATTGATCTTTGTGTTTATTTGAGGCTCAAATTTTCACTATGAATGGCTTGTTACCAACAAAATTTTATTTTTTCCCCATATCATGAGTGATCACAAGTGGTCAATTATTTATTTAACCTAAGACTTAAGGACACTTGTCAATTTATACTCAATGGATTCATTTAATTAATATTATTGTTTATTTCTTAACATTACCTAATTCTTTCAAGAATCAGATAACCTATTATTTCTTTTATAGCCATTCCTTCTTGTGCTCACAACTCATTGGTCTCAACACTCTAAATTTTCATGGGTGTCATATCTTAATTTTTGTACTAAATTAGGACTCAAATCCATTACCATTGTAAATACCATGTCTATGTAATAAATTTTCATTTATAAAATTTAGCATGAAAGTGGAGCCTTGACCTCCCAATTTGTATTTGAAACCTGGCTTGCCTAACTCTCTAAGCCTACTCCAAGAGGTCATCTTGGTTTATATGTTGATTCAACCCATGAAACCTATCCCGATGAGATGACAAATATTGTGTTAGTCATTTTCATATTTTACACTTGGTCTATATCCCTCATCTTGATTAAAATAAGACTCACTAAAATTCTTACCCAGAACCCTGATTAACTCTAGTTATACATAATAAAAAAAATCCAAGTCCCTATACCTAATCAAGATTTTAACCCCTAATTAGTTATTCAAGTTAATTTTTTACCTATCCCTTTTCTAATAAAATTTTTGGGCATAATTAGGTCTATGCATAGCTCAATCAACATCTGTAGTTGTAGTCAGGATTTAAAATCTTGACTACATCTTGGCTTGGGGGTCATGTTGAGTCCTTTTTTAGTTATATTTAAATCACCACATAGGTCTTTAGGGGGATCGATAGGCTATCTAGTGTTAGTCAGGATTTAAAACCCAACTAGGTCTAGGTGGGTTAGGGGGAGTGCATAGTGTTAGTCAGATATTTTTATACACATAGGTCTTAGGCTCGTTGAGTGTGCACTAATAGTGATATGTGGGGTTTCAAACCTAGATTATAATGTGAAGCCTCCAACATTAAATCCCATATTTTTAATCAATTTTTTAGACCCTGATTAGGTCTTGGACCCCCACAAGATTTAAATTTTGAAAATCCTACCAATTTTGCTCAGTTTTAATGAAAATACAAAGACTCAATTAGGTCTTGAAGAATCTATAGTGGTTTCCTCAATTCTATTTGGGATTTAGAAGCCCAATTATAATTTTAGGTTATAATTTTCAAAAATTAAATATTTAAACATACTTGTCATGCTTAGATGCCTAATTAGGTCTACAAAGCCAATTTTGGGGTAGCCTTTCATTTTTTCATGATAATTTTTTAAACGAGTGTCAAAAATTCAAACTATTTTATTTACCATAAAATTGAATCCATCCTAAACACTATGGTGGTCTCAATTTTTCATTAATATGCCTACTTGAAAACCTATTCATGTTTTTGTGTTGTATTTTACCATTTACATTTTTAATTGTAACTTTTATCTTTAGTTTTGATCTCTTTTTAGGAAATGAATAATAAAAGTGTTGAAATTTAGACAATAATGGAGAAAGAAAGATAGTTGGGTGCATTAATGGTAGTTGGTGGTATTTTAGAGGAAAAACTCCCCCTTTTTGAAGTTTCACTCTTCTATATGCTGGATGGTCTTAATTGTAAATGGATGTCTCATTTTTGCTCTAAAAATACATTGTGGACTAGTCACTTATTTTATTGAATTTTTAGTTTAATTTCTCCCTCTTATTTTCTTGGGGAGATGTCATAATTTTCACTCAAATGGTCATTGAAAACTCTATGTGCTATCAAGTAAACATTTTATTTAATATATTAGCTATGGAATATTGAATTTTATTCACTTGTGTATGTAATATGATGGTGGTGTTATCTTTCTTCATGGATTTCTATTGATCAGATTCTAGCACTGGTTCTCATTATGTATATGTGAAGGTTAGCTAGATGGGGATAAATTTATGGGTTGTATATGATCAAATGATTTTATATTTGGATACATTTTCTATAGGCTTTATTTCTCTTTCCCCTTTCTCTTTTCTTTTTTTATCAGTTATTAGATCTAGAGTTTGAATCTAATTTGTTTACATGCTTATCTTGATTGAAAGTTATTTTATCCATTATTATTATGTCACTGTTTAATTCTACACCAATTTAATGAATACATTGAATAATCAATTGCAAATCACTGAATGAAACTCTAAATACTAATTTTTAATTGGGGAAATGAATGTCTATTTATTTGCTTTCAACACCTAAATGGAAACCATTTAAATGAAATAATAAACATGCATTTTCTACTAAACCTTCAAGCACCCATACCATTAAAACTAATTTTTGAAGTATTCAAACTAATAAGCCACTTGAAATGTAATGGTCACAATAAGCCACTGAGTGAAGATCAGTGCACCTAGACCAGTTAGAAAGAAACCTTAGGGAGATTTGACAAATATCCTTTCAAGAGAGGCAAGTTGAAAGACTTGCCTAAAAATTAGTGATCTATGTTAAATGACATGTTAACATAATTGGTGCTAGGAAGGAAAAAACAAAAAACTCATCCAAAACTTGGCCAGTAAACCTAATGAGGCATTTGGGGGAATCTAGTCACATTTAAATGTTATTTTTTGATAAAATGGACTCTCAATTCTAATTTGTATTTTAAATCTCGAATATAACTATGAACACCTCTCTAAAATTTTCAATACCTAATCCACATAGAAATGTTTGGACCCTCGATTATCATTGTGAGACTTTTTCCTTGGTGATTCATGTTATGTCAAGATTTAAATCCTAGGTAGCACTAGGTTACGTTATTAAGTGAGCCCAATCACTTATTTTTTTGTATTTTTAGTTCAATTTCTCCTTCTTTTTTCCTTAGGGAGATGTTATAAAAATTGATCTCAGATGATCATTGAAAACTTTATGTGTTATCAAGAAAAAATTTTATTCAATATATAAGTTTTAGAATATTTATTTTCATTCACTTGTGTGTGTAATATGGTGTTGGTGTCTTCTTTCATCCTAGATTTATATTCCTTAGATTCTAGCACTAGTTCTTGTTATTGTTGTGTGAAATCTTGCTAAACAGGGATAAATTTATGGTTGCATACTATCAAATGACTTTAGATTTGGATACATTTTTTCTAAAAATTATTTCTCTTTCCCCTTTCTCTTTTTCTCTTTTTTTATCAGTTGTTAGATCTAGGGTTTGAATTCAATCTACTTACACATCTATATTGATTGATTATTAATTTATCCATTATTATAGATGCACTATTAAATGTTAAAACCAATGAAATGAATGGATTTATAAATCAATCATTTACTCATTTCCATAAAACCCTAACTATTGATTTTAAACATGGGAAAATATTAAATTACATGTTTGTTGTTTTCCCTTGAAATACACTAAAAATCCACATGAATATGATAACTAAACTAACATTTCTATCTAAATGAAACAAGGACAAGAAAATGATTCAAATCAAGTTTTAAATATTCCCAGACCAGTAGGCCCCTTGAAATGGAATGGTCATAATGAGCTACTGAGTGAAGATAAATATGTCATAACTTGGTAGATAAAGACATTGGGAAGACCTACCTCATGAGATTCCTTTCAAGAGATGATTTATGGGCTTCACCACATTAAAATATTAATATTGGAAAGCTATGACAAATGACACATCAACAAATATATTCTTGAATTAATATGCATAGTGATTGGTTAAAAGTGTGATTCACCCTAATGTAGACATTTAAACTCTCTTCTTCACTTGATAAATAAAATTATATAATGATCCTAATTGAATGAGGGGAATTATATATATATATATATATATATATATATATATATATATATATATATATATATATATAGTTGAATGTTTATGTCATCTTGATCTTTTGGTTATGGAATAAACTTTTGATCTTTTAGATCTGAGTCTTTCTAGGTTTTTATGCCTTTGCTAGTGATAGTGTCACATAATTCAAATATTTACATATTTTAAGGAGATAAGAAAAGTTTTGGAATTTAGTTAAAATTATAAATTTTCACTTGGTCATGAATCTATGAAGTTTGATGTGTAATATTACTAATTAGTGAAGTTAAAAAAAAAATATGTAGTTCTAATGGTTTGATGTGTAATCATGCTACTTTTTTAACTAATATTTTTATTTATTTACTATCATTAGGTTGAAATGAATCATTCAAATGAATAATAAGATATATGTGTAGGTTTTTTGTTATTTTTATAAATTGTGAAAGATACTGCAATAATTTTGAAGATTGTTGTCTCTATTTTGATTGTCAATGATATGCCCATTTAATCCCTAAGAAGAATCCATGACCCAATTAGTTTAAAGCACTAAAAAAAAATTATTGATCACATTGTTATATTATTTTTAATTAATTTATCCTTCTAGATCACTTTGTATATTTTATAGAGGTCTATATTATCATGAATTATGGTCTACATTGGTTAATTTAGCTCTATGAGTACATGTAAAACTAATAATACTAAACTTGAAAGTCATAAATTTCACTATTTTCATCCATATGTTGTAATATTTATTTAAATTTTGAGTGATTCTTTGTGGTAATAAATTGGGTGGAGTAATCATGGTGGTTAAGTCCTCTATTCAGATTTGTGTTGTTTAAATCTTATTGTGCATCTTGTTTTACATTATATAATGGTTTAGGGCCTCTCCCCTTGGTATAGTAGAGTTAAAAAAGTATAAATTATCCCACCTCTCATATTTTATACCTCATGTTGTATCTACCTTCAATAATAATTAATTAGGGTAAAACTACAACAAAATTTTCACCATTCATATTTTTTTTAAGAACCTTTGAGGGTGAAAACCTAATTGTTCAAGACTCTCAAAGTAGTGCGATAAAAAAACATATGAAAATATGAACCATCTAATCATGTTTTTTTTCAATGCAAACTTTAGCAAGTGAATGCTGACTCATTATATTAAACTCAACATAGTCTCCATATGCTTTTGTCAACCCCCTTGATATGTACCATTCATCTCCAAAATCTATAATCATATTGTTAAACCATCCAATAATTTTAATCTTTTAGGACTTATTATATGAACCAATGAAAATGTAGTTTTTATACATTTTTAGTATTATTATTTTCCATAGAGAATGAAACCAAATATATTCACCATAGACATCCAGGATTTTGATCTCATTAAGTCACACATAATATCAAAATTATGCCCCATCTAAAAGTATCCTCAATTTTGTTTGATTTTTCAGTGCCTTCGATAATTTCAACACTTATGAAATTGGAAATGTTTGATTTCATAATTTTAAGCACATCTTGTGTGTTATTTGTAAATACTATTGGATTATACTATCCCAACATCCAATTTCACATAAATCAGTGGTCACAAGGAATGTTGCCACCATAGTGGCTTGGTCACTCAAGTTATAAATAGGAAATGTATAATTTTATTTATTTTATTTTAAAAACTTTTCCACCCTTTCGATTCCCTTGTTATTATCAAAAAAAAATTAATATCCTCACCTTAGCAAGGTAACCCTATGAATATTCTTATGTACATTATGTGATATCTTCATACGACAACAAAAAAAATAAAACATATCCTCATTTACTCACAAAAATATCTCACCAATTTTTTTTGCTTACTAAAAAAAAGTAGCTCAAATATCTGAAACACACCAATTTTATCCAATGCCATTTTTACATGTGTATTGGATGTCATCATCCCATCAATTCTAACCCTTCTACCTCCCACTATGTATTAAATTTTTAAAGTGTACATGTCATTTGACCCACTACATTTTTAATATTCCACTCTACAATCACCAACCCTTAGTACCCATTCTTATCCACATAAAAAACAATTTGATAATTTCATCTCCACAAATTTTGCTCACACCTCTTCATTTTTTTCTATGTATCCATTCTTAAGTCTCTTCTTTAAAGATAACCTAGTTGCCTCCTTTTACTTATGTGAACTGTGCACAATTTTTGGTAATTAAATCCATAGTGTTCAAATTCCTCTTTAGTATAATTTTGGTTCTAAAGCCTCTTTGGCACACCCTAGGTCTATTGATTTCTTTAAAATCCTAATTTTGTATTTAGTTATAGGCATTATCAGTTTTTAATGGTAGTTGCTCACGTATACAACCTTAAACTTATTTTATTTTTCTTTTTACATGTTCCCTCTACTCAATTTTTTCCTAAAATCACTCTAAAATCCCCTATAGATTCAAATTATAACTCCAATACCTTAATTTTTGTAATCAAAGTGTGAATTTACTTTCCCTAGTGCGCATAGCTCACTCTACACTTTTCAAATTCAAATATTCATGATAGTGACAATGGTGAAAATGACTTGATAGGATCAATATATAACACTTATTAACATTTAAGTTTACCTAAGGGAATTTATAATGCCATTAAATATTTGTTACTTCCACTACCATATCTTTGCATTAACTTTTGGTGATGTCACCCATACACTACTCCCTCTAGAAACAACCTACACCTTCACCTCTTTCCTACATTCCTAATAACTACATGTATCCTATGTATTTTTCCCTCGTGTCCCATATAAATTACATATTTTTATACTTGGTCAATTTTGATGCACATATACCAATCTTCCATTCATTTTCTTGATTCTTCTTCTATCTTACACCACACTAAATAAGTGCATGGTCCTCCAACATTTCAAGTGTTTTACCATGTTTTATGTGCTCAAGTGTTTGAATATATCCCTTTGTGTTATTTTATTTTTTCATGAAAAATTTGTATCTTAATATTTCTAAATAAATCTTCTCAAATGGTAAAATAATGTGAAATTTGATTCTCCTATTGAGTGTAATGAATGATGGTGAAATATGCATGTTTTTTGTTGTCTATTTGAACCAAATTAATGATACATATACACATAAAATTATCACACTAAATTACTTTAAGAAAATAAATCCTTAATATAAAAATTATGATGATACAATATTTACAACACTAAAAGGCACAACAACACCCTCTCAAAAATATTTAGACATCTAACATAAGTATCTCAATAAAATCCCTAGTTTAACTTATTTTAATAGTATTACAAGGTTATCAAATTTATTAATATACATAATGACATAATAAAAAATATTTATGATTATTTTAAATAAATAAACCTATTAATAAACTAAAAATCAATTCATGAAAGGAAATTAAAATAAGGCATATGTCTTATTCTTGAATGGCTCATTGAAAAATTACATATTTTAGGGATTGAACCTATTTCCATTGAAATTCCTAAGGAGCATTTCATCTTCTAATGTGAATAATTTACATGTGTCCATTTCAAAATTTTAACATGTAATAAATCTTCCCATTTAATGGATATATAAATTTATTAGATATTTTCCATACTTAGTATCATACAATAGAATATGGGAACCCTTGTATATATTTTTTCCTTTGATATTTTTATCTTTCCAATCCTTTTACCTATCCTGATCTACCTCTTAAATCCATTTTTTCATGATATGCATCTCATATATATTTCTCCTCCAACCATGAATCAAACTATTTTTTTTATTTAAGTCTTTTTATTTATTTGATTTTCAAGGAAGGCACCAAAAAATCCATGGGTAGAATGGCTTCTTACACACACACAAATTGAAAATGTATTAAATTTTTGAGTTTCTTTTAGGTGGTCTTATATGCCTATAACACTAAAAAAATCCAATCATCCCAAAATTTATTCCACACATAGAAAATTTTGATCAAGGTTGTGCTAAGGATCTTATTGAATGCCTTAACAGTTTTGTTTTCTTATGGGTGATATGAGGTAGTTTTGTGGTGTGCCAGCATGAATTATGAAAATATAACATGCATTGTTTCATTAAAAAGGTGTATACACTATTGGAAAAATTAATTTTAATGGTATATAACATGCCATTAAAACATTAATAATACAGATTATAGAGGTAAATAATAATATATTTTATTATTTAAATTACATAGGTAATACTTACATTCATAAATAATAAATTACATAGTTATATTTATTATTGTTGTAAATTTGGTGGAAGGTTGAACTAATTAATTACAATGGTTCACATCATATATAATTTATTTTATGTGGTAAAATCAATACATCCAGACATTTGAACAATTCCAACATACATCCAAGCTTATGAGCATTCATATATTTGTAATATTCAAGCAATGGTTCTATGAAGGAGATTGTCTGAGAAAAAGTGTGAGAGGAAGATTAAATGTATTGGATCAAATTTATTTCTTAAATAATGAATAATCATCATTGTGGGTTTTTACTTCCTTATGAGGTTTTCCCATGTATATTTAGTGTTGTGTATTTGTGTCTTTGATACAATCCCCATATCTAGATCCATATATTTGTGCATATAAATAATTTAACATCATTTCAGAGAAAGTTTGATAGGTTTTTATTTTTTTCAAGACTTGGCAGTCAATTTGTTTAGTTTGTCAAGCATCCTAGACCCATGTGAAAGAAAATTTACATGCAACATTAGCCTCATACAACCTCTTGTATTGCATAAGAGTAATAAAAAATAATTTTGGCATCCTTGTGGATCTTGTGGAGTTGAATCTTTATAGTTTGATCAAATAAGCACTCAAACTTAAATGTAATAAAAAACCAAACAACAAATATGCAATCAAAACTTCTTTGTGCCATGATGGTATAGCTTGATATAGCCTGAGTGGGTGGAAAACCAGTTAATATTTCATTTTATATCTTTTGTATGTTGTTTCACTATTCTAAGTGGTAAATCTTCAATATTTTATCTATCTAATCCTCATTATAGATCCTGTGAAAGCATCTAGTCATATTTTATAAAATTGTATCCCTCTTATGGCATACTTGCATGGCTTGGTATGGCTACCAACAACATAAAAATTAATTTTTGAAAAATAAATGTCAATTTTTCTGTATTGTTTACACCATGAGCCTTTTTCAATGTTGTACAAATTTTTTCAAGTACTATATTGGTCACTTGATCTCTCCCTATTTTCCCTCCCTCCCTTCCTACACCATGGATGAGTAAATGGTGTTTTAATGGTAAGTATGTAGTTTATATTTTTTATTTATTGTTATTTTCTTAAATTTAAAATAAACTTACATCCAACCAAAACTTAGGCCTCACTTTATAAATTTTTGTTTAACCCAAAAATTAAAAAATAAGTAATTATTTTTTTATGTGTACATTTTTTTATTTAAATAAAATTTATTAAATAAGTTTTAAATAATATATCTTACGTTTAAATATCCATACATTATGGAAGGGAATTTGGTCAGTATAATTTTGTAAAAAAATTGTAAAAGTGAGGTACAAGTTTCAAAAATCACTAATCGTATCTTTTTGGGCAAACCTTATTTGGTCAAACTTATTTTTAAAATAATATAATTAACTAAAAGTTTATTTTTATTCGTTTTTAAAGTTTATTATTTATCCTTTTTTAAAATACTCTTACAACACTTGTGAATCTTATTATAGTTACAATTTTTTGCTTTTTTCAATTGTCTAAACACTAAAATACATTTTTTATTACAAAAATAGAGTTTAAAATAACATTAAAAATATTATTTTTAAAACCTTTTAGTGGCATTTTAGTATAAAAAACACTAGAAAGTGTCAAAATTTAAAGGAAGGTTATGGTTTCTGTAAATTTTATGTTATACAAGTCATAAATTTTGAATGGGTCAAACTATAACATTTTAAAAATCCATATTAAAGTTTAATTTATGGATCAAAAATTTTAGAACATTTTTTTAGGACTAAAAATCCTTATTAGGGAGACATGTCATGACTAAACTTACCAATACATTTCAGAATAAATCATAATAAGCCATGTTAATAATTTTGAGTGTAAAGGATGAATACTTACTCCATATGAGTAATCAATAATTTTTTATTGATGTCCAAACAATATTTGAATCTATGCATAAGGGCACTTGTCTCTCAAAAATCATTAAACTTATACTTGAACTACTTACTACTCCCATGAAAGGTGATGAAAAAAAATAGTTAATTTTATTGAAAAAATAAAAAATATTATATCTCAGTTAGATGGTTATAACTATAATATAATTTAAGATCATATTTTGTATTTTATTATTCAGTTGAACATTCATGAAAAGTTTTATAATTTCATTTATATTATTAATTATAAATACCAAATAGAATAAGACATCCATGACCTCACTACACTATCTTCTCTTCTTAATCAAGAAGAACAAGCACTTTTCATGATTAATAGAGATTCTAAAAATATTAGAAACCATAAATCTAATTCTAAACCTAAACCTACCAATGGCAAATATGAGAAAAAGAAATATGGAAAAAAGAATCACGCTATCAAATTTAAAGGAAATTTCAATATATGTGGTAAATTTATACATAAAATGAGAACAAGAAATATGGAAAAAAGAATCACACTATCAAATTTAAAGGAAATTTCAATATATGTGGTAAATTTATACATAAAAGGAAATATTGTTAAAAAATAATAATATATATAATAACAAAAACTCTTTTAAAAAAAGGAATAAATGTTCTAATCATAATCAACATAAAAATAAAAATTAGAATCAAAATGGAAATAAAGATCATAATACTAACATTATTGCATTGCATGTTGCCTTATTTGATTCTAGCAAAAATGAATTAATTTTAGATAGTGTTGCATCGCATCACATGACATGTTTATAAAATATTTTATCTAACACTAAATATATATTGAAAGGATTTATTTAGGTGATAATTCATTTTGATAAGCTACTAGACAAGTTAAATCTAAATTTTCAAATGTATTTTTAAATGGTGTTTTCTATGTTCTGAAACTTGAAAAATTTGTTATCATGTTCTCAACTTACAAATGATAATTTAATAGTAATATTTTTTAAGTATAAATGGTGTATTAATAATTAATTTACTTATTTAATTGATTAATAAATTTAAAATAATAGATTATGTATGTTTTCTTCTTTTTTTGGATGTTATCTTTCATCGCAAAGTATAAATGAATCTCAACTATGGCATGAAATACTAGGCCATATTAATTTTATAATTTTATATTATATGTATCATCATAATCTTTTGGTTGTTATTCCTACTATTTATTCTCATCATGAAACATGTGAGGGTTGCTTATGTGGTAAGAAACATTCTAAACCCTTTCATAAAAATCATGATGCTAACTCCTCTCATCCCTTATAACTTATTCATAGTGATGTTAGATGACATATAGAAGTTACATCTATTAATATTTATTTATATGTTGTTAATTTGATTGATTATTACTCTATAATTATTTTCTCTTATTATATTAAAAATAAATCTAAAGTGTTAACCAAATTAAAAGAATTTAAAGCTTTAGCTAAAAATTCTTTTAACGTTTCTATTAAAAGATTAAAAAATGTTAATAGGGGTGAATACATTAGTAAAAAATTTGATTCATTTTTTATTAATTATGTTATACAAATAGAGTTAACAATTTCCTATTACTCATAACACAATGAAAATTTTAAACTAAAAAATTGAACCATCCTTTAAATGGATAGAACAATGTTTCATTCTGCAAAGGTTCATAAATTCTTGTGGACCAAAGCCATGAATATTATTTTACACATTATAAATAGATTCCCTTTTAAATATTTTCATATTTATATACCCTTATAAATTCATTCCAATAATAAACTAAGTGTTTCTCACCTTAGGATAGTTTGTAGTCCTACTTCCATCTTAATTTCAAAAATAAAAAGAAACTTACCTCCCATTCTTGAATTTTCATAGGTTATGGAGGAAAAACTAAAGGATTAAGATTTTTTGATCTATATAAATGATAGATAATAAGAATCCCCAAATCTTTGATAAATATTTGTGTGATCCTTTTATAGGACCCCCTCAAAATGCTTTTTTAATGATCTTGACTCTTCTATTACTCCTTATGAATAAACAAATGTCTTAGTTAAAGTTCATACAATTGTAGATAAATAAGAGTCTTAATGGGAACATTATATACTTTGTGTTCAAAATAAAATACTTAAATGGGTTGAATCCCTAATTCAATCATCTAATCTTGATAATCTTAATAAGTTGAGTATGAATCAATATACCTATCATGCTTTAATGACTCTGTATGAATGTGAATATAAATATTTTGAGGAAGTTATTCAAGAAGATATATGGAAAGTTTACATGAAATCTTAATATAAATACCTAATTAAAAACTAACCTTTGAATCTTATCTCACTTCAACCTAAAAGGCATATTATTAGTTCTAGGCGGCTTTATAAAATCAAATAAAATTCAATTGATATAATTGACAAACTCAAAGCTATATTAGTTTCTCATGGTTTTACTAAAAAACATGGAATTAATTATGTTGAAACCTTTTCTCCTATATAAAAAATGAGTACTATCAAATTACTTATTTCCCTTACATCTCATATGGTTAAATTTTACACTGAATAGATGTAAAAAATGCATTCCTAAATGGTGATCTTGAATAAGAAATATACATGACTTGGCCTAAAGGTTTCACTAAACCTAACAAATAAGATTATGTTTATAAGCTAAATAAATCTCTTTATGATTTAAAACAAGCTCCTTGATCTTGGTATTCTAAAATCACTAGTTATTTTATAATTAGGTTTCTCTAACTGTTATTTTGAAAATGATCTCTTTATAAATGTTGAAAATAGTCATTTTATCTTAATTATACTATATGTTGATAATATTCTTATTACTGGTGATCAAATTAGTTTAATTATTAAATATTAATTTAAATTAAATTAATATTATTAAATTATTGATCTAGGCATTCTTCATCACTTTATAGGAATGGTTGTATTTTAGAAAAAAAATTCAATTGTTGTATTTCAATCTCATTATGCACATAACCTACTTGTTAAGTTTAATATGTTTGACTATAAGCCTACCTCTACCCATATTTAATTTTGCATTATGATTTATCCAAACCTACTTGTGATAAAGTTAACCCTACTCTTTATAAATAGTTAATTGGTAATTTGATTTATATAATTATTACTAAGCTATATATTTTATTTGTTGTAGATGTTACACTTGGATCATTAGAAATTATAAAAACAAATCCTTATGTGTATTAAAGTACCTAATATTTTTGTTTTATATTATTCATCTATTAATAATGATAATTTATAATTTTATTATGATGTTGATTGCATTGGTGATATTATAGATCAAAAATCTAAATTTGGATATGTGTTTAAGTTTGGATAGATGGTATCCCTTGGAGAAGTAAAAAGTAACCTATTTTTTCTATCTCTTCTACAAAATAAGAGTATATAATTATTATGGAAGTTTTAAACAATCTATGTGGCTATAAAGGTGTTAAAATAAATCCATGTGGATGTTTTTCACATTACCACCCTTATTTGTAATAATCAAAGTTATATAGCTCTGGCAAAAAATCCATTACAGAATCAAAGAACTAAGAATATAAAAGTTCATATGAATTTTATTTGAGAGAAAGTCCTAAATGGTGATATTGATCTGTAGTTTTATCCTAGAGATGAACAAGTGGTAGATATATTCACACAACCACTTGGTTCTACGAAGTTTTATAAATTTTGTACAATGTTGGGCCTCTTAGAGTTTCCATTGAGGATGACTATGCATGACAATGTCACTTTATAATGTCCATGTGTTTTTTTATTATTATATATACTTATCAAAGTTTAAAATAATTGTAATAAGTCACTTTATGTGATTTTGGTAAAATTCATCATATGTGAGTTCACAGAGTACCCAGTAAAATCATATTTTGTAATGGAAGGTCCTTATGTTATAGAAGGCTCCAAAGTGTTTAGTTTATTATTCATCATAAACTATGAGATATAGTATCATGATCACACTACCCTAAACTTACTCTAAGTAATTTATGGGTTATAATTATTTTTATTTTAAAAGATGATATTGGCATGATGAAGGTTTTTAATCCTTAAAATTTTACATGCACCCTAAACTCATCGTAGATATTTTATGGACTATAATTAATTTTGTATAAAGTTGGATATGGCATGTATCCCCACTTAACATTAAGGGAGAGTGTTGGAATAGTTAATGTTAGTGGTATATAAAATTCCATTAAAAATTAATAATACAAATTACATAGGTAAATAATAATAATAAATTTTATTATTTAAATTATGTGGGTTGATACTTCTGTTATTAAATAATAAAATACATATTTATATTTTTTATCAATGTGAATTTGGTGGTAGGTTGACCTCTTAAGTTACAATGGTTCATTCCACATATAATTGATTTTCATGGTAAAATCAATACATTCAGACATTAATTCAATTCTACCATACATTTAAGCTTATGAGATTTCATATCTTTGTAATATTCAAGCAATGTTTTTGTGAAATATATTGTCTAAGAATAAGTGTGAGAGTAAGATTGAATGTTTTAGGTTAAATTTATTTTTCAAATAATGATTAATTGTGTTGTTTTTACCATCCTATGAGGTTTTCCCACATATATATATATATTTTTGTGCTTTTGTCTCTTTGATACAATCCTCATATATAAATCCATATATATTTGCATATAAATAATTTAACACGCCCTAATCATTGGTAAGGATCAGGTGGAACCTATATCAACTTATAATATTCTCCTAAAGGAAACTTATTGGCATAGCCATAGTTTAATTCTTTGTTGGTGTTTCCTCCATCCACATTGTTAGATAATCTATGTATGTGATAATGTAATGAGTGTTGGTCCTTCATGTAGCTAAATATATTGTCCCAAAAAAATAAACTACCCATTTTTAAAATGGTCTTATAAAGTGATAAAAACAAATAGCATCTCATATTTTTTTATTGATCTTCCCAATCCTTTGAAAAATATCACATCTCTATGAGTGCTCTTTAGTAACTTTGAACAAAGTTAGCTACTAGAGACTAGAAAATAAAATCTTCCACGTGGTGGCCTCATTGACATAGTGGCCACAAACCAACCATTCATGTATTTTACACATTATTTTTTTATGCTTATGCTAAATCACACTGGCATAAAACTTTATCATGAAAAAACAAAAAAAAAATTCACCTCTAACTAACTTACAAGGAGATTCATAAATCATAAATTTTTTATTTTCTTTCATTTTCAAGTTAATTGTGGAAATGACCAAAGTGAGAAGAGTTTAAATCTCATTTAGGTCCTTAGGAACATGTTGCACTTTATAAAACTGAGACTCAGGCACATCATCTTTATTTTTTACATATTATTCACCTAACATGATATATAACAAGTGATATATGACATAGTTATTTCCAAGCTTTACAACCATGAAAAACTAAAAATCATAAAAAAATACAATTCACTTATAAATGTACATGTGTAGTACCATATTATTAATGAGGTGACTTAATGCCTCATGGTCTGTGAATAACATGAATGACATGTTTAGAAGATAAGATCGAAAAAATTACAGTGTGTTCTCAAAAAAATTTACACCCCTACAAAACTTTAATTCACAATAAATATTCATCATTATATTTCTATATCACATTATTTATAATTTCTATTATGTATGGCAACCACCAATTATATTTTTATTTTGCTTGTTATCATTTCACACGATTGATTTATTTTAAAATTTAAAATTTGATTTATTCCTAAAATTATTGATATCCAATATAGTAACATGAGCATATGATATTAGTAATATATGATTTGTGAAATTAATAAAATGGTAAATGAATAGTTTCTCTATTAGATATATGGTTGCATTCAATGTGAAAAGATACTTCATGAAATTATTTTGATTATCAATGTTTGCATCATGTATCAAACTCATTTTCAATAGTGATAAATGATACATATTGACTTTGCAAGTGATACAAATTTTAAAACATAATGAAACTGCATAAGTGTTGAATTAGGTATAACAATGGTTATTTTTAACATATCATCTTATGCAACTCTAGCCACATTAGTTTACATGAAATTTAAATTTTTAAAAATTAAAACCCTTGCTCTGGTGTGTTTTGATTACATTTTTTTGATTTATTTATATTGTTCTAATTTATATAATAATGTATATTCCAATTTGTGACAATCTCATTTTACCATTTTACCTTGACACAATCAATTTGTGGTCAATTTAACAATATACAAATGTTGAGGAGGCCATAGTTATAGTTCATGATGTAAGAATGATATTTAGACTAAATTGGGTCTATGTTTTGGATACTCTAACATTATTCAATAAAACTTTGATATTATTATGAATAAATTGAAATGTGGTCATTGTAAATGGAAAAAATTGATAATTATGGTAAGTGTTCAAATTAATACTTTAATTTTTTTCTAAGGTAATTTCTAAGTGTAAAATAACACCATATTTTGAGGTAAAAAAGTTAGGTTATCATATTCACAAGTTGATAGATTTTAATTTATAGTTTTCAAGGTTGGAAATCATTTCCATTTTTTAGAAAACCAAGAAACCTACTTGGATTCAATGAATTTTACTAGCGACACCTTATTACACAGTTAATGTTCCTATTTCTTGGTGTTCTTAGGTAGATTTTTAGTTTTAATATTTAGATCATTATCATTTTTATCATTTTGAAAGCTATCAATATGGGGAAACTCTATTTTTTTGGTTTAGGGAGCATTATTTAGTTGTGGGATCTGATATTTGAGCATACATCTTTGAGTATATATCATATACCTATTCAGATATGAGAATATATTTTACTTCAAAGTGAGAATAATGAGCTAATAAATATTTTTAAAAATGTTTTTAGAATAGAATTGAAATGAGTTGTGATTTTGTATATAACTACATACAAATATTATATTTGAGCTATGGATAAGGTTTATTCTTTCTTTTGATTTATGAGTTTCTTGTGTAAGCTTGTAACATAGTTTTTCAAGGTGTTGATTTTGAATGTGGCATATATTTTTTGATAATATTTGTTGATTGTGTGAATAACCTATATCAAAGTCTAAAAACCTTGAGATATTTGATAGGATAACTCATTTTAGAAATATATAATGTTCAGGTTTTTAGTTTAAGCTGATAGTATATTTTTGCCTATGCACTTGTGGATATAGGTTTTTCACATGGAAAAGTTTTCAAACCCTACATTTTATTTTTTGTATGGTTAATTTTATTTCATTTTTAGCATAGACAATTTTTGAGTTTGAGGTTTAACCATAATGTTAAATGATAAGACTTTGGTTGAACTGAGTTTGTGACTATTGAGTAAGATGAATTATCACCCTTCAATTATTTTCATATTTATGGTTTTGATAAACAAGGTTTTATGTAAAATGGAATAATTTTTTAGTTTGATAGAGTCATAGATGCATTTGGTTTATCTCATAACCCTAAAAAGTGGTAAATTGGTAGAGTGCATAGATAGATTATGCTCTGAACTTATTGGAAGTTGGTCAAGTATGATCAAAATAAATTGTGGTTATGATTGTGAATATATTTTCAACTATAATTATTTTAATGTATTACAGTGTCAAACATCATTAATGGTTGTAATTTTTGGTTGTACATGTACTCACAACCCTAGCTCTTTTTAAGTTTACATGAATAAATAATTGATTTTTTTTGAAAATATGGGTCAAGTTTTATAGCTCTATATTATACATTTTATTGATATAAAAATTACTTATTACATTGTATACTAGGGTTTCAAATGAAAATGGTTTTTGAATTAAATGAGCTCCCAAGTTTTGAGGAAAATTTGATTATGATGACTTGGTAATTTTTAATTTGATATTATCTCTCTAGTTTATATTATCATTCTGTTAGTTTCATATATAATGTGTTTTTCACAAAACATAATGTGGTTTAGTCCCTGGTGGTAACAAATATATCATTTGTTCTTTATTTCAAAATTCAAAGCCATGACATTTATCTCCATGGTGTGAGATGAGTCTTTCATTTTGTGAAAATTTTGACACATTTTCAATATAGATGTAATCAAATACAAATGAGTATCCCCACTAATAAATAATTATGTTCAATATAAAAAATGAAATGTACTTTCCACTTGATAGTTGCATGATAATTAGTGTTAATGATAAATTAAGTGTTACTTAACGTAAATGGGACCCCACCCATGAGAAAATTATTTATTATTTTATCATAATATGATAGAATATGATTAATTAAGTGTTTTCTAAAATTAAAAACTAATTATAAAGTTACATGACTTAATTTAAAATCATAATTGACTTTATTTAAGTTATTTTAAACGATCGAATAACCTAAAAGATAACTAATCTTTATTGGGATTTAAAAGTCTCAAATGAAGAGAAAAATGGGAATTCATACAGGTATTGATATATTTTATTAAAATTTCTATGTTATTTTTATTTTCCATGTAGATCTCTGAGATAAAGTGTTTGTTATAAGTAAACCTAATAACATTCTCTCTAACAATGAAATACATTTCTTGATACAATCAAGTATATCCAAATTTTGTATTTATTTATGAATTGATTAGCTAAAGATGTTCAAGTGCTAATATAGTTTGATAACTATATAAATATGACCAGATATATACATGAGAATTTTCTATATTTCATATGAAACTAATGAATACTCCATACACAATGATCATATGGAAAATTATTTGTTTGGACTTGTAATCACTATTATGTCTCAGTATTTCATTTATATTCAACCTTGAACTTATTTTTACTTTAAATAAAATGTTTTTAATTTAATTTCAATTTCAATTTATAATGACATTTTATTTTATTAGCTATATATTTAACTTCTTTATTTGGTATTAGTATAACTTATGGTTTATAGTTTGTGTAATATTTTCTAGTTAATTTAATAAGATCAAGCTTTAGTTTATTTTGTTTGTTATAAGGTAAAAACCTATTACAGAAACAATAAAGATAAAATGTTTAGGAGAAGCATTCCTGAATCCTACTAAGAATGAAATTACATTTCTTGATACAATCATTTTTTAGTAAATCCAAATTTGCCTGTATTTATTTATTGAATCAATTAGCTAAAGATGTATCAAGTGCTAATATAGTTTAAATTTTCTCCTTTAACATTCGCAGGAAGATCTTCCAAAGGCAATTCATTATCAACCTAATTATTCATTGGCTGAGGAAGAAGAGGAATTCTCTCCTTTAATTTATTTCCTGTACCAGATATATAGATCATTTGATAGAATTTTCTGTATTTCATATGAAACTAATGATCTTTTGATACTCTATCATACATGTTCAATTTGATCATATGGAAATTCTTCAATAGGGATCTCTTTCTCCTCCTCAGCATGCAGTACTTTATTATCTTCATTCTTCTTTAGTTCTTTTTGATTGTTTTCTTTAGTTATCCAAACTTTCTTGTGCTGAACCTTGTTCTTCCTTTCATCCAAAACACTGCTTGAGTAATATTTCCTTTTGTAGGGATAGTTTCTGGCCCAGTGCCCCTATTTTTTACAAACATGGCAGGAATTGGGCAAATCTTCAAACACAAACCTTTGAACCATGCTTTGAAATTAAATTTTTTTTTGGGAGGTTGTTCAAATCTCAACTTTAACATAAAGTCTGGCATGTTTTTGGAATTGCATTGTCCAATGCCACAAGTTCAAAAAGCACTGGCTATACAAAAATTCCTCATAGAATTCTAAGGGAAGTCCAGGAAGTCTTACCCAAATGGGAGTAGTTAAGAAGAAGGAATCTGATAAGTCCATATTGGGCTCCCATTTTTTAATAGTTATTTGCCAAAAGACCATGGTCCTCCACACAGAACCTTGTTCATATTCTTTACAATTTTAAACAGAAAGAAGCCATTCATTAGCCATTTCAACATCTCCTCGAATAACCCATTTCCTTTTAACCATTTTGGAAAGGGATTCTAAATCTGGTCTTGCCCCTAAAAATTTACCAACTAAGGTTTCCAATGAAGACACAGAAAAATTATGGATCAGGGATAAATACTTGGAACTCACCTTTCTCCCAGCAAGATTTAGTAATAACTGGCGGGAAGAGAAGTTTTTCATTGGATCTCTTGCCGAACAGAGATGACCACTTCCTTTGTTCTGAGGGCTCTGCCTTCTGCACTTTTGAGGATTTTTCCTTGTTTAAACACCCTTTCTCTTTCTCCCTTTCAGTCTTTTTCCCTAGCACAACAAGAGAATAATCCTGTTGGGGGGTACTAGTTCCACAGAAAGGATCCAGTCCGTTCAAAGGTAAGCCAGTCTTTTTATCAACAAAAAATTTAGATCCTTCATTTTCTTTATCCTCTCCTGTTATCCCTTCTCTATTTGTGCCTCCTTCCTGGTTTTCCACCACCAGTATTCCATTCACCTTCCACCCTTCATTTCCCCTTTCAGGAGGGGCGTCTTCTTTCTGCCTCCCTGCATGTTTGGCTACAGGTTCTGGGAATTCTTCCAGTGCACCCAGCACGCCCAGTGCTCCCAGCGTGCCCAGCGCATCCCAGCGCTTCATTCAAGATTCAAACCATGCCTGTGCGCGCCTTTTGCCTTCCGCCTTCCGCCTTGTAAATGTTTTCCTATTATTTTGTTTATTTTCCATTATTTATGTTTTTATTTATTGGTTTTAGTATTTATATTATAATATTATTTTTTTATCTTCTCTTTCATTTAACATGCATGTAGTCTTTTACTTTGGTGTTTTATTTATTTAATGTGTTTACTGTGCATGTTATAGTATTTATTTTCTATTGTTATAACTTATTATTATTTTCTCTATCTTTTATTTTGAATTTCATGATCTCATCCAAAGTAAATGTGATAAAAGTGATGATATCAAAGTGAAAATCAATAAGTAAAGAATAAATATTGAGGTCACATAGTCAAATAATGTGGAAGCATTATAATCCATTTTCTCAGTTTAAATACCCTATTAATTTTGGGATTAGAGTGTAAAACCCAAACCTTTGCACAAAAATTATGGATATACTTGTCCCTATTTCTCTTCATGGTATTGCATGCATAGGTTTGTGTTTGATTTGAATTCATGGTGCCACATTTCTACCCAATAACTTCATAGGAATCCTATACCCAATTATCATAAGTAACACTAGTGGATTTAGAAATAGAATTTGCATCATCCCAAATTTAGACTCCTTTAGTGTTAGCATCTAGATGTTCTACATAATACACATTGATTTTTTTAGATGTAGTTTACCTCCTCATCTATATATAAATTATTAACATAGGTTCACCCATTTATTTTGTTAAAGAATACAACCATGCATTTTTATCCATTTTAAAAACTCATACAACACTTATTGAAGTACATGTATACATTGTTCACATAACACCATGGTCTGCCAAGTAGTTTTGGGTAATTTTCAACCATGGAGAAATCAATTAATTATAAATATACACTTAAAATCACTCCCATTATATCAATAATTACATTATGAAGAATCCCTAAAAGTTCTATGTTAGTTTTACTTGTTATAAACAATACATGTTGTGATGGCCTCATGTGGGGCTTACCATCTTATGCCAAACCTCTTATGTAATAATATTTAACTAAGATCATGTTTTAATGAATATGTTTCACACAAACCAACCATATATATTTGTGTACAGGTAGATTACCACCCCTTATTGGTTGTATTTCCAACATGGTTTGGGTTTTCATATACAATGTAATTTTAAAAATTGGTCCTAAGATTTTTTAAGTTACTATATTTTTCAAGACACTCTTTTCTACTTCTTGTCTCATGAACTCAACTATGTAAAACAAATCAACTTTATTCACATCACTACATTCCATTTATGATTATATTGCATGAGATTTATATTATGGTAGACCATAGGTGGGTAGCTCCTTATTTGTATAGTTTTATATGTTATCATGGTCCCAAGATAATTAATCTAACTCCCTTGAAATGGTGTTCTACTTGGAAACATGTGTTTATCCCTCACTGCAGTGCATTTCCTCGATTCAAAATTTATCTTCATGACATCCCCATTCTATGTAGGTCATTTTATAATCCTTATGAATCAACTCATCCCTATTTTTATGGTTCGTAGTCACCATCACTCTCTAAAATTATTCATTATATTTGCATAATTTAAGTTCATGAGCATCTAGGTTCTCCATGTTGAAATTTTATAAATTTTGTCCCTTAATAAAATATTCATGCAAACTTTTCCCACCATATTTTTGTCCACCATCTACTCAACCCATGCATGAGAGTGTAGACACCTAAATATAATAGTGATTAATTAATTATTCCATTTTTGTCCCTTCTTCACTTTTATTTATTTATGCACTTAATCAAGACATGTTTTCCCACCTCACCCTATCCTAAGAACTTGTATGAACCTATTTATCTTTAAATTGTTATTCAACACCTAAATAAATGTTGTAAATGATAAAATCACTTATAATAATCTATACTAACTTCCCATATCCCAAGAATTTGCATTTTTTCTTGTAGGATAGGACTAACCATTTGGGTCATTAATGGTAGTTAGTCCTAGCCTAAATTGGATGATCCTAACCTTGGGATCTCTAATGGTAACTTCTAAAATTTTAACCCTCCCTTATAGATTTGATACACATTTTTAGGATAGCTAGCATGAGGCTTTCCCCTTTTGCATTTTTTTATTATTGGTAAAAATATTTTTTTGAACTAGGGACCTGACCCTATACAAGAAACATGTAGATAAGGCCTATCATCTCCTATATTCAACAAATTCTTCTATAAAACAAATAAAAAACCATCCTATAAGAAAATTTACACAAAAACACCCTTTTTGATTGTTATAAATGCACACTCAAGTCACTTATTCTACCACTTGGAAATTTAAATGCAGAGGCATATTTATACTATTGCACATTAAGAAAATCTTTTCTATTATTCTAAATTTCAATTATAATCATTTTAACTAGTAAAAACTATGTTTTATTATATCCAAAACAAATCATGACAATGTATCCAATCCATCCCTAGATGTATTCATATATTCAAAGGAGCATACTTTCATAAAACACTCTAAATGAGACAACTATGTGGGTTGATTTCCCTCTTAAAATTATTATATACATCAATAGTGCATAATCATTGTGGGTTTGATTGGGGTCAAATTAGATCATTACACTCCACTCTTTTTCTATTTGTATATTTTTAAACATTTTCAAACCCTATTAGGGTTTCAACATTGGAGAATCTATTTGTAGATCTTTCACACACTTTTGAAAGTACAAACTTTGAATATAGACCTAATTCAAACCACCACTGATGATCAAGACCTAAGTTTTTAATTTTTCATCAAAGGTCAATACCAACTAGTTAGGTCAAAATTGAAAATCAATACTGACCCAATATATATGGTTCTAACTTCATAAACATTTAGTCACATATTCTAGGCACTTGTAGAGTGTGTTCTTATTTATATGTTTCATCCATCTATTAGTCAACTAACTAAGTTTGGATTTTTGATTCATAGTTAGTATTCTATAAATAATTTTTACTTTATCAAATCCAAATTTTTATACTCATTTTTCTTGTAAAATTCAATTTCCATATTTTTATTTATTCCATTCAATTTATCTTAATTAGGAATAATTACCATATTAATTTAAATTTTGATAAAATATAGAGGACTTAGTATGCCATTGATATGTTTTCAATACCAAAATTTAACATTAAATTCTTAATTTCCAAAGGAAGTTATGTTATATTATATCCTCTTCACTTTCATAAAAATTGATGCTATGTTTTCTGCAAATAGAAGTATATGGACAATGTAAATTCAAATAAATAATTATTCATGGTACCTCTCCACCACACATAAATGGATCTAGTCCACATAATATCAATGCACTTTAGTTTATCAATCTAATATTTAGTCTAGGGATATTTTCTACCAAAATTTATAATTCATTTCATGACATATGAATTGAGCCATGCATGTTGGTGTTCTCATAGCTCAAAGAAAAAGACATCAAATAGAGTGTCATGTAAATATTATTTTACTATATGTGATATTTTATGATTATATAACACCTTAGTCTTGTACTTGGAAAAATCAAACCTTGGATGTTCCTCTTAGCTATTTACCTTGTATTACTTTCACAAGTCTCACATCTTCTCTATCTTTATGACCCTTGGCCTATATCTCTTAGTATGGCTAGTCTTATGTTGATGACCTAGGTCTTATATCTTTCCTAGAATGATTAAACTATAATTATATTCTATATTTACAAGTTATAAACATGTACCTTCTCTCCTACTCCTTAGATACTAATATCTTGGATAGATAATAGCCTTAATGTTATTATCCTATCCTGACGTACGTGTCCAATTCCCTAAAGTCATCCAATTTTCAAATGAAACATATACTAATAGTCATCCTAAGAAATTTAATGAGTTATTTTCATTAGCATTAAAGGGGGATTTTTATGACTAAGGTCCCTAAACCCTAGGAGAAGTATAAATAAAAAGAAGCCAAAGGACTGCCTAAGTCCTCAAAAGAGACAAAAACAAATAGAACGAGAAGCCACTAAAAACTTCCCAAATAAATCTCAAAATAAAAAAAAGATATTCCAAGTGTAGAAAGTAGCTAAATGATAACTAGAAACATACTTCATGTATAAATTGCTTGAAAAATCTTCCCAAAAAGGTCTTTATTCTTTTTAGGTTTGAATCAATTTGAAGGAGAAGTGTTTCTTTATCAACATATTTGTGACACTCACTACACTAAACTTGTTTATCTTTACCTTTAGTCAGTGTCATAGTGTCAAAAAAAAATTCCCAAATGAGTTCTTAAGATTTCCACATTTTGTATCCCCTCATGCATAGTTGCCTTTCTATAGTACACTAGGAAGCTAATGTTGTTTTTGAGTTTTTCATTTTCAAGCATAATAACCCTCTCTTGAAGACCTTGCATTTGAAAAATTGAGATTATTATCAAGGTTACTTTATGTCAATCTTTAATTATCCTATTGAAATTTTTTGACTTTCCATTTAAGATCAGTCAACTCCCTCATGAACCATCACATGATAGAATTTTAAAAGTCAAGTGTTGAGCATTATTCCTATTGATGAGGTTTGGCATTCATGTTGTCATTAATGTCAAAGGTTCTTGTGAAAATTTATGTCAAAGGTGCTTATGAAGGTCGATGTCATGTGACTATCATTATTGTTGTCATTGATGTCTCAATGGTGTTCTAATGAGTGTTATGTTATAACAAGCTAAAGTTTTAAAGGTTAGTTGGCATGGTCATAAGGTCATTGAAGAGTGTATCTATGAGAGAAAATATTGATCAATGTCATAGTGATTATGAGAGTGTAATACATGATTATCATATGTTATTATGTCTACATGAGTGATGTGAAGGTCAATATGGAAGGTCCATGTTGTCAAAGTTGTCAAGTGATTGAGCCTAGTAGTGTCTTGAAAATGTATGTGCATAGTATACCTATTATTTTGCATGAAGAAGTATGCTTGCATGGTGAGATGGATGTTATCAATAATGTAAAGGTTATATAAAATTGATATCAAGTGTCTTTGAGGATAAGATGTCTTGTGAAGCTTAGTTATGGAATGAAGAGACCTTTTGTGAAAGCATAAGCTTAGTTACATAGTGAGATAAGGTTGTAGAAGGATGTTTTAAATTTTTTGAGCATGTTATATGTTATATGAGCATGTGAGTGAAGTATTTAGAGCTTTAAAATAAGTTTGAAGGTTAGTTTAAGGCCTAATGAGGTGTGAATAATCAAGTATAGAAAGCAAGGTGGTGAGAGCATGACCTAATGAGGCATGAGGTTTAGTTTCCAAGGCAAGTATGCACATGTGAGATTTTTCATATGTTTGGTATGTTGTCTCTATCACATTCATGAATTTTTAGGTCAAATTTTGAACGTTAAGGCAATAAAAAGTTCTTTGAGGTCTCTTGAATGCATAGAATGAAGGGTTCTCAACCTAAGAAAGATTTTCTTATGTTTATTATATAATTAAACCTATTCATGGTAACCTAAACTATTAATGGTAGATAGGTAGGGATCCTAGATAAAAATTCAAAGAATTATTTTTTAGATTGGGGAGTTATGCTTTATGAATGATCATTAAGAGTGGAAATAGGTTTAAATCCTCTTAGAACACTGAAAAGGACCTGATGTTGAAGATGTTACTCAAAAATGTTTAGTATAAATTAATTTACTCAGGAAATATATTGTATCTTGTATTGGAATCTTATAGGTACCTCTAGGTGGTATTTATTAGAGAGAGGAAAGAAAAAATGTGAAGATATAACTTATTTCTAAAGAAGTTGTTATAGTTTTAAAACATTGTATTGGACAAATTTTTAAAATTGATTAAGGTTGAAGATAGAGACTCATTTTTAATTTCATTCAGGTTTATGTATAATTTGTATCCCTTAAGTGTGTTAAATTAGTCATACAAGTTAGCCAACCGCTAACAGTCCTAATGGTACAAATAGTGAGAAACTCGGGTAGTAGTGAGAAGATGATCAAGAATGTGTTATCATGATATAGTGATGAAACTAGGTTCATGGATATTTTTTTCAAGAATTTTAAGACATGTTCATGTTTGGTATAATTTTTGTAAGTTAGTGGATATAGTGAAAAAAGTTGCTCACAAGTTGACCTATCTAGTTCAAATGAGATAGTGAGATATAAGGTCATGAGATTGGTCTACAAGACCAATATTTTCCATTTGAACATATTATATTTATATTTAAGAATGTTATAATTAAATTATATGATAATTTTCATGAATTAAAGTATTTAAAAGTGGCCATATAGATGTTGAAGGTTAATATGACCATGACTGTGCTTTAAGGTAAAATTGTTGTTCTGAGTAAACAAGTTGCAGTAATGATTTTGAGGCTCCATACCCTGAATTAAAGCATATGATGCATATGGTGTTTTTTTTTCAAATTTAAAGTAATTTTAATTATTTAGAAATATTTATAGTCAGTGACAATGGTTGAATTGTTGAAAACAAAATGGCTTATCTAGTATTCATTTAACTGTGTAATGAGGTCAAATGATTCTTCTACAAGACTAATATTTGACATTAGATACTATTAATTTTGTATTTTATAATTTTATATATATGTAAAAATATATTTTAATTGGTCATGAGAATTTTTCTTTTAGGTGTTAAATATCAAGTTGTTTAGGACTAGTTTTTGGAGTGTTCTGGCAGTTCTGAGTGGGCTATTTGTAGAGAAGAGTTTGAGTCCTTTTTCCCTTACTGGTGAAGTATAAATAACATGGTGATGTTTTTAAGGTAATGTATTTTTTTTCATGTGATTTATTTTCATTTTTTTTGAATAAATTATGTACATGGTTTAATTTTGTTTGGTAGACTTTTGGTAGGTTCGTATGCCTAATTATGATTAGTACTAATGGTGTGCTTCAAGTGGTGGTTTGAGATAAAAAGTGTAATGTACCTAATATGAGCTTATTTTGGGTCTATTTTAGTGTTATATGAAGTCTTATTTATATTTTTTTAGTTTGAATGTGTTCTAATAAGGTAAAGTGTAATGTGTCCTAAAGTAGACCTAATGAAATTAGGTCTCCATGAGACCTAAAAGTGAAATGAGGTCTAATAGAGATATGATAGACCAAAGTGGACTCAATATCAATTTGAATAATGTTTCTGATATCTCCTTATATATATTTTATGGATTATTAGTTGATTAAGTGGTATATGAAGAAGGAATGGTATATATACAAGGTAGTTTTAGGCCTATTTATGTATGTAGAGGGTATACGAATGAAATAACACATTTGTGAGAATAAGTATTATAGACCATCATAGGAGTGTATAGGATATGTAATGAATATTTTATAGTGTGTATGCATATGAATATCAAGGTCATATGACCTAATCTATCTTAAAGAGACCTAGTTGAGCGAAGAAGCTTAGAAATTAGGTTGAGAGGTTAAAGAGTATAAGGAAATAAAGAAGGTGATCATCATATATTACATGAGAAAAAAGGTGTTCTTAAGTTGATAAAGAGTTTCATGTGGCTTATTTGGTTCTGAGTCATCTAGGGGGTTGGTACTTCCTTACAAGTTGGTGCTTGCTAAAGTCAAGTTGGGTTGGTGCGTAGCTATATGGGGTTGGTGTTCCATTTGGAGTTGGTGTTTTACTAAATTGTGATATTTTTAATTATAGGACTATATTTGATTTTTAAGGATAAATTTTTTTCTTCCCCTTGAGGGTTTCCCACATATTTGATGTGTTTTCCTATGTAATCTTGTTTCATGCTTGTATGGTTGATTGCTTATGCATTGCTTGATCTATATGTTGATGTGATGGTTCATGTATGTTAAGGAGGAATTTAAAGAAAGTTTTTTTAATATATTGATTCACCCCCCTCTTGGTAATTATGTTTTCAAAAATTGGTATTATATCAAGTCCTTTGAATTAGGCCTAATAACCCAAAGGAGATCCTTGAAGCAAGGATGGCTAGTCAACAAGCTTAAGGTGGTTTCTATACCAGTAAGGCTCCATTATTCAATGGGAATAATTATTGATTTTCGAGCATAAAAATGAGGACATATATAATTTCAATGGGACATGACATATGGCATTTATTTTTTGATGGATACACTCCACCTCCTACACCACCAAATGATGCAGTAGGTAAGAAGGAAAGTGAGAACAATTTAAGGGCAATGAATTCCATTATATGTGACCTATCAAAGGTAGAGTTTATGAAGGTGATGCATTTTGAGTCATCCAAGGTGATATGGGACAAGTTGAATACTATCTATAAAAGAGACACAAAGGTGAATATGGATAAATTGTAGACTCACAAAATGTAGTTTGAAAGTCTATCTATGAAGGAAGATGAGATATTTCATCCTACATATTAAAGGTTGATGAAGTGGTAAATGTAATTAGAGTATTAGGAGAAGAATTGAAAGAGTATATAGTTGTTCAAAATGTATTGAGATCAATAACTTCTAATTTTTATTCTAAGGTGTCTGTAGTAGAAGAGATGTAAGATTTGGACAAGCTGGAAATAGATGGGCTTCATGGCATCTTGACTACCTATGAGATGAAATGAAGAAAGACCTCCTAAGAAGGAAGTAACATTCAAAGCTAATAAGAAGTCAAAATAAAATAATTTTAAGGATGAGGTATGTTTAGATGTTGATGATGATGAACTAATAGCCATGTTTTCTAGGAAGTGAGGTTTGGATTTGGAAAGTATAAAGGTAAGTTACCTTTCAAATGTTTCAACTATGGCAACATTGGTCACTTTGCATTTAAGTGTCCTATAAAGTATAATAATGAGCATGATGAACATCATGGTGATGATATGATATTATATAAGCCTAAAAAAACAAGAAATGTTCTAGAAAGTATGAAGGTAGGAAAGTGTCATTCAAAAATAAGAGGAATTTATATAGCAAAGAAGATAATAACTCATCTGATGTAAGTAACACAAGTACATATGATAATGATGATGATAGTAATAAAAATAAACATGAAAATAATGAAACCTTATTCAAGGCTATAGAAATAGACAATGAGGGTTGGTCAAAGGGGAAAGGCCTTATGGCTGATGAAGAATCAGATGAAGAAGAGGCTAAAGTGAACCTTGAGTAAGAATTGGTGAGTGATCTAGAGGAGTTGAAGTTCCAAATAAGGAAGAATCATAAAATAAGATCATTAGTTAAGGAATATGAAGAGTATATTGGTTTATTTGAAGAAAGACTAACACATTCAAGGAGAATGATGAGATAATCAATCAAGTTGACACTCAGATGTGGATAGTCACTATTAGCCTAAAGGCTAAGGAAGAACAATGAACTAGGTATGCATATAAAATAGAGTCCTTAAAGTTATAATTAGATCAAGAAACCAGAAAGATGAATACATATGACATGTTTGAAAAGATTACTAAGGATCTAGATGACATCTTGAGTAGTCAAAAGTTTGCAAGTGATAAGATAGGTTTTGGTTTCAAATAATACCAAAAGGAGGTAGTTCAAGTCAAGGAGAAGGATAATGAAGACAAGAATTTCAACATGAAGATATAAATAAAATATCCCAATGCTATGAGTTATGCTAATTATTTTAATGGTTACTATTTTTCATGCAATCAATTTTGTCATAGAGCAAGAGAGCATATAATTCCCTCTAAAAATGAATATGCATGGAATTATGAAAGGAATCATCAATCAAGAGGTATGATTGAGGTTTTATATAGTTTTCATAATATGGGACACATTTCAATATTATATCCTAATAGAGTTATAATGTCATCAAGCCAAAATAAGATGTTTGAAGCCCCTAGAGTGCAAGAAAAAAGGCAAATGAATGTGTTGAAACCAAAAATAGTCAAGGTGAGTCATGATTAGTATAAAAGCATAAGTTGACTATTTTCTATAGTTAAATCAAGTTAGGAATGTTCATTGGCATCTAAGATTGTTGACCACATGGATGATGAAGAGGATAAGACTAAAGTGTCAATCAATCCTCAAAGGATCCTAAAGGATATTCAGTCTTGTGAGAGCATGGATATTTGGGAATCTCCTAAGCTTGTGTTGTTTTAGTACCCTATGGAAATGGGTGACTCCATTAGGCTTCATGGAGACACTCTTTAGTTATCAAAATCATGGTGGGTGTTTGGCTTGAGGGGGAGATATTTAGGTTATTCATAAGCTCCAATATTAGTTGTTAACAAGAATAGATGGTTTGAGAATTTTGATGACTCACTTGGTGAGCTCAAGTTATGAATGTAAAGTGGGAGATAATATTTATTAAGTTGATGTCAAGAGTTTGGTATCTTGGTAAGTAATCTTGAGGTTTAGACTTCATTTGAATACTATGCTTGGTATTAGGGGAAGCTTGGTAGCTTTGAGTTCTTTTGTAGTTTCTAAGAGTAGTTATCAAAAAAGGAGAATGAGTGGTTTCATAAGTTATAGTGTTTATGACCCTTTGTCATTAATTTCAAAGGGGGATAAAGTTCAACAAGGGAAATAGACTAGAATGGGGGAGATGAGAATGATCAGTTTATAATGTGCTTTATCATCAATGATAATGGGGGAGATTATTGAGTAGTATTCCTATTGTTGAGGTTTGGCTTGATGTTGTCATTGATGTCAAAGGTGATTATAAAGGTTGATTTCATGTGACTATCATTGTTTTTTTCATAGATGTACTAGTGGTGTACTCTAGTGAGTATTATGTTATAACAAGCTAAAGTGTTAAAGGTCAGTTGGCATGTTCATGTGGTCATAGGTCTTCATGACATCATTGAAGAGTGTATTTATGAGAGAGAATATTGATTAGTGTTGTAGTGATTTTGAGAGTGTAATATATGATTGGTATATGTTGTGATGTTTGCATGAGTGATGTGAAGGTCATCATAGAAGTTTTTTGTTGTCAAAGTTGTCAAGAGATTGAGCCTATTAGTGTCTTGAGAAGGTATGTGCATAGGATGCCTAGTCTTGTGCATGAATAAGTAAGGTGTCATGGTAAGATGGATTTTCTCATGCTTGTAAAGTTTATAAAAAATTGATATCAAGTGTCTTTGAGGACACAATGTCTTGTGAAGCTTAGATATGGCATGAAGAGACCTTGTGTGAATGTATAAGCTTGGTTACATAGTGAGATAAGGTTGTAGAAGGATATTTGACATTTTTTGAGAATATGAGATGTTCTATTAGCATGTGAGTGAAGTATTGAGAGATTTAAAATTTAAAGGCTAGTTTAAGGCCTAATGAGGTGTGAAGACTCAGATGTAGAAAGAAAGGTGGTGAGAGCATGGCCTAATGAGATATGAGGTTTAGTTTCCATGGAAAATATGCATAGGTGAGATTTTTCAGATATGTGATAGATTTTCCCAAGTGTATTCATGAATTTTTAGGTCAAAGTTTTAAAGTTAAGGCAAGAAAAAGTGTTTTAAGGTCTCTCAAGTGCACAAAATGAAGGGTTCTCAACTTAAGAAGGATTTTATTGTGTTTTTTATCTCATTAAACATTTTCATGGGAACCTAATATATTCATGGTATATGGGTAAAGGTCTTATATCAAAATTCCAAGCATTATTTTTTAGATTGAGGGGTTATGTTTTTTGAACGATCATTAAGAGTGGAAATAAGTTTAAACTCTCTTAGAACCCTAAAAAGGACCTGATGTTGAATATTTTACTAAAAAGTGACTAGGATGGATTGAATTACTCAATAAATATATTATATATTATATTTTACTCTTCCAAGTACCTCTATGTGGTATTGTTTAGAGAGGAGAGAGAAAATATGAAGATACATGCTTGTTTTTGAAAAAGTTATTATACCTGTAAAATTTTATATTGGAAAAATTTTGAAAATTGATGAAGGTTTAATATATATAATCATGTTTCATTTCCATTAAGTTTTTTTTTACAATTTATATCCCTCAAGTGTGTTAAACAGGTCATCCAAGTTAGCCAATTGCTAATAGGCCTAATGGTGCAAACAGTGAGAAACTCAGGCAGCAGTGAGAAGATGATTAGGAATGTGTTATCATAATATAGTTATGAAATAAAGTGAATGGATATTTTTTTCATTAATTTTAATACATTTTCATATTTTTTAGGAGGTTTTGAAGTCAGTGAATATAGTGAAAAAGTTGTTCACAATTTGACATGTCTAGTTCAGATGAGATAGTGAGATATAAGGTCATGAGATTGGTTTGCAATACCAATATTTTACATTTGAACATATTATATCTATACATAATAATGGTTTAATTATATTATAAAATAATTTTCATGTATTTAAGTTTTTTAAAGTGGTCATACAGATGTTGAAGGTCAATATCACCATGGTTGTGCTTTAAGGTAAACTGGCAGTTCTGAGTAAGCAAGTTACAATAATAATTTTGAGGCTCTATGAATTAAATTGAAGTAAATAATGCATATGGTGTTGTTTTTTTTTGAATTAAAATTCCTTTTAATTATTTTTTAAATATTTAAACTCATTGAAAGTGGTTGAAATGTTGAAACCAAAATGACTTGTCTGGTACTAGTTTGACTATGTGTAGTGAGGTCAAAAGATTGGTCTACAAGACTAATATTTTACATTATATCCTATGAATTTTATATTTTATAATGGTATATATATGTAAAATTATATTTTTAAAGTTTCATTAGTCATGGTAAGTTTTATTTTAGGTGTTAAATATTAAGTTTTTCATGACTAGTTTTTGGAGTGTTCTAGCAGTTCTGAGTGGGCTATTTATAGAAAAGTGTTTGATTCTTTTTTCCCTGAGTGGTGGAATATAAATTATATTTTTATGTTTTTAAGTTCATGTATTTTATTTCCATGTTATTTATTTATTTATTTATTTTAATAAAGTGTGTACATGTTTTAGTTTTGTTTGGTAGACTTTTTGTAGGTTCACAGGACTAATTATGAACATTACTAATGGTGTGCTTCAAGTGGTGGTTAGAGATAAAAATTGTCATGGACATAATATGAGAATATTTGGGGTTTATTTTAGTGTAATATTAATTTTTCCTTCCATTTTTGGATTTTTAATGTGTTCTAAGAAGGCAAAGTGTAATGTGTTTCGATGTAGACCTAATGGATTTAGGTCTCCATGAGACCTAAAAGTGAAATGAGGTCTAATACATTTTTGATAGACCAAAAGGGATTAAATATCCATTTTAATAATTTTTATGATATCTCATAATACCTATTCCATTTTCAAACTAAGATTTTAAGTTTGAGTATCCAACTAGGTGGCATATGAACAAGGAATGGTATATATACAAGGCAATTTTAGGCCAATTTGAGTATGTAGAGGGTCTACAAATGAAATAACACATTTTTGATAATAATGAGTTAATATATACCATAATAGGAGTGTATAGGATCTTTAATTAATATTTTAAAATTTTTATAGATATGAATATTAAGGTTATATGACCTAATCTGTCATAAAGGGACCTAGTTGAGCAAAGAAGCCTAGAAAGCAAGTTGAGAGGTTGAAGAATATAAAGAGATAAAGAAGTTGATCATCATATATTATATTAGAAACAAGGTTTTATGAATTTTATCAATATTTTATGGTGTATTATTTGGTTCTGAGTCATCTAGGGGATTGGTTCCTCCTTACAATTTGGTGCTTGTTAAAGCCTAGCAGGGTTAGTGCTTAGCTAGATGGGGTTGGTGCTCCATGTGGAATTGGTACTTCATTAAATTTTGATATTTTGAATTATAATATTTTATTCAATTTTTATGGATAATTGGGTTTTATTCCCCTTGAGGGTTTCTCACATATATGATGTGTTGTCCTATGTAATCTTGTTTCATGTTTGTATGGTTGATTGCTTATGTATTGTTTGATCTATATGTTAATGTGATGGTTCATGTATACTAAGGAGGAATTGAAATAAAGTCTTTTTTAGGATAAAAATTCACCCCCACTTATTATTCATTGTGTTTACAACATAAAGTTCCTCTTTCATATTATCAGTGCTTTTTCAAAGAGCCAACCAAAGTGTTGAAATTTTCATTTGGGTCTTGGCGTTGATTGCCTAAGGAGTCTTTGAATTTATCTTTGGTATCTTACCTTATATTCCTTTTCCCATAATATAATTTCTTATATGAGGTATTATTTTTCACCATTTACATTTAATTTTTATTATTGACATCTTTTTTTCCAATTGTCTCTTCCTTAACCAAGATTGAGTCCCCTACTTTGTGCCCTATTTTACCATTTCTACCCAAATTATTAATAGACATAAATTACTCCTTTTCCAAACTTATCATAAATAAAAAAATTATAATAATTTTTTGAGGTTTATTATTAGTCTTAGTATCATTGACATATTTATCCTTAGAGGAGACATAACCTAGATATTTAATCTAAATTTTCTTTACTTTTCAGATGTCCATAGGTTTTCCAACATCTTTTTTATTATGAGAATTAGGGATTTAAGTAATGATCTACTTCATCCCATTAAATTACTTATTAATTATAAATATAACTCTTCATGTCTAGGTGTATACTATTTTTGCTTTTTAAATTTCACAATGGAAGACTCTAAAGAGAGAATAATGTAAAATGCAAGACTCATGGAGTTTGCATGTTTGAAATAGTTTTAAAACATAAAAAGAGACCATAAAATCATGATGAACCTACCTTAAAGGATAATTTATTTCATTAAGTGGAATTAAAATTTACCAAAGGGCCTTGGTAGATATTTCCAGTCAAAACCATTGTGTATAATCTCTAGAGTTTCACCCTCTAGCAAGAAATTCTCCTTCTCTTTCTTGTATTCCCTATCTATTTTGTATATTTTGGTCACCTCCAAATCCAATATTTTAACATGTTCTATCAACTCTTCTATAACCTCTATCAAAACTCCATTTATATTAAGGTTTTTGTCCTCCCAAGAGTTTTCTATTAAAGGTGAGACATGCCTATTGTGGCCTTCAATTATTTACATGAACCTTGAAAATCCCCCTATTTGTAGAGCCTCCCAAATTTCCTCATTATTTTTGAATTACTCAAGAATTTTAGGATCAATACTATTTGACAACCCCATTTAAACCTTAAAAAAATGCCAATAAAGTAGGAGAAATTTGGTCTCTCCCAAATCGAAGTGATAGATTGCCAAAAAAGCCCAAAATCAACCTCACTACCTTTACTAGAATAGTTATGGCTCTATCTTTTACTTACCACATCTAAAAATTTATTTTTAAAATTAATTAAGGGGTAATAAAAATAAAAAATTATACAAGGAACTTGATTTTTTATTCTCCAAAAGGCTTTATAACAATGCATGGGGAAGACCCCCACATAATCAAGTTTTATGTTCATTAAAAACTAGTTCTTCTATAATCCTCTGACCAATGTTTGGAGTAAAATCATCTATATAAATCTAATTATAAATTATTGAGGAGACCATGCCCTTATTTTTGAACCATTCTGAAATCTTTTTTCCTTCCAAATACACATGTTGAATAACCACTTTTTGCCTAGAATCCAAATTGAGATAGCTTCATCCACCACTTATTTAATTGACCAACTAACAAATTTTTTTCTTAAGAGATAATTTAATATGTTTAATGAATCCCCATCTATAATTATAATTTTAAATCCAAGTTATTATGCCAACTTTAAACCCCACAAAGTATCAATGGATTATACCTAATGATTATATTTAATTCCCATGTCTCTTATATAGGCTACCACAAACTTTCCTTGATGGTCCCTTAATATACCTCCCCCTCCTGATGGGTATGGGTTCAATTTAGAATCCACATTAAAATTAATCCAAAGGTAGAGGTTTTAATTTAGTCCTTATTATAATTTCATCTCTAGGACCAATCTTTCCAAGACCAACAGGATCAATTTACCAATTAAGAGTAGGTTGATGTTCAAAAGTGAATAACCTTTTGTCTTTTTCATTGGGGAATATATTGAAATTTTTAATAATAGTTTCATAAATAATTTTAGAGAGTATTTTAATGGAGTATTTATTATTTATAAAAATTATGTTGCTATGTTCTCCCTAAATATCCCATATGATGTGTGAGAAAGAAAGATTTTAGATTTTTTTAAGGACATTATGAAAAGGGCTCTTCTAGGCTAACCACAACTCCAACAAAGAAACAAAAAATACCCAAATTACATTTAATTTGAGAAGAAAGAAGATCCAAACTTCTGGGGAATAGGGATATTCCACAAACAAGTGAAAGACAATTTCAATATCATTGTCATATAATGCGCATCTATTAATCAAGAAGAAACTTCTTTTTCTTAAATTATCCATGGTTAAGATTTTGTTTTGGACTGCCACCCATAGAAATAAATTGATTTTGGGAATCAAATATTTATCCCAAATCCTATCCCAATTAGTAATATTTCCTATATCCTAAGCCAATAAATTATACCCAGCTTTCACTTGATATTGGCCATCAAACGAGTCCTTCTAACCTAGTTGGTCTTCATTACTGATAGCTGGTAAGTGAAAATTTTAGAATAAATTATTCAAATTAGACATAATTTTATTGTACTTCTAATTAAAACTATCAATACTCAAATATTTCCATCTTCTAACACCTTTAATAACCTTCCAATATTCATTCACCTTACTACCATATTTATTTTGTATGTGCTCTGAAATATGTTGCCAAGGTTCTATATGAATAATACGTTGATCTAAAATCCAAGAATATTTCCAAAATCAAACCAACATACCATTACAAATATACCATTTTGATACAAAGGAGATCAAATCTTTATTAGAAATAAAGAAATTTTAGAAGTGTGAACCCTTGAACAATCAATCATCTTCAAAGTTGCACATAGGATTTCTACCTTCTAAGTATTTGAATCTCAAAATATTATCCCAAGTATTTTTTCCTTTAAGTAATCTCCAGAAAAACTTATAAATGAGTGCTTTGTTCATCTAATGTAATTTTCATATGCCTAGACCTCCATATCTTTTTAAATTACAAACTTTATCCTAGTCTAATAAATGAAGTCTATTCCTCTCTTCATATCCTATGTAGAGGAACCTTTGAATTTTGATGAGTTTGCCTTCAATACTCTTTATAAGGATAAAAGATAAATAAGGTACATTGGAATAATATGAAACACACTCTTTATTAACAAAATTTTGTCTATCTAAGAGAGTAGTTTACCTTTACACCCAACTAACTTTCTTTTAAATCTTTCCACTAATGGATTCCAAGCATAAACTAAAAGATGATTTCTCAAGAGAGGCATGCCTAGGTAAGTAGAAGGCATATGCTTTATTTTTCTGCCTAACATATGAGAAATTATATTTTGTCTAGCCAAAGGAGTTTTGAAAAAATACACAAAACTCTTATCAAAGTTTACCTTTTGATTTGAAACATGTTCATACATAACAAGAATTTATTTTAACACCCTTTCTTCTTGAATTAAATCCTTAGCCAATAAAATGCTTCCATCCATGAATTGTTGATGTGAAATGGGATCAACATGTCTAGATGGTTTAAAGCCTTTCAACTCTCCTAAATCCACTGCATTTGAGATAAATCTATTCAAAGATTATACCATGATGATGAAAAGGAAAAGGGATAGGGGGTCCATTTTCTCACTCCCTTACTGATCCTAAATAAACTAAGAGAAACTCCATTCACAAGTATTGAAAACATACATGAGAATATGCAAGACTTGATAATTTTCTTGAATTTATCTTGAAATCCAAATTGGTTCACAACTCTATCTAAACGATTCCATTCAAGTATATTATTAACCTTATCCATTTAAAGTTTTAAAATGATTTTGGAACTGTTACTCTTATCCATAGAGTGGATTGATTCATGTAAAAAAATAATTCCATATTGAATTTGTCTTCCTAAGATAAATCCCCCTTGTTGGGCCTCCATAATCATTTCCATTATTGGTTGCAACCTTATACATAACAACTAAGTGATGATCTTGTATATGGAGTTGCATAAGCTAATAGGATGAAAGTCTAAGAAATTCACCACTCCCTCCTTCTTGGGATTAAAAATAAGGAAATTATGATTAAATTATTTTAGAATTTTGGATAAATTAATAAATTCATTGACCTATTCAACCACATCATCTCCTATAATGTCCCAATTTTTTTGGAAAAATGTTATGGGGAAATTGTCTAGACTAGGAACTTTGTCTAGATTCATTTTTGAAATAAAAATTTGAGGTCTTCATTAGAGGTATTTGTTATAAGTGCTTCATTATCCTCTTTCATAACCAGTTCAAGAATGACATGGACAAATTCTTATTCATATCTAATATTTCTTCTAAAATTATTCCTAAATATTTTTTTAAATAAATTTATGCTCTCTTAATTAATGAAATCTCTATCTAAAATGAGATAACATTCATTATCTAAAATTGACTTGATATAATTGTGGGATCTATGTTTCAATGCTGACATGTGGAAGAGGTGTGTGTTTTTATCCCCTTGAGCCATATATTTTTATATTTTTGTCTCCAAAGGCTCTCTTTGTTTGTAGCTATAGAATGGTACCTACAAAGTATCTATGTTTCCTTATTGAGTCTCAAAATCATAGACATTTATTTCTATCTCATGTTGAATCTTTGAGATTTATGATTTTATCTCTTTTTCTACATATGAACATTGCTAAATACTTATTTAATATTTTATTTTAACATTTTTCATTTTTTTAACCAACTTGAACATTTTAGAGCCATTCACATTTGGAGACCACCATTCTAAAATCTTATCATGAGTATATGGGTGAGAAAACAACATGTGTTTTATCTTAAAAGGATACCTATTCTCATTTGCATAATTTTACACTAAACTCAACTCAAGAGGATTATGATCCAAACCAGCCTAAGGTATAACCTTTAATGTCATATCCTTATGAGATAGCTAGTCCATTAAAATGAAAATTCTATCTAATCTGCATTATATGAGGTTTTCACCCAACCTCCTATTACTCCAAGTATATTTAAAACCTTTTAATTCCACATCTATCAACCCTATTTATGAAATAAAAGATGAAAAATCTTTCATACTATCTAAAACCAATTGATTTCCACTTTTTGTATCCCCTAGGTGTAAAGGAAAATTAAAATATCTAGTCATGATCCAAGATAACTCTTTGTAAGTATTCCTAAGAAATCTTATATCTTCCCATAAATTTATACAAGAAATTGTAGAGTTAGGAGCATAAATATTGAGTAAAATCCATTACTTACCATCAACAACATTAGTAAAGAGAACCACCAAATGATTTGGTGATTTGAATACTGGATCTCCAACAAAGCATTTAGTATCCCAAAAAGTGATGAGGCCTCCAAACACTCCTGAAGATCTAGAAAAAATGGCTCCAAATTTTTTCCAATAATCATTTTTATGATTAATAAAAAAAGAATATTCTATTTTAAATAATTGAATAGCCAAAATTATAGGCTTGTGAGTCCTTATAAAATCTCTAAAAACATTTTACTTTGAGGAACTATGCATTCCTCTTATATTCCATGAAAAGATCAAAATTATTAACTAAAAGGTGAAGGATTCCCTCCCTTTAATGAAAGGGTTGATTGGAGTCCATTTATAATTTCTACCTTAGTAAGTTTTTTGAATATTTCTTTTCTAGCAGTTTTCCCTACTTTTGGAGGTATCTTATATGCAAGTCCTTTGTTTCCCCTCCTAGTGGTAATAGACAAAGATAAATTTGATTTGATGATGTGTTTGGGCATCATCAAAATCTCTTGTGAATCTTTAAATTCTTATTGTGACACTTTATGAGATGCATCTATCGAATGATTTAAAAAATTAGTTTCATTCATTTCCTCTGAAATGTTCTTATTTATATCTTGAGACTAATCCTAAGTATCTTCTAGTTGAGCCAAAAATTTGAACTAATTTAATGTGAGTTATTACTCCAAATGGATTGATATAAATACAATATCAATCCTCATTCATTCCTTACCTAACAACACATAGCATTCAGACCAAAGAGCATTCAATTAAATAAAGTTTCCCTATTTATTCTTATTTCTATACTAATCATAGGGACTGCACATCTACAGGTTTGAAGTACTAAAGGAGCATCCTAAGTGTTGGATTTTAGAAGTTACAAGTTAAGTCATAGTTGTACTTATTTTTCACATATATTATGATTCACACACAATCTAGCATGTAGGGTAAAGCTACATGATTCTAAGGCCCTATTATAGAATATTGGCTATGTAGGCAATGTCCCTTGACAATGGGGTTACTGGGGTTAACACAACCTTATGATCCCACTAACCCATTTTTCCCTAATGTCACATTGAAGATGAAAAGCTAGGGTTTTACCATTTCATAAAGAGTGATTTTCCATGACCCAGATATAAATGCACCAGAGTGAAGGTGAAGCAAAACCTAGAAGCATCTAGGTGGTTACATCTTTTTTAGTAGATATTTTGTACATGACACTATAATTAAATCAAGACAATAGTGTCAACCCAACCATCTCAGTCTAATGTTACTATCTAGAGAGTTAGAGGTGTCAAATCTAGAATTTGATGATTATTCCATAATCTATTTCCTACTTGCTTTTAGCTTGTTCTAGATCCATAACTACATTCACATCAAAACAAGCTAAACACTTCACTTATTTGTCATTTATATATCTATCATAGTTTTAATTTCCATATTTAGACTATCTCAGCATAATAAATTAAGTGTATGCTTATATCTTAGATTAGCATCTAATTGGCCTACTATAGATCTAATTATCACCCTTATATCATTTCATTTCTATATACCCCTTTAATAATCTAGATAACCCCAATATAGATCATTTTAGGATTAAACATTTGGTGAACCCAATATTTAAACATCAAACCCTAGGATAAATTAGGGTTTTTTTTATTTTTTTATTGTTGATCCCTAGATTAATATATTTTTTATAATCATGTTTCCCATGGATAGTTATGTTAATTATTTCATGGTCCAATACCTTATGGTGGTTTTTACTTGTTATATCTCATTCTTAATTAACTCATTCAAAATTATAAGGGATGCAAAACTTGAATTCCTATAAACTCCTCCCTATTCTAATGTTTACAATAAGAGGGTTTTAAAAATCAAGTAACACTTGATCTCTCTTCAAAATTCCTTTTACAATAACACATAATTAGTGTTGTTCCCAAAATCTATCACTCCTTTTTGGGACAACACATGAACTATTTTTGGTCCTACAAGCCAAAAAAATTATCTCTTCCCTTCTCAAAATTTTTTTTGGGCATTCAAATTCTACATTATTCAAGCTTTTTCAGCTAACAGACTCCGCAAGCTTATTTCTACAAACTCTACAGGCTTATTTCTATGGACTCCATAGGCTTATTTCTATGGACTCTCTAGGCATAATTATTTCTATGGACTTTGCAGGCTAGATTCTATAGACTCTTTCAAGGTACGAGAGACTTAGAGAAAACTATAGACTCTGTAGGCTAAGTTTTATAGACTCATTTCTACAGACTCAATTCTACAGACTTCACAGGTTGATTTCTATGGACTCTATAGGAGGGGTTTCTAAGAACTCCTTTTTATGGACTAGTTTCTATGGACTATGCAGGTTCATTTCTACAGACTCTGTAGGAAAGAAACAAGCTCTCAACACTTAGGCAATTTCAAGGTTGGTTTAATGCCAAGGTTCAACCAAAAGGTTCATCGACAAGCTTTAAACAAAGGATTGAACCATTGAACCCCACTTTCAAAAGGTTCAATGATGTTGGCAATCTTAAAGAGTTAAGCACTTCAGCAAAAGTTCAAAGTTCAACCTCTTCAGCAAGTTCAATAGCTTCAAAAGACTTAGCAAAAATAAGAAGGCTTGAACCATTGAACCTTGAACCAAAATGGTTTAAAGGTTCAATGGGTTCAACAGTTCAAAGGTTCAATAAGTGGTTGGTTCAATGTGGTTGGTTTGAGTGGTCAAGTGAACACAAGATTGAACCATTGAACCAAAATTGGTTCTATCAGTTAGTTTAATCAGTTGGTTCAAAGGAGTGCCCTAAAGTGAAGAGACCAAGTGCCCTTATGAAAGGTAGCAAACCAAGGCCAAGTGCCCTAGCAGAGGGCAGTAGGAAAAAAAGGACAAAGAGATTTTCTTCAAAAAAGTGAACAAGGCAAAAAAGTTGGAATTCCTTCAGGAAGACTTCCTGTAGCAAAAGACAAGGTGAATTCCTTCAGATAAAATGTCTGAAGGAATTCCTTCAAACATTTTTTTCCAAGGAATTGAAGTTGAAGGACCTTGAATACCACCCGAAGGCCACTTGAAGAACCCCTAAGTGTAGATACCCTTGTGGGGGGCTCTCACTGAGCAAAATGGACCTTTCTCAAAACCCCAAAGGGTAGGTTCCCTTTGGGAAGGATCAAACAAGAAAGCCCAAGAAATTTCCAAGGAGGGTGATGGGCCCAAAGTCATCAAATTTAGGGCATTAAACTAGCCGTTGGTATTCAACTAGTGACGTCCCTCAAACCATCAAATTCATGGCAATGAAATAGCTATTGATCTTAAAAGGCTTGAATGTACACTCAAATGCAAAAGGCCAAAATGCCAAAAGGAAGAACTATGAAGGGAGAGAATTGAAAGAGCCAGCAAAGCTGGGAATTCAGCCCCAAGAGCTCAAATGCTAAGAAAAGATAAAAACTAGGAAGAGACAAAGAGGGAAAAGCCAAAAATATTTGTGCAAAAGTTATTCCAGTAGGTGGAATAGTCCACCAAGCAGATATTTTAGCTTGTAAACATTGAAGGCATGGCCTATTTGTCTCCCTTGGAGTAAAGGTGAGGCGGATAGCTACGTAGACATCAGGTGACAGACCAGATGACTTAGGCCCAGGAGAAGACATTTGAGATGAATTGACACACCACAGTTAAGATAGCTACCCTATTCCAGCATGGGCTCTTTGACAAAACTGAAAATGCATTCAAGGAATTAAATGTAGCATTGACCATTCCATGGAACAAAGTGCCAAGCCTTTCTTGGCTGATATATATTGTATTCTCTTACTTTATGCAAAGGGAGACTTTTCCATTATAGAAGTGAAACTCTACCAAAATTGAGAGGTGATTATTGAGACTTTGAGCTCAGATTGTTCATCATATTTCTTTATTTGAATGAGAAAGCAAGTTACTTTCAGACTTTATGCTGTTATAGCTTGTGTCATTTTAGGAGATTGTTCATATGTTTATTTCTTGAATGCATTCTTGTCCATTTTATTGAAATAAGCAGAACTAGTGGAAGTAATCAGGAAGGTGTCCTGAAGCCAACTATGGAGAGACTTTGTGCTGTCTACAATTGTCTTTAATGTGTTTATCTATTTTCTATTTCTATGTAAAGGACCTTGGGATGACTTTGTACCCTCATTGTCCTTTGTATTTCACTCTTGGGTAGTTGAGGTGGAGACTTTGTGCTACATCTCAGTCTGCTGGTTACTACACCCTTTGCTACCAGTCACTTGTCACTACCTGAAAGAACTCATGTTATTTCTTGTAAGATCACTTCTGAAAGAAGAGAAGTGCCTTCAGTGTTCTCACCAAGATTTTCTCCTTTGTTTGTGAATATCATCTCTAAAAAAAGAGAAATGGATGGTATTATCCTACCCTTTAGTGTTACTTTCTGCTATATATAGTATATAGCCTCCTCCTATTTACAGGGAACCTCCCCTTGATGAGAGGAGAGATTTGTCCCATTTTGATGTGGTAAACCTACACATCTGGCTGACCAATCTCCCTATGTTGTGGTTAAAGAGACCTATTTTGCTCATCAGTTAGCTATTGACAAAATATTCACCCAATAGTTTTTGGTGACTCTGCTAGGGAGAGATGAGCAGTTCCTTCCCTTATCCATTATAGACTCTGGTTTGTGTCTTACCCATTATCATTATAGCCTTACCACTTTCCTCCAGCTCCATGCCAATAGTTTTTGGTGATTCTGTTGGGGACATTATGTGTAGTTTGAAGCCTTAAGTTTTAGATTGAAGAAGTCCCTATCCTTATCCATTTATATTATATCCATTTCTATTATATAATCTAGTCTACAAACTAGATCCACTGGGGAAGAGCACGTAGTTTGAAACCTTGAGCTTCAAGCTAAAGTAGAGCCAACTCTTTTCCATTTTTTTTTACAATCTAGCAACTTCACGCTATACAAGAAACTAGAGATCCCAAGGTGTTGTTGACCCTATTTTTGAGTTCGTTCAGTAGGGTAATTTCAATTTGTTCCCTCCCCAACTTCAAGTTCAATGATTCAGGAGTGTTCCTCCTACCCATACCAAGTCACCAACACAAGGCAGGGCTTCTTTTTCTACTCTTAGCAGAGCTTTGCCTATACATACTCCACCTAGATTTATTGTCTCCATTTTTCAGAATCAAATCATGGCGGTTCAAGGCCCTTAGGGTAACTCTTTTGGTCCACTCAATTTGACACCACCTCTACATGAGCTTCCAGACAGTTCAAGGAAGAATTTTCCCACATTCTTAGGGGATGGGAGAGTTCATCTTGATGAACACATTACAGCTTTCAGCATAGCCTACGGCATGATAAGTGTGGAATTTGAAGATGTAGTTATCATGATGTTTGTGGAAACACTACAAGGTGCTGCTATAGACTGGTTCTACCATCTACAGGCTCAGTCAGTGACTGACTGGAACACTCTTAAAGCTAAATTTGAAGCCAAGTTCAAGCCTACAAAAGATGTGCATGCCTTGCTGGTCCAGATCACGTAGATGAAGAAGGAACCTCATGAACCTATGAGGGATTTCATTGCCAAGTTTGACAAGCTGAGGAACTGGATTCCTACCATTGCTCAGCCAACACCTGACAACCTTAAGTGCGTCTTCATCAACTCATAATTGCTTGAAGTGATTTTTCTACTGAGATGGGCTGGCCACATAGACCTTACTACTGCTTAAGATTTGGCCACTAAGGTGGAATATGATCTCATCTTGATAGGGAAGATAAGAAGAGATCTTAACAAAGGTAAATCATCTTTATCTTCTGAGAATTCATCTATAGGCACCACTGATCAAATGGTGTAAAAGCTAGTAAATGAACTACTAGCCTTGAGAAGACAAGTGACCCAAGGTATGTCTACTCCTCCTCATCGAGATATGCCAAGGAGGGCATTTTAAAACTAGTCATATCAAGGCAATGCTACCAGGAATCAAGGGAAAACAAATCATCTTCCTCCCCCACAAAGGAACCTTGCCCTTGAAGGGCCTCCAACCAACTCAAAAATTGGATATCTAGAAATAAAACATGATTTCTCTTTCCAACTTGAGTTTGATCAAGAAAATAATGTTGATCTATTTGTAGTAGACCAAGAAGAATCAGTTGGTGACTCTAACATTAGTTTCCTAAATTACCAGGATGAACCTAGAAGTAAAGGTAAAATAGCTAAGGGATCATATGTTGTGTTCACCTGGTCCAAGAATTAATCAGCCCAAAAAGATGATAAAGAAAGAATAGAGGATCAAACTCAACTTGTAATTTCATTTGCCAAGCAGGGAACCACTCTACCTTTCTAGCCAAAGGACCCAGTGATTGCTAAAAAAGTAAGTACCCCAAACATTACTACACCTTCAAATTTAATTTTGTAGATTAGTCCTTCCCCCCTAAAAACTAAAAGGATGAACTCCCATCCTTTGTTCCTAGTTCATTTTAGGTGTTTGACATAGTCGACCATGTCAAGAAAACCAAAATTCAAATGTCTGAATTTGAATTCCTACAAGCAAACCCTGAGCAGTTGGATAGGTTGGTTGAGTGTGTGAAGAATAAAGCTATCCTTGTAGGACAAGATGTTAAGAAGGTAACTCATGATCCCCCAAAGAACATGCCCATCCCAAACAATATTTTCATTACTCCTCCTACTGCCCCTAGGAAAATAGAGCCTTTCTATGTTTCCCTATTGATAAACGGTTACTAGTTGAGCAATTACATCATTGATCCTAGAGCTTTAGACAATGTCATGCCTACCAAAGTGGCAAAATCTCTTGGTCTCACACTGACCAAGAAATTTGGGAGATGTTTCTCCATGGAGAACAAATAAGTGCCACTACTGGGATAAATCAAGGATGCCTAATTTTCATTTATCGCCTTTCCAAAAAAGAGGATCAAGATGACAGTCCTAGTGGCTGACATCCCAGCCTCATAAAACATTCTTCTTGGGAGAAATTTATACAAGGATGTTGGTGGTGAATTAAGTATGGACATGTCTGAGGCAAGGATCCCAGTTAAAGGTGTCATGTAGAGGTTACTTCTTAAAAGGAGGTAAAATATGTTGTCACTCAGACATCAGTGCCTAAAGCCCAAATTCTATTTAAGCCTTCAAGCAGGGGTAATTACTTTTTGTCTATTAAGGATGTTTATGTTTCAATAGATGAAAGTCATGTAGGTGGTGATATAAAAGTTGATTCAAACAAGACATCAAAAGAATTGGTAGGGTGTAGTACAGATGAAAAAGGATCTTCCCTCTCTAATGAAGAAAAATCTAATAGAAGATTAGCTCCTGATGATGTTTAGATCTTGGAATTCAATGGTAGTGATTATTCTACCAGTGCTAGAGCTAGGACTATGTTGATATCTCCTCAAGGAGACATTTTTCCTTCTTCATACAAGTTGTAGTTTAGCAACACCAACAACATTGCCAAGTATGAATCTCTACTACTCAGGTTAAAGGTAGCTCAAGACAGAGGTGTTAAACTCCTTCATGTTAAAGGAGATGTTAACTGATGGTTTGTCAGGTGAGGAACCTATGTCAAACCAAGAACAAAAGATTACACCATTACCACAATCTTGTATGGGATCAAATTAAATTTTTTGAAGCTTTCAATATTTTTGCAATGCCCAAAGAGACTCATAATAATGTAAATTCATTGGCTATCCCTGAAACCTTCATGGTTCTTCACCTTGATTTCAAAGATAATAGGTACACTATCAAACTGGTCTTTCAACCAAGTGTGCATGATAATGCTAACCATTGGTAGGAGTTTGGTACTGACAATCAAATCATGTGTTGGACTGAACTAGGAAAGCAACAAGCTATGGTAGTGGACCATACTACTACAGGCCAAAGTCAAGAAAAGGAGCTCTTCACCAAGAGAGCAAGGATTTATGGTTTTCAGATTGGAGACCACATTTTGCCATGGGGCAAGAAGAGAGAACCAAAAGGAGTGTATAGAAAATGTGATTCTTGGTGGAGAGTTCCATTCGCCCATCATCGATTCTAGGGAGAAAATAGTTTCTTACTAGTTTATCGAGATGGAATGCCATTTTCACTATCTCACAGTGGGTGACATTTGAAGTGCTTCAATTCTGGAAGCATCAAATAAGATCATCTGTACATATGTATATTTGTATAGTCTTTAGTTCTATTTTGTGCTTTTCATTTTTATTTTTGGTGCCTTTATTTTTTGGGTAGCATGACTCCATATCCCAATGGCATACTTAAAGGCACTAGATATTCTAGTTTCTACTCCCCTCAGTTGCTTCAAAATTTCAACTGAAGGAAGTTCCCCAACTGTTGTTCCCAAAATATATCACTCCTTTTTTGGATAACACATGAACTATTTTTGGTCCTACAAGCAAAAAAATTATCTCTTCCCTTCTCAAAAATTGTTTTGGGCATTTAAATTCTACATTATTCAAGCTTTTTTAGCTAATGGACTCTGCAGGCTTATTTTTATGGACTCTGCAGGCTTATTTCTATGGACTTCATAGGCTAGATTATATGGACTCTTTCAAGGATCAAGAGACTTAGATAAAACTATAGACTCTATAGGCTAAGTTCTACAGACTTCATAGGTTGATTTCTATGGACTCTGTAAGAGGGGTGTCTACAAACTCCTTTCTACGAACTAGTTTCTACGGACTCTACAGGTTCATTTCTATGGACTCTATAGGAAAGAAACAAGCTCTCAACACTTAGGCAATTTCAAGGTTGGTTCAATGCCAAGGTTTAACCAAAAGGTTCATCAGTAAGATTCAAACAAAGGGTTAAACCATTGAACCATTGAACCCCGCTTTCAAAAGGTTCAAAGGTTCAACAGGTTCAAATGTTCAACGATGTCAACAAGCTTAAAGAGTTAAGTGCTTCAGCAAAAGTTCAAAATTTAACCACTTTAGCAAGTTCAACAGCTTCAAAAGACTTAGCAAAAAGAAGAAGGCTTGAATCATTAAACCATTAAACTTTGAACCAAAATGGTTCAAAGGTTCAACGAGTTTAATGGTTCAAAGGTTCAATAAGCAGTTGGTTCAATGTAGTTGGTTCGAGTGGTTAAGTGAACACAAGATTGAATCGTTGAACTGTTAAACCAAAATTGGTTTAATCAGTCAGTTTAATTGGCTGGTTTAAAGGAGTGCCCCAAAGTGAAGAGACCAAGTGCCCTTGTGGAAGGTATCAAACCAAGGCTAAGTGCCCTTGTGAAGGGTAGTGAGCAAAAGAGGACAAAGAGATTTTCTTCAAAAAAGTGAACAAGGTGAAAAAGTTGGAATTCCTTCAAGAAGATTTCTCATGGCAAAAGACAAGGTGAATTCCTTCAGACAAAATGTCTGAAGGAATTCCTTCAAACATTTTGTTTGAAGGAATTGAAGCCAAAGGACCCTAAAGACCACCTGAAGGCCACCCAAAGAACCTTAAAGGGTAGATACCCTTTCATGGGGCTCTCACCAAGCAAAATGGACCTTTCTCAAGACCCTAAAGGGTAGGTCCCCTTTAGGAAGGATTAAAAAAAATCCCAAGGAATTTTCAAGGAGGGTGACGGGCCCGAAGCTGTCAAATTCAAGGCATTAAACTAGTTATTGGTGTTCAACTAGTGACATCCCCAAAACCATCAAATTCATGGCAATGAAATAGTTATTGATCTTTGAAGGTTTCAATGTAGACTTGAATATAAAAGGCCAAAATGCCAAAAGGAAGAACCATGAAGGGAGAGAGCTGAAAGAACCAGTAAAGTTGGGAATTCAGCCCCGAGAGCTCAAATGCTAGGAAAAGACAAAAACTAGGAAAAGATAAAGAGGGAAAAGCTAGAAATATATGTGCAAAAGTTATTCCAGTAGGTGGAATAGTCTACCAAGTAGATATTTAGGCTTACAAACATTAAAGGTGTAACATGTTTGTCTCCCTTGGAGTAAAGGAAAGGTGGACAACTACACAGACATCAAGTGATAGACTAGATGACTCAGGCCTAGGAGAAGACATTTGAGATGAATCGACATGCCATAGTTAAGGTGGCTGCCCTGTTCCAGCATGGGCTCTTTGACAAAACTAAAAATGCATTCAAGGCATTGAATGTAGCATGGACTATTCCATGGTACAAAGCACCAAGCCTTTCTTGGCTGATATATATTGTATTCTCTTATTTTATGCAAAGGGAGACTTTTCCATTATAGAAGTGAAACTTTGCCAAAATTGAGAGGTGATTACTGAGACTTTGAGCTCAGATTGTTCATCATATTTCTTTGTTTGAATGAGAAAGCAAGTTACTTTTAGAATTTGTGATATTATAGCTTGTGTCATTTTATGAGATTGTTCATATGTCTATTTGCTGAATGCATTCTTGTCCATTTTATTGAAATAAGCAGAACTAGTGGAAGTAATCAGGAAGGTGTCTTGAAGCCAACTGTGGAGAGACTTTGTGCTGTCTACAATTTTCTTTAGCGTGTTTGTCTATTTTTTATTTCTATGTAAAGGACCTTGGGATGACTTTGTGCCCTCATTGTCCTTCATATTTCACTCTTGGGCAGTCGAGGTGGATACTTTGTGCTACATCTCAATTTGTTGGTTATTATGCCCTTTGCTACCAGTCACTTGTCACTATCTAAAAGAACTCCTGCTATTTCCTACAAGATCACTTCTGAAAGAAGAGAAGTGCCTTCAGTGTTTTCACCAAGAGTTTCTCCTTTGTTTGTGAACATCATCTCTAAAAAAAGAGAGATGCATGGTATTATCCTACCCCTGAGTGTTACTTTCTACTTATATATATAGTGTATAACCCCCTCCTATTTACAGGGAACCTCCCCTTGATGAGAGGAGAGATTTGTCCCCTTTTGATGTGGTAAACCTACACATCTGGCTGACCAATCTCCCTATGTTGTGGTTGAAGAGAAATATTTTTCTCATCAGTTAGCTATTGAGAAAATATTCACCCAACAATTAGAACCTAAGGGAAATGACAATATCGACCAATTAATCAATATGCTTGTAAAAATTTCAATCCTTGAGATCCTAAAGAAATCTAATGTCTATAAGGATATGATATACAAGTAATTACATGAGACACAAGTTCCAAGTGATATTGATTCTACTTATTTTGTAGATATCATGAAATATCTCAATAACTATAACAATTTCATCACCTTTGATCCAACAAATTTGCCATCCAGAAATAATGTTGACAAGAATTTGCCTTTTTCATGTAAGTAATAATATAAAGTAAATGTATCAAAATAGGGATCATTGATAATGGATCAAACCTAAACTTTTGTAGCATACAATTCCTAAACACCATGGGTGTTAACCCAAATCTTATTCAAAAAATAGTTATGCAAATAAAAAGTTTTGATAATTCACAAAGCTCTTTAGTTGGTCAAATTACATTGAATATTACCATGGGTCCCTATACATTACCCACTTTGTGCCAAATTATTCCAAATTATTTGAATGATAAAATTCTATTATGATGGTTCTAGATACATAAAATGTATGTGGTTCCTCTACATTGTATACATGCTTAAAATTTTATCATCAGGGAATCCTTTACACATGCCCAATGGATCCTAATCCCTTTAAAAACTATGTAATGGTCCAAAAAATGGATTATCCTAAGCCAAAATATTTTGAATATGAGTCCAAAATTTACATACTAGTATAATAATTAAATATAATATGCTATTTAAGGTACCAAAAATATAATTGACACATTTACTTGAGTCCCCAACTTCATTACTCTAGTGGTTAAGAGATTTTATCTCTCCCTCATTCTATCAATGTTGATATCAGTAAATGTATACCCAAAGAATATGATGTGAATACTTATTATGATTATCATCAAGGACCAAGACATTCTACAAACCATTTCTTTACTTTTAAACACAATATCCAAGATCTTATTGATAACCAAAATATTATATTCAAGGATCCTCCAAAGGATTTAGGTTTACAACAAAAAAAACATCCATACCAATAAGATATAACAAATACATCATACATGGGTGGTGATTATTCTAGGCATATCCATATTGACCCTACACAAATGAAAACCACTTTCCATATAATGTATTTTCAGCAACTTGGTTTTAACCTACAAGACTTGAAAAATAAGGTCACTTAGAAAGACTCCTTGGGAAACATAACATTACCAATTTCTTGTGGTCATAAAGTGATTCCAACATGGGTTTGTATTATGCCTACCACATCTCCATATGCATTTACACTAGGAACTCTTTGTATCTACCAAATGGAATCAAAAATTGATCCAAATTAGCAAGGTATTTCCTTTCCTCTTGAAGGCACATTAATCCATATCTCAAATGATGGCATTAATTCTTCTACTATACATGACAAACATGAGGAGGAACATGCTATGTACCTTTTAAACCTATCCAATCATGATGAAAACAATGTAAAAGATCCAACTTAAGTTTTAAAGTTAACAATGGGTAGATATCTATGACCATCCATTGGATGGCATCATAGGATGATCTTTCCTCTTCAAAAATACCAAAAAATAAAAATAAAAAACATACAAAATTACAAAAACACTTTTTGACACCTACATGTTCTAATGGCTCTTTTTCATTCCTATGTTACTTCCATATTGATGGGATACATACTCAATTACATCTATATACACATATATGTCACACTACTATATGATAGTGATATAGGCATATGCAGATACATGATACATTCCTATTTTAGATATTGGGCATTCCATCTACTCATGTTATATAGACATTGACAACATCCACTTATTTGATCTTGATATACATAGGTTATATGATTATATGATCACTCTAAATTATCATGTTTAAGATCATATATGTAGTTACATATGCCTATTTTCCATTATTATATTTTACACAGGGTACTCCATATGTTATACACTTGACATACTTTTCCTAACACATTGGATCCATGGGCCACTATGAAATATTGGTGTTGATTACTTATGCATTATCTCATGTACTTTTTTTTAGTGTCTTGTATTCCTTTTTAGATAATTTGAATATGCTCATTTTCTTGTGGCCCATATGCCTACGTATGCTTTCATTGATATTTACATATATGATTGTTTGTTATATGGACATTTGAATATGTAATTCTTGCCTTTATAGACATTATACTAAGTTGTGTCCCTTTGATTTTAAGGTATTTGAACATTCCCCTTATTTTCAATCTCCTTGGACCATTTTTTTAATTTTATTTTGATTTCTTGTGTGTGTGTGCTTATTTTCTTATTCAACTTGTATTATTTTAATTCAACTTGTATTATTACTATCTAGATGTTGCCATGATATTTTTCATGCATCCTAGTCCTATATGTGATCAAATTGGTTCTATGAACTTCAATGATACATTTACCTAGACATGATCCCTTTTATATGCTACATGGTTACATTCACATATTATACATTTATCTTATCCTTTTGAGCTGAGGTAACTACCAGTTCCTATCTTTTCCTCAACTCAAAGGGGGGCATATTAGTGGGTGAATGTCATAAATACATGTTCTCTAGGCTTGGTACATCTTAATATTACAATGGGGTAATTATTTTTAAGTATGTTCTCCACACTCACTTAATATGTGGTACTTATATCAGTTTACAAATTACAAAGGGGGCATGATTAGGAAGCATGTTATCCACACTCATTAAATATGTGGTACTTATATCAATTTTTAGATTCACTGAGGGCATGGCATATGGGCATGTCTTCCACACATTCACATTTCTTAGATTCAATGGAAGAATTTCATATGGGCATGGCTTCCACACATTCATAGTTATTAAACGTAATGGGGGCATGTTTAGGAAGCATATTCTCTACACCTATTCAGTATACAACATCTCTAGTTTATAGTGGGGACATGTTTTGGAAGCATTTCCTCCACATTGGTACTTATATAAGTTTTCATATTTCTCTATATATAGTGGTGACATGATTTTGAATCATGTCCTCCACACTTATATAGTTATTTGAATGGGAAAAAGTACACATTTATATGATTTAGATTCATAGTTGTTATAGAATTATATACATTGGTACTATTTTTATATATAGTTTCAGCATGAAACATAGATAAGGTGCATATGATATTCAACATGTGCCTAATACTATAAAATAAAAATCAATTTAATATTACAAAAATATTTTATGGATTGTTACCATATCACAAACTTTTTAGTATTGATACCTTGTAGACTTTTATTGATTCAATCTACTATAGTAGTTGGTTTACCTTTTGTTATGCTTGAGGTAATCAAATCACTCAATATTTCCAATTTTTCATGTTGGAATTGATCATCGAACCTCACTAGGTTATAAGTATCATTGGGTTTCATAGTTGAGCTAATATTAGCTTCTAAGTGGTAACTCACTTTTGCTCTAATGTTAGGGGAATACACCTTCCAAAATCTCTCTCTCTCTCTCTCTCTCTCTCTCTCTCTATATATATATATATATATATATATATATATATATATATATATATATATATATATATATATATATAAACTTTAATAAATATTTATCCTAATATTAGTTTTAGATCCTTATAATGATACATATTTTTCAAAAAAATCTCCAATAAGCAAGGTGGTTACATTGACACATAGGTGTACTCTTAAACCTTGCTCTTTAAATTTCAATTACTTTCAACCATATTATATACACTGAGTTTATATTGTAACATGCTCTTGGTTGTAGTTCATTCACTAGAAAAGCACTCAAGTTGGGCACATGGAAAGACAAAGTGTGCATACACACCTAAATATGCATTCCTTTCATTTAACTATAAATTTCATTACTAAATTAAAAGGGGGGAATGTAGATGATAATTTATGATTATATAGGACATCATTCTTGTATAGTTGTCAAAATCAGACCTTGGTTGTTCTTCTTAGTTATTTACCTTTTACCACTTTCATAAGTTTCACATATGATCTATCTTTGTGTCCCTTGGCCTATATATCTTAGTTCAACTAGTCTTATGTTGATGACCCAAGTCTTTTATCTTGCCTAAAATGCTTAAAATGTACTCATCTTATATTTTTACAAGTTATGAACATGTACCTACTCTCCTACTCCTTTGACATTAACATCTAGGATAAATAGTAGTGTTGACACTATTTTCCTATCTTGATACAAGTGTTTAGTTCCATAAATTCATCTAATTTACAAATGAAACATATCCTAATGTTCAACCTAAGTTATTTATTTTAGTTATTACTCTGAAGGTATTGATATAAATATAATATCAACCCTCATTTATTCCTCACCTAGCAACACCTAGTATTCAAGCTAAATAGCATTCAAAGAGAATCAAATTAAACAAATCTTCCCTATTTATTCCCTTTCACATACCAATCATAAGGACTACACATCTATAGGTCTGAATTACTAAAGGAGTAACCCAAGAGCCTAGTTTTCTAAGTTACAAGCCAAGTCATTATTTTACTTCCTTTGCACATATTGTATGATACCCACAAAATCCAACACATAGGGGATAAATACATGAGTATGAGTCCCTTTTTTTGATTATTTGTCATGTAGGTAGTGTCCTTTGATAATTGGGTTATTAGGGTTAGCTTATCACCATGTGCACACTAACCCATTTTTCCCCAAGGTCACATTGAATATGAAAAGTTAGGGTTTTACTATTTCACAAAGAGATAATGTCCATGACCCATATCTGAATGCACCATATCAATGTTAAAGAAAACCCAAAAGCATCCAGTGGTCATGCCCTACTTTAGTATATATTTTATACAAAACACTAGTGTCAAACCTAGATAATAGCATCGATGTAATTGTCTGAGGATAATGTTACTGTCTAGAGAGGTAGAGGTGTCAAATCTAGAATCTTATGATTATTCTAGAATCTCCTTCTTGCCTACTTTTAACCTATTCAAAATCCATAACTAAATTAGCATTGGAACAAGATAAGTACTTCACTTCTTTGTCATTATATATCTAACATAGTTATACATTCCATATTCAGACTATGTCAGCATAATAAATTTAGTGTATATTTATATATGATTTTATCATTTAATTGGTCTGCTATAGAACTAACTATTAGCCTTGTGTCATTTTTTTCTATATACCCCTTTAATAATCTAGATAACCCCAATATTCTATCAAACTCAAATTATTTATTTAAAATGACACTCCAAATCCTCAAACTATCTATCAATACTTCTAATGAAAGATAATAAATCATTTTTTATTGCCATCTTATGTAACTAGTTTAAATGGGTCCTAAAAATGAAACCAAAATGTTGGTTTTTTTCACACATCATAATTCTTTTACCATATGTGTGCTTAAACACTTAAAACTCATTGCATTAGCATATCATGCAAATGACTTATGTGCTCTCTCAAAGTGTAGAGATATATTACCAAGTCATAATTGGGTTGGTTCTACAAATATGTCATATTTTAGAAATATTATTCATTACATATGTTATAGGAATAAAACATTAATTATTATCCAAATTAATCATGATTAACTCATTACTCACATGAAATATCATATGATTGCACTTATATGCTTTAAAATTTGATAGATAATACTCAAGGACAAGATCTAAAACTAAAAATAAGTACTATTAATAAATATAAACTAGAAGATAATAACCATTAAGATAAAATTTTACCTCTTCTTATTAAGATTCACCATGTTGCTTGTATGTCTAAAATATTTCTCTCATTAATTGATAACATAAGTTCAACACAAATCCACATGAAGACAAAAATAATAAACTAAGTCATAATGACTCAATATTTTAGCAACATAATGAGATCAATTCTCTATATATCCTATGCTAAAAAATAAGGAGTCTTTTATAGTTATAAACCAACACTTTACAATTACAAATATTCAATTTTTTCCATCTAGGATGTGTAACTACTTTCTACAAATGGAAATGTTAACTGATTTACAATCAATATCTTTGATCGAACTGACTACTAATCTATGTCATGTTATGCTAGATCCAATCCAAATTTGTTCCTAAAATGGTTTATTTAAATTTTATTATCCTATAAAATTTATCTAGTAGCCTATAATAGTACTCTCCTTTTTCACATTTTATGGTATGTGAAACCTCCTTCCCATTTTAGGAACTCCTTAATCTATGCCAATCAATATTACACCGTTGGTGTATTTCAATTCTTGTTCAATCCTATATTAAGTTGTCTCAGATTTCTCCCTACATCTATGCCACCTCATCCCCATGTGTGGTTAAGCCTTTTTTTCATTTATCTAAATATCAAAACTAGGGGTTATATATGTTTCTTACATCATATTCTCTTTACATCTACACACTTTCCATGATAATGCATGCATCCATTCTTTCACCTAATCTTATCATAATGATTTTTGAATTTTCACACTTGGAAAAAATTGGGTGCCAACACCATTTCTCAGTTCATATTAAGTTATTATTTTTATATTTTACATAAGCTGAATGTCCCTAGTTTTACATTATTTAGACCAAATTAATCCAAAATAAGTAAAATAGTTTTTTACATAGATGGAAATATAATTCCTCCCATATTGCTCAATATAGGCATCCATTTTTTATGTTGTTTATAAATTATAAACATAGTTAATAAATTTATGAAACCATAGTGTATTGAAGGAGAATTTATATAGAATAATATAAAATTGTTCATGTCTAAGTTTTGACATTTACACATGCTCTCCAAAGGAAATACTAGTGCACAGGACAATTTGATTTTTTAGAATGATTAGGTTTTCCTATTATAATAATTCATATCAAATGATAAAATTTACATATTCCCTAATATCTACACATGATTAAATTTTGAATTATTATGGCTCATGCCCATAGTAATGGCTCCATGTCCAATCTTTATGAATTATGAACCTAATGTTCCTCATTGTTCTACTATTGAAAAATTCTAATGAATCTTTTATGAAATAGGTTTTTTTTTAGATCCAACAAATAAATTTCTTTTATGATACATAAATTCCATCATCCATCATGATTATAATCTTCTATATGTGTCATAAACTATTTTTTGTTATGTTCCAACAAAGCAAGTTCTTTTATGATACATAAAAGCCAACATCCATTATGAGTATAATCTTCTATATGTGTCATAAACTATTTCCAATTTTTGGAATTCTCTTTAGTCATTAAAGGATGCCTTTCTTCTCCTCTAATAAAACTTAATGCAACTACTACTATATATTTATGAATCTTACCTTCATTTTGATATTTTTTCCAAACCAAAAATGCAATATTCTATATTATGTCTTTCACATTTTCTTTCTCTTAATATTTTTTAGTTATTATTTTGGGCATGTTTCTAGCTTTAATTTTGTCTAAGTAATTTTTGAGTGACTTGGAGCTCATAGGGAGCATTCATTTAAAAAACTTGGTGTTGTGGGTTTTTTATTTAAATTTCATATCGTAAATTATTGGTCATTAGGGTGAAAATAGGATGTGTATAAATTATTTTAGGAGGATTGTAAAAATATCTGTAATTTTTGACATCTAATTATAATATAAGGCTTATAATATCAATGTTATTATCATATTTTAATGTATATGGATCATTGGTTTAGATTAATCTCTTATTGGTCAATTTTCCATTTGTGTTGGTATTTTCTTCTTGTGTCATTATTCCTTATTGAATATTTTGTGATCTATCATTTTTTTACTTTAGGATCCACCTAGGTATTGTGAAATTCATTTAGGTTTCTATTTTATGTATTTTATCCATCTTGAATATTTTTATAATAGTCTAAAAGTTGTCTTGACCACTTTCATATGGTAAAAAATTAGTTAAGTTGGTTTTGGGTCCATTATCTCTTATCAACCATGTTTTTCACATTTCATTATGCCCAATTATAATTTTTATTGCATTGATGTAGTCTTATTGCATGAAAATAGGTCATGATTTTAATTTAATAAGTCTATTTATACATAATAACCCTAATAAATTCATAATAAGTGATCAATAATCATGACCTTTCCTTGCTTATATCTTACACTTTCAATTATGACATCTAAATATTAGTTCTATTGATTTATTTTTTGCATATTTATATCAGAAGAAGGCCTAATTGAAAGTTAATATAAATTAACTTTATGAATTATTATCTAATAGTATGAATGGTGGGAACTAGATACATTTTTTTTTGATAACATACATAAGTCTTGAGTGTGAAAATATAAACCTATTGTAAGGATAAATATGTTGATTGATTGACGTAATCCCCTTCCCCAAAACATCAATTTTTTTATTTTTTTAAGTGTGAAACTAATCCATAACGAAAGAAATAATATTTCTACATCTACATGCATCATTTTTATTATTGAAAAGAGGTTTATAGGCATATAATATAATAAAGGGTTATAATAAGTTTCAGGTCATATGGATCTATAGATTTATTTTAAAAATATGTCTCCCACTTTTGGGAAGATTGTCACTTTTGGGATATTATGTTTCTAGTCTTTCCTCTATTGGGCAACATGAATTGGTCACTACCATGGATTACTACCATCTTATGGATTTTATTATAAAATATTATAGGACCCCATTCTCTATATTTTTAGTCTTTATTAGAATTAGGTGAGTCAAAATTTATCTATTTATTTATTTATTTTATTCCCATTTTAAGGTACTTTCATTAATTTACCCTTTTCTCACACATAAGTATATATTTAATTATTTTATTTCATGTAATTAGTTTAAATTTTCCTTTGTGGCATCATTTTATGTGGTTGGTGTACTGTTTTGAACACTTGTGTACCCTCCACATAAATGTTTTTGGTGAACTATATAATTATGATAATCCAACATTAGATTTTCATATCATCATCCATATAGGGCCTTATTTTGCTAATATTTATCTTATTTAGGGTTATATCAACCATGTTTTTGCTTATGATTTATCATTAAGCTTAACCTTATTTTAAAAATGTTTGATTTTCTAAACCATTCTTATTTACCCCTTACTAGATTTTGTATATTCTTGTGTTTCTTTCCTTTCCTAATGGGTAGATGCAATTCATATATATTTATCATTTTTATGATGGCATGTACATGGAGGGTTTCAAGAATTTGTATGATATAATGTTTGATGATATGGTTGTGAAAATGTTTGAAAATGATTACATGTTTATTTCCTCACACACACACACACACACACACACACACACACACACACACACACACACACACACACACACACACACACACACACATATATAATCATATGTATTGACATTGTAGACACTCAAAATTAATCATTAAATGCTTGAAAAATTTTAATCTTGGCATCCTTACCTTATTTGTCCTATTCACCATTCTGTTAACTTGTAATTTATATGAGAGTATTTACTATTATGAAAAATATCTTGAAACTACTTAGAACATCACTCACACATCTCTATTTTTCTTACAAACTCTTATCAAACCAGTTACACTAGTCTCTATTCTTTTAAAATAACACCACACTATGCCAAATAGGGTTGCATTGTGACATTGTCCATTAATGTAGATATGTCACCTACACTTCAATGGTAACTCTTGAAATTTAAGAAATTTTAATTCACCCCTTCCACACTTTTATCAAGGTCACTTCATGGAAATATTAGATATTTTTCACTATATAAGCACATCAATGCCTTTTTAATTTTAGAAAAAGAGCATTATTCTTTCTAATTTCAATTTTGTTGCATTCTAATAGTCATAAGACATGTCTAAATTAATTTTATTTCAGATCAAGGTAGCTCATTTTCAATAATTCAAATCAATCAATCTATTTTAATTTATATATAAAATTCAAGATTCACACACTCACTCTAAGAGGGAGGATTACATCAGGTGAGTCATTTTGGACTATATAAGTAGCACTCAGATTACATGGGGATTTCTTAGGATATCTCATCTATGACCATAACCATATTACTCCTTTTGATATTTTGTATATATTATGTTTATTCTATATGAGCTAGGGTCTGTATGTGATAGGTATTATGTGTATCAAATCAATACACACAAAAAACATTAAACCCTCATAAATAAACACAAGTATCCAGATCAAGAAATCAGTCACACATTCAACTTAGACATGGCTACAATTAACAAACAAGGCTACAATGCATCCTTGTCCTCTTAGTGAAGCCTTGTCCCAATAGAGTTTAAATTTTTATTTTTGGATGCAACACAATTCATAGGTATTTTCATCAAGTTTCCATCCATAGTTAGCCTACATAGTTAACAATAAGTTAGATTTAAGATAGGTTTTCATATCTTTTGTCAATTTATTATTTATAGTTCATTTCTAATTCTATAAATTACTATATTTAACTTGCATATTTGTATATTCTATAGATAAAAATCAAATTTAAATATTTTAGTTGTTCTTAGAATTTTATTGTTAAATAAAAATAACATTAAACATTATGGTGAATATGTATTTTATTTAGAACACTATTTATTATTTTCTTCATTTTTGTCTTAGGATTTCATATTAATTTATAACACTAAAATAAAATAACCTTCAAACTTGGATATAAATCTGAAACCACGAGTCAATAATATTTGACCTTTTAGTAATCTGACACTAAATAAATATTATTATTACCTTTAATAGACATATAACATAAAATCTATTTGTTTCGACCTCAGGTTGAATTTTTTTGATATTTATACATGAAACTCCTTTCTTTTTATTTATCTTAATTTTCTATTTCTTGTGCTTATTTTTAGAAATTGCGTTCTAGAAATTTTAAAACTAATTTGTGATTTTCATTACGAGTTATGCAGTGATCTATTTTACTATCACCTTGGTGTGATGGTCATTGCCCCAATACTCATAACCATTGTATAGTAGAATTTTAGTTTCCACATACTTCAAGATATATCGTAAATGCCTAGGGTACCTTATTTATACCATAGGAATCATATTTTATTTTTTTATTTATGGTACACTAAGATGATCATATCATCCAAGTAAGTTACTCTCATTATACCCTTGAAGATGGGATAGTGGTCTACATGAATGGTTTAGGCTTTGTGTTTAGTTCTTTGAAATATTGGTCTAACACTAATATAAAAATGAGAAATTTTATTTGAGATCTCACACAATCATTCAAACCCTTTCCTATATCACCCTTTATACCTTTAGTTTTTATTATATTATATTCATAATGGGATCAATAAGTGAATGTCTTTTCCATATATTACATTTGATAATAAATTTTATTGTTATATCTTCTATTAAATTTCAACATGTTACTCATTATTTTCTTACTTGGATTCAATTTCAAGTTAATCAAAAATGACCCAATCTCATGGCCTTCCTATTTCACATGGTTGCACTGCTATATCATGCCATTTTTTCTCCAATAGATTTTTTCAAATATAAAATGACTTGGGAACAAGAGTAATAATATGTTATACATTGTATCAAATATTCAACTTTAAGGGATGTTTCATCACCTACTTCACACCCTCTTAAAGGGTGCATTATGGATCTTATTTTAGAACCCAATAATCAAGAAAAATATATTGAAATTGATGAAGAAAAATTTATGCAATATCTTTGTGAACATTTAGAAACATTTTAATCATTGTTATATTTTTCTAGAGATTAACAAAATAAATGTTCCCAAGATATATCTTCTCATCTTACCATTTCCACTATTGCACCCATTCCTATTTCTACACCTTTAGTCACTTCCATATCTTCATATCTTGGTTTGGGAACATCACTTGGTTTCCAAAATGTATATATGCCTATGAAAAATAATGATAATTATAATCCCTCAATTATATATATAAATACTACTCTTGAGCATATATTTTTTTCCTTACAAGCCAAGTTATTTCAACTTAAGAAAACTCTATTTCATGATGACCCTTCCATGGATTCATGTTACTTGATACATAACCCTTTGTCACCCTAACTTACATATTATTTATTTTGAGTTAGCATTGTGGCTCCTAAGCTTCCTATATATGAAATAAAATGTGATACTAAACAACATTTGTGTGCCTTCCATGTATATTATCTATACTATGAAAATAATTACAAACTATTAACAAAACACTTTCCCAAAAGTCTCAAGGAATATGATCTTATATGGTTTTATGATGTTCATCTTTAATCAGTAAATAATTTCAATCATTAGGCAATTCAATTTGTAACACACTTTTCTCTCAATATTGGTGAAAATATGTCATATGCTCAAATTTTAAAGCTCAAACAAGGTTTTAATGAAATAATCAATGAATACATTCTAAGATACAATACCATGCTAGAAAAAATAACCAATAAAATGGATGATAATGAGATCCAATATATTTTCACTCAAATTTTGATATATGCACTTCAAGAGTCTTTATTTTGATAGGTTTATATCTTTTTATGGGCTATGCCATATATTCAAAGAGTGTGAGGTCAAATTGATTACATTAAACAAGTTCAAGTATACTTAAAATACTATTTATACTTCAAACTTTAAGTTTCAAAGTAAGCCAAATTTTAAGATAAAATCCAGTGAAAATAATAATGAGGTTAAAGTTATAGTTAATGATATCTCACAACCAACACAAAAACTTTAATTACAAGTTCCATCAAATAGGTAATTTTAAATATTGCCATCAACTCCTCATTTATTATTTAAAAATCTACTTTAACATAATATAATCGCTCTTCCTTCACCAATTTAAGTAGACATGACTATATAAAAATCTAAAAAAAATTGATGTAAATTCATATTTTGACTGCTATATATATTGGGCATTCCAAAAATAGTTTTTTCAAGATGAAGCATAATATTCAAGATCTAATTGATGAAAATATTATTGATATTGATACACCTACTAAATATGATAATCCATAAACAAATGACAATGAAAATCTCAAAATTTACATAAATCCTTTTCCAAATCATGAAGCAAATAAAATATATAATTATGAAGTATATTATGCATATAATGCTCATCATCCTCATTCTACATATGGGAATCCACTTGATAGCATCATTTGTATGGTTAAAAGAAAACAAACATTTCATCCTATGATTTCATTTGATGACAATTAAATTATTTATAATGATTCAAATAGACATGCACTGTTTATTATATCATATGTTGATAAATAATACATACATAATATTATGATAGACAATGGATCTAGTGAAAATGTCTAAACTATAACACTCCTCTACTCTCTTGGTTATACAGAGCAATATTTATAGTATACTCTTAGAGTTGTTAAAGTATTTGATGGTCATACACAAGATACTCTTAGACATATAGTGTTACCCTTACAAGTGGGACTTCCCATAGTGCCCACTCCATTATTAGTTTTACCAAGCACAATGGTATTATATATGCTATTAGACATTATTGGTAAAAAATATTAGAATGGTACCTACTACAATTTCTAAATATCTCAAATATATCCATGGTAATCAAGTGGTTAAAATTCTAATAATCTAATATGAATATCCTTTAATAACCAATGATATTTATTCATATTGCATAATAGTTGGAAGTCTCATACATTGAGAAACATGGTAATGAAATAATCTATATAACTATTCAAGAGCATATTACAAAATTAGTTTCTCCATCTATTTATGAGAATTATATATTTATATGTGGGCATATTATAGAAATATTTTCTCCATCTAATTATGATCATGATAAATTACACATGAGCATAATCAATTAGTTTCAAAGAGCATGGTACAATCCCCTAAGTATAATGTGGTATCTGCAAATATGTCTTCATCTCCTAAGTCATCATAGGTTATTCAGAGAGATTTACCAAAGGTATAGCTTGTTACATATTCCCCTATTACACTTTTGAATATAGGTTTACATGGATAAATGAGCAATGATTTAGATGTTAATATTACAACATATAACCATAATTTAAATTTATAGGTATTTATAATTAGCTCTTATTCTTGATAGGAAGTTACTCCTTCATAAAATGTATTGGGGTATACATATGTGTATCTTCTTAATGATATCCTTAGTTGGACACAACCTCTCACTTCCTTCCAATCCACTAATTGAGTTGAATCTCTTGATTGTTTATTTACATATTTTCATTTTTCCATGGCTTATTTTCTTTTACCTCATTACTACCTATTCTATCCCTTATATTTATTTTCACTTTGGGTACTTTCCATCTTAATTTTCAACCCAATTTTAACAATCCAAAACACTTATCTTACATTGCTTTCAAATTCTTAACTCATTTTCTTCCCATTTCATATCTATCATATTATGGATCCCATTGCACTTACATGATCACATTTTTCTACTTTTACATGAGCACACATAATATTTTACCCATTAAGGTGAATATGTGTGTGTGTGTGTACACACACACACACACACACACACACACACACACACACACACACACACACACACACACACACACACACACACACACACACATATAGTGTTACATTTCTATTATTCATTTATACATACAATGGGGGCATATTGCTTTCCTTCCTTCTTGATGCATTATGCTTTAGCACCTTGTTTTAGATTGTTTGAATCATTTTCATTTATTCTTTTTTCCAAGCCTTTATTTTTATAACTTTTCAAATCTATTAAATTCAACTATATCTCAAATTCAAAAAAATAAAATATTTCAAATTTTCAACAAAAATATAGGTCAAAATTTTTTAAAAAATTAAAATTAGGACCTCTAAACATCTTATGTTGATAGCTTACTTATTTAATTCTATTATTTCTTTCATATTAATTTGATAACATATTTCAATTTTCAACACATAATGTTTTTTCATGAGGCATGTGAGTGTGATATAAGATATATTATTACATGGTTTTTTTTATGTCGGGATTCCCTTATTACCCAATAGCCTTGTTAAGTTAGGGGCATCTCTTAATTCTTTAAAAACAATTAAACATGTTTTATTTATCCATATCCTCTCTAGAATGTTGAAATATACATCATAAAAATATTTTTCTAATCACCCATACTTTACATTGTGCTACATGGATATTCTATTTTCTAACAATGACATTAATACATATGATTTATGTAAACTAGTCTCATTTGGTTTATGTTTATTTTCAAAATTATTAATTTAATAGATGATAAGTTAGGACTTGTTTGCTTATTGTGTGTGGCCCTTGGCCTTGTGTGTGCTATATATACATGTTTTTTCTTTTATGGAATCATCATGCCTTTTGAGTGGGGTCCTTGGTCTTATTTTTATGTGACATTTAAATGTCCCTTGTATATGGCCTTTCAGCCTTATGTGACATTATATATAAATTTAGTGACATTGTATGAAATTTCTTGTTAATATGGTGCCATGATTCAAATCATCCATTATTTTAATTTTTAATTTTTTCCATAATACATATCATGCATATGTTATTTATGTGCTTTAATTATATATCTATCTAACACATGTTTCATATGAAAATTTAATTTTGTATTAAATATTATTATTAGTATAATTAAAATGTTAAAAGTGATACTATATGATTATATATTTCACATATGATTTATTTTCAGATAAGTGACTTGTAGGCTACATCTCTTATCTCAAAAATGGGGCATCACAATGGTCTTGCATGAGAATTCAAGCCTTATGAGCAACAAATTTCAAATTCATGATAATTTACAATACAACATGATTCATAATGTTAAAATTATGTGGACATGTGACATGCATGTACACTCATTCATTTATCTACTTCAATATAGATTCACATATAATTAATGCATATGCATGGGTATATGTAAAATAATTATAGGTTTCAAAAAAGGTATGAGCTGCAAGTTTTGAGAATTACAAGTTTAATTACCATTAATGTTCATATTTTTATATGGTAATTTCAAGTTTTAAATTTCTCAAATTTGAAATTTTCAAAATTATAAAGTTTCAAATAAAATCTTGATCCATCTACAATGGTGTGATTCATCTTCATGTTTAAAGTGGGAAACGTTAGAGTTTGGTGACACTCAACATCTACAGTTTCAATTTTTTATATATTGTAGCAAGCCACATTTGGTGATTCCAACCTTAAATCCTTTTATAGATAACTCTACATATTATTATGAGATTTAGATAATACAATCTTTCCATATCAAGGGGATTTCACTCATTTTTAAATTGAGACTTGATCACTCTTAATTCTACATAGGCTCATTTCTCTAAATTCCTCAACAAGGGGCATTACACATTTATCCATTTTAAAGTTATGGATAAATTATATCACACACTCTTTTAGGTGTATATTACTTTCCTTGATATATTTATAGTTTTAAATATTAAATTTTAAATATTTTCAAATATGGGAAGTAACTACTTCCAATGGCATTGTTGTAGGTTTTGAATTAAGGCATCTTACACAATCAAAATCCACATCAAAATAAAAATTATGTATACACACTTAGGTTTTCATCTCCTTTAATCAATTTATTTCACTTCATTGCATCACTATAATAAAGTGGAAAAAAATATAGATACTCAAAATTAATCATTAAGTGATTGGCAATGTTTAATATTGACATCTTTACCTCGATATGCCTATTCACCATTATTTTAACTTATAATATATATGAGAGTTTTAATTAATAAATAAATTATCTTTAAATCGCTCAAAACATCACTCAAACATCCTTATTTTTTGTTACAAAGTCCTGCCAGACTAGTTCCAGTAGTCTTTATCCTTTTGGGACAAGACAACATTGCTTCATTGTCTACTAGTTTGGCCTTGTCTCACACATTCCAAAAGTAAATTTTTAAATTCAAAACATTTGAATTTATCCCTAAAAAACTTTTAAAAATTTTATATAATGTTAATATTCAAAAACATTCTTTATATATATAAGTGCATGAAGGCCTCTCAAAGCATATCTAGTAATCACTTGGAAATTCTACTACACACTGAGCAAAAAAGCATTATTATTTCCAATTTCAATTATGTTTCATTATAACACTCATAGGAAAATTTTAAAGTCATTTTATTTTAGGTTAATTTAACACATTATCAATCATTCAAAGTAATATATTAGTTGAATTTATAGAGCAAATTCATGATTCGCACACTCACTCTTGGAGGGAGAACTACATTGACCTGAGGCCCTTTTGGGTTATGTAGGTAGAACCTAGATTATGCATGTCTTTTTAGGATGGCTTGGCTATTAACCTAATCCTATTCCCCATTTTTTCATTTTATATTTATTTTTTAGGATATAGGGTCTATATTTTTTAGGTCTTTCATGCATAAAATTGGCACACATAGACAAATAGTAAACCCTCAAAGATAACCATAGGTACCTAGATCAAAATATAGTCATGTGGTCAACCAAAACATGGTATTAGTAAATATACAAGGATAAAATGAATCCATATACTCATAATATAGGATTATCCTAATATATTTTGAAATCCTATTTTAGGATGTGACATAATTCATAAGTCTTTTCAATCTATTTCCATCCATAGTCAACCTACATATTCCTCAATAAATTAGATCCAAGCTAGTTTTGCATATATTTTTTCAATTTACTAATTATATCTCATTTTAAATTATATAGATTACTTTATTTCACTTGTATATTTTTATATTTTGTATATCTAAATCACTTTTAAATAGTTTATTTGTTCTTAGTATTTGATATTTTAAATCAACAATAACATTAAACAAAGACATGATAGGGTTGCATGTGATGGTGATGATTTTATGTGTTGATACCCTTGTAATTGATAGATTTTATTTCATTTCATTTAGTGATACATATTTTGTGTTTTATTTTATAATGGATCATTATGAGGTAGATGTTGTAACAACCTACAAGGGTAGAACATGTAATGCTTCCATCTCTCTTCTTTTATTGGGTGAATAACATGGCTTACTAAAACCAAATATTATAGTTGATGAACATGTGTGAGAATTGTTATATTTGGTCTTTTTTATAATCTTTTATATGTTTTAAACCTTTATAAATCATGAGGATAAATGACAAAATGTGAAGAGTCACTTATTTTAGGCATATCAAAAGGTTGGAATGTGAAGAGACAATGTTGAGTAAAATTTTATATATAATGCTCATGTGTAATTATATATGGTTTTGAATGTGATAGAGATTAATAAAAATATTATTAAACCTAATTATCTTTTATCATTGTTATGTGCACAATGAGTAATTTGTTTACCTTAATCTATTTATTAAATAGGTATATGTCAATTATTAAAGACTTTAATAAACCTATATTCCTTTACGTATCAATCTATTACTATGTTTAATGAATACCTTTATTCTGATTATGGTTAAAACTATGTTATTTTATTACCTCTATACAAGCTATCCCTGAATTGGCATGTTTTGAAGGGTTTCCAACAACCTCTACTAATAATAGTATGATGCACATGAAACTTTATTGAACATGTTGACATGGTTGTCAAGACAAAATGATATATAAATATGGCTCAATGAAAGGATTAAAAAAAAATTCAAAGAGAAAGCAAGAATAATATGAATAACTATGAAGGAAATGATTAAATATCATATATATGGTGAAATATATGAAATATTTTGGTGTGAATTTCTTGAACTATTAGTTTCTTGGTTATCTAGATTGCAGTACTATTGTTTCTAGCCATGGAGGATGGAACTCATAACTAGTTAGAGGAAAAACTATAAAACCTATGAAATTTGGACATTGATTAGACCCATATAGTATATTACTAAAAATATACTTCTACTGATGGGCATATCATTAAATTTATTATTTAAGGTTGTTTAAATTTTGAATTTATGTAAGATTAGTTTGTCAAGGGGATCTATGGGAAGTTTATTTAGTAGATACATACTCTGATCAAGATGTTAGTTATGGAAAATGCCATGGTTCCCACTCCTACCAACATGGAGTATTCACTTCAAGTGTTATGGGGATATGTGCAATGTAGGAGTGAATGATGTAAAGTAGATAAACTTGAACCTGAGCTTGGAATAATAGAAGATGAGAAAAGCTAGAGTGAAAATAAGATTATGGGATTAAAAAGAGAAATCTAAAAATAGATATGATGGAATAAATTGAATAATCTAGACTTAACTATGAGTAGGATTAGGAATAAGGTAGAAGATTCTAGAGAAATGAAATCCCAAAGAGAGGCTTCACAAGTTGTAATGAGTATATGCAGATCAAGAAAGAAAAGGGATTGAGTAAGAGGAATATAGAGTTGTGAGTAGCGAGGAGATGGATCAGAGTGAAGGAGAAGAATAAATTAAAATAGAGCATTTAAAAGATACAAATAGTTCATAGTTAAGAGGGAAAGCTATTAGAGTAGTGTAATAATATTCATAAGAAGAGTATATGTAGAATTGAATAAATATATCAAGTTCAAGATCATAATTGGAATAAGCTGAGGATAGATATCATTCATTTCTAGAGTACACATCCCCCAACCCAATTTTTATTTAGTTAAAATACCTATAGTGAAGGAAGGGAAGGGAGGAAGTTGGTTTGAGTCATTAAAAGATAAGTTTGGAAAGCTCTATACAGAGACAAATAAGTATTTTGAAAGAAGAGGCTATACAAATTTGGATCCAATTTTAAAATTTTAGTAAATGTAGATAGAAGCCTATATGATAGTGATTAGTGCATAATAATATGTAGTCATAATTAGGAGTGCATAGTACTAACTAGTGTTATCCCTTAAAAGCAACCCAAATATTCATTATATTTTAAGAATGTTATTGTGTTGACACCATATGATGGTTATACAGACCCTAAGTAGTATGTGTTAACCTATGACATGAAATGGTAGGTCAAAGGAATCATTATCGATGATGTAAATAAGTGCAAGCTCATAAGACATTTCTTAGGTCATGATTTGTAATTTATTTTCAAAAGAGATGTAAATAGAATAGATATTTATCAATTTAAAGTGTATTTAGTGGAAAAAATTAAAATGAATAAGTGCACAAGTTAAATTATTTAGGACCTGAAGGAGATCAAGTAACACAATGGAGAATCTGTGTGGGACTATGACCACAAATTCTTGGATTTGATGAATAAAATTGATTTTATCATGGAATAAGGATAAATATACCTAATTCATAGAATACCTATATTTAAGAATCAAATTTGATAGTGCATGGTCTTAGCTCACAACAAAGGTTGATGTTCAATATGTTACACTATGAGTATAAAAAATTGAAAATTATGGAGATGCTCGAGCCATTGGATCCAAAGTAGAAGAAAAGATGGATGATTTCATTAAGAGGATAAATTAAATTCATGAAAATGATAAACCCAAACTAGATTTATGGTGCATGAAGTGTGGGCAAGAGGGACATCATTGGAATGATTGCCCTAAGCTAAAGTCAAAATTATGTGAATTTTATATAATAATAAGACACGTAGCTCCTAAATGTCACCTACTATAATAATACATTAGAAAAGTATTAGATTTCATAATATAGTTTTTTAAAGTCAACTAACCACGATAAAAAATCTACCAAGCCTTGCAATAATTAAAGCAATATATTACTAAGAAAGTCTTCATAGTTTTAGCACAATAATTAAAGTAAGGACTCCCAATCCCATAGGTATAAATGGTGAGTGTGACACAAAGTAGTCTCACATGGGTACCTTCATCACCTCAATATAAATATCAATCCTAGGATCTATCTATTTTTACACCATCATTGCCACAATAGTAGTACCGATCTTCATAGAATAATGTGAGCCCACAATAAAAACAATCAAATTGGGATCCTACTTCACTGTAACATCAAAATGGAGGATACAATGAACAAAAACATAAACAAGAAGGTTTTAGTGAGAAATAATCATATTATTGAGGCTATGAATATAATAAAGGAGGTTATGGAGTAGGATACATAGGTGGATATTGAGGTAGTTATCAAGGTGGTCACAACAATGTTAATATAAAAGCTCATTAGCCCATCCAATTCTATTTGTGTAGTGAGTAAAATTATTTTGCTTGAAATTATCCTACTATCCTAAAGATAAATTTATATTTAATGTATTTTAGAGTGGAAGGGAAACATAAAATGTAAGAATACCTTGTGTTATATAAATAGAGAAAATAAAAACTAGTGCATAATGTGAACATGATTAATGAATAGTCCAAAGAAAATGCATTTATACAAGAAATTATTAGGTAGTATCATGCAAAGCAAGGAATTAATACATTATATATGACACATTATCAAGTAATTATAAAGGTTAAATACACATATCCTAACCTTGAGATAAAAAATGGTTTGATTTACCAAATTACGTAGGTCCTCTAAGACATACAGCATCACAATATGCTAGATGAAGACACCATAGCCATAGACATATAGATGTATGGACAAATTTTAAGTATCATGAAGTGTAAAGGTTTTTTTATAGTGATAATATACTTTTTATAATTACTCAACACACTTCATAATGAATATATCTCATAAAATATTACAAACCTTTTGTATAATCTTTTAGAGTGCATACAGAGGGAATAACAATGTACCAACAAGGTGGTCTAGTATGTTAAAACAAATAAACCATGGTATGTAGTTTTATGAATGGACATTGATATTGTAGGATATAAAATCCCAAATGTAGGATTTGACTTCAAATTACTATATTTTATGTAATGGGAAATGCAATAGATCTACAAATCAATCCTAACTCAAAGAAGAAATATCCTACTTACACTTTTTATTGGGGATACATTAGTTAATTGGGGTCATGACCAATATGGATCTTCTAGTCCTAGCAAGGGGACCTATTACCATAATAATATCATTAGGGAGGGTTTTAAAGCCTCTATTCAAGTAAAACTATGTAATAACCCTAACTAGGTCCTATGTTTTAATATTCACTAAACTAATAACAAGTAAAACAAAATCTAATCTAGTGCTCACCAAAGCTTATGGCACAAACTGGAGGGTAATAAACACTAAAATTAAACATGCATAGAATACATATAATCATGTTAATGTATACATAATCCTAATGCATGGAAGATAAGTACAAATGCATATTTATCTAATCTTACAAAAGAGGAACAAAGTTAGGAATACTTAACTTTAAAGATGAACCCATCAAGCCTTAATCTCTCCCTTGGAAAAGGTGATTCACAAGAGGTTATTTTGGTATGTAAGAATGAAAAGGATAAATCATATATAAGATACACAACCTATTAATGAATCCAAACTACTTCTCCATAAGACAAGATTCTTATCTCTACAGAAAGTATGAAACTATAAGCTTACTCCTCAAGTAGAATGGTGGATAAGTAGATTCACAATATATATTACTTACATTTTCTTAGAAATGGAAAAATGAATGTGTTTATATAGGTGGATATAACCCTAAAAATTTCAAAAAATTTAGGTTGACAAGGTTGACCGGTAGTATTGAAATTGGCAAAAACTAACTAGGTTATGAACTATGTCAGCCATGGCTGACCTAGTTGTTAGTAAGCTTTATAAATAATAAAACAAGGTCGATGTGGATGAATTAGTCATGTAAACTACCAAAAAAGGTGTGTAGGTTAGGAAAATAGATAATGAAGATGATAAATGACTAGATGAGGTTTCAAAATAGGAGGCAAATTTTGGGGAAACAGTTTTTAGGAGACAAGTGTGTAGATAACAAGTATAAAAAAGACACAACAATCTTACAAAGAACTAATGGTCTACCCACCCCTTTCTTGGTATACCCATTAGGGTATGCACTCATGGATAGATTAATACTTGATAGTTTCTTGCAAGATATAAAGTATCAATAATTGATAAAGGTTTGAAATATTATGTGTATATATATGCCCCACTCAAAGCTCATAACGTGTCATGTAGGTGTAACATGAGATGGTACTTTGGGAAAAGAACATAGTAGAATATAATTTTAAAGATAAATAAAGTGAATTAAATAATATAAATTAAATGGAAAATTTTGAAAACATATACCTTTACTTACCTTAGTGTTGTATATAAAGAAAGAGATGTGAAAATTGTGAAGGTGTCTAAAGTGAGGAACATTATGCAAACATGTAGATATTAGAGAAAAAGAGAAAAAAATTGAAATTTTTTCAACATATACATATTATTCTCTATGAAATTATTATTCTAAAACATTTTATGATTTAAAAAAAAGAGTTAGTAGAGATAAATATATGAGAAAAATAAGGAATCTGATGATAAATTTTTTAAAGGTAAATAATTTTTGAAATAGTAAATATAAATAGGGTGAAAAAGAATTCATGTGGTATTATTCATAGTAGAATATAATGTTAAAGATAAATAAAGTTCATTAAATAATATAAATTAAAGGTAAAAATTGAAAAACATATACCTTTACTTACCTTAGTGTTGTGTATAAAGAAAGAGATGTGAGAAATGTGAAGGTGTCTAAAGTGAGGAACATTATGCAAACATGTAGAGATTAGAGAAAAAGAGAAAAAATATGAAATTTTTTTCAACATATACATATTATTATATATGAAGTTAGTATTCTAAAACATTTTACGGTTTAAAAAAAGAGTAAGTAGAGATAAATATATGAGAAAAATAAGGAATCTGATGATAAATTTTTGAAAGGTAAATAATTTTTGAAATAGTAAATATAAATAGGGTGAAAAAGAATTCATGTGGTATTATTTACTATTCTAATAAAAATAGAACTCTGATAGACCAAGTGATAGACCTAGAGAGTGAGAATGGTGAGGAGATGAAAGTTGAGATGGGACCAATAGTTTTGCTGAGCAAATGGATATATGAGAGGTTTTTGATGTATTGGCTAGTTGGGTTGCCCCATGTGGTTGATGATAGGTTACCTCAAGTTTATAGATGGATAAAAGACCAAGTATCATGGGCTATGACCTATTTTTCATCACTATATATAGTCACATAATGAGATATTTTTTGGCATCCTTATGCACATATTAATATAATTTGGCTGAGTTGGGTGACCATGGTGTCAGGGATGTCTTGAGAGTGGATCATAGTCCACTATACCTGATGGGTAGAGATACAACTAGTGGAATGATTTTTAGGATAGTTTGGACTCCCATACCTAGTGATTCCTATATTAGTGCCTATATTTTTTATATGGTATGTGAGAGATATGATAAGGATAAGAGGAGGAGGAGTACCAATTGAGAGAATAGAGATCAAATAGTAATGTGTGAGACCATGGACTAGTCAAGCATGATAGCCAATAGTCAGAAGAGGGGAGGGAATGGATGTGGATGAAAGTGTGTAGTAGGTACCATAGTAAGAGGATTGGTGACCACCTTAGGCACACCAATGATGGAGATTCCATCATTAGGATTGATCAAAAATGAGAGTTATCATGTGGGATGACCTAATAGTTGGCCCAGGGTAGATCTAGTCGATAGAAGCACCACTAAGGAGAGGTCTAAAACATGCACAAGTGGTGACTCTAGGATTTTTTTTGATTTGGAGGTGACCCATAGATGAGGTGATTAGGGGATATGTCAATGGAGATACCATGCTCAATAGATGAGAAGATAGGGAGATGGTGGTTGGTGACACCAAGATAGGTAAAAAATGTTGGATTTTTAGTCTTTGAGATAGAATACTAGTTGTATATGATTGTAGATAGATATATTTTGAGATATATATATGTGATTTGATATCTATCTATATTTTGGTTTTTATAGACACTATGATGAATGAGACCATATGGGGATCTTTAGGCATGGCAACATAACATGATATTTTGGATGGAGTGTTGACACTATAGAACCCCATCACACTAAATGATCATATGGTACCATCTTCCCTAGCTTAAGCAAGCTAGTTTAGAATATTAGAGGAGGATGATAGGTAGATACATACATGAAAATATGGATTTAGCCATCAATATGGGTGGAAGTAGGAGAGGAATAGGCTTAGTAGGCCCTGGCTCAGAATAAAGCCACACACATTACTATATGATCTAGTTGCGACAAGTATAGACCCAAGTGGCCAACCTATAGGGAAAGGTATTAGCATTGATATCAAGGACTACCTCATTATAGGGTAATATTTAGAGGGGATGGTTTGAGGCATCTATGAGTAGCATGGCTAGGCCACAAGATAGGCGTGATGGAGCCTAGCCATAGAGCTAGAGTGATGTGTTTTTATATTTTGTATAAAAACACATGATATATAGAGATAAATTATTTTAATAGTTGGATGTTTATCTCATGAGTTATATTTTGGTTGTGGTTGTTGATGCATGAATATATTTCTTTCTATCACATGTATTTTCCTTTTATTGTAAATGTTATAGGAAATATATGTGGATTGTTTTATTTTCTATCATTATGTAGTACACATGCATAGTTAAAAATAAATAGGTGAAAAATATTTGGAAAAGTATAATAAATCAAAAACAAATGCACTGCACACTATTTCATGATGATAAATGTGTGATAACAAAATATGACTAAGTATAATAAACCAAAAATTGGTAACAAGAGGGAAGAAATGTTTTTAAATCATGAAAAAGATTGTCACCAAATTAAAACTAGTAAAATCACACTATATCATGTTGGGGAGTTTGAAAATAATGTAATAAAATGGAAATCACATGAAAGGCCAATGGCATAAGAAAAAATCAATTAATTCAATCATATTAAATCACGTTGGGAAGTATAAAAGAGAAACAAAATTGGCAAAAAGGTCTTAAATTAATCACATTAATTCAAGTTGGGAAGTATGAGAAACTTAAGAAAAATGGTTGGAGTTTTACATGCAATTAGAAAATAAGAAGATAAAAGTGAAAGATTAATTAATCATTAAACATACTAAATCAAGATGGGAATCATGTCAATGATGTGTAACTCATAATCAATCACATCTTACCTCATATTTGACACATGTAATTTTTTTGTGACTTTGGTATTGAAAAAATTTGTGAGAAAGGCTAGGTCCTATCCATGGTATTACACTATAACTCACAAAGAGAACACCAATGATGTGGAAACAATGTGAGAATATGGTAAAAGGGGATGTTTGTAATGGTAATATGAAAATTTGGTAATTTGTGATGAAGGCTTGGTCCTTTCTAAGGTCTTACTCTATAACTCACAAATATAACCACTAGGGGAGTGATCAGTGAACAAAACAATTTTTCTCAAGGGTGAATATTAGGATTTTAGGAAATGAAATATGGAATGTAAGAATCATAACATAGGAATTGTTAGTGTAAGTTTTTATTTTTCCCTATTTATTAATTAGGTAAATTGTATTTCTTGTGCATACATGGATTTTTCCTACATTTGTGGGATAAGCTAGCTTATGTGGAGGTGTGTGTTATAGATGTGTCATAGGTGTCATAAGAATGTCATAAGTAACTCCCTTGATGGGAGTTACTTCTCTATTCTTAGCACCTTGTCACCACCTTTCATGGAGGAGTTATTGTCTATTCTTGGGGTGCCTTGTCCACTTTTTGTGGAGGAGTTACGTACTCTCCTATATGTATTCCTCACTTTGGCCATCTCATGCTAATCAGATTTTAGTTTTCTCCATTTTGTCTTGTGCAATTTCTCTTATTGTGTTATTTTCAAATTGTTTTAGCATCTATGTGGTGTGCACTTGCTTCAACTTGTGTGATCACGTCTCTATTGCACTCGTATTATCTGGATTCTGGCAACAACTCTGATATGGTATCAGAGCAAACCCGATAATCTTGTGTGTGAATATGCTTTTAGCTTATTTTGAAATCAAGAGGAGTGGAGTTCTCTTTTTTTATTCTAGATTTGGTCTAAAATAAAATATATATATATATATATATATCAATTCTAGTTAGTTTCCTTGGAAATCCTTGCATTTGGATGTCTTGGCAGAATACCACTAGCAGAAAAGCTATTTGCAAATAAAAATTTGTAGGTTGATACACTCAGGCACCATTATTGAGCAGAGAGCAAGAAGATAGGCACGAAACTTTTGGTCTGTGCCAAACCTCTGCACCTAGCTTTTGGTCTGCACCCTCCAATAGTGATTCTAGCCAAGCTCAATTGTAAAGCATCCTTTCTTACCAACCAAGCTAGCCATATGGCCCAGGTCCGCTATTTATTTTTGTGTTTTTTGCAAAAAATAATTTTTTTCACAACTGCACCTTTTTTGGATGCCACCTGTTGTTTTGTTTTCTATCTCTTATGCCAAGTCTGTGCCACAGTCAACTCCAACATTGTTCCCTTTCTGCTATGCATTGAGATTGGGAGTTCAAGTCTTCTGCCATGCCTCAGACAGGCCGTATGCACAATAGCAGGTCTGATTTTGTTTGTCTTTTTTGCTGCAAATTTGGACTATTGTATTTTCTTGAAAAAGGTGCCCTCCTCTTGTTTGGCGTCCCATGTGGACCTTTAATCACTTTGCCATTCTATCCATTCTATCTTTAACTAAAATTTTTTAGTGAAAATTAATTTATCGAAACAAAAATCAGTCAATTTGATTGAGTATTTAATTTTTTAGACAGTTTTGTATTTTTTGGGGGTTTGAATTAAAACTTGTATCTTCGACCTACGAAGACGAAGGGTGAGGCCCAGATTGGTAGAAGGCCAATTCCCCCTCACACAAACTTCCTTTGGATTCCTCATTCCATGCCAAATCCAATGAGTGGTTAGATGTCCACTTTCTCTCTCATAACAGAGATTTTTTTAATGTTTTAGTGCTTTTTTTTGCAAAAACACTAGTTTACAGGAAAATTGTACCTTTAATATCTTGCAAAGGGTAGCTCGATTTTGGGTGCCATTTTTTTCAAAAGTGTTTATAATTCAATTTTCCACAGTGTAGACTTGTTAATTGTCAAAAATGCACTAGTCTATAAAGTGCCAAAATTTGGGTCTCCCAAGATGCATTTTCGGCTGAGTCCATTGTCCTGTTTGCTTTAGTCTTGCACTGATTTCTCTAAGACACATTTTCAGTTGAGTCTAAAGTATTTTGAGCATGTACTTGCATATTTTTGGGGTGCTCAACATTTTAGGTGGGTGTGATTTCTTTTCACAACTTTCTTTTATTCTCCTTTTTGCATAATTTCACAACTTGCAATCAACACAACTTTACCTAAATTCAGTGAAAAAAATGGATTATTTTCAACTTAAACCCCTAACACCTTCAACTATCATGAATGAAAATTTAAAATTTCAATCATTCTTAGAAGCAAAGGGTTGTATAGGATCACCATGGGAATTGAAGTAGAACCCAACACTGATGCTAAAAAGGTCAAGTGGTACAACCGTAGTGATGAAGCCTATGGATTACTGAGCTTGTCTATCTCCCAAACTTCTCTTTCATCTATAATCCTCCCAGACTCCTAATGACATATGGGACACCTTAGAAAATTTATTTGGAAAGCTTGATGAGATGAGAGGTCGTGAGCTCAAAAATGAACTCATAAGTCTAAGTCCTAGCAACTTTGACACCCTACAGGACTTCTTCACTAAGTTTAAGGCCCTTAAATTGCAATTGAAAGAATGTGGGATAGAGAAGAAAGATGATCAGCTAATACTTTCTATTCTCACAAAGTTAGGTCCATGTTATTCAATCTTTGTCTCCACTTTCCATGCCACAAAAAGTGCCCTTGGCACTATATGGAAAATGCCTTCTTTGGATTCATTCATTGCCGACTTGACTAGGGAGCAAGATAAGCTAATTCAAATGGGCACAGTGAAGTCTACTCAACCCCAAGCTTTGATATCTGGAAATGGTAAGGACAAGACTTCAACAAAGGAGAAGAAGAAAAAGAACAAGGACCAAGAGAAGAAGAAAGAAAACAACAATCCTGCCAAAAACAACACTGAGTCTTCATCCTCCAATGCTAAACCGAAGAAGGAGAAGGTTAAGTGTGCCTATTGTAAAAAGACAGGGCATGGTGAACACAAATGCATGAAAAAACAAATAGATCACCTAACTCATCTTTTAGAGAAGAACAACATAGGTGTTCATGAGTCCATCAAGCATAATTCATCTACCCAAGATTCTACTAAGGCAAAAGGCAAGGGTAAGGAGAAAGAAAAGGGCAAGGCCCTTATAGCAACTACAGCTTCTACAACATCATGGGTCATTGATTCGGGTGCTTTTCACCACATGGGCTCTTCACTAGTTGAGTTTTCATCTTTAGAGCCTTGTAGCATGACTTCAATTAGTTTGGGTGATGACACATTAGTTTTTATTGCAGGGAGAGGGTCAGTTGAAATGGAAGGAGGAACATTCAATAATGTTCTAAGTGTTCCTTCTCTTTCAACCAATCTCCTATCAGTGTACCAAATCACTCACATTGGTCGGGGTATGAGAGTTGAGTTTTCACCAAATTCAGTGGTTATCAGGGAGTTGCATAGTGATACTACAGTGGCAGTGGGTAGGGCAGATCACCAAGCTAGGTTATATACCTTCTCACATTTTGCATCAAATTCTTCTCCAACAACATTTTTGACTCATTTAGATGGAGTTAGCAAATTGTGGCATGAGTGGTTTAGCCACCTTAACTACCACTATCTTGAGCAATTTTGCAAAAATGACATGGTCATTGGCTTGCCTCGTGTCCAATTCTCAAAAGGACTTTGCAAAGGGTGTTCCCTTGGGAAGCATCCTAAAGCAAAATTTGACAAAGGCAAAGCTTGGAGGGCTTCACAACCTTTAGAGTTAGTCCACAGTGATGTATCGGGACCCTTTCCCAAACCATCTTTCACAAGGGCCAAGTACATCCTCACTTTCATTGATGATTTCTTTAGGTACACTTAGATATATTTTCTCAAACAAAAGTCTAAAGTGTTTGAAAATTTTTTAGACTTCAAGGCTCTTATTGAGAAACAAAGTGAGAAATCCATCAAGGTTCTTTGAACTGATAATGGAGGGGAGTATCTCAGCATCAGGTTTGAGCAATTTTGCACCATAGAGGGGATTAATTTGCAGCACACAGTCACTTACAATCCTTCTCAAAATGGGGTTGAAGAACGTAAGAATAGGTTCTTGAAAGAGATGGGTAGCTATGTGATTCACTCCAAATCCTTAGCACCATAGTACTGGGCCAAAGCCATCAATTGTTATTGTTACATTCAAAATAGGGTTCCTCACAAAGCTTTGAAAGGGATAACACCCTTTAAAGCTTGGCATAAAAGGAAACCTGATGTTGAGCACCTTAGAGTTTTTAAATCCCCAGCCATGGCCCGCATTCTAAAGAAGAAACGTAAAGCTATGTAACATCAGTCCAAGCCTTGCATCTTTGTAGGATATCTGAATGGTATTAAGGGATATCACCTTTTATATCTAGTCACTCATGAGTTATTCATTGAGAGAAGTGTCCATTTTCAGGAGAGTCCTAGAGACTCAACATTTAACACTTCTTCTCCCTCATTAGATCTACTTCTTCATGATGATTCCTCATTAAATTTAGATCAGCCATAGCAGGTTCTTGAGCTAGAGTCATCTTTTTCTTCTTTGAGTTCAGATAGTGAGGATAGTGATGCAGTGTCATCCACCTCTAATCAGTCAGAGAATGGGGAGTTAGCACCTAACTCACCCACTTCCAGGCCACATTGGGCTAGACAGACACTTGAGAGTGTTAGCACTTGGGCAAGAGATCTCGTAGATGACAGATGTACTAGGGGGATTTTTAGAGAGATCCACATGCCTTCTTTGCTTCAATTTCAGATCCATAGACTTTTCAAGAGGCATCAGGGGTACCTGAGTGGGATAGTGATATGGAGGAAGAATATTCTTCCTTAATCAAAAATCACACTTGGGATTTGACTTCACTTCTTAAGGGAAGAAAGATGGTTCAATGTAGGTGGATATATCAGACCAAGTTTGCAGCAAATGGGTCGGTTGATAAGTATAAGGTGTGATTGGTTGCCAAGGGTTTCTCATAGATGGAAGGCATTGACTACTTAGAGACATTTGCACCCATTACAAAGATGACTTATATCTAACTCAACTTGGCTATTACCATAACACATGATTGGGATGTGCATCAGATGGATGTGAAGAGTGCCTTTCTTCACAGAGACCTAGAGGAGGAGATCTACATGGAGCAGCCACCAGGATTTGTTCATAATTCTTTCTTAATATGCAGACTTAGGAAATCTATCTATGGCCTCAAACAAGCCCCTCGGGCTTGGTATGCTAAGATGGATTCCTTTCTTCTCACAGTGGGTTTCACTAGGTGCCATTCTAATCCCAATGTCTACTTATTGTGGTAGGATGATTTGCTCTTGATTTTGGTTCTATATGTTGATGACCTTTTGATCACCAGGAGTTCTTCATCAGATATTGCAGTGATGAAGGCATCTCTTTAGGATAGATTTGACATGACAGACTTGGGTTTGTTGCACTACTTCCTTGGCATCAAGATCTCACAGTGAAATTTAGGGATTTCTCTTACACAACCTAAGTATGCTCTTGACTTATTGGCTCAGTTTCACATGGCTAATTTCAAGCCATCTCTGACTACCTTTCTATCAAGAGTCAATCTTGAGGCTGATTATTCTTCACCATTAGTTGATGCCACTCGGTATCGACAACTTGTTGGTAGTCTCATCTACTTGACTCACACCAGGCCTAACATTTCATATATAGTGGGACTTGTCTCTAGATTCATGGAACAACCCCATGAGCTACATTGGAAAGTAGCTAAGAGGATATTTCATTACATACAGGGTTCACATAGATATGAGATTCATTACAGATTTGGCATAGAGGTTGACTTGGTTGGATATATAGATTCAGACTGGGTTGGTGATTCACAGACTCACAAGTCCACTTTTGGTTATAATTTCTCTCTAGGTTCTGGTCCTATTAGTTGGTCTAACAAGAAGTAGAATGTTATTTCTATATCATCCATAGAGGCACAGTACAGGGGAGTTGTTAATGTAGCTACTAAGGTTATTTGGCTTCAAGGGATTCTTTCTGAGTTTAGCATTCCTATCAAGTAGCCCACCATCATTTATTATGACAACTAGAGTACCATTTAGATTTATAAAAATTCAGTTCAACACCAACAAACCAAGCACATAGATATTCACATGCATTTTATTCAGGAGCTCATTCATAGTTAGGTCAATGACTTGATATTTTGCCAGTCTTCAGATCAGGTTGTAGACATCTTCACCAAACCTTTCATCGAGAGCAAGTTAATTCATCTATGAGCTCTTCTTGGGGTGCAGTCTACATCTGCAGCAACATCATCTTCAGGGGGGTTTTCTAGCCTCTTCTTCTCTTTTATGTCTCTCTTTTGGGGGAGAGTTTTTTCCTATGGGTTTTCTCATTTTCTCTATCTTATGGGAGATTGCATTTGTACATGGGTACCTCATTAGGCCGAGTTGCCGAGACCCATTTTATATTTCCACACTGCCCACCTAAGCTGTGCTTATGGGGGGTATTAGTGTAGGTTTTTATTTTTCCCTATTTATTAATTAGGGAAATTGTATTTCTTGTGCATAAATAGAGTTTTCCTACATTTGTGGGATAGGATAGCTTATGTGGAGGTGTGTGTCATAGATGTGTCATAGGTCTCATAATAATGTCATAAGTAACTCCCTTGATGGAAGTTACTTCTCTATTCTTAGCACCTTGTCACCACCTTTCATGGAGGAGTTACTATCTATTATTGGGGTGCCTTGTCCACCTTTTGTGGAGGAGTTACTTATGTACTCTCCTATATGTATTTCTCACTTTGGCCATCTCATGCTAATCAAATTTTAGCTTTCTCTATTTTGTCTTGTGCAATTTATCTTATTGTGTTATTTTCAAATTGCTTTAGCATCTATGTGGTGTGCACTTGCTTCAACTTGTGTGATCACGTCTCCATTGCACTCGTATTATCTAGATTCTGGAAATAACTCTGATAGGAATCTTATGAGAAGACCTTAATAGACATGAGGCACACTAAAGACATATAAAGACACTAAGTTACTAGTGACAATCAATATACAAAGGATACATGTTCACTATAGGCATAAAGTTGTGTAAGAAAAGAAGTGTATTACTAAGATCAACTCATGTTGGTTATTTTTAACAATAAAATACCTACCTTCCCACAATGTGTTCCATGTTCCTAAAGACTCCTTATAAAGCTATCGGTCTAATATGAATATTGGGTATTTACATGAGAAATTAGGTAGCAATAAAAGATTTTCTATTCTCCTTTTCTAATCTACCAGCCTACCTCACCCCAATAGACCTTGAATATATCATGAGGCCAACTGTGGAGTTTGATATTTGATTGGAAAAATGATATGTGCTTAGAATAATGTCTTTTAGTGTGATTTAACTTTTGAAAATTTTTAATGTTGCCATTTAGATCATTTCCTTTTGTTAAATGATTTGGATTTTAAATGTTAATGGATTTTAAGATTCCATAAACATTCAAAATCCAAATCATAAACATTCAAAATACATAAAGTGTTAAGCATGTTTGCTAAATGAGATTATAATGAGATTTATCCTAATCCTAAAGGAGATTATAATGAGATGAATTGTTTGCTAACTAATCACATGGTAGATAAGGAATGATTAAAGGGAGCAAGATTTATATAATGAAGTCACAATAATAATAATCCGTGTTTATAGAGATAAGATAGAAAACAATCATGAAAGAGAAAAAGATAACCATATAAAAGGTATTTATGAAGTATGTAATCATAAAAAAATAATCCATAAGAGAACATCATAAGAAATATATAATGTGAGACAAAATTAATCATATAAGATAAATAAGAATTTGACACAATGTTAAATGATATAAGATAGAAAAAATCAAAGTTGGAGCACACGTCCAATCCAAATTAATAAATAAATGAAATAACACCATAATTGTGTTCATAAAGACTAATATATTTATCAACACACATTATCCATAACATAGGATAAGTCTCTATGAGGTTGAATGCAGATTATAGCTAAAATCTCATCAATCTCCATGACAGTTGAGAAAATACTTTGTGTTGAATCTCCTCAATGGAATATGTAGGAATGCTTGAAGGATCATGTTGATGAGGGATATTTTTCAAGGTATGATTAAGAGAAATAATGGGAGTGGACTCTATGGGAGGAAAATGGCTCACTGATGGAGAATGGGCCATAGGTGAAGGAGTCACTAGTGAAGAAGGATCCATGGGTGAAGGAAGATCCATAGGTGAGGTAATCATAGGTGGAGAAGGGACCACAAGTGGTGGATCCATGGGGGAAGAATGGGGAGCCCTATTATGAGGGTGACCTATGGAAGGAAGGGTAGTAGGTGTAGGAATGGTCATGAGATGATCCTTGAGATGTTTTTGAAGGATGTGGTAATAATTAGTGTGATGAGTACCACATTGGTGCTAGAGATAATATACCTCTCCGTATTTAGGAAGATATTTAGGTAATAATTTTTGGGGATGTATAACCTTATCTATAGGTTTAAGAGTGGCGGGATGTAAGGTATTTATATATTTCCATAATTTATGATAATGTGTGGATGAATGATAATATGTGCCATGAAATCAAAATATATACTTATTAATAGACTTTGCAAGTGTACTAACATAAGGAGAGGAAATAAAAGTCAAGGAAGGTTGGTGTAATGAATAGTCTCTAGAATAATGACTAAAAACTTTATGAATATCACAATATGGTTGATCAGACCATTTGGTGGGAAAGGATTAAGATGTGATAAAAGGATAAAATCATCACTAAGGGAAGGTAGGGTTGGTAGAAAGACTGAGCAAGGATCGACTAAAGGAGTGATAAGATATGAAATTAAAAGAAACTTAGATATAGAGGGAGTGGGAATAGGATCCAAATTTGGATCTACTAAGGGAGGGGTAGGATGTGTAGAAGGTTGAAGGATAGTTGCAATCATCTCATGGATAAGTTGGCTAGAGGGGTCTTGGTATCGAGCAAAGTGATAGGGACCAATCATGACATGATCCATAAGCATACTCCTATGAGAATATTTAGAAATTAAATGTGTGTAAACCATCTATACCCTATTAAAAAGAGGTAAAATTCTAAAATTAGGGATGATATAGGATGGAATGATAGAAGAAAGACTAAAAGACTGAATAAAAGAGGAATGATAATCAATAATTTTAGCATCATAGGCTTGAACAAGACCTCCTAAAAATTGATCATCTAAGGTATATCCATCATCATAATTAGGTGTATGAAGATTTATGGCATAGGTATGGATGACCTTGTCATTTGATATGGTGTGATGAATGAAATGTTGAGTCTTAGTTAAGATAATGGGTATATCATTACTAGGTGGTTGATGGGAATGAGGTTACAAACAAGGGGGATGTAGAGAAATGAGAGGAGGTGAGAGATATAAAGTTTTAATCATAATATTTATGTCATCAAGTTCATCATCATTATAATCTAGGAGGTTAGGGGGTATATTCCTGATGATTTCAAGGTGACCATTATAACCTTAAGTGGAGTTGACAAGAAAGTTAAACCATTGAGATTCATGAAATTGAATTCTTGAAAAGGGTTCAAGGGTGGGAATATTCAATATGCCATAGCCTTGGAATTATTTGAAATTCCAAGGGTTAGTATCACCTTGAATCATATAAAATACTCCATTATAAGAAAATTTGACACATTGGCAAGCAGAAGAGGTAATTGTTCTCATGTGATGATTACATGGCCTACTAAGAAAAAATTTATAGGATAGAATAAAGTTGAATATCATCACCTTCACATGAATGGAGATAGGTGGGATGGTGATAGGGATCAACATAAATCCTAAGGGAGGCATTTACCTTTGGTCATATCCTTGACACATATTTCATGTGGACTTATATTACATTCAAAATATCCAAGGGTTTTGATAAAATTGAGAGAGGCAATACAAGTTCCTGAACCCTCATTAATCAAGACAAAATTGAATTGGATATCACAAATTTGGACATTAATAAAGAGAGGAGGATCATCTACATGAATTAGAATCTCATTGGGGATCATAAAAGTAATGGGGAATTTGAGGGAAAGAGAAGTGTCCATTATTTCATCAATGTGTATAGAAATCTCTTTTGTACTATTTTAAAATGCTATTTTTTTTATTTGGATAAGGTAGATTCACATCATGATATTGGAGGAAGAGGGATATTTGTTTCAATTAAGAGATGCATAAGATGATAATGATGATGTGGAGAGATCTGTATAAGTTTGAGAAATGGCATTTGAGATGGGAGATTAGTAATCTCTATAATAGGATCTCACTCATCATAACCCATAAAAATATTGTTGGAAAGAGGTACATAGTGTTAAAGGATGTCCTCAAAATGGGGATCCAAAGTACACGTGAATTTATGTTGATAATATGTATAAGTTTTAACTAGAGTATAAGTTTTTTGATTGTCTTGAGAAGATAGGGTAGTTAATGTAGGTTTGGTTTGAGATAGAATGGAAGAAGTGTTGATAGAAGTTTGGGTATCACTGGTGATGGGTAAATAGGTTGGAAGAGTACTATAAATGGTATGAGAAGTTTTATCCAAGGGAGGTGTTGGAATTAGTTCATCAAAATATATAAGGTCTTCTTATCCCATCTCTATTAAGTGATTTGGGGAAGAGTCTTGGATAACATAAAAAGTGAGAGAGAATTGAGGAGTGTGGATGGGATGAGTATAAATGAAGGGAACCACCCTTCACATATTAATCATATTGACCACATTATCATTAAGAGTTGGGTCAAGAATACTATCAACATTATTGGTAGAAAGGGTAGGCTTATTTTTATTATCTTTATGATTCAGAAGAGGATATTTATAGATGGCCAAATGAGTATTAGCATAGTTAAAAGCTTGAGATTTAGTTTGTGTTTCATGGGAATTGAAGGAAATATCATAGTATTTTTTATGTTTATGAATGATATAATCATGGTTAAAATTAGGAGCAAAAAGTAAATCACTATCCAAATTACAAAGTTTCCTACAAGTCTCATGAAAATGATCCCAACTAACATGAAACCAACAAAATTTATTGGGATCATACCAAGATTTCATGGGACAAGTGGGATCAATTTATCATGGAAGAGGCCTCAGTAGAACTTTTTTTAATTCCTCTAAGGAAAAAGGTTTATGAACATTGATGTTATTTGTTGAAGATAAATGAGGATGAGTGACGTGGTTGGGAGGGGAAGCTTGTTTCAGAGCTTAGTTGGGAACAATAGCTTGAATATTATGAATGGTATCACAGGAATCAGTGACACCATCATTTTTATCATGATTATTATTATTTTTATTAAAATGTGAGTACCCATAGATGGTTGGGATGGCTTAAATTGATGCATGAGGAAATCTTGATGCTTTTCTTGGTTAATGGCTTCTTCTAAAATTCATGGTGAGAGAGTATGAACCTAATATTGTAATTTGGGATAAAGAGCATTGGTAAATAGATGAAATAGGTTGTTATCTACCATTTTATGTTCAAATTTATTATACAAGGTCATTCACCATTTGATGAAATCTTATATGGTTACAGCCTCAAGTTACTTACAATTGATAAAATGGGCCAAGGTATTTTCAGGGAGATCACTAGTTTGGAATTTTTGGACTAGAGCATTGACTAAATCTTCCAAACTAGTAATGTAATGAGATTTTATTTATTTTTACCAATATAAATCATCACTAGTGATATTTTTACTAATATCTTGGTAGCAAAAAAATTATTTAACTTGATCCAATCTTTGTATTTATTTCCAAATGTTTTTAAGTGGAGAGTAGGATCAGTTGACCCATTGTAAGTAATGGTAAGGGTGATACCTCTTTTATATATATATATATATATATATATATATATATATATATATATATATATATTAGAAATTTGAGGTGTAAAAGGCTCATTTTTAAGGTGTTTTATTATTTTTTTAACAATAGAAGGTTGAGGGATCAGATTACCATGGGAATCCTGAAGAGGAGGTGGGGGAGAATTTTGGTTATGCATTCTCCATGAAACCTATTGAGGGTGTGTTTGAAGATGGATAAGATGATTTTGCATTTGCATAATTTGATTGACATTGTTATCTTATAAATAATTCATTTGATTAATAGTTTGTAATAGAATTTGATGGGTTTGAAGTGTATTATGGGCATTATTTGAAGCATTGGAATTGGTCGTAGTGGCTTGGGTACCACTATGGGTGTTTTTAGTAGTTGTAAAATAATTATTGGTAAGTGAGGCACTAGTAGCATGATTTTATTGTGTGGAAAAATATGTAATAGTAGAGGGATGAGAATAAGCAACATTGTAGGAATGATTACCATGGATAGAAAATGATTCACTAGTGGAAGAATTGAGAAGAGTGGGTCTTAGAAGAGGCCCACTAGATGTAGAACCTTCCATGTGAGTAGAGATACTAGGCATGGAGGTGAGGAAAATCAAAGAGGAAGATGTCATGGTATGATAAGGGGTAAAAATAGAGGGAAGAGGTTAAGAAGTAAAAAAGATAGTGTTCCCAAATCCATATAAGAATGTGGGAGAAGGTGAATGGGGTTGTGTAGCTTGACCACTTATCATCAGATGGTAAATAATAGAAGAATCTTTTCCTTAATGTTGAGGAAACTCATTAATGAAGAAGATCATTTTTTGGGTATACTCTAATTCAAGTTTATCTTCAAATGAGAAGAGAGGGTTATGAAATGAATAGGAATGAGGAGGGGTCCCATAGTTTTTTAGTGTGAGTGGTTACATGCACATTAATTTCATATAGGGTAGGAGCCACAAGCTACTTATTATAGAACCTATTAGGGTTGGTAAAGCTTAGTTTTATATTTAAATAAGAATTTCATGATGAGGGAGAAAGATTAAGGAAGATGAATTTGATGTAAAATCAAAGAGATAAGAAGGATAAAAAGTTGATCAGGTCAACTTTGTTCTATAATCTAAGGAATAGATAAAAGTACAAGGTTAACTAGGTCAACTTAGTAATATAATATAAGAGGTAGATAAGAGTACAAGATCGACCAGGTCAACTTATTACTACAAATAGGGTATGAAATAGAGTTTGATAAGGATATAGGGTTGACCAGGTCAACTTAGTACTATAACCTGACTGGCAGAAAAGAGTACAAGGTTGACCAAGTTGACTTAGTAATATAAATAGGGTATCAAACTAAGCCTGATAAGGATACAGGGTTGACTAAGTCAAATTATTACTATAAATAGACTAAAATAAAAGAGTATAGGGTCAAATAGGTCACCTTAGTACTATATATAGGGTAAAACACAACCTGTAAGAGACTATATCAAACATAATGACAATTTGATAAAAGTAGGGAAAATTTTGCAATGTAATTGAAGAAATAAATTTAAGCAAACACATAAATAATTGGATCAATGAGAATGATCCAATTTGGGAACATATCAGAAAAACTTGCACTATTGTTTGCCAATGCAAGTTTTTATAATAAAACACATAATGATTCGATATCAAGTTGTCAACTAAAAATTAAGTGCTAACTAAGTGGTCATCTTGAGTGTTGTTAAATTATTAAAAAGCATTATTTTAAGTGTGATAGGGAATTTGGATGAAAATAGGGAACTAGAAAGCAATATATAGATGGTTTCAAGACATTTAGGTTGAAAGGGATATGTATTCACAATGGCACTAGCTTGGAATTTAGGCCTACCCCTTCACTTCACATTCTCATAGCAGTAAGGGTGTTAGGTACTTTTCCAATATATACCATTAACCATGTTTTTATACTTGGCCAAAAAACCAAGTCATCTTCCCCCTTGGTGATGAAATCCAAGTAGGTAGGCCTTAGGAAGACAAATGTTAAATGCATTTTGAATATTTTGTGATTTGGTAGTGTGTGTAAAAAGAGAAAAATAGTATAACTAAATGGAAATTTGAAAAACCACTTAATTAAAATATGTGATCTACTATAGGCATGCAAAAAACTAAAAGTGAAAGTGTGAATTCAATACTCACAAATAGTTTTTAATTACTAAATTAAGAACGGTACAGAGTTGGTTTAGATGACATTATATGAAAATAGTATAAGATAGAGTCGATTGGGTTTCTACTATTATGTGGAATAAAGAGTCTTTAAGAACAAAGTCGACTAGGTTAACTTAGTTTTTTAGATAGAAGATAAGCTATAAAACTAATTTGACGAGGTTGACTTAGTTTATTGCAAGATTATAGTTTTAAAGACTATAAATTTTTACAAAATAGAACTATAATGAAGTACTCAATTGACAAAGAGAGAAAGAGATGAACCTTGGTGGGTTTGAGAATGATTAGGATTGAAAATTTTTTATTGAAGTTCCTTGAATGATGCTTTCAAATTTTATAAATTAAGTCAATCTATTAGAATTAGTTTATTGATTTGGATGTTGACTAAGAGACTAAGTCAACTTATTCAACTTAGTTTATTGATGTGGATGATAAATGAAAGACTAATTTGACCTATTTGACTTAGTTTGTTGATATAGATGATGATTGAAGGACTAATTCGACCTGTTTGACTTAGTTTATTTATCTAGATGCTAATTGCAAGATAATGTCAACCTATTCAACATAGTTTATTAGTTTTGACTGAAGAAGAGTACTATGTTGACCTATCTGATCTAGTAACTTGTATCTAATAAAGACCTACACAAAAATAATAGAGTCATTTTAATACTACTATATATTTAACTTGCACACAAAGTTAAAACTATACTGGATAGGTTGACATAGTATCACAAATATAAAAAAATAATCAAATGATAAAAATGAAAGAATGAAATAAAAACCTGCAAGGGTCAGATTCACATTAGGTTCACCATGATGTATTTAATGATAAATTTAATAGATTTACAAGTAAATCCTATCTCGAAGAAGATAGATCCTACTTATACTTTCAATTGGGGATACATTATATTATCAGGGTCATAATAAATATGGATCCACTAAACCTAGCCAAGGGATCTCTTATGATATTAATACAAATAGGGAGGGTTATAAAGCCTCTAATCATGTAAAAATTCACACTAACCCTAACTAGGTTCTATGTTTTTATTTTCACTAAACTAATAAAAAGTATAGCAAAATCTAATCTAGTGCTCACCAAAGCTTATGGCACAAAGTGGGGGGATAGTAAATACTAAAATTAATCATGCATAAAATAAATATACTCATGACAATTTATATGTAATTATACTATATGGAAGAGAATTACAAATTCATATATATCTACTCTTCAAAAAGAAGAACAAAGTTAGCAATACTTACCTTTGAAGACAAACTCATCGATCCTTAATCTCTCCCTCAGCCAAGGTGCTTCACAAGAGGTTTTTATGGTATGTAAGGATGACAAGCATAAATTATATATAGGATACACATCCTATTAATTCATCCAAAATAATTATCCACAAGACAATATTTGTATCTCCAAAGAAAGCATGAAACCCTAAGCTTGCTCCTCAAGTAGAATGTGGATAAGTAGATGGACAATATATCTTACTTCTTCTCTTTTCTTAGAAATGAAAAAATTAATATGTTTATATATGTATATATAACCCTAAACCTTTTTGAAAATTTAGGATGACAAGGTTGACCCAATCGACTTAGTATTGAAATTGGTAAAAACTAACTAGGTTATAAACTATGTCATCAACGATCAACCTACTTTTTAATAAGCTTTGTAAATAAAAATACAAGGTAAATGTGGATGAATTAGTCATGTAAACTACCAAAAATGGGTTTGTTTTATGAAATGGCTAATTAATATGGTAAATGACTAGAGGAGTGTGCAAAATAAGAGGAAAATCTTAGGGGAATGGTTTTTAGGAGACAAGTGCATAGATAGTAAGTGGAAAAAAGGGACAACAATACTATGAATCACTAATGGTCTACCCATCCCTTTTCCAATTTACCCCTTAGGGTGTGTACTCATATATATTGAGACTTTATGGGTTACATCAAGATAAAACACATTGGTAATTGATAAAATGCATCAATGTGTAGATATATGGTATGTGCACAAGTGCAACAAGACTTTATTCAAACTTTTGTGTTTGAATATGATAACCCATTGATACACAATGCATAACCCATTTAATTTTTTAGGGATGAGTATAATATTTGGTAAATATAATAGATTCATCATTACTATAGGAGGTAACTCATAATTCAAATCTGGCATTTCAAAATTACAAGTCTAGTCAACAATAACAAGATCTTATTAAGCCTAGTAATAGAATAATAGATGAGCTAATGGAATCAAGTGACAAATATATAGATTTAGAAGTATTTTTTGAACCATAATGGGAAGTTAAACAAACACCTACCCAAATTTAAAAATAATTTGAAGACAAAAGACTATGCAATATAAACATTCCAAAGTGGGACTGGGAGCGCGCTCTATGAGAGGCTCTACCTAGTGGATGAAATAAAGTGTATCAAGAACCCCTAAAAATATGGAATAAAACATTGTAACATATTCAAATCCTAAGCTTGTGACTATGGGAGACTTCCAGGGGTAGGAATAAATCTCTAAGGCATTGTAATTACTACGATACTATCAAGATGTTTTTTGACCAAATTCTCTAAATTAAAAGGTGTAGATCCATCATTGGGGGAGATGCACATAGATTTTAAAGAGTACACTCAACCCATTAAAAATTACTTGTACAAGATGAACCCCAAAATGAATATAAAAGTAAAGGCTGAACTAGATCAAATACAAGAAGTTGAAATTATTTATTAAATTGAAAAAGTAGATTGGGTGAGTCCTATAGTGATATAGCCAAATAAGTCTAGGGACATCTGGCTTTATGGATACTATCACACACTAAATGACACCTACATCAATGATATTTTTCCAATACCATTCATGGACGAAGTTATCAATTTAGTCATAAGTCTTAAACTATACTCATTTATAGATGGTTTGAGTGGATACCATAAGATTCCAATTGAAGAAGAGGACCAAGCTAAGATATCTTTTATAATTAAATGGGAATCATTCAATATAAGGTAATGCCCTTTGTTTGAATAATTCACCAATAATTGTTTGTAGAGTTATAATAACTATATTTAAATACTTCATTCATGATTTTATGGAATTATATTTGGAGTACTATGTTATCTTTTCCTTATTTAAAGAGTATTTATCTAAACTATAATTAATGCTAGAATGGTGTTGAGTTCTATGTATTGATTTTAATTTAAATAAGTGCTTATTTTTCATACCATTTGGTGTTCTTTTGGTCCATGTTATATGTAGTAATGCCATTTTGGTTGGCCAAGCTAAAATTATTTTAATAGTGTGGATACCATCCCCGACCAAATCTATATCAGTGTGCACCTTTTTAGTTCATACAGAATACTATAAGAAATTTATCAAAGGATATGCAACCATATTTTTTCCCAATGGAGAATTTTTTGTGTGAATATACAAAGTTTGAGTGGACATTAGAATGCCATAAAATATTTATAAATATCTTATAAAGGTTGGTAACATCACCTATTTTAGTTTTTCCTAACTAGAAGACGCCATTCCATGTACATGTGGATGCTTTTGGTATTGCAGTAGGGGATATCTTAGTGTATCCAAGGGATAGTGAGTTGGATCATCCCATACATTTTTCCAGCAAGAAACTATCAACAACAAATGAAAATTATAAAAATTAAAAAGGAGAGGATTTAGCTATGGTATTTTTATTATAAAAGTTTTGACACTATATATTGGCCACACTATTTGAGGTTTTCACATAGCACCAGGCATTGCAATACCCAGTTAACAAGCTAATGTTAGGAGGATGGATCTCTAGGTGGATAATGCTATTATAATAGTTTTAATTTTGAATCAATGTAAATATAGTTGAGAAAATGTTAGACTAGATCATCTAAGCATAATATAAAATGGTGAAGAACCAAAAAAAATAGAGGATGAGTCCCAAGATTCACACTTATTCAGGGATGCTACAGTGTTTAACAATATGGAAGACATTGTAAACTTCTTGGAGCAAGTAACCTTCCTTATCTATTATATGGAATGGGATAAAAACTAAATTTTCACTCGATCTATCCCACATAGTCTTATTAACATATTTATATATAAGATTAGGAAAGATGATGTGACACATAGAGTAGCATTAGATCATGAATGACCACAACTTCTTCAAGAAGCACATAAAATAATTGTAGGGGATCAATTCATAGGTGAAATTACTATAAGAAAAATCTTATAGAGTGGTCTTTGGTGGTCAACCTTATTTTAGAATGTGCATAGGGTATCCAAGAATTATGATGTGTGTCAAACAATGGGAAAGCCCAATCAACATGATGAGATGTTTTTGATCCCAATACTCATATAAAAACCATTTGAAAAATGGGGAATTGACTTTGTCATACATATTAATCCTCTAAGAAAATGAAGTCATGCATAGTATATTATTGTTGTGATGGATTACTTCACAAAGTGGGTGGAAGCTACTACAACCCCATTTTATGATGCAAAGGATATTGCCAAATTCTTATATGAAAACATCATTACAATATTTATATGCCTAATCAAGATGGTCAATGATAAAGGAACTCACTTCCTTAATAACACTATCAGGGGACTCACTAATGAGTTAATGATTTTCAACAATAAGAACATGACTTATCACCCACACTCAAATGGATAAGATGAAGCATTAAACAAAGTATTGGGGAAAATGCTAAAAAAAAATATGTAATGTGTAAATGGATGATTGGGATCATCATATTCTTGTGATTCTTTGTTTATACAAAACAAATTACAAGTGTTCCACATGCTTCACTCCCTTTCATCTCATTTATGGTCTTGAGGAAATAATGCCTATGGAGTATATTATTCAAAGTCTGTGCATTGAAAGCATTATGAGGTTAGGTGGTCAAGACTCCCTAAAGAAAATATTAATGGACTTGGTTAAAATGGAAGAAAGTTGATAAAGGGAATAGTGGATGCAAGAGATCCACAAGTTAAGCTAGAAGTATTATCATGATCACAACGTGCGATTTAAGCAATTTCATCCAGATTAAGTAGTAATACTACATGATAGTAGGTTTAAGGAATTCCCAATAAAATTACACATTAGATGGAAAATACCATACATTATTCACAAACTCTCATAATAGGGTACCATTGTGTTGAAATATCTATAGGGAATCATATTTCCAAGATATGTTAATGGTTGTAGGCTTAAGTTTTACCATCATTAGTCTCTATTGTTATTTAATGAAAATGAGAGAGGGTGATAAATAATTCCATGTAGTTAGTAATTTTATTTAATGTTATTTTGTATTTTCATTTGTTTTTTAGTGTTAGATTGTTTGTATAGTGTGATATTTGGATCACAAAACATCTTAACAGAGTTGGAATAGATAACATCATAGACTGTGATTGATTCATAGTAAGAGACTAAAGGAAGGATAGTTGGAAATAACTACACGATGGTCATAAAATAAGTCTAGTAAGATGGTACAGATAATATCATTACTATGAAAGGATGAATACTTATCATTTAAGATCGTTAATAACAAGACACTTGAGCAGATTTCATCTTTCCTAAAGTAGATCACATGGTGGAATGATAGGTGGGGTCATAAAAAAAATGGGATATATGAAAAGACACCAATTCACATCATATACCTAAAAATTCATATATAAAATAACCTATATAAAAAAGGGTAACCATCTTATCAAATAGAAGCTGAGTGATATTATTTTGGGAGGCAAACTCATGTGCAATCAGTGCAACATATTTAAACTAGTCCACTATACAAGTTTGGGTGGTATAACCTATATAAAAAATGGCATGGACAACACAAAGATGTTACATACTCCTACCAATAAGAAAACTCTATTATTTGATTTCAAAACACCTTATTACACATGGATTGCATATCGAATCCATATCAAGCAAAGTAAGTATTCAACCTAGGACACAACAACAACTATGGAATGAGATTAATTACTCATTCCACTATTAGATGCATAAAAATATGCAATGGGGATTGGCCTAGGTCTATATAAAACTAAATAACAAGATCCAAACCCATTTTTCTTCATTGATACAACAAAATACACTTTATTTATGCAAGAACCATAAGAAGTAACATAGTGAAGAGCACTAACTCTACAACATCTAATGTGAGGCTCAAATGTGGAAAAACTATTCAAACAACCTACATTTGGATAGTTATATGAGGTAATGTACACTTTTATTAGTAGGTATAATTAAGTGGATATTCATTTTTCCCATGATGTTATAATATAGATCACTCCTTAGACCATGGAATGAGAAAATAGTCTCCTATCTCATAGAAAATCCCTCTTAACTTATAAGTCCATTGCTTTGTCAATTAATTATAACACTAGGGAGAAATAAATGATAAGGTTATGAAGAGGTATAACCATTGATTCAATAGATGATGCTTTAGTACACATCCTAGTTGAATTCATTAAAAAATAGTTTTGGTAAATAATAAAGTAGGTAAAGCAGGTGATAAAAAGCTATAATCGACATTATGTATCACATGATATGCCTCCATGAAAACTTCAACTAGCCCAAATTTATCACATCTAAGTTAACCACCAACATTAAAAATATCCTCACATGTACTTCATAAACATTCTAATATTATTTTTTGGTTTTGATTCTTTATTTTACATAGTGTAAATCACCAGAAGGACCAATAAACCCTATTGTGAATTTATGGCATGTCACTAAATTTGTAAACATCACATGGATAAAAATAGGGTAGCATTATGATAAATTAGGGATGTTTAATATATGGTGGATGGAGACCCTAAAGATGATTCAGTCTCACCCAATAATACCCTGGGATGTCATGCAATATCTAGGATAACATGTTTTAATGACAAAGATACATAATGGCATCCATATCAAGGTATATGAGTTGCCAAAAATAATTTTCTTCCCTTCCATTTTTCATTACTATGTTGGATTCCAAGACATAAGTGTTGAGGTTAAAAACACTATATACTAGGTTAGTGCCACCACTATAGTCCATTCCCCTGAGTATGCATCCACCACTATAACCACAAGTGCAACCTCAAAAACAATGGCAATCATAATAGTAAGTACAACCACAAGCACTACCATAACCAATAGTGACTCCAACATAATTAGATAAAGGGAAGAGAAAATCACCAGTACATCAAGCCTCACCACCACCACCGAAAAAGAGAATAATAAAATCAAATTATTGGTTAGAGAATATCCATGTACCAAAAATTACATCTGAGTGTGACTTACAATAGTTTGGATTCCATGAGTATGAAATATTGAAGTCTATGATAGAAGACATCAGTGATGATGTGTATGAGCATGAGAAAGGTAAGGAATTATTCTTCTATAAAGTAGTGTGTACCTTGTAAGTGCATAATTAGGTAAGGTAAGACCTTTGGGTAAAATTCACTCAACCTCCCCCCCTCTTTCATTTTTGACACTGTAGGGTAGGAAGAATCTCAAAAAAAATTTGAAGGCTGAAATATTCCATAAAGATCCAATTGAGGGATCCTCTCTTACACAGCCAAAATAACTTCCATCATAATAAATCTTGCCACTACCAATATTATATATACCATGGATATATGACATCATTATACCATCTCCAATGATTAAGGATAAAATGGTGTCCTTATCAAAAATAATAAAGGCAAGTGTATTGTAATAGAAACAAGAGACACTAATAGATATAGGGCCAAACAATGAAGAGGAAAAAATAGGGATTCAATTCTCTTTCAACATCCTAAAAAATATAGTTGCACATCATAGTATGATTTTTGAATATTCTACTTCAAAATAATCTCAATCATTCACAATTTTGGACTCCCCAACCCCTATACAAGAAAAAAAATAAACTAGTGTACCATAGTAAAATCTCTAGAAATAATTTATGTAAGAATAAGAGGATCATGTTTAATCACAAAAGGAGGTAGACAAGAGGGTGAGAAAGGAAGATAAAAATAGAAAATAGAAAATAATCAAAGTGAAAGGTAGTTTTAAAGGAATAATAATGAAAACAATAGGCAACTACGCAAGAAGAGTTATGCCAACAATAAGTTATATATGAAGAGCACAAGAAATAACCCAACAAAGTAGAGGCTACAAATAATCAATCCAAGGAAGCAAAGTTTTACAAGCAATGAGTTGAATAAATGAAGGAAAATAAAAAGGAGTAAGAAGAGGTAGCATAAAAACATCGAGAAGTGTAGGTTGCATAATAGAATTAGGAAGAAGTAGAGGCACAAGTAATGGCTCAATAAGAGTAAAAAGCCAAGGAAGAGTAGGGCATTAAAGAAGAACAATCCAAGTATGTGGCCAAAGAACAAGTAGTTAGGGACAAAGCCAAAGTTGAATTTTAAGAAAATGTCAAGGTGATGTAGAGGCCAAAGCTAAAGCTGAGGTAGAAGCCAAATCCAAAGTTGAATATGAAGCTAAGGCTAAGGCTAAGGTGTAATCTAAAACCCAAGCTAAGGTAGATATTAAGGCAAAGGCTAAAGCTAAAGCTAAACCTAGATAATAAAAAAAGGCCAAAGCCAAGGAAGAAGCATAACACATAGAATAATATAAATTGGTAACATATGGAAATGTGTGTGAGGAGGACTCATAGCCAAACCTTCAAATCACTATCTAGTGGATGTGGTATGTTCCCACATCATCCACCCAGTGCACCATATTTTCTCTTCCTTTGGCCTAATTCATGTTGGTTCTTATAGTGACTCCAACCATACCCATATCCCTTGTTACTACTGCATTTGAAACATCTATAGATATTTCCAAATTAGATCTAACCAAGTATATCGGAGTTACAATTATGTTTCAAGAGTTAATATCATAAAATTCTTCCACCTTGGAACAAGAAGTCTTCTAATTACAAGGTGATAGTGTAGGATTAACTTGATATATTATAAATGCATGCTAGATGATTAATAATAATTAAACCACACTGGTTACACAAGTCTTAGCTGATCAAGTGATGTCTAAAGAAAAAAATTCATAGATTTATTGAAACAACTCACAAAGGACTAGATGGCTATGTAATATATATAAACACTTAGAGCACAAAGGTAAAATATAAAATTAGAAATGGAGCACTAGTATAGAAACAACAATAAATGACTAAAAAAATACTAAAAATTGCATATAAATGACTAAGCTTTGTCACATGACCATTAGTAGTTTATTTCTAGTCATTTATAATGCGACCAAATTTATGACTAAACCATTTTTAGTCATTTATTGGTTGTTTTGATTGATCAATTTGGTAGTATATTTAGTCATTGATTTTTATTAATTGGTCATTTATTTAGTCATGGTAGTCATTATAATCATTGATTTCCATCAATTGGTAGTATATTTAGTCATTTTATTAATTGATTTCCATCCATTGTAGTATATTTAGTCATTTATATTAACTGATTTCCATCCATTTGTAGTATATTTAATCATTTTAATCATTATTTTTCTATCAATTGGTCATATATTTAGTCATATTTATTCACTAATTTCCATCAATTGGTAGTATATTTAGTTAATTTAATTATTAATTGATGTCAATTAGTAGTATATTTAGTCATTTTAATTGACTGATTTTCATTAATTGGTAGTAAATTTAGTCATTTTAATTTTTAATTACCATAATTTGGTAGTTTATTTAATTGTTTTTAATCACTAATTTCTATCAACTGGTAGTATATTGATACATTGTTTATTAATTGCATAATCATTATATTTACTACTAGTTTAGTAGTAAATTTTCATTTATATGATATGAATAATTTATTAAATACCATAAATTATGTAATACATAAATAAACATATTATTAAACTTGAATTTAAATATAAAATCAAATAAAATATATAAATATTTTTTTTTAATATTATAAGTTTACAAAAAAGGTGCATATTCCAAGTATAAAAATCCCAAGGGGCAGTAGGATAGGCCAAAGGCCACTAATAGAAAATAGATGATAGCTAAATACCAAACAAAAAATATATTATAATGCAACCATGGTAGAAACCATAATTTTTAATCAAGTCTTTCTAGTCACCTTTTAAGAAATTGATAAGCTCATCCTTGTTGGTAATTTTACCTTCTATATCCTTATGTTCATCCAAAGCTTCTTGCAGAATAATCAGTGAAGAAGCAGCTTGATGAATAACCTTTAAGTAGATGGTTTTCAACACTTTCATTTTATTCTAGAGCAAGCACAAACCATTTTTTAATTCCTCTAGCTCCCTTTTGATCTAGCTACCATCATCATAGGTGCCCTCAGAATCCCCCTTAACTGAGTCATATAAGGAGTTATTCAGCTCCTCAAAATGACTAGTTCCTTCCTTATCAATCTGTTAACTCAAACTAGGTTTTAATTTTAAAATACCTACTTCTTATTCTAGATCTAATTAGAGGGAAAATCAATGATATTCACCAAAGGGGCTTTACCCTCTGTAAGTTTGATATATCTCCTGATACCCAACTTTTTAGTTATGAAACTTTGAGATTTAATTCTAGACTCTTCATCCACATCTGCATCCCTCTACACCAGGCCTCCAAGTGCTCTTTATCCATAGCATGTTTTAGGTGCTCTTCACCCACCACTTTTTTAGTCTTTTTCTTTCCCAAATTTTTATTTGATGAAACAACCCTAAGGATAACTTTCCTCTTTTTATTGCCAAAAATAGAAGGATTGGTATTCAACTCACACATCCCTTTCATAGCCATAGATTGAGAAGGATTGGGTGGTCTAAATTTTGTAATTTTAGGAGATAGACAAACCAAACCTAACAAGAGAGGGGAAAACAATCTTTCTTAATGGGGGTTTTGAAGAAAGGGTGACAAAGTCAGACTTAAGAAGGGAACCACAGGGTCCCATAGAACCAAATCTGACACTTAAGGGGATATGGTCTTTCGAGTCACGTTCAAAGGATTCATCAATCATTAAACCCTTTAAAGGTTTAGATGGACATAATTCAAGGTGAAAGTGGTAAACCCTAAAAATAAGACCTTGGTGGAGTGAAATGGTAAAGGCAGCCAGGTTGTAATCAATAACATTTTTAATAGATTTGATAGAAGTCTCTAGGGATGACAGAAGGAAGAAAGTAAAGTTGACAAGAACTTTGTGTTGAAATTTATTTAGAAGAGAAAAATGGTAATGATAAAATCACTTAAACCACCCTTCAAGGCTTAAATAATTCATGATAGTGAAACATACCTTATCGAATAGCTTAACCAGACTATCCTTATCAAAACCTCCCTATAGTTTCACCAAAGACTCACCTTATCTAAAGAATATTTTCATCCCCTCTGGGTCTTAGACTTTGGAGATTCTCTTCAATCTTATACCCTCATTGCACAAACCCATGGACTTCACAATTGATTCTTTGCTAGTTTCAAATTGAATATCACTGACCTTACTTTTGTAATCCCCATCCTAGATCAAGGAAAATTAAGCTAAGAGATTCTCATCATAGCCATTAAGGCATTATAAGAAATAAGTAATGCCTCCTTCATAACAAATTTTCCAAAACATGTCATCTATTTTGGTCTCATCACAAGATAAAAGTTATATTCTAACCTTGTCACCTCCCATGATTGAAATCTTATCAGAGTTGCTAATAAACTTAGTTAAGACTAGAATCAACCATCAAGGATTAAACAAAATTGAGTTTAATAGTCTAGAAGTAAAGGAATGGTTATCATTAGGTAACCATCCTTTAAAATCACTTGAATCCTAACCCCTTTTTTTCATATTATACGAGATAATCAAGTAATGATTACATAAATAGGGAAGCTTACAAGGATTTTTCATGTGAGTAGGCATTACTAGGAAATGAATCTGCCTCATGTGATATTGATTTTCATTGAAGTTGGAAATAATCATATTTTAAAGTGAGCTCATATGTCACTTTATAAACTTTGATGACAACACCTTTCTTTCCCTTAATGTGATAATGTCAAACATAGAGCTGCTACTAAAATAAATAAGGAAGTAATTTAATCTATAATAGGTTATGTGAGCCATTATGTTGAGAAAGGTTGGGCCTCCAAAAGGAGGTGTTCTCTAATGTTAGTGGGCATACTTTTTGTGTTCCTCCAAAACCTTAGAGGGAAAATGTTTATTCCCAAGTTGGACATTGCATCTGCCACATGATTTCCCTCTCTATTGATATGTTTGAATTCAAACTCTTCAAAACCTAGAAGGAGGTGTTTTATATCTTGAATGATATCCTCCAACTTCCATCCTATTTTATATTTATCTCTAACTGCATCAATGACAAGTTTGGAGTCTCCCTTTATTAAGAGGGTTTTGATTCCAATGGAGATGGATAACTAGATAACCTAAAGGAGGGCCCAGGCTTTTGCTCCATTATTGGATTTTTCTCCCAACCCACTAGCATAGGCCAAAAATAAACATATTATTAAACTTGAATTAAAACATAAAAGAAAATAAAAATATTATATATATGAATAAGCTACAACATGATAGAAGTTAAAAGATTGATTCAACATCATGATAAAAAAAGGTAATTTGCAATAAAAAATATAATGCAATTTTGATGAACTATAAGATGTTCATATATATATATATATGTGTGTGTGTGTGTGTGATATATATATCTCTGTGTGTGTGTGTGTGTGTGTGTGTTCCTCCAACACCTTAGAGGGAAAATATTTATTCCCAAGTTATACATTGCATCTACCACATGATTTCCCTCTCTATAGATATGTTTGAATTCAAACTCTTCAAAACCTAGAAGGAGGTGTTTTATATCTTGAATGATGTCCTCCAACTTCTATCATATTCTATATTTATCTCTAACTGCATCAATGACAAGTTTGGAGTCTCCCTTTATTAAGAGGGTTTTGATTCCAATGGAGATGGCTAACTTGATAACCTAAAGGAGGGCCCAGGCTTTTGCTCTATTATTGGAGTTTTCTCCCAACCCACCAACATAGGCCAAAAATAAACATATTATTAAACTTGAATTAAAACATAAAAGCAAATAAAAATATTATATATACGAATAAGCTACAACATGATAGAAGTTAAAAGATTGATTCAACATCATGATAAAAAAAAGGTAATTTGTATTAAAAAATATAATGCAATTTTGATGAACTGTAAGATGTTCATATATATGTGTGTGTGTGTGATACACACACACACACACACACACACACACACACACATATACATATGCATATACATATATATGTATGTATATATGTGTATATATATATATATATATGTATGTATGTATGTATATATGTATATATATGTGTGTGTGTACACACACACACACACACACACACACATATGAACATCTTACAGTTCATCAGAATTGCATTATATTTTATATTGAAAATTACCTTTTTTATCATGATGTTGAATCAATATTTTAACTTCTATCATGTTGTAGTTTGTTCGTATATATAATATTTTTATTTTCTTTTATGTTTTAATTCAAGTTTAATAATATGTTTATTTCTAGCCTATGTTGGTGGGTTGGGAGAAAACTCCAATAATGGAGCAGAAGCCTGGGCCCTCCTTTAGGTTATCTAGTTAGCCATCTCCATTGGAATCAAAACCCTCTTAATAAAGGGAGACTCCAAACTTGTCATTGATGTAGTTAGAGATAAAGCTATAATAGGATGGAAGTTGGAGGACATCATTTAAGATATAAAACACCTCCTTCTAGGTTTTGAAGAGTTTGAATTCAAACATATCTATACATATGTGTGTGTGTGTATAACAAACACACACACACACACACACACACACACACACACACACACACACACACACACACACACACATGTATGTATGTATGTATGTATGTATATACATATATATATGTATGTATGTATGTATATATATACATATATGTATATATATGAATGTATGTACATATATATACATACAAATATATATATATATATGTATGTATATATATAGATATAGATACATATATATATAGATATATATATGTATATATATGTGTGTGTGTGTATATATATATAATATATATGTATATGTATATGTATATGTATGTATATATATATATATATGTATATATATATATATGTATATATATATGTATATATATATATATATATGTATGTATATATATATAGATATATATATGTATATATATGTGTGTGTGTGTATATATATATAATATATATGTATATGTATATGTATATGTATGTATATATATATATATATATGTATGTATGTGTATATATATATATATATATATATATGTATGTATGTATGTATATATATATATATATATGTATGTATGTATGTATATATATATATATGTATGTATGTATGTATATATATATATGTATATATATATATATATATATATGTATGTATATATGTACACACACACACACACACACACACACACACACACACACACACACACACATATAAATACATATATACACACACACACACACATATATGTATATACATATATACATGTGTGTGTGTGTGTGTGTGTGTGTGTGTGTGTGTGTGGGTGTGTGTGTGTGTGTAGAATAGGATGGAAGTTGGAGGACATCATTTAAGATATATAACACCTCCTTCTCGGTTTTGAAGAGTTTGAATTCAAACATATATATATATATATATATATATATATCAAAAATTTCAAAGTTTAAGTGTTTTCAAGTCTTGAAAATACACCATGATAAAGATCCCTGAACAAAACATTCAAACTACTACATAAAGAAGTGGGCCAAGCTATCTAACAGCTAGTACATGATAAACATCAATTATGTCATTTTTTGAAAATATTTTAGTGGCCACCATGTGAAGGTTCCTTCTTTCTCTTTTAGATAGATAGTGCCATCTATTTTATCTTCATAATCAAGGGGTATGTTACTTGTGACCTTTAAAATATTTACAATTGCATCTCCTATTCCTTTTAATTTGACTCCATGTATAATAGATAGTGATTGAATCTGCCCAATGCCCATAACAACACCATCAAATGGATTCAACACCCTTATTTTATCCCCTTCTTAGATTTTATCAATACATTTCTAAAAAAACAAAAAAAAATACACATTATATAGAGATATAAAACATTTGATAACACACAGATAAACATTTTATAAATATTTATAAGAAACTAGAAAATGATGATAGGAAACCTAAAACCATGCACCTGACATTTTAAACAAAAATCAAATTATCACTATTTGATATAGAATGGATGTTAGATACAAAGCTATCAATATGTTATAAAAAAAACTAACCCATTGTGAGGTACAAAAAAATGGAGGGAAAGAATATAATATTGCTAGAATGTACAAGCACTCTAGAAAGAGACATGGATTGGCAATGAAGTTCCCCTAATTGAGGACCATGACATATCTAAACATAATACACTAATTCATTTTCAAAATATATGTATACACTCTATTATAAATAATCTCTAATCTTCCCTATGTAATTTATATGTTCTCCCTTATTTCCATAATCTACGTATACTAGCTAATTACACTTCACTACTATTCTAACTAGTTTCTATCACATAGGTAATGATTACCCTTATTTACATAATAAAACAACCATTACTGAATTTCACGTGGTTTTATAGCACTCACCTCAATTTTATCACCACTACTACTATGAATATCATGCACATGTTCATCGAGTTCAACATAATCACTATCAACATTGACATGAAGTTGTGTAGCTTTGTAGAGAGCTCTATTGACAAGGCCTTTTTTTTTCATTATGCATGTGGTTTATTAATCATGAAAAAATTAATATAAGTCAATTAAATAATGCAAAAGATATAAATTTTTTCCCAAAAGAACATTTTAGGCATGAAGAATGACAAAACATTGGGATAGATTAACTTACAACTTAAAGAATGCAAAAGCTATAATTTTTTTCCAAAAGAAGAATGACAAAATATTGGGACAGATTAACTTACAACTTAAATAATTCAAAAGCTATAATTTTTTGTCCAAAATAAAATTTTAAGCATGAATAATGACAAAACATTGGGACAAATAACTAACAACAACTTTTATATTACCTCAACTTCAGTGCAACTAAGATTGTGCTACACATTCTTATCTAGTTCATCATGATCACTATCAATATCGATAACTTGGTTAACATCAAGGTATTTTCATTTTCATGATGATTTGATAAAATTTCTTTGCATTTGGTTTAACCATCATGTAAAAAATATACAAATCATTCAATAGTCAAGTAAAGAATGCAAGCTATAAATGTGTCCAAAAGAACATTTTTTGGATCACTCCAATAATAAAGAAATTGGGTTGGATTCTCCTATGCTCAAATTTCAATCTACATATTAAGAGTTATATATATATATATATATATATATATATATATATATATAAAATTTCCAAACAAGAAGAAATGATATCAATAGAGCCTCTTACCTCATCTAAATATGTGGAATTATGTTCATTCCATGTAGAAACTATAGGCTTAATAGAAGCAACCAATTGCAAAACTTTCTCAGTGAGACCGTATATGCAACTCATTACATGTTGGTACCCTTCATTTGATTTGACATGATCTAGAGAGGCTCTTACTGGGTGTCTAATAAATGTCTATGAAATCTTTGTTGAAGAACTAGATTTCCACTTCATCCTACTCTTAGATTTACTAGGATCTAGTGTTACCATATAATTGACAATATCTTCTGCACCTACTTCTCTATTACTATTTTCCACCTAAACCACAATGTCAATTTCAAAATATAGTCATTTTAATAAAAAATCAAAATAAATAACATAATGTAAATTAAACCAAAAATCCATATACTTACTCTAAATTTATCCATTTTGGCCTACAACCCACCTCAGCCAAATGTATATCTAGCCCTCACATTATCTCTTGTTTTCTTGCCTCTATTACTCTTTGTCAAATATTATTTGGAACACATACTTTATTTCAATTCCTTCCACTATTTGGGAGATAGAGTGGAGTCTAACGTCTCTTTTCCCTTAATGATTGTTTTGCTACAATTATATCTAAAATTGTTCATCAAAAGTCTCATTTTTTTCTTGTAATATTTTCTAGAGATTTGTCCACCAGTAGTCTCAAAAGAATTTTCAATTTTTTGTATAAAATTTTCCACACTTCATGGATCTTGATCTACAAAATTTGGTTTGCAAATATCCAAATGTGCCCTACATCTTACACCCAACTTAGAGGCCCACCTTGTAGCATTTGGCCCAATGGGCTCACCATCTCTCGATACCTCAACCAAGAATGGTTTCTTGCCTTCTAATTTTATTTCTTTTGCATTCCTCTCTATAGATATATACAAATCTTGACTCAATATTTATCTTTTGAAAAAAAAACATTTTTTTAAACCACTACCAATATTTCTAACTAATCCACTAGTTCCATCAAAAGTTGTAGATGCAACAGGTGCACTCTGAGGCACACCAGATGCAAGTGGTCTCTCTTCATGACTTTCATTAATCAGAACCTCATACTCCTTGGCCACATCAATTGTAGCATGAGTAGGTAGATCAGTACCAATCTCTACAAATTTCACTTCAAACACATCTTTTAATCTTGAATAAATCATCTATAGACTTATTATTCCTTCGCTCTCATGTTTTTTAATAATCTCCCTTAGAATTTGTCCTAAGATATCATCATGGAATTTCACATCAACATGTGCTATATCAATTTGCACATCACCATGTGATATATCAGGTTGTACATCTCCATGTGCTATATCAAGCTACACATCATCACAACTATTCTTTTCACCAACTGCATTTGTTGAATCACAAATGTGTTGGCTTTTATGAGTTGGTGTCACTATATATTTTCTTTCCTTTTGTTTTTTCTTTGAATTTTCTTTGCACTCTTTTTCTTGCCTATAAAATTAAAAAAAAAATCATATTATGTCTTATATACATAGATATCTTACCTATAAAATTTTATGAAACACTATTATACAAATAATATACTACTTAGTGGATTTACAACTTGCTTATTTGTCAAACCAAGATGTGATAAATATTCATTATTATTGGCCACATTTTCTCTATGAAAGCACTCATAATCTGTCACTAAAATTTTAGCATTATGATCACTATCATCTAATTTATGCCTTAAAGTCTTTTTCCTCATTTCCTAAAGTCTAAATAAATAATAATGTATAAATCAACAACTTGAATTAGTAGAACAGTAGTGGAATATGAATTTGAATCTCAGATTTTGGACATCAAATGGTCTTTTGATTTTAAAACAAACTCATTAAAATTGACCAATTCTAAGGGATTATAAACATCTACATTCAACATTTGAGAAATGGTTTATGGGGAAATAAAACATAAAACCCAAGAATGTTCAGAAGACATGATGACTTTGGTAACGTTATTGGGATTTCTTAGGTTTTTGGTCTTTAGAAGGAGAGTTCTACTTTTGTATCTTGGTCCTAGGGTGTTGGTTCCCAAAATTGTAGATTACAAACCCTAAGAGTATGCCAAGTTATATGATCAAGTTTAGCAATGTTTTGGCCAATGAATGAAATCAACTAAGATGGTTAGAATTCCCTACTCCTTAGGATCTACTTAGGCCTAGGTGGGTGTACCTTGATCACCAATAAATATAAACTCTTCCAAAACTAAATGGTGATAATTAAGTAGATTATATCCTCACACAAATTTAGAGGGTTTATTTAATTACTATTTCTTCAACTTATTCATCCACTCATAATCTATTTTGCACTAGTATGAGGGTTTCAAATAGATAAAAATTAAATCCTATTCCTATTCCTACTACAAAAATTTGGAATGTATAAATGATATTTTTTTGGAAATATTATTTTTATTATAAATATGATCAATGACTTTACTTATTGGGCAATGGATTCAAGAATGCAAAATGATATGTATCCTCCTCATTAAAATTTGAATTGTTTGGAAATTGGGATGTTTATACCTTGTATAAATGTGTAAGATTGTAGTTACCAAACTCTTCTTATTTATCCCAATGATTCTCCCCAGGTTAATATGATTTGCTTAAATTAATTTAATCCTTCCTTAAAGGAATCAGTAAATTAACCACATAAAGACAACAAATATGTTTTGATAAACTAGATATACCCTTGATATATTGATTTAAATAACAAGGAAAGATCAAACTAGAGATAAAAAGATAACATTCATTAATTCACTTCAATGAATAACTGAAACCAAAATTCAGCCACCAATTATAACTTCATTTTATTGATCTTCAAAAATATTTTACAATACATTTCAAGATTTTGTCCTGATTGACTCCCCTACTAATGATTATCATTTGGTCTTGGTTTCCCTTTTATAGGTTTGTAAGGGAAGTGACAAGATTCAGACCATTACATGTCAAAAAGTGTCTTTTTAGTTACCCACTTTTAACATAAATCAAAAAGTCTTAATTATCATTATCTACATAAGATTACATAAAAGAAATGAAAGATGAGAAATGAAGAGAAATTATTAGATGTTGAAGTCCAGAGCACTCACAAGATACTGTAGTCCATTAGTCATTGTAAGGTACCCATGATCATTTAGATCTGGCAAGGTCCTCTCTCCATGATATTATCTCTAAGGCTTGGTACTTCACTACAAGGTTTATTCTTTTGGGGGAGCTAGATATGTCTACTCCCATTAGTATATTATGTAATCATGAGGCCATTTGTACTCCTAAATTTTTGGTGTGCTGACCAAATGACTCTTCTATTTACTATCTAATAACCCTCTGGCATCCCTGATGAATTTTGAGTATCCAACATTGAGTGCAATTATTCCATCCAAGGTTAAATTGAGGTTGCGAAGAATTATCTCACCATCCTTTTGTAAATAAGTGAGGCAGTTGGGAACAATTTGGATAAACTCATCTATTTAATCCTTATATCCTTTTAGTCGATCATCATCCCTTAGTATCTTAGGCATGAACCATTGCTTTAGTGTGTGAAATGAATCCATTCTTGTCTTGATCTTTTGGTCTTCTCCAGATATGTATTGAAATTCAACTATGACCATTCAAACCATTTACTTAGTAGGATTTAAATCTATGGAGGCCTCAACACTCTTTTTTAAAATTTTGCATAAAGTTATTAAGGTGTGATGTATAGGTTTCCATTTCTTGAATAAAGTGTACAATATAGGTACATGGGCCTTCATCTAATCAACTACTTATGACAAAGGGACATAAATTCAGACACATTTTCCAATTTATCCACAATTAGTTTAACCCTATGCTCCAAGATATTTTCCAATACCCTAAGGGTTTGTCTCTTTGCTCCTTCCTTTGCTTCTTCATTAGTATTTTTCAACTTTTCAATTTCTTGTTTTAGCACATTTACTTGTTCAACAATGATTGCACCTGTATCAGTCTAGATGGTAGGGGAATGGTATACTATTAATTATATGCTTTGGGAAGGACCTCTTCCCTTCAATTGATCTTTTAATTTCACATTTTCTATTAATGACCTATTCACTTCATCATTCAGATCAGTCTATTCTTTCTCATATTCTACCAATCTAAGCTCCATACCTTTAACTGTAGCGCTAGCAAACATTTTTGAGTGCATTTTCATAGTAGTTTCCTCCAATGTTGATGTGTCTTGAAGTTTCTTTACCATGGAAGTCCCTCTCATTTCTTGTACAACATTAAGCAATCTTGGTTTTTTTTTTTTTTTGCTTTGTCCAAAAGGCTAGGGTTTCAATTCTTGGATTGTAACCTATGCCACTCATTCCCTCATCTGAATTGAATTTATAAATCAACATGGGATATTATTGAATTCTTACTTGGTCCATTAAGTATATATTTTTCATCTCCATCCCAGAAATGATCAATATATTGCTCTCTAATACCAATTTTCTAGCCTCGTATGGGCTGATATTCATTTCATTGATCTTGAGGTCATCAAAAGTCTAAGAAATAATCTAATCATGTTGGGACTCTTCAGTACCCATATTATTAATCTACAATCTCCTCAAATCCTCTCATTTTCACCTTGATCCATAAATATTTAAACTCAAAGGTCTAGATAAATTCATCATCTTTAATAAACCTAAGAGTAACGACCACTCTTTCATCATCATGTATCACCTGATCATTATGTGCATGCACATCCACCCTTTCTTTTGGTTAGTGAGCTTCAGTTGCAAGTTCAAGGAGTGGTTGATCAAATTCATCACCATCTTTAATATTAATTATCACATTGCCTACCTCCTCTGTATCCCCTACCTCTTCACTTACTTCATATGCCACTAAGGGGGTATTCCCTATGACTTTTGTTACTTAGGCTCTTGTTGCTCTGAAGGTGATTTTTATTGTACTATAATAATGTTTAGAAGGGGTTATACATTCACAACACCACTTGGCCTCTTGATGGGAAACTTGGTGGGTTTTGGAGACTTCCCCTTAGGTTCCTTTTTTGTCTAAACATACAACCTTTAAAAGTTGTCAATTATCAAATTTATCCTCTTATGATGATCCCCTTATTCCACATAAAAACCTAGGAATTTAGTGTCTCTCTTCTTTTTATCTTCCTCGAATCTTTTTATGATTTCCCATTTCCTTTTCCTTTGAAACACTTCATGAGGGGTAAGGCCATTTCTTATTACATCTTATTCATAATCAACCTCATGGGTAATCCCAGCTTTAGTGTGTAGTGTTTGCCTTACAAAATTTATATGTCCTTCAAGGTCAAAGATCCTTTCCCCTTATGACTTCAAAGAATACCTTACCTTCAAATAACTTTGTAGCTCTTCTAGAGTATCAGACCTAATGGACGATTCCCCACATATAGTTAATTTAGGAAATAATGTCCCCTTTTTCTACCTCTTCATAACATCCTCCTCCATCCATAGCATTTTCCACATAAATTCCAAAAATGCAATTCAAAGGGAAATAAACTTAGGTAGAATGTGTGGGGCTTGAGGAAACCCATAAACTCTTATCACTATTTGCTCTACTAAAAATAACCAATCACCAATATTATGGGTATGTCCCTATTCTGGCTTTAATGTTAAGGGTCTTAATAATTATATGATTTCAATGGGAAATTTTTGTGAAATATGACCAAGAGTGGCCATGAACCTTACTACAAAAATCATCATTAAATGTCACATAATCATTATTCCTACATCTATTATCCTAGATGTAACACCAATGTTGCATGGGTAGCCTATTTCCTTGTTGGTCAATCATCCCCAAGTACATCCTCTTAGTCCATTTATCTCTATTCTAATACAATATTAAATGACATAGTAAGGAATGATTTCTGAAAGTGATAGGGGCTAGGTTTTATTTCAGTTGTAATAATTCCTCATATAACCCTTTCTCAATTAGAGCAGAAAAGTCATACTCAACATTCACTTTAGGGTTTTGAATCCTCATTGCAATCATCATGAGATTGATTGACATCTTCTCCTAAGCATTAATCCCAATCACTTGGCATAATGAAAAATAAGTTCTTTTAAAATAGACTTGAAAAACTTCCATGACAAATGCTCATTTTTGGAAGGGAAAATATGTATCATTTTATTAGTTGCACCCATTTTGTATAGGAAGTTCATCACTCCTATATGTTTTTTTAAATCTTATATAATCTTCCTTACTTTTATCCAAGTCAATATTGTTTATGGATTTCTTATTCAACATGAAACACTCTACAATTATTAGTTTAGTCAATACTCCTAATGGTGAGCCATCTAACATTCTTGCAGTCCTAGTAGTCAGGTGGTAATTTTGTGTTAGTACTCTAATAAACTCAACATATATGAATACATTTGAGACTATTAACTTGGCTAAGTCTAAGGCCTAAGGATTTGAAATTGGAATCTTACCATCCCTCTTATCATATAAGTACCAAAACAAATCCCACCCTAAGATAGGAATAATTAGGTCTCTATATCTGTGAGCTAGATCTCTAAACACCTTTTTGAATCCCTTGTCTATTGAAGTGGGTAACACATCAAGTATGGATTGTCTTAAAGTTATCTTTTTAATTTTATAGGCTTTGGATTCTTCCTTCTTACTCACAAGTTCAGTTCTTTTGGATGGCATGATGAAGAATTTACTCCTACTTGATTTATTTAAGTGTTTACTTGTAGAATTGAGCAAATTCGGTTCTTATACACTTTTTATAGAGGGTTTTTGTGAACTTACCTACAAATAATAGTTATAGAGTCTTCCTCCTTGAACTCCCTTGCCTTTGGTATGCTAATCTATGTGAATTATTTCAAAAATGACATCAAATCCCTTTGATATTGAGCTCATTCACCTCACTATTAATGTCAATTCATGCAAAATATTTTGAGTTTGAATACATGCCTTTGATATTGGGAAATTGGGCAGTTCATTTCAATACCGCTCTATCATATCAAGACCACTATGGGGTAGTGGTATGGTAGAGTTATCATTTTACTCTCCCTGCTATAATGCACACCTTCACCTTACTTACTTTGGGATAGTGGGTTAGACAGTCTCATACTGCCACCCCGTGCACACCCCTTTGGACCCTCATGGGGTGGAGGAATAACCTCAAATAATGTGGTTACAATGACATGGCATTGGATTAGGAGGGTGAGGATATATTTCCTTTTTTGGGGCCCTTCTACTTTTACTATCTTAAACTATTACACCCTATCATCATTACCCATTGTCATTATAAATTATATATAATTTGACATAATAATTTAAATATTAATGTGTGTGTGTGTATATATATATATATATAATATATCTTTTTGAATAATATTGAGATGTATTAATTTTGAGGTATTTTTCTTAGACTTATTATATAATTTCATCTATTGTTTTAATCTAGTATCATTATTATTGATCTTGAAATAAAAATTATTGAAAAAAATAGGTTCACAACTCTATGGTATATTTGAGATATTAAAATTTTTCAATTGCATTCTCCAAATAAGAAGTAAAATAGTTTTATGACAATCAAATATACATCAAATTTAAGAGAAGTCATTTTTATTGACATCTCACCCTATTACGTTCTATTAACACTACTTATCCTCATTTTTATTGTAGGTTATGTCTATCAACATAATTAAAATAACATAAACTCTCATAAATCAACATTCTTCATAAATATAAATTTAAAATTTAAATTTAAATTTAAAAAATCTAGTACAAAATATGATTAAACGTATTATTATGTATAAAAAAGATTTATCATATTTATGTATTTATATGAACTTAGCAAATAAAAATTAGATTAAGTGGGTTATAGTCCAATGGTGAAGATGATGGTGTAAAATATGTTGCCTAGCCCTTCACCAAGATACAAATCTCCTCTAGGATCATGCTCCAAGTGAATTTGGTATAATTAATAGATTTTATCAAGAAAAAATAAAAATTAATTAACATATAATAATTCTATTAATAATTATTACAAAAAAAACATGTGAATATATTGACACACTTTAAAGAATATAAAAGAGAAATTTAAATTTAAAATGAATAAATAGAAAAAATAATAATTCTACATTTTAAAAAGATTAAAAAATATAAATCTTATTTAATTAAATAAATCATATTATTTTTCAAAAATATTTATAATATTTAAAATAATAAATTATGTAATAAATGTAAAACATATAAATTTTATTACTTTCAAAAAAATATTTATTATATTTAAAATGATAAATTATATAATAGATGTTAAGCTATATAAATCATTAAATCTAGAGATTTTAACTAATCCACCATATTGAGTGATTGTTCACCACCATACGACAAGTTAATTCTAACAGTTAAGTGATTATTCACTACCATACTACAATGTCACTATTTACCCCTTATGGGGTTGTAGTTTACTTTAGTTATTAGCATGTTCTCACTGCCACCATACACTATTCATATTTGGTTGTCATGGTATTGCAGTAAGCATTTTTACATTGACCTATATGTCCCACCATCCTACGCATACCTCTGTTGACTACTACGGTAGTGTGATATTGGATTTTTTTATGTATTTTAGGTGGGAATATAGGGTTATATTATGAATGCAGTATTTTAGATATCATTTTATTGAAAATATTGAATAATTTTCTAATTTTGCAGTCTCTTAGTTTTAGTTTTTAGTGTCAATTAGACCCAAGTGATCATTTCTTTATTTGTAATGAGGAGGCTTAATCAGGTAGAAATACTTTTAGCATATGAATTAGGGCCTTAGTCATTGGGCTCAAGGCTAGTTATGATAATTAAATTAGGCAAATTTTGGAGGTTCTAACATAAGGGTTATCATTTTTCAAAATTTTGCCTAAGTATGGAACCCTTGTACCTTGAGGATTTTGGTCTTATAGTTCGTCATTGACCTCTTGTTCTACTTTTAGTCCTTTAAATTTCTCACACTATAAGTTAATGAGGAGATTTAAGTTAGGGAGTTAATTAAATAGCATCTTTGCCATTGATGTCAAAGGGGGAGAATTGAAGCAATAAAACATAGCATGATCTAGAATAGTATGATAGTACTAAAGTTAGGGGGGACACAACATTAAGGGGGAGCGTGATAGGGAATTATAATTGTATTTTCACACAAATTATTTAATGGTATAGGTTAAATATTTTGTTCACCTAATGTTAAGATATCTATATGTATTATTAAATCATAGATGTTCATTATTGTTTCCTTCACACAAACATATTCAATGCATGTTGAGGCTAGAAGTTGTATTACAAACTAAATCTATCCAAGTATCAAATAAATGACTAAAATTTAATGCCAAGATTTAAATATTTGTTTACTTTCATAGGTATCTTGTTACATTATTTGATACTTTTATACCTTGCTTGCTTCTTTTCATATCTAGTAGTTCTAGAGAAGTTAGAAAAGTCTAGCATCTAGAAAACATATAGGACATACAATAAATTATATTCTAACTAAACAAAATTAATTTCAACCAAAGTAAGAAAACTAAGAATAATGATTGAGCCTAACTTTAAATGCACTTCAAATCAGTAGTGAATATTTAAGGTTTCGTATACAATATACCAACAAAATAATGATGATTACATTCAAAAATGTATCAGTAAAAAAATAGTGAATAATCACACCTATAATTAGATATTTATTACATTAAATAATAAATTAAACCATACATATAACTAAAATTTAGGTGACAAGCTAACAAGTTAAGGTGATAGGCTAATTAAGGTGATAAAACATCATCATAATCATCTACATTTCTAGGAAGATTAGAATCATGATCACTCGTGTCTACATCTACTTGATTTTATTCCTCATCCTCATATGTGACATGTAATACATTATCTCTCTCTCAATATCTTCATTGGTAATCAAAATATCTTCTTCAAACACTCCATCATCATCTTCATCCACTTCTTTGAATGTTTCTTATAAATTAACATATTGCCCATTAGGCATTATATTAACAACTTCCATGAATTGTAATTTCAAATGAGACTCAATTTGAATTACATACAACCATCCTAGGCTTATTACATCATCAATTAGAAATTATTGGTTAATTTTAAGAGGGGAAACATACAACTCATCTGTCTTTGATAAAAATTATCATGTATTTGCATGTACAAATCTATACTCATCAAATTATACTATAGATGGTCAGATCCACTTACATTTTAATGATATAGGAATATTTTCACCAAAATACACTTGAATAATTTCTTGGATTAATCCAACATAAATTATGTTCTTAATTTTGTGAATAAATTTAGCATTAATAACATAATCACAATTTATCTTTCCTTTGTCTTTTTCTTCCACTATTAAATGACTATCATAGGCCCACATCCCACTAAAATGCATAGACTGTAAATGTGGAGATTTTGAAATCTCACTTTCCTTAATTTTTATATCTTGACCTTATTGTTTTGCATCATTGACTACATTAGCAATCCATTCTTCAATTTTTGGAAAAAAATCACCTCCAATCAAATCATGATGTCTGTGCTTTTGAAGTCGATGTTGCATCCAAGTTTGATTCTATTCTTCATATTTTATACATATAATATTAACATAAACATAGTACAATTAATAATATAAATATGTAAATGCAATTGAGTAAATAAATTATTGTGTTAAATTTTTTTACCTGTGACACTTATCGAATAAAGATGCATTTTGAATAATATAGGCATGTATCACACTTCTTGATGTGATAGCTTGAAGTGACATCCATTTAATTCTAATACTTCACCTAAAACTCTCGCATCTTCATCATCATCCCATATACATTGATTGACATTTTAAAAATCCTTCATATATTCTGTGTGAAATCTCATGGCCTCTTACATTGAATATCCCTCAGACATGTTGCCTTCTAGTTTTACCCTGGTACAATTTTTTTTTTCAAAACCTTCATATATCATTCTATAGGATACATTCATCTTGTTCTTATTGGGACACAATGCTCTAGTTCATATTCTAGATGTATACAAAGATGCATAGAAATGTTAAAGATTGTTGGTGGAAATCCCTATTCCAATAGACAAAGGACTTAAACAACCTCCTCCCTCAAACTATCAAAGTTCAAAGGATCTAATACTTATAAACTCATTATCTTTAATATAGGCCCAACCTTATAATTTTCAATCTTGGCCCCTTTGCCAAACTTGATAAATTTACCACAATAGGTAAAATATTCTTGATAATGACATGATAGTCATGGATATTGAGGCCTCTTAAGCTATTAATGTTAGTTTGACTTATAATACTACTACTTACATATCTAGTGGGAAAGAGAGTCTGTGACATTAACTATAAGAATTGTGCATGTTGTTCCTTTGTCTAGACATAAGGAGCACTAGGTTTTCTATATTTTTCATCATCAAATTTTTCAACCCAAATATTTTAATGAATTTTTAGTTGTTTAAAGTCTTCACATGATGAAATATTATCAAAATCACCAAAAAGAGTTTCTATAATAACATAGGCTATATTGTTCTGTATGCATAAAGTCAATAATATACCTAATGGTTATATTCTTAAAGTATGATAACTTATAGGATGTGAACAACTATTTTACACCACTCTCATTACATGGATCATATCCACTACCAACAATCCCATAATTTTCAATTATAAATTACATTATTTTTTGTCCATTCTCAATAATGTAATCACCTGTTATTAGCAATGGTGTTTCATAATTCTCTTCTTAACCATTGAAACATGTATTTTGTTGATGATATGGATGATCCATTTTAAGGTAAGCATGATATCCATAATAAATACACTTACGTAAACTTATTGAGTGCCTCACAAAATCCTTAAAGTTGTAAGTAGGACATCCATAGTATCCATAAATAGTGAGATCAGACAATATGCCGTATACAGGAAGATCATGAATCATAAACAATAAGGAATCTCTTAAAGTGAATTTGATTGAATGACCATCCCTTAAAGATTGAATTTCTTCAATTCCTTTCCAAAATTCTATTATCTCATCATATAATGGCTCTAGATAATCATCAATTGTATCTGAAGTCACACTTTTCTTTCTTGGTATAATTAATGATAGCATTAAGAAAAATGGTTTAGTTGTTAACCATGGAGGTAAGTTATAATTTATTAAAAACACTAGCCAAGTTGACCATTTAGTACTTTGATCTGAGAATGGGTTTACCCCATCTATAGCCAAACCCAACCTTATATTACAAGGATCTTTAGAAAAATTAGGCCATCTATTATCAAATTCCATCCACATATTAGAATCAAGCACATGTCATTATTTTCCATTGATGCTCTTATTTTAGGCATGCCATTTCATAAGTTCAGCAATGTCTCTACACCTATATATTCAGAGTAATCATGGGATTATCAAAAAGTGGTGAAGAACCTTTCTAAGAACCATAGTTGATTTCAACCCTTGTCTATACCTCACTTCATGACATTTTGAACATTCACTCTCACTTACAAAATTATTATGAAATAATACACAACCATTCACATATGTGTGAATGGTTTCATACCCTAATCCTAATTTAATTATTTTCTTTTTACATTGACTTCATTTTATTGGCAATGTGGAGTCAGGTGGTAATAATGAACTTAATAATGCCAATAACTGATCTACACTCTCAGTTTTTCAACCAAGCACCACTTGAAAGTTAAGAATTTGAACCATTCTTGTCAAATGACTTAACTTTCAATTAACATACACAGGATTTAAATCATCCTCCATTGACTCGTCCCAATCATCATTTATACCGTCATTCAAAATTTTGTCAACTTCAAACCCTTAATCTAATATTGATACCTCTTCAGCTATGTTTGGTGACACTTCATCTATGTTTGTTACCTCTTCATCTCTCACACTCTATAATTTTATCATATCTTCATAATAATTGTAATCCTAAGGGCTTATACCACTATGCTCATATCTTATCATATGTCAATAAATCACATTTATTTTTTTCACCTTTCCACTAAGATAGTCATTACATGGACATGGATATTTGTACATGTCCCTCTCATTGGCTACTCTTTCATCATATGCATGGTATTGATCTATAGTAAACCTTTGACATTAATCCATATGCAATGTTCTACATTCCAATATTAATTTAGTTTCTTATTTCAAGAAAAAAACAAAAATCTAAAAAACTCAAATTACTTAGGTTCTAATACATGTAAAATCATTCTCTTCAGTGCTTACCCAAAATTTAGAACACTTTATAGAATTAGGATATAGAGAAATCTAAAAAATTAGAATTAGATAACTCTATAGAATACAAATCACTCTACATAAATTCAAATTCAAGAAATACAGCTAGGCATCACTTTATAGAATCAGATGTTCTATCTCTACATAAATCTCTATGGTCAGTTTTGTGCATTTTTTACTTGTAGGATTCTCAGCTATCAATGGCTAATTAGCAGGAAACATAGAAATTAATATGCCCTCATTTTGTTTCCCATGTGAAAGAGGTAGAGATTAAAATTATATGTTTTAAACTATCTATTACTAGCACCTTGTCATTTATATTTCTAATATAAAAAATACCCATTACAGTTAAAAAAACAATAATGGTCAAATTATAACTCACAAAGATAAGGACACTTTGGGTATACTATTTTTTTTCATTTATAGGAGCATGTTGTAATTCTAAAAATCTTGTTGATCATGTAGACTTATGTTCATTTTACATGTCATCTACAATGTGCATGAAAGAAGACTGTGATAACTGAAAATAAACAAATGTTATTTTTATCCATGTTTTATTGAGGGTCTTTCTTGTCTAGATGATAATTAAATAAATGATTTATCAATGGAACACAAAATTTATGCTTGTTCTATTTATGACCCATACGCATTTAAACATATGGAAATCTTTTCAATGTTAATGAATACACAAACACTAACAAATAAGCTAATGAATTCTTTATTGTAACTTTGAGCATTACTTACTAGCATAAATTATTAACATGTTGATATAAGATGACTTATTATAACAATTGATTTACTCTCATGTGTGGAAATATAGTATCAATCCAAATATCTTGGTGACCACATTTATTTGATGAACTAGCATAACTTTCAACTATGCCATATGAGACCATCTTCTAGGATTCCATGCAATTAATAGATTAGGCTTGCACATAATGTTACCAAAGAATTGAGGTCTAGGCTAGGGACATGATGCCTTGGTTTAATTGCAAAGTGATCAAAGGAATTCAAATTTGGATGCATGTTAAAATTTCAATTCCAATATGCTCCAAAATATGTAGAGGAAAATAATGAAACAACAGTTTGCTAAAATTATAATTGCTTGTATGGTTCTAGTACTCAATTGCCTATGTAACTACTTTAATTTACACTAACCAATAAAAAACTAATTATGATGTACATACATTACCCATACCATGAAGACTTAGTGAAAATTAACCTTAGGGATTAGGTTGGTGAATTGGTTACAAAATTAGAAATTAATACCATACCCATGCATGATAACATGGAACACAAATAGACAACTTCAAGATATGGTCACTACATTATATTGATTATATAATGAATTAAAACATCCAATTATTTCACAATCTCAAGAACTCTAAATTATTACATGGTATTCAATGTCTTATGACAAGATACCCTCCTATTTATGTAACTCATCTCTTATAATACATCAATTTTATTCTCCTAGCTAGATATAGTTGCCAATTAGAAAGCTATAGATTTTGTGTTTAATGTAATGAGGTTTTTAAATTGCCTCTAAATTCACTACCGAGGGCATCCCAAAATTTGAGTTCATTGAAAAGGGCCTCACTAACTTCAAATTCATTGTAGAAAACTCCAAATTCCTTACCCACCTTTTCAGAAGCCTCCAAGTCCTCTCCAAACAAGCTTTATTTCTCATGAAATTAGATGCTATAATTATATGCTAAAACCCAAAATGCTTCATGCCATAAAATTGGCACACAAACCCTCTCTAGTCATCTATAGCTCCATTAATAATTAAGAAACCCTCATTCTTTTTGTAGAGGTGTATTTCATAAGTAATTCTAATTGTTCTCCCCACCCCCTCATTAAATTACTTGTGCCAAATTTTGCACTCTACTATACTCCCCACTCCCACCAATAATTTTATAATTACTTATTAACCTTGTGTGAAATACAACCCACTCCCACCAATATTTCCCAATTCAATTTTTTTTAATTACCCACTTTAATATCATACTGTCTAATTTTTATTTGTGTGACCAATTATTTAGTCATTTTTATCTGTATGACTACTTATTTAGTTGTGTTTTTTACTTGATGATCAAATTAGTCATTTATTTAGTCATTTATAGTTGTGTTGCAAAAAAATAGTAGAATTTAATCATTTTTAGTTGTCACGACTAAATGTTTTAGTCACGTAGTCATTTATTTACCAAATTATACTAGTGGAGGTAATTTGTAAACTAATCGAGGAATATGAATAGGTTTTGGATACTAATATGTAGTAAGTAAAGTAGATAACATAAGGTATGTTGAATTGGAGCACATTAATAATTCATTGGCTACTAATAAAATTGAGTTCATAATAGTAGACAAAGCCAAATTTTTAATGGATGACCAAATGGCCACTTTTGATGCAATAAATAATACCCTCAAGTAATTATTGGATTCGAGGGATAGTACCATGAAAAAAAATTAGGATTGGCATAATGGGACTATACACACTACATTTTTTGGCCTAAGGTATCAAATGTTAAATCACTAATCACCATCACAAAAATGAAGATGTGAAAAAATTGATGGTAATTCATATCTCATTACACATATTGTTTATTATGTTATGAGAAGTGATAATAGACTATAATTTTTTTAATAAATATATTTTATAGATTTATACCTCCATTTCCAAACTTATGTATGATCCTAAATTCATTACATCATAACAAAATCAGGTCCTATAGTAAAAGAAGATAGCCACGAAGCCAAAATTAAATATCTAGCAATAATAAGAACCTCCACCACTAGATTCTATACAACTAATTGATTCATCCATAGTGCACATAGAACCACCACTAGATTATATGAAACTAAGTGTTTCATCCATAGTTAATATATAAAAATCATATTAATAACCTATTACACAACCACTTCGAATCATGCCACCATCCACTCAGTAGGTACTATGCACTCTAATTTTACAATTTTTATAAGTTTGCATAAATTTTTAGGATAGCCTTAATCATTAGGGATAGATATAGGTTGGTTGAAAAATTGTAAAGAGAGGTAATCTAGATAGGTTATTCTATTTAAAACTTGAATGGTTGGTAGGCTAGTACATGACTTAGTTTAAACCCTGAAAGGGTGGCTAAGTAGTGTACAAAGGGTGAAGACTGGTATATGGCACCTGGGGCACTAATTACAACTCTTATTTTTAGTTTATTCCCTTAGATTCACAAAAAAAAAAAAAAAATTATGAATTTATCTTTGGATGAGATAATGGCTTAAGTCCAAGAAAGTTTTGGGTGAAGAACAAGGCTTGCTAAAATCATAAAGTATAACTTATGAACATCTGTGATAATTGATCTATTTTGTCTTTTTTATAATATTTTTGTGTATTTATCCTTTATAAGGCATAATTATAAATTATATAATGTTAATATTCACTTATTTTATGCATATCAAAAGGCTAGAACATGAAGAGATGACACTAAGTAAAATTCTATATATAGTGATCATGTGTAATTATATGGTTTTGAATGTGATAGAGATTAATACAATTATTCTAAAATGGTTTTCTTAAATATATTTTACCATTTTTATGTGTGTAGTGAGTACTTTATTTTCCTTGATATGTTTATTATATGATTATATATCAATTATTAAATACTTTAATAAAACTGTGTTACTTTGCACGTCAATATGTTATTTTGTTTAAAGAATATCTTCAATCTAATTATGATTTCAACTATGTTATTTTATTATCTCTATGAAATATATCCCCAAATTAACATGATTTAAATGGTTTATAGAAACCTATTCTAACATATTTCCTCTTATCCTTAAGGTGGGTAAAACAAAACCCCCTCTTAACCTTCCTCAAGCTCCTACAATTATAGTGCATATCATAAAGGATAATGATATCATAGATCAAATTAAACATACCCATGATGAAACTTATATCTTATATTTCCTCAAAAATTCAAATATTTTTCAAGAATATAATTTATGAGACTTTTCATGATACTAATTTACCACATGATACCAAACTATAATATTTTTATTCTATTGTTAAAACTTTAAAACATAGTGAAAACCTCATCTCTTTTGAGTTGGAGGATTTACCTTCTAAAGAGATTGTGGACCAAATTTTACCATTTTATAATAAAGTTATTATTAATAATAAATGGATTAAACATCTTCTTATAGACAATGGTTATAGATTGAATACTTATAGTGATACCTTATTAGTGAACTTAGGATTGTTGTAATTTTCTTAAACCTTTGGATATTATTATAAAATATGTTGATAATAAACTAAGAAAGGATTTAGGAATAATTAAATTGAACATAATTATCAAACCAAAAACATTATCCATGGAGTGTCAAGTGATTTTTAATTATGTGAGATATAACCTTTTACTTGGTTGGCTATGCATTCAAGTTATGAATGCGATCCCCTCAAATGTTACATAGATGTATAAATTTTGTTCATGATGGATTCATATATATTTTTACTTTGTATTATGTTCCTTTATAGTTTTACAAGATGGTATAATATAATTAAAACATAATTTCACATCTCAAATTTTGACCCCCAAAATTGACTAAGTGTCAGATAATTGTGTGCTTGTGTGCTTCATGAGTGTTCAATGCCACTATCTAAGAGATGCACACAATCCAAACCACATAAATTACACATTCACCTTAAATAAATTTCCATAAAATTAGGTGTCAAATTTTAAAACCATGCAAATGTGTGATATATGGCAAAGTGGTAAGACCCACAAAAAAGCAACCAAGTGAACCTAAGAACTATAGAGGGAATTATAGGAGAAAGTGATATGAGGATTGGTTAGTTAAAAATATTTAAATAGATTTAGAGTTGTATAGTGGTAGATGGAATGGTATTTGACCTTAGGCTAAGTTGGAATATAAAATATGGGATTGGGTAGTAAAATCTCAGGGAAGTAAGAGAAAAGGAAGTAAATAAGCTATTGGTTGAATGAGAGATAAGTTATTCAATGAAGCAGAGACAAGGAATGTTGGATAGTAGAGAGAAAGAGATAGAAAGCTAGAGTAGAGATAATTAAGATAGAGTATTTTTATTATATTGTACAAGGGAGAGATAAGAACTGTGAATAATCTCTAGATTATAGAGTGAGAGTACCTAGTGTGTTGTAAATAATAATGTGTTCCCTTGTATTCAATAGAGAGTGGTTCTAATAAATAGAATATATTGAATACTTTTATTTTTTATGATTATATAATAGTATTTATCTATGTTCCCCAAGTTATTTGGTTATCTACATCTCTTTCTCCTCTCAGACCCTACTTTCCTATTACACACAACTAATACAACTCCAACCTAGATCCTATATTTATTCACACCTTATGTGATCTCACATGACTTTTCTTCCTTGAATGATACATTGGTGTGGTAATTGGCTTAAGGTGTAACAAGATATACCCATACAACATCAAATCACTACAACCATCTATTATGTCACCTAACTGAGTTATTCTAATAGATCAAGTGCACACATTTCAATTAGATAATTTTAGTAATACTCAAGATGATAATGAGGATGGTGATTACAAACATGGAATTTATTATTGTTTATCTAAGATAAATTTCATATAAATGGCCTTGATTATTTGATATGATCATATTTGACATCAAAAAAATCTATCTTACCATGTAAGACTATAGTAAATCTATTCTACGATATATTCCCATTGATTATTATGATAATAGAGGTAAAATTGATATGATATAATTTTTTTACAACATTAATAAAATTATACAACCTAATATTATATTCAAACATCTTTAAACATATATGGATTTAATAGCATACAAAAAAATGGTATATACAAGTCAAGGCTTAAGTAAACATGAGCAAGGTATTAAATAACTAATCATTCCAATCGGTCATCAATTTAATACCACTCTTGAATATAAAAAGCATTATCAAGAAGACTATATATATTTTAAAATGAATCAAGGGTATCTCAATGTTCACAATCATGAAAGTTATATAAAAGTATATTTTTGGCATAATTAGTTTTCCAAGTATAGCAAGAATAATTCACATGAAACAAATCAAGTCATGAAAATAAATAATTATGTTATGTATAATATTCAAGAATTAGTGACCATAATATTCAAATTTATGGTCTTTATAAATATTTCAATAATATTTAACAACCATGAATAAATATTCATAAAGACTAGTAGATGTTTAATAAATGTGTTGATAGTCCACATGCAGTTTTGAATAATTTTCTTGATTCTAAAATGACTATATTGAAAAAAATTAGTTCATGTTATTTTTATTATGAGTATCATATATTTAAAGTTCATTAAATAAATTTATGATTTTATTTAAGGAAAAAATTTTGGAGCTTATCGATTGTGGTGATAGTGAACTTAAAGATACATCAAGTAAAATTTCAAGTCATGAGGATAAATCTACCAACACATAAAGGATGTCAAAAGATAAAATTTAATATAATATTAAATGATTACCTAAGAAACAAAATAATCAAGATAAAATCCAAACATAAATTACATATGATAAATAATCATTACATTTTTGAATCCAAGGCAATTTTAACTCAAATGTGCATGTCATTACATCAAAAGAAGAAAATAAATTCGATTGATAAAAATAATTATGTAAAAAATTGTCTCTTATTTAGAGACATTTTTTTCCATAAAATAATGTAAGATCTTATATTTCCTCATTTTATTCTCTTATAATGAAATCAACATGAAATAATTAAACCAAAAAAATAGTGAAGATAAATTAAATAGGTATAAGAAAGAAGGAAATAACTTGAATTGATAAAAAACTTGCATAATTTTTTTTCTCATCATGGAACACTTATTTCTTATTCATTAAAATGAATCTTTTATATTTACCCTTTGCCTCCTATTTATTCTTATATCAATGGGACCTTCTACATTTCCTTTATTCCTCCTATTATTAGTAGTACTTTAACTATAATTATATATATCAGGTCTCAAAATTGAACATATAGATTTTAGTGAATAACATGATGAAATAGGTCCCTTTACAAATTAAATCTCACATATCTCCTTTATAAAAATATATACACACAAATAAACTTATACTATGTGGTTTAGTCTCCTTAATTTTGGCTCTACAATACCAATGGGACATCTATGTATAATTCTCAAATGTTTTTGTGCCAAATAACTTGTATATACATTAGATATAAATAAATTAAAAAAAACCCACTATGATTATATGTCTTACTATCTATCACTAACATTATATGCACTTGATCATGTAATAAATACTATATTAAAAATCAAACATTTAAATATAGAATTATATTGAACCTCAAGGAGAATTCTCACATAAGATAACTCACTTACCCATAATTATCATTAAAAATAATGCAATATAAACAATGGGACAACAAGAATATTTTAATAAACTCATAATACATAAATAGTTGTACCCACATTATAAATAAAAGACTTATTAATTCAAGATAAGGTGTAAGTCCCTATATATTTTCCCAAAAAAACTAAAGATCTTAAAACATCAATACACATTGGGAATATCTACATATAAACATTAATGGATTCCTACACATTTATTTATATAATATAATCATAATCAATACCATAAATGTCCCCTAACAAAATTATTTCATATCTACACAAGTGAATGATAGAATCAAACATTAAAGATATCAATTTAACATTACATGTTTATCTTAATGAACCAATAACTTTTTCAACATATATTACATTAATATGAAGATCCCATTTCAGATTTATCAAATAAATACAAAGTTATTAAAAATTAGAATCCATATATGATATTTTTCTATGAAAAATAGAATTTTAAAATAGAAAGGAAAATAAAATTCAATAAAATTTTGATCTAATTGTTTTGACCAGTGTCTTGTACATTACACCAATATATGAATTACCAAATATCAATATTATTAGAAGAAATTTTGAGACATGAATGCAAGACCTACATTTTCCTATATAAATGTGCACACATTTTAGTAGAAAATGATCTTGACATACACTAAATAATTCATATTCATATTAGATTTAAAATTACATATGAATCTTTCATATAGTGAAGTTCATGTCCATAATTATTCACTACCTAAATATGTGTAAAATAAGGATTTTTTTAATTTAACAAAAAAATTATATGAAATTAAATCCACTCATACCAATTGCACTAGAAAAGAGTAGACAAATGGTCAACAATATGAGTTTTAACTAGTTTTAAAAAAAACACATTAACCCTATGATATGAGTAGCTCATTTCCATAAAGTTTTGTTGAAGTCCAAATAAAAGTATAAGTTTTTAAAATAGGGAGTAATTTAATAATTTTGAGGGTAATAAGTTTATAGGGTCTAAAATGGGGTTTAATTTTATAAAATAAGGTTTAAATAAAGTAAGTTTTAAATTCTAATTTTAAGATCACTTTAATAAAAAGGTCACTAGGGGTCACTTAAATCACAACCCATAGAAAATTAACTCAATATTAAAATATAGGTTATGCACACTTAAATAACTTAAGTCAACATGTAATTTTTTAAATTGACTTAAATTTAAAGTGGGTTTTCTTCCCAAAAATGAGGCAAGCTATTTATACCATTAGATTTTGTTTAATCTCAATTTTTAGATAATAAATATATAAGATTTATTTATATATCCTTCTCAAAAAATACAAAATATTTTCTAAGCCTTTAGGGTTTCATTTTCTCAATTTCCCATGAAATTATTATGAAGGTATCTAATAAGGCTATTTTTTTAGAGTGTTAAGGATGAGACTCATTTACACAAATCTCAAGAATTTATTTATGCATATGTGTGTATATATATACATGATTAATATGAATAGTTATAAATTATGTATATATATATATATATATATATATTCATTTGTATGTGTGTATATATTTACATATAATATAATATATATATATATATTATTTTTATTTTTATTTTTAATTATATATATGCTTTTTTAATTATTATTTTTTATATATTTACAACCTAAATTTTAGGTTATATATATATATATATGACATTCTTCTCAATTTTTTTGACATTTAAATTTTATAAGTCCACATATAATATATTTAATAAAACTATACATATAGTCAAGTGTGTGTGTGTGTATTTATATATACTTCTTCTTTTTTAATTGGTGGAATAAGTAATGATCTAACACAACCCTTATAGCCTACTTTATCAAGGTTATCCCCTATAGTCACTAAGTGGCACACAATTATCCCACTCCATATGCCATAGATAAATCAAATATGGAACTCAATATCTAGTTGACCTCATTCATTTACCCTATCCACTCAAGCTACCCTATGGGCGTAAGTATATATATACTTCTATTAATATAAAGAAATTATTTTTTTTATAAATTTAACCTAATATATATCATATAAAATATATTTGAAACCATTATAATCTAACACTTAAATTTAATATAAATATCAATGCTATTGTTTTGAATTTAAACTACATGGTAAACTGGTAATCAAGTTGGTATAATATTTTTAACATTAATCATCTAATATTTAACTATTAAACTATTCATATAAATTATTTCACTTAAACAATAAATAACAAATTAGTGATATACATACATACATATATGCATGCATAAATGCATGCTTAAATACAAGCATGTTATGTACATGTAAATATACAAATATAATCAATTCATACAAATGAGAATATTAGCGTGCCATTGACATAAATGATATAACAAGATATATTTAAAATGTGTTGCATATATGGAAACAAATGTTCATATCTATAAACATTAATATAATGATAAAAATATTTCTCCAAGCTTGATTTCTCAATCAACTATAAAAAATAATATTTTCCCAAATAATGGATTTTAATAATAAAATAATCCTCTCTCAATCAAAATTACTAACATTTTATCATAGAAAATAGATGATATGATAATTTTCCATGTTCTTTGAACACAAGTAATTACATTCCCAAGTATTCCACTAATTCACAAATTATGATGACATTACCAATGAAATATACGTCACTTTATAATTTGTCGATGCCTAAATGTGTACCATAGGTGCCTAGAGTGTTTAACAATCACTTATTATTTTAGAATTTAGTGCATGAGTTATAGGTTATGATAATCCTATTATCTATGGTGGAATAGAGGCAGAATAAGTGACTATTTATATTAGTTGGTGGTTGGGAGCTATCGTGGCCAAATAGTAGATCTATATGAAATATGTAGTATATATATTAAGAATAATGAATTATGATCAGGAACTAATCTAAGATGGTTATTTATAATGACCATTAAACCAAGGTGATCTAGTTAAAAAATAATCAAAAGGAAGGGTAGGGTAGAAAGAAGGATGTTGTCAGTATTTGTTACAAACATTATGACAAAGTTCCAATATCATCTGAATATGCATTTAACCAATGTAAGAAGTGAACTAGTTTAAACCCAAATCACAACATACATCAGGAAAGCTTCAAAAGAAGGTATGAAATGATGCAAATAAGAACTTGACTTACTTTAAAGGTTCACTCCTGTAAGCAAACAACATTATCCCAAATGCAAAAGAAGTGCAAAAAACAAAATAAGCCTAAAAACCTTCAACTAATATAGAATAAGCACAAATTAGCAACTCTGCATTCAAGATACACATCCATAATGAATAAGAACCATTCAATTATGAATGTGAAATGAGACAATTGAGAGAGAGACCATATAACACTTCACACAAGTAAATACTAGACAATCTTTATAGAATTCCTTGTGTATATTAACTATTCAAAGTTTACAAAGTAATTTGGTTCTAAGAACTCCCCCCTTTTACAAATGACAATGTTCATTTTATAGGATGTAAGGAAGCATATCAATCAGTCCTAATTCAATTACATTTTTACAAGTATAGGGGCAGGTATCCTTTCTGTTACATTCTAGAATAAATTATCTTTTCCTTTTAATCGACTGACCTATAGATAATGTGCTCTTACAAATTGTACATATTTATATAAAAAAATATATTTTTTCAAAATATCATATAATGTTGGTTACAACATGAACATTCCTATTTCACCTAGCTTAGGACCTATTGGTTGATGATGTGTTCTATAATTATTGTAGGGTCTTCATTATTCTCAGATGCTACCCCATATAGGCATGATCCCATATTCAAGATACTCAAAGATAAATAGTACTCCAATGGCATAGTTAGTTTAGACATTATGAGCTTAGATCCCAACTTTTTATATCACTAAGTCTACAATTTTTTGATTTGGCCAATTACACTCATATAGCTTTAACATGGCATTTCCATGGCATCCTAGGTTATTTTATTTATCACTTTTAAAAATTACCATTACCTTTTAAAAATTGGATCCAAGTTTACCATGATAAAATTAACATCTGCATGGATATCATTTGACATTTATAAGAATGTTTTTGATGGTCATGTGACCATCAATTTTAAACACATGATTGAGGTTGTTTACTATGTTAAGATTGGCATCCTTGTAGCCATCATTTGACATCCATGGGAATGTCTTTGATGGTCACATGAACATGAATTTTAACATAGTTATGGGGACTATCTACCAATCTTACCACTCATCATCTTCTAGTTTGCTCTACACTTTGCATGTTCTACGTGTCAACTACTTGATACCTCTGGGCTCTTTATACTAGGCTCCATGGTCATTCCACTTGGCAATCCTATGGAACCTTTGACTATGCAACATGGTCTCACTCTATTCGATCAAGATGGTATGAATTAACATTGGTTGTTGATTTCTAAAAGGTGTTAGGTATTTAAAATGGGGTCCACTATTTGAATTTTTTGTCCTTGATCTTGCTCTATTTGATTTGGGTCTTTCACTTAAATGTGTGCTATAGATTGGGATTTGAGTAGTTGAATGTGATTTGTCCCTATATTTTATAAAATTTTAAGTTAGGCTTGAGGGCATGTATAAAGTACTTAGGATAAAAATGACTAAGCTAAGTTCTAAACAAATTATACGAGACCTAATGAATTTAAAAGGGACTTATCATAAAGACTTTAGACCATGGTTTTTTTCATATTAATAAATACGAATAGTTTAGTCTGAGGTTTTTAAGCCAATTCTAAAACATACAAAAAGGACCTAGAGAATTTAAAAGGACCTAGGCTCATTGATTTTATACCAAGGTGATACACATAACAAAAGAGATCATGTGATATAAAATAGACCAAGCATAGTATTTTTACCCTAAGGTTTGGTTTTGTTAAAAACACAACCAAGCCTTAGGATAAAAATTTAATTAATACCATGGTATTGTTAATTTTTTCCTACTTAAAAAGTCTCCTACCAAATTTAATTTTGAATTAGAAGGTCTAGGTAAAACATTAGTCTAGGGTTTCAAAAACATGAACTTGATTAATCAATTATAGATCAAGGTTAATAAATGATCAATTTAACATTACAACACAAAAACCATAGGCATTTTCAACCCCAAATGGACTCCATTAAACCTACAACTTGGAATAAAAATATCTGATGTTAGTACTTCAGATAATATTAGAGCAAAACTATGAATAAATAAGTCAGTCAGACCATGGTGTTGATGATCTTAAAATAAAAATAATGTGAAATCATACTAATGATATTTTGACCAAGTGGATTTTAATCTTTAAGGAACAAAATTACATAATTTGACACATGGTTCCCCATTTTTTTTAAATGGAGGTATGTTGACCTCAACAAATGGTGATTTATGGGGAAAACATAACAATATGTTAGAATTTAGATACTCTAGTTTAGATTGATGATTAAGCTACTTATTCAATTTGATCAGACACCATTATTAATATTAGTTCATGGTTAGAATAAATCTTGCATATATAGAATTATGATCAAACATCAAAACTCAGTCATGTTGTGTGTGTGCTTTGATTCCACTTACTAATTGCCAAAGGATTTAGAGAACAACTTATAGGTTTATGGCTCTAATATTTAACATTGACTTTAAACATGTTTAAAAATCCATTAATAACCATGATTTATCTCAGGGACGGCTTGTTCATTTCTCTACTACTAGCTAGGTGTCCATAGCCTTGATAAAGATGCATTTGGATCCACTCAAGGCCTTGCTCTATTGTCATCCAGGCATACATAGCCCCTATGGAGATTACCAGAATCACCTTTTCTTGGAAAGCTTTTGATTTTGAAATAAGCTCTTGTTTTTGTATTTTTTAGATCATTTTGACTTTGTAACAAATGTTGGGAACTAGGTTAGCCAAGTTTAAGGATTTGGTCAAGTGTTTGATTGTTAGACAATCATCCTTGGTTATGAACTTTATCTCAGGCAATTAATGTTTTTTAAGTGCAAGGAATATGTCTTAATAGTTTAATATTTCATCCTATATGTGCAATCCTTCTTAAAACCAAGCTAGATCAAAACAATGTTTAAGTTCTTAAGGAATAATTAACTTATCCATCAATCTTTGTTAGTTTATTTGAACTATAACATCAATCTAATATTTTAATAATCCATGATCAACCAATATTGAGAAGCCATACTTGTATTTCTAAACTATGAAGTTCTTGAGCATTATGGATAAAATATGAGCTGAGAATTGTCCACAAGGACTTATTTAAAAGTAAGGAACAAAGTAAGATAAAACAAATAAATATAAATAGGCACTATATACAAACAAGGGACATGAATAAAAAAAATAAGAAAGAAAGAAACTAAAATAAGCTCTACACTAACTACATAAATCATTTACCTCCTGGATCAAATGGAAAATTATTTAGTCAACTATAGAACCTTGAACCATGATTACTTCCATTCAATGACATATTCTTATGGATAGGATCACTTGTATTCTTGTGTATTCTAGGTGATGTAGCTTGGTCTCTCATCAACAATATTAGATGTATAGATTAAATATATGAATCTAATACCCAATCATTTTCTTTCTAAATTATCATACCTTGTAGTAGCAGTGCTAGTTCTGCTTCATCCATAGATAAACAATGGCTTATATCATCTCACTCAATAATGGTATCTCGACTAGTATTCTTAGACTAATGTATTCATTAGGTTATTTATGAGGTGGACATGGACTACCAATATTTTCACAAAAATCTTCCAAGTTGTCCCAAAAGGTTTCTCCATCTTGATCAATTGTATGGATTTTATTTGGAATCTCATAAAAAATATGTTGGCCCCATACTCTTGACCTTTTGATGATGTCATATGATAATTCCTAATCTATTTCACCTACTTCATCTTCATTTTTGGTGAAGGAATGCATTATTTTTGTTATCATGGAACTGGTTTGGACACCTATTGAACCTTTGAGAATCATAACTTATGTCATAGCCTTCCCTTATATTTCCTACTTATTTTTATAACTAAAGAAAGTTAGCCCTCGCCATTTCTAATATCAAGTCATTTAATTTTTTTGGTATTTTAGGATCATGAATTAGATCATTATTATTGGTTTTGGGCATTAGTGTTCTATGGTTTTTTGGATAGGATCCACTTGTAGTACTATCCAAGAACTCTAGGTTTTGGCCAGGATATGTATGACCTAATGGAAAATGGTTTTGAAATAGAATTAAAGTAGTTATAATAGGAATGGCATTATATATGGGAAAATTAAAATTAACATTAGGCATGGAATACACCATCTAACCCTGAGGTTGCATTTGGTCATTAATGACCACAACTTCATAGTATACTTGAGTCAATGTGTTTATGACTAGAAGGGACATTTGTAGGAACATAGAGGTCATGGGATCTATAAAATCCTTTTAAATTTATAAGGATAAATCCTAATTAGGTCTATAATGGGATATAGTTCTACTAAACATTTTTTGGAACCGAGCATTAAAGGCTCTGATGGTTTCATCAACATCCCTTTTGATTGTGGTGAACTACTGATACAAGACACAATGAATAATATTTTTCCAAATTGATCAATTAATATATTTTTAAATTCATTCCAACTATTAATTCAATCCTATGGAATGTTAAGAAACCATTCATAGGTAGCATCTTTAAAAGTAAATGGAAATAACCTACAGGGTATATCTTCATGAGTCACATTCAATAATCTTGGAGAAGCTTTAAAACTTGTAACATGCTATTTACTAGTGATAGCATTATTAGAAATGAAATAAGGTAAATGTGTTTCAAGGTTTTGAGGAAGATCGTGTACTATAATTGTCACATTGATTAAAGAACCACCTATCCAAGCCATACCTTGAACACATGAATACCTTAAACTGGTGAAGTTTTTGAGACCTTAGGAATCTTGCTTACCTAAGCCTTTCCTTAGGTAATTCCATATTGTGACTTTGAAACTTGTTTAAAACATGATGCATCAAAGCAACCTTTACAAAGTACAATGATTAAGTTTGCATGTTAAGATAATTTTGCACAAAGATATGTAAAACATGACTATTTTTAACTAAATAAGCTCAAAGATATGTCTAGAATGATGAATGAAATGGATATTTACATTTCTAATCTATAATGAACTCAAATTTGCAAATAACCAATCAATATTTGTAAAAAAATTCTATTGCTAACCTTAAACATGGGAAGTACACAAAGCATGAACTACTTTTGCATGAATGTCTATGTATCTTCAAAGAATATTAATCTTTGGCTAAATGAAGCCCAAAACTGATCTAAACCCATAAATATCGATGATATTTACATAATTTTTCTCCAAGAAGTAGAAATATACAAATAATACATCAATATTTAAACATAATTCACCAAAATGAGCAAATATTCTACAAATTCACAAAGATCTAAATATGCACTCCTTATAACACCAATGAATCTCATCCTGTTGGTGCCTAAATTTATACCAAAAGTACCTAGAGTGTTTAAAAAACACTTCTCATTTTATAATTCATATAATTTATTACATGAGTTATAGGTTGTGATGATCTTTTTATCTTTGGTAGAATAGAGATTAGACAAGTGACTATTTCACAATATTTATATTAGTTGGTGGTTGGGAGCTACCATGGCCAAATAGAAGATCTATATTAAATATGTAGTATCTATGATAAGTATAGTTCATTATGATCAGGAACTAATCTAAGATGGATATTTACAATGACCATTAAACTAAGGTGATCCATTGAAAAAATAAGCAAAAGGAAGGGTAGGTCAGAAAGAAGGGTGTTATTGGTATTTGTTATAGACATTATGACAAAGTTTAAATATCATCTAAATATGCATTTAACCAATGTATTAAGTGAAACATGTTAATCCCAAATCACAACATACATCAAGGAAGCTTCAAAGGAAGGTATGAAATGATGCAAATAAAAACTAGGCTTACTTTAAAGATTCACTCCTGTAAAAAAAAACATTAGCCCAAATGCAAAAGATGTGCAAAAAATGAAATAAGGCTAATAACCTTCAACTAATATAGCATAATCACAAATTAGAAACTCTTAATTCAAGATACACATCCAAAATCAATAGGAACCATTCAAATCTAAATGTGAAACTAGACAACTGAGAGAGAGACCATAAAACACTTCACATAAGCAAATACTAGACAATATTTACATAATTCATTGCTTATATTAACTACTCAAAGTTTACAAAGTAATTTGGTTCTAAGAGATACTCCATTTTACAAATGATAATGTTAATTTTATATGATGCAAGGAAGCATGTTGATCAGTCCTAATTCAATTGCATTTGTACAAGTGTAGGGATAGGTGTCCTTTATGTTACATTCTAGAACAAAATATTTTTTATTTTTAATCAACTGACCTATAGATAATATGCTCTTACAAATTGTAAATTTTTATATAAAATAATATCCTATTTTGAAATATCATATAATGTTGGTTATAATAGGAAAATTCCTATTTCACCTAGCTTAGGACCTACTAGCTGATGATGTGCTCTATAGTTGTTATAGGGTTGTCATTGTTCTTGAATACTATCCCATAAAGGCATGGTCCCATATTCAAGCTAATCGAAGATAAACAGTTCTATAATGGTGTAGTTAGTTCAAACATTGTGAGCTTAAATCCCAAATCTTTATATTGCTAGGTCTATAAAGTCTTTGATTTGTCCAATTACACTCATATAGCTTTAACGTGGCATTTCTATGGTGTCCTGATTCATTTTATTTATCACTATAAAAAATGACCATTACCTTTTAAAATTTGGATCCAAGTTTACCACGTTAAAATTGATATTTGTGTGATCATCATTTAAATTCTACGATAATTTATTTGATGGTCAAGTGACCACCAATTTTAAACACATGATCAAGGTTGTTTACTATGTTAAGATTGACATCCTCTTGGCCATCATTTAATGTCTACAGGAATGTATTTGATATTCTTGTGACTGTCAATTTTAACACAGTTATGGGTACTATTTTCCAAGCCTATCACTTATCATCTTTTATTTTACTCTACACTCTACATGTGCCATGTGTTGACTGCTTGGTGCCTCTAATCTCTTTGTACTGGGATTCATAATTATTCCACTTGGTAGTCTTGTGGAACCTTTGAATATTCAATGTGGTATTTATCCATTTGATAAAGATGGTATGAATCAGTTATGGGGACTATTTGTCAAGCCTATCACTTATCATCTTTTAGTTTACTCTACATTCTACATGTGCCATGTGTTGACTACTTGGTGCCTCTAGTCTCTTTGTACTAGACTTCACAATTATTCCACTTGGTAGTCTTGTGGAACCTTTGAATATTCAATTTGGTCTTGATCTATTTGATAAAGATGGTATGAATCAATGCTAGCCATTGATTTCCAAATGGTGTTAAGTCTTTAAAATGGGGTCCACCACTTGAATTTCTATTCCTTAATCTTACACCATCCAATTTGGGCCATCTTCTTAAATGCATGCCATAGATTGGCATCTAAGTCATTAAATGTGATTGGTCCCTACATTTTATAAAATATTAAGTTAGGCTTGAGGGCATGTATAAATGACTTAGGATAAAATGACTAAGCTAAGTTCTAAGGAAATTATACAGGACCCCATGAATTTGAAATGCACTTAGCATAAAGATTTTGGACCATGGTTTTGTTCATATTAATAAATATGAATATTTTAGTCTAAGGTTTTAAATCCAATTATACAACATATAAAAATGACCTTGAGAATTTAAAAGGACCTAGGCACGATGATTTTGGACCAAGGTGATAAACATAGAATAAAAGTACCATATGATATAAAATAGACCAAGTGTAGGATTTTTAGCCTAAGGTTTAGTTGTGGTTAAAAACATGACTAAGCCTTAGGATAAAAATTAAACTAAGACCATGGTATTATTAAATTGTTCCTGATTAAAAAGACTCCCACCAAATTTAATTTTGAATTAGAAGGTCCAAGTAAAACATTAGTCTAGGGTTTTAAAAACATGAATTTAATTAATCAACTATATATCAAGGTTAATAAATGATCAATTTAACATTGCATCACAAAAACCCTAAGCATCCTCAACCCCAAATGAGCTCCTTTAAACCTACAACTTAGAACACAAATATATGATGTTAGTACTTCAGATAATATTAAAGAAAAACTATGAATAAATAAGTTAGTCAGACCATGGTTTGGATGATCTTCAAATAAAAATAATGTGTAATCATGATAATGATAATCTGACCAAGTGGATTTTAATCTTTAATAAACAAATTTGCACAATTTGACATGAGTCCCCATTTTTAATAAATGGGGGTATGTTGACCTCAACACAATATAATCTCAATCCTTTTAAAAGTGTCACAAGCTTTATCTTAAAAACTAAATTTTACTCAAATGAACATATTTCCATGAATTGAGAAGCCTAAAATAAATAAACAACTATTATAATAATTTCTAAAACAATGTAGTTCTCCTATTTCTTTTTACATAATCACAACACATTTACAAAGGATTATTGAAAAGAGATATGATACAAGTACACATATGGGTAACCATATCTTTAAAAATTGGTTCCTAATCCACAAAATCTCTCCAAATAAGAAGAGGTATAAATACATCAATATGATTAACAAACCATAATCTACACCAATCCTTTTTAAAATATTAACCCAGAGGAAAAAATTTATAATCTCACTCTTATGACTCAATAATAATTCTCCAAGCAACCTGAAATCATTCTAGAACAAAATTTATACAATATTTTGAAATAGGTCAAATTAGGTTTACTCACCACCCATCCTATTATCATCTACACATAAAAAATATGCATAGCCAACCTCAATCCCAAGGGTAAAAGGCATGCCAACACTAAATTCCCTTGTTCAAAATTATGTTCAAATTTATGGATAAAGAAGAGTCCAAGTAGAGAATAAAATAGGTTTTCCAAGACACACACAAAATTTCTAAAACACATACATAAAATCACACTCAATATAGGATAATAAATGCCATCAAGGTGTTCCAATGTTGGAAAGATAATAGGAGCATGTATCTCACGATAAAATAATTTCAAGTATCAAAAGAGGTTTTACAATCCATGCAACCATACTTATTTACAAACATAATTCCTCATTAGACCTCTCATTTAATTAAGTGTGAAATTGGATTGTCAAAATTTTGAACAAGGTTCAACTACTCAATAAAAAATAAAATCATATCAACATCACAAAGAAAATAGGGTTCCACAATCTAGGAAAATAAATGCTCATCATCGCCCTCATTTCTAAAATTACAAACTTACATGTCAATCCCAATATGTGTAATAATGATGCTCAAAATACCCAATTAAATTAATAATTAAAAAAAATTATGTAATGGGATTAATAAATCCAAGTAAACATGGTAAAATAACAATCCCAACCACTAACAAGTATCTCTTTTCAACTAGTTTCCTCTAATTATTAAAACAAAAAAGGAAATATTTTTTTACAAAAATAATAAATCCATATAATTAGTGTTTCAAATGTGTTTAAAATTATTTTAAAAAAATAAATAAAAAAAATTAAATAAATTCCTACCTCAACCTCCAATCCCTTCCCTTGAAAATTCCTTCTCAAACACGCTTTCTCCCAAGTATAAGCTTTCCAAAAAACCAATCACATAACCCCAAAAAAAATCAAAAGTTGAAGTATAAATATAAAATCATTCTAAAAACCTCAAAAAAATGATTAAATTACATGTCTTTTCCCATCTATAAACCCCAATAATATTATTACAAAATAAACCACTTTCTTATGCATGCATTTACTCTTATTACATAAGTGCATGGGTTTACTTGCACAACAACCCCCACTTACATAAAATTTTAAAACAATTATAGGATTTTTATAATTATATTTTTAAGGCCATAAATAGTGTTTTTTGATGCTCCAAAAATTAAAAATTATATTTTAAAATATTACCAACCCATATGCATAAGTCTTGAGCCTTAAATAAGCATATAATGAGTATGCTTGCCTTACGCTAAAGTTAATAGTGGTTGAAGGTGAAATTTCTATTTTTGGGTTCATGTTTTGTGTTTGGGGTTGTCCCAACCCAATTTTAAGGTCCAATAAATTTATGAAGTGGTATAGAACACTAAAATAAATTATTTATAAATAAATAAGGGTCAAGGTAAAAATAGTAAAAAATATAATAACTAGCTAGTAAAAAGCACTAGAAGTTAGCCATAATTTGTAATCCACAAATGTTAATAAAAGGTTATAAAGAGTTTTTTTGAGTTTATATATTAAATGGAATGACTTATCCCATCATAAACCTAATTTGAACCCCCTTCAACCTACACACTCAAGACAAATATCAAATACATCCATAGAAAAATAACTAGTAGCTAGAAATAAATGTAACATATTAAGATCATATAATCAAATGAAACAATTATCAACAAATTATATCAACATTATTCTTCCATATAAAACCATAGTAATAAAATTTCCATATATATAACTAACAACAACTCAAGCTACATAACCATATAATCTGCATATGAAATAATTATGTGAAATAGTTGATCATTGTCTAGGATCTAAAAGCATATATGAAATTGGAATTTTATGGCTCAAAAAATACTAATGTAATGTCTCTAATATGAAAGAAAATATAAAAAATAAATTAACCAATGAAACATATACATAATTAGTACCATATTCTTCAAATATAAAATCTTAAATATGTGAGTAAAATATGAAGGACAAGAATTAAGATTCACATCCCCTTTCACTTAATCAAAATTACTCTTGGAAGTTCCTAAAATATGTGGGGATATTAGACCCATAATGTTGAAACATCCTCCCATGTCACAGTCAATTCATAATATCTATCCCACTAGGCTCTAACATCATCCAACTCATGACCTTAAAGTCCCAACTTTTGGTACTCTAATATATATTCAAGATTTACTTCCATTTTTCCATTCACTACCACTTATAGTGTCAACTAATGTGAAATATGGGAAATTTTAGGATTATATCTCCTCAAAAATAATACATGAAAAGTGTCATGGATGTGTGATAAGTTAGGTGGCAAGGATAAGTAGTATACCATTGGACCTATCATCTCAAGAATATCAAAAGGCCCCACAAAAATAGGTATGATCTTAGAGCCTTTTCCATAAAAAATTAGGATCTAATACAATCACATTATTAAAAATGCATTATCTCCAATTAATAAGGGTTGATATGTACTTTATACATTGATATACTTAGTTTTTATGCCATATTACTCCTGCAAGAGCTATCTAATGAGTAATATTTGACACTCCATGTTTTGTAGCATAGTAGGACCAATCACTATGATAACCTCAATCCTATTGCAATTTAGATTAGTCTTTCATGGTATATCATAGATATCCTTATATGGATTCATATCAAAGGATTTATGATAATTATTACTATATGAAAAATCAACCAAATATAGGTAATCCTCCTAATATGGTTGATGATCTATCAGTTACATGTGTAACATATCCTATAGCATTTGGATTCCACATTTTATCTACCCATACATATCTAGATAATGTAACATGTTAAGGTTGATTTTAATTACTAATGGATCCTAGAGTGTGGTCCAAAAACTATAAGTATACATAGGGTCTCTTTATGATATAATATTCTACATATTCCCATGCAGATGAATAATTTTTTTAAGACATTTTCCATAATTGTGCATTGTAGGATGTATTTGTCAATGAGAACTAGGCCACCATGGTTATTTTTTCCATATTCACCATGATCACATCAAGGAAATAGGATTATTTGAGTAGACCAATAATAAAATTCATAGAAATGGTTTCCCGCATCCACTCTATAATTTATTAAGGGTAAAAAAGACATGTTAGATGTTGACCTACTAGGACTCAAGGTATCAAGCTACAAAATATTTGATATTATGCCATAATCCAACCTAATGATACAATTTTCTAATTTCCATGTTCATATTATTCACCCTAAGTGTGATAAATAGGGGGTTCAATGAGCCTCTAACAATATCAAATATCATAAACCACTAGCATTAGGACCACAAATTTTCCCTTTGTGTCCTTAAATACCATCTATTCCAATGATTACCCAAAATAATCCCTTTAATTACCTATATGATCCAACATATAACTAATCTCTTGATAAAATATGTCCCCAAGAAGTTGATTAAATATCTTGTCTTGAAAATATGTTTGAAGAGTCATCACCACAATCTCTTAATTCCTCTTGCTCATTTCATTTAGGATGGTCATCATTTCAAGTTCACGACACCTCCTACTTAATTAATCTATAGAAACATTTTCCTTACCTTTGATAAATTGGATATAAAAGTGATAATTTCATAATAACTTCATCCAACATTGTTGACAGGATTTGAGATTAAGCCGATTGAAAATGTGTTGAAGACTTAGATGATTTATCTTTAGTAAAAACTATAAACCAAGGAGAAAGTTTTATCATCTCAAAAGTGCATGCACCATTACTAAAAACTCAAGGTCAGCAGTTGGGTAATTCAACTAATAATACTTGAGATTTCAATACTTCAATTTATGACTCAATTGTCCTAAATGATAATTTATCCCAATCCCAATTTAGAAGCATCTATTCACACCAAGATTTATCCATGTAGATCTAGTACTTGTAAAATTATTACACTAATCTTAAATTATTTCAATGTTTTAAAGTCTTTCTCACATTTATATTACCAAATAAACTTCTTCCCTTTTCATTATATGGAAGTGATGGGGTGTGTTATCTAATAAATTTCCTAAAAAAAATGATGATGCTACCATGTTAATCCCTTGAAAATATGCACCTCTATCACACTACTGAATGTTAACCACTCTATAAAATCTTTAATCTTTGAGGGGTATACTAAGATCCCCTCTCTGTAAATTATGGGACCAAGGTACTCTACTTTTGTCTAAAATAAAGCACGCTTCTCACGTAAAACCTAGAATGCCTAATGTACATGGTCCACATGATCCTCTTCACTCTACGAATATATCAATATGTTATCAAGGACTGTCAGCATCAATCTACCAAGGTTTCAGACACACCATTATGAGACTCATGAATAGTTGAGATGAATTGGTCAATTAAAATGTCACCATTATGAAATTTTAATGATAATATCATGTCTAAAAAGTGGTCTTGTGAACATATTTTTTATCTATCCTCAACTGATGATATCCCAACTTAAGATCAAATTTGGTGAAAACTTTGTCTCCTCACATCTGGTCAAAAATGTCATTGGTCCTTAGAAGGAGGTAATGATTCTTGATCATAATTGTATTTAACTATTGATAGCCTATGCAAAAACAAAGAGAAACATCCTTATTATTCATAAATATTATGAGGTATTCCTATGGGGAAACACTAGTATGGATTAATACCTTATCAATAAGTTCTTCTAATTTCATCTTGATCTCACATATATTAGGCATGGTCATCCTATAATGATTTCTGTAAATAGGCTTTATTCCTAGTACAATATCAAGTTAAAAATATATCTCTTTTAAAGGGATAAACCTAGGAAACTTGGTGGGAATCACATTTTAAAACTCATAAAGTATAACATGATACTCTAATGTCACCCCCATGATCTTATACTCATATATGTCACTAACAGTGAATGAAAACATGTGATATTCATTCTATTCATTTTTCCTAAGTTTCATATAATAAATTACACAAAGGGAGGTGAGTCTTTAAACCCTTTTATTAATTATATCACTCCCTAGATCATCACAACATTAAATAACCTTGTTGTATTAATCAACCTTAGATTAATAGGGAATGATCTAATTATACCCAATAAAATATCATATTAACCTATGAGTATGATTCAAAGGTATAAAGTAGTTGTAAATATACCAATGTCCAAGACACACCCCCTAACAAATTATTTTTTTTCCATATTATCCCCCATGGCCAATTCTATCTCTCAATGGTTAATTTTCCTAGATTCTAGTAGCCTACATTGGACCATTACAGAGGGTGAAATAAATTAATTTGAAGTTCTAGAGTAGAATAACACTAATAATATAATACTTTGTATCATATATGTGGTCTCTATGACTGTGTATTAGTTTTTTTCATGTTGTTCATCATTGTTGCATATATACAGTGAGCATAACCCACATCATTAATAGTTTGTTATAACATGGGTGAATTTTTATTCTTAGTGACAAAGGGATTTAATGGGAAATAAATTTCATAATGATGCAACTCCCCACATATGAAACATGACCCTATACACTTTACATGGATGAGTTCCATGAGCCCTCTAAAACCTTGATTTTGTAAAAAAATTAGGCCTTGTTAAGTGGATTATTGAATCTATATCTATTGTTTAAATGGACTCATATATATGTTTAGTATATGATCATCCCACCCTATATCCATCAATGAATCATATTGAGGGTGGTGGTATTTCTATTGGGAATTTTTTTTGAGTGTTTTAGAGGCTTAGGGGTGAATAGAGAGAGTCCAAAAAATTCATTTAAGTGGAGGTTATGTGCTTCATGAATTAAATTCCTAAATTAGTTTGCATCATGCCTCACAATTACTCTCTAGCCTCCTAATATTTACCCCAATTTTCATCTACTAAATATGTGTTATCTATAACAACCTCAAATATCTAAGGAGAGATAAGCTAAACATCCCAAACTACATCTACATTCAAGCCCTTGATAAACCATCTTGCCTAAATCTTCCCATCTTGAAAAAACCCACATACTGAAGCAGGTCCAAATTTTTGGCTCTTCTATTGAGCCACAATACCACCACCTTATCATAGATCATGGAACTCATTAATCCACCTCTCTATATAGTGATCTAATAGGTAGAATGCCTTGAAATTCTCTTTAAAATATTATAGACAACCATATCTCTATCTAATTATATATTTCACTCCTCATTCCTCTACCAAATCCTCATTTTATCTATAAGGAGGATATAAAATTGTTCCCTAACTTTTTGGGACTGAAATAATTGTCCAAACCTAGAAGCTACACCTTGACATCAAAACCCTTTGTATATCCACTAAATGTCAATGGTTAAACCCTAAAAAATCATATAAAATGCTCAATGTGTCTCCTTCATATAGACAACTTTCTTCATTCATCTCTATATGTGGTAAATGATCTCTCTATACTCATTAATTTGAAGGACCGAAATACCCCTCTATATGATGAAGGATTTATCTCTACCTAATGATATATATGACTACTATACCTATATATGTTCTAATAATCCTCCTATGATGGGGTGGATAATGTCTTTGTGACTCCTCCCTCATTTTGAGTAGTCTCTTATGTATTACCTCTATCATTTTCTATAAATATTGTAAAATATATGGCCCAAAGTCCACCAAAGCATTTTGATGATCTAATGGTAGGTACTACTCACTCAAAACTTAAGTATTGTGACTACCTCATTTTTTATACATTCTACATGAACACATTCTAAGTGTCAAAAATAATTCAAAAGGAGATGCCAATAAAAATAATACCCAAAGTTATTGATGTTGAAACCAAAATTTGATACCAAATGTCATGCCCCTAATTACTCATTGCTTAAATTCATGTAAAATAAGGTAATTTTTTTGTTTTAATTTGAAATTTTATGTTTAAAAAACTAAATACACTCAAATTGCTTGCACTTAAAACAAGTGGATGGAAAGGTTAACATTTTAGGTGGTTTTCAAATAAATGTATTAACCCTAAGAGAGTAGTTAATTTCCTTAATATTTTGTTAAATCCTAAATAAAATTTTAAAGCCTTAAAATAAAGATAACTAAATTAATTTTGAGGTAAATTAATTTATAAGTTCTAAATGGGGACTAATATTATAAAATAAGGTTTACATTTGTTAACGCTCTAGCAATATATTTAATAAAAGGTTTACATTACACTTTATTAAGTTCTAGATTCTAATTTTAAGTTCACTTTAATAAAAAGGTCACCTAGGGGGTCATTTAATTGGCATTCCATAAAAAAAAAAAACATATTAAATTTTAAAATATAAGGTATGCACACTTAAATAACTTAAGTCGGCATGAAATTAGCAAAGGTAACTTAAATTAAATTGAGTTTTTTTCCCATAAAAGTGGAGCAATCCATTTCCACTATTGGATTAGATTTGGGTTAATCCCAAATATTAGATTTAAAAACTCCAGGTTTACCCTAAATATTTTTTTAAATAAATACAAAAGATTTTTTAAGCCTCTAGATTTTCATTTTATCATTTTCCCTTGAAAGGATATATAAGATTGTTTTGTCACACATTTATGGAGGAGACTGACTTATAAAAATATCAAACATTTATTTATGCATGTGTGTGTATATAAACTTAATTATATCAATATTATTATTTATAAAAAGTATATTTATGCATATATAGATATAAATATTCATTTATTTGTATATTTGAATATATTTATATATAATACATACACACACATATATGTGCATATATATCCATGTATGTATGTATATATGTATTTATATATTATAATTTGTATATATAACAATTTTAACAAATTTAATACACACACAAATATAACTCTTCTATTTTTTTGGATAATTATTTTTTATCATGTCCACACGTAAAAAAATTAATAAAATTATATATGGTCAAGTTTATATATATAATGTAAGGAATCCATTTTTTTTACATTTAACCTAAGAGTTAACATTTAAAATCTATTTGAAATAATGTAGGCTAACATTTAAATTTAATATAAATTTTAGTGTCATAATTTTATATACTTCACACTATGTGGTAAATTGGTAACCAATCTAGTATAACACCTTTGATATTTAAAGAAGAATTTTATATATACACTAAAAATGAATCAAATTTTCTTGATTTTTTGGGTCTATCTACAAAGTCATCATTAGGTGCATGATCTTAATGATTAATATTTCATATTTTATGTGAGCCCCATTTTATTTATATTTTAATAATTGAAGTAGAAGCCTCTAAAATTTAATTATAATTAGTGAATCATTTTTATTTAAAGTATTTGTATTTTTTTCTCTCTCAATTGTTTCTCAAACCCTGTGCTCTTTCCAATGATCAACCTTTGGGGTCAACATTATATATTATATGTGAATGGGGTATTTTTTGTTGATGGAGTGATTTAATAGTGTATATTTTTCAAACCACTCATGTAAAATGTCTTTATTATGCTCATTTAGTCTAATTTTTATCGATCTCTATGTTTCTCCAATGCATTACTTTCAAAAAAATCATGGATTAGAATATACAACCCCATATATTTTTAATTTCTTAATATCTTTTTATCAATCAAGCATATTCCATAATTTATCTATGTGTGTGAACACAACTATGATGTCTTTTTTCACCAAAGTTTTTATAATCCTATCCATGACACCTTGTATGTGTAGGAGTTTAACTATGGGAATCCTTCGACTATCCATTATTTATCTACCTATTCCTAAGCCTTTTTAATGTTTCAAAATACTTATCTTACAATCTAAACATTCCTCAAATTAATATATTGTAATAGTCTGAGAATATTAAAATATAATAAATTATTACAAACATTTCCATAATAATCTATTTTTCCTATTTATTTTTACATAATAACAACACCTTTCCAAAATATCACTATAAACAAACATGATATAAATAATAAGAGGGTTATTAACATATTCTTGAATTTATTTCCAACCCATCATATCCCTCCAAATAAGAGGAGGCATTAATATATTATGAGGCTTAACAATCCATAATCTACATCAATCCTTTTTGAAATATTAACCTAGAGGACACAATACCGAATCAAGATCCTATGAATCAATAATGATGTTCTAATGTTGAAAGTAACCTAAAAATGCTAAAAGAAATCCTCCAAGATCCAAAAGAGGCAAAATGATTTTTTTTTAACACCCATCCTATTGGCATCATCACATAAAAATTATACATAACCATCCCTAAGCCCAAGGGGAAGAGGCATTCCAATGCCAAATGCACTTGTTTAAAGTTTGGTTTGAGATTATAGACAAATAAGAGGTCAAGTAAGGCATATAAGAGGATTTATAATCCACATACAAAATTTTCATAACACACACTTAAAATCACATTCAATATAGCACAATAAATTCCACCAGGGAAATCTAAGGTGGAAAATAAAAGGGCACATTTCTCTCTATAAAATAATTTCAAGTTGCAAAATGACATTTCTAAGCCATACAACCATGGTTATTTACAAATATAATTCCACCTTAGATATCCCATCTAATAAAGTGAGAAAGTGTTTTTGTGACCTTTTGAAAGGATCTGTTACTCAATAGAAAAAAATTAATATCAAGAGAACAAATAAAATAGGGATTGTTTCATAATTTAAGAACAAATGTTCATCATCTCCCTCATTCCTAAAATTATAATGCCACATTTCAATCCTAATAGGTATCATAATAGTGCTCAAACTCCCTAATGAAATAAATAAGACAATAAAATATTGGATGCAAAGAGGCTTAATAAATTTAAGGAAATATGGTAAAATAACAAGCCTTGTTATTAAACCATTTCTAGGGTTATAGGATTAGCCTCCCATTTTACCTGTTAAAGTTTTTGGAATGCATACCCCTTACCCACCAAGTTAATGAATCCAAAACCATACTATATCAATGACTTGTACTATTATTAGTTAAACATGGTCAAATATTTCAAGGGAGGGAGGTCCCCCTAGGAGGAGGACCCCACTTTAGGATCCTATCACCCTTCTGCCAGTACCCCCCAAGCTAGCCTATCTAAAACCCATGTTGATGAACTATCGCTAAAGTTATTTGTCCCTAAGCCCAAACTAGTTTTTATGTATGAGGGCACCTCTATGAAGGTCTCCAAAAAGGGTAATTTTATCCTTTATGAATAAATGAAAAATAATAAATATTAGTTAGACAGTTTCAATGATAGGGTGCAGGAAGCTAGATTGAACCTAGATAATCTCATTCAAGAATGGAATGCCTTGCACAAGAAATTAGACATGACTATTTAGTCTTTTTTCTTTCCAATATAGTGAATTAGACCCTTATTAAGCATATAATAAAGGTGATGGATACCCCCCCACACACTTTATATCCAAAATTTGACCCTATCAAAGAAACCCCTCTACATGTAAAGGGATAGAAAAGGCCATGTATGATCCTCCCCTAAGATGATGCTGAAGGACTTGGAAATATGAAGAGGGCCAAATTTTCCAAGAATAGTTATGAGGAGTACCTAATAATATATCTAAAGATGAGAAGAAACCATTGGAGGGTCCCCCCTCCTAATCTCATTTCTGTTATTTTTGTTTTAGCACCTAAGGGGTAATATATCTAGTTTTTTAATATTTTTTGTTGTTTGACCATGGAGGCTTGATAATTTTTTATAAAACTTTTATGGTTTATTTATCCTTATAAAACTATGCTGTTTACTCGATCAAATTAAAAAACAATCCTAATCACACATAATTCCCCCTTTTCAACTAGTTTCCTTTAGTTTCTAAGACAAGTAAGGAAAGAAATATTTACAATAATAGGAAACCCACACAAGTTTTTATTCAAGTGTGTTTGAAATAATTTTAAAAAAAAAACATAAAATAAATAAAATATAGGCTTACCTAAGCATCCAATCCCTTCCCTTGAAAACTCCTCAAAAGTTCTTTCTTCTAAGCATAATCTCTCCAAAAATCTAGATGCAAAACCCTAACAAAGATCAAAGGTTGAAATATAAATAGAAAATAATTTTCAAATCCATAAAATAAAACTACATGTCCTTACCCATCCCAAAAACCCCAAAGAAAATCTTAAAAAATAAACCCCTTCATTACAATTAGATTTACTTTTATTACACAAGCACATGGGTTTACTTGTAGAAGTAAACCCCACATGCATAACATTTAAAAAAATGTATAAATTCTTGAAATTATATTTTTAGGGCCATTATTAGGAGTCCTTAATGGATAAAAATTAATTAATCCTATTTCAAAATCACACCAACATATTAGTATAGGTCTTCGGCCTTAAATGAGGATGTAATAAATGATTTTACTTGCTTTACACTCAATTTAAAAGTAATTAAAGGTTAAATTTATAATTTTGGATTCATTATTTGTATTTGGGGTTATCCCAACCTAATTTTAGTTTATAATATGTTTAATTATGGGTCCAAAAAGTTTGAATAAATTTCAAATACATAAATGAATAAGGAATAAGGTCAAAATAGTTAAACATGCAATAACTAGTTAGTAAAAATCACTTGAAACTAGTAAGTATAATTTTAAAATTCATAGAGGTTATAAAAAGGTGTTAAAGGGTTTAATTATGAATATTTATTTAATTCCATAAATAATTCCATCATAAATTCATTTTACTTCTACCACCTGCACACTCGAGACAAATATCAAATAGTCCTTGGAAAAATAACTAGTAGGTATAAATCAATGTAACATAATAAAATCATATAAATGAATAACGTAAGTCTCAATAAATTATATCAATTTTATTCATCCATATAAAACCATAATTATAAAATTTAAAAATATCCAAATAATAACAATACAAAATACATAACCATATATTTTACATAGGAAATAAGTATGTGAAATACCTAATCATTGTATAGGATCTAAAAGCTTATATAAAATTATCACTCTATTCCTAAAAACATACTATTATAATTCCTATGATATGAAAACACATGTAAATCATGAATTAAAAAATGAATCATATAAAAACTTATCACCCCATATCTCAATTATACAATCATAGTGTCTCAGATATGTAAGTAAAACACAAAAGATGGGAATCTGGCTTCATAATGAAAACCAAAAAAATATCAAGTATTACTTATAATTCATTTATAATGAGTAATAACATGTAACTAAAATTATTTTAAATTTTTTTTAAAACATTTCTATAATTCTTACTTTAGCTTAAAGACCAAACATTTATATTATGTATGTATCCAAGAAATCCAAAGAAAATAAGGTTAGAATCTCTTTGTTAGTAAAATGAACAAAACAAATTAAAAAAAACTATATTTACAATCCTATGATCTAGGGGGAGATAAATAACAAATCAAAACAAATACAACTAGAAGACAAATGAACACTTTTACCTTCCTTGTAAATTTGAAGAGCTTATTGGCATGGGTTGGGCTTGAGCTCAGAATGTGAGTAATGGTTCTTTGTTAATGATGATTTAGCTTCATCTCCCTTTGTCCACTTGGTATATTGCCTTAGAAATTGATATTTTTTTAATCTTATATAATAATAATTTATTATTGTAGCATTTCATAAAAAACCTTGTTATAAGTGAGTGTGAAGCCATGTATTTATAGGCTTCACACTAACCCCAACCTAGGTATAGTTTGGTTTAGGCTAATCCTAGGTCAATCTTGGGAGGCTAAATATAATAAGGTCATTAATTATGCATTTATGGTGGCATGGCTCAACATTTCTTATTTTTAAGGAATTTATGTTGATATTCTACCATTTTTGACTTTGAATATGATGGTGTCATCATGACCTCACTTTCACAGATATTTGTTGAATTTTAATTTTTGGAAATTGTATTTTCACTAATTCAACATGGAATATTGAATTTCTTAATTAATTTTAGTTATTATTTTTGTCATTTCAGTAATTATCTTAAGTGCCCCACTTAATAGGTTGAAAGTGTCAATTTGCTTGGTCACAACCTGACTAGAGATGAATACGTGGGAGGTTACTATTGCATATAGACTAATACCCCAAATAGGGATGAATTAACATGATTTTGGGTATAAATGTATGATTTTTAGATTAAATTAGGATATTTAGGTAATTTACATCATTTATTATAAATTAGTTTGATACATGATTTAGACATGGTTGTGGCCAAAACAGGTTATCTACATTTTACCCATGTTTGAGTAGGCATTGAAAGACACTGATGGAGTGAGATCTTCTAAAATAATGAAAAAATCATTAATGACTTAGTTAATTCCATAGAGGGTGATGGATGAGCCCTGGATGCCCCATCGAGGGATCAAGAAACAAATAATGTCATCAAATTGGCCCTTAAAAAGAGAAAAATAACATGGCCTAGTGGTAATGAGGGTAGAAATATTGATTTTCCCAAAGGCAGTTATAATTAGTGGCATAGTGATTTTCCCCACTAGAGCATATGGGTCAAGATAATGATTTACCCAAAGGTGGCTATAATCATTAGAATAGTTTAAATTCTCCAGTAGTGAAGATGTAATTAGTGAAGGTCTAAATAATTTTCCCCATTATGGAAAATCAACAAAGGGATCTTACGTAATGAATCCATAATCATGTATTAACAATAAGCTAGCATATTGGATAGTTATGAATTTGGGATACCTACTAGTACGGAGATGTATGTCCTAACTAGCATTGACTACTATTCATGTGTGATTTGGTTATTATGGCTTTGTACTTGTTTAGGAAAATGGCCATTGTGAACAAAAGGAAAATATCATGGAATCATTTTTTAAAATCCATTGGTCTAATTTTTTTATTTAACTTGTGACACTATGCATCATAGTTATAAACAACCATAATAATAACATGTATCTTAAGCATGGAAAACTTAATTTAAATGAAAGTATAAACAACTTAGGAATCATATATATGATCAATAAAATCCTAAGTGTAAATACAATTAAAATAAACTAAGTGTAGTAATGAATACAAATAGTGAAAACTCAAGTACAAGATATAGTAAATCAAGACTTAAGTGCAAACATAATGTACTAAACCTACAACAATCAAAACAAAGAAGGCACAATAAAAGGAGGTAGTCAACAATTAAAATAAACAAATCAAACAAACAAACAAATAAAGAAAAAAAACAAGCTAAGAAAAAGAAATGAAATACTAATGAAAGAAATAATGTTAGTCATAGACCAAAAGGAAAATTAAGTTAACAAAAAAATAAAGGCAAATAACATAAATATGTAAACTAAAGCACAATCAATAAACAATCAAGGTAAATCAAGAGCAATAAACAACCTACACTAAGGCATAATGAAGAAACAAGCAAGCTAAATCACAAGCAATAAAAAATTAAGTTAAAGCAAGAGCAATAGACAACCTAAACTAAGGCATAATGAATAAACAACTAATCTAAATCAAAAAATTAATCTAATTCAAACAATTAATCTAAATCAAATAATAAATTTAAATGAAATAACTAATCTAAATCAAATAATTGATCCAAATCAAATAATTAATCTAAATCAAATAGTTAATCTAAATCAAATAACTAATCTAAATAAAGCAATTAATCTAATGCCAATGAAAGAACTAACAACTAACCTAAAATAAATGAACAAATAACTAATCTAACTATTTTTGCATGTGTAATAGAAGTGTTATGATCAACACAAAGGTTTCCCCTAGGCTATAGGGAATAATGGCAAAGGTGAGATGATAAATTTTTCCCCTAATATATAGGGAACAACAACATTAGAACCATTAGGGGGAATAGAAGAATATGGAAGGAGTGGCTGAGTTGTTTCCAAATGCACTAAGAAATTGGATGATGCCTACATAGTCCCATGGACACAATGTCCAACATGGAATTTAGGCCAAATGTAGTTCTCCCAATATTTGGGATATAATAAAATTAATTATAATCAAGATAACTTGCTCATATAATAAAGTGGGAATGGGCCTGTAAAATGGTGAGAACATAAAACAAGAGGAGTTGATGCTCACGATTGTGATAATGTCAAGAACATGAATTAGTTAACTAAGAGAACATGTTTTAGGTTAAAAACACACTAAAATACAAGAAATGAGCACTCACAAATTAACTTGGTTCATAATGTTTACTATGTTTAAGGCTTAGAACAATAATAAGCTCACAAAATAGCGAGTGTAAATAACTCACAAAATGATGAGAGTGTGAGATGTTTATCACTTGTAAAATGGTGAGAATATAAATGAATCATAAAAAAGTGAGAGTATTTGGAGACAAAACTATAGGAATGAATGATCCAAGAGAAGGGTGAATGAAATCAATCACCAAAACTAGCCAAATTGAATCCAAATGTACTTGGCAAGTAGACATTGCCTATATAATCCCATGGACACAAAGTCTAACCTGAACTTTATGATGAATGTAGTTATCCCATAAATGGGATAAAACATGATCAAAAAATGAAATAGGTAAATGGAAATGATTATGAAGGGATGCAAGTGAATGATTTAGTTATACCTAACAATTAGGCGATGCACATCTTGAGTGGCATGGATACAATCTGAATGGCCTAATGTTGAAGGTTTGTTTATATTTTTTCTAGAATATATCCATGTTTTTGGGTTTTTATAAGCATTTCAATGCATAAAATGGTGAGATAATGGCTTAGGTTTCTTATTAAATGGTGAGAACATTTATTTAAATTACTCATAAAATAGTGAGAATGATGGAATAAGTGTGGTTGTGCTAACCTTAGAAAACATTGAGTGCTACCTACATAGTCTAAATGGAATTAAAGCCATTTTATTTCATCCTATAGTGAAGGATCTGACTAGGTAACAACAATTTCATAATGTAGGAAAATGGTAATGTCTAAAACAATAGAATAAGGGTATAGTAAGGTATGGTATAAAAATTTCTCCTAGGCTATAGGAAATAATTCCATATAGTGATCAAGGATCTTAAAAAGAATAAAGGATGGAATTCCCATGACCACTATCATACTGCCCTAAGATATCACCATTAAATGGAAGGCCTTTTTGAAATTTTCAAGCCTAAATCCTCTATTGTAGATGTATCAAAATTCAACCATTAAAGGTGAATGAAGTAATAATGGATCAGAACCAAGATCAAAAAGGTGATAGGGAAATGTAAACAAACTTCATCCAATAGGTAAGATAAGGGAGGAAGGATATATGGTATGATATAAGGAAAGTGATGTTATGGTACAACTTAAATGATCCTCATGGATAATAGCTTAGGTCTCTCAAGTTAAAAAATGTTTGAGATGTATAATGTTCCTTGGTTTATCAAGTTCATCTCCTTATGGCATAGCCAACCTATATGCTTTATATCCATAGTTAGCAACAATCACATATGGTCCTATCCAATTAGGCTCTTGAACTTGCCTTTTTTATTTTTCTTGGTAGTGGTGTTCTTATGGTTTTATTTGAGTACAAGATCACCAAGATCAAAATATTTGTGCTTCACACACATGTTATACTGACCACGTAACCAATTCTAATATGCTTGAAGGATATTCATGATGACCATGTATTTTTTATGCAATAATTCTAGATATTATATATGAGAGACTCTATAATCCTCATCATCAAGGATATGTTTCAATGAAATGCATAGATAAGGATATTCAACCTTGACAAAAAGAATGGCCTCAATGCCACAAACAAGGTAATATGGTGTGGCTCTTATTGGAGTGTGAAAATCAGTATGGTAGGCACAAAGGGTATAGAATATTTTCAAGTGCTAATCACAACCATCATCATTGATGATATTCCTAAGAATAGTGACAATGGTCTTGTTAGATGCCTCTACTTGGCCATTACCTAATGGGTAATATGTAGTGTAAAAATGTTGTGTAATGTTAAACTTGGCATAGAGTGTTTTGAAATATTTATTTTTAAAATAATTATCATTATCAAATATAATGTCTAATGGGATACCATAATGGTAAATGAGATGGTTGAAGATGAATTTAGAAATTTGCTTGCCTATCATGTCAGTGAGAGGAATGAATTCAACCCACTTAGTAAAGTATTTAGTGGTGGTAAGGATATGTTTACAGGTAGTTGAGGAAGTAAGGTTAATATTCCCTATGAGATAGAGTACCCACATTGAAAAATACCATGGCATAGTCATCATCTTGACTTTATGTGCTAGATCATGGATCAAATTAGCATTAATATGACATTTTTTACACCTTTTTACATAAGTAGCTACATATGCTTCCATGGTCAGTCAATAATAACTAGTACGTAAGATATTTTTAGAAAATATGGCCCCATTTGTGTGGGCCCCACAAACCCCTTCATTAACTTCACTTAATGCTAATCTAGATTATATTGAAGTTAAATAATTAAGCAGAGTTCCATCAAAGCTTGTACAGTAAACTGTAGGTATAATTAAGGTATAGTGAGAGGCTTGGTGTGTGAATACCTTTTGTTTCTTATGGGAAAGGTATAGTGTAATGAATTAGTCATGAAGTTAATTATATAGTTTAGATTACCAGGTAAAAATGGGACTAATAATATCATAGATCATTTTAATGACAAAGGGTTCATTAGTAGGTGCTAGAAGATGTTTGACAAGGAACTAATAGTATATTGCTTTGTCTATGATGTAGATTATATAACCAATTGTAGCCATGGCATCTACTATTTGGTTATTATCCCAAAGTATGTGTTCAAACTAGAGGTTAGCAATCTATTTCTTGAAAGTGTCCACGATGGCTTTATAAGGTACTAGTTTGTCATCTTTGGTCAAGAATTGGTTTGTAACCTAATTAATGATAAATTTTAAATCACAATAAACCAATATATGTTGAATTTTATATTGTACCATTAGATGAAGCCTCGTAATTAGTGTTCATACTTAACCATGTTATTGGTACAAGTAAATCTAATATGAAATGACTTAGAAATGAGGTCCCCCAATGGTGATATGAATAACAATCCTACTCCTGACCCATGCGATGTGAAAGAACCATTAAAATAAATTTTCCATTTCTACCCTTCAAGAGGTTCATATGCTATTGTCATGATAAACTCATGTAGAAATGCAAAAGTAAGTCATTGAATATCTAATATGGGAGATTACATAATTTGTTCTACAAGTACCTATCCCTTAATGCCCTTTTGGTTGACATATTCAATTTTAAACTCGCTTAGAAGCATGATACTTAGCCATGTGGCCTTTTTAAATTATTTTTGATAGGAGATGCTTGAGTGGATATAATTTGGTGATGACTATGATCTTATTGTTGAGCACGTAACGATGTAACTTTTGAGCTGTGAATACCATAGCTAAACAAGATTTCTCAATCAATATATAATTGTGTTCATACACTACTAGTGTATGTCTTAGATAGTAAACTACATGTTCTTTCTCATGCTCATCATGTTGATCTAAAAGTGACCCTATGGCATTTTCAATGGTAGATAGGTAAAGTAAGAATGGCTTTCTCAACATAGGTGGTAGAAGAATAAGTGAATTAGCCAACTATTCCTTCATGAGTTTAAAGCCCTTCTAGTAATTTGTGTTCCATGAAAAGGTATTTAATTTCTTCAATAAATTAGTGAATGGGTGACATTTATTGGCCAACTATGAAATTAATCATCTAATACACTATATGTTTCCCTACAAACTATATAGTTGCTTTAAAGTAGAAGGTGGAAGCATCTTTGTAATGGCCTTAACCTTGGTAGTATCAAATTTAATTCCTTGATGAGAGACAATAAATCCTAACATTTTTATTGAATTAACACCAAAGACACACTTTTTAGGGTTAAGTTGAACCTTGTACTCAAAAAGCCTTTCAAGTATTATCCATAGTATGGTTGGATAGTTTACACAAGTTTTAGATGTACCTAGTATGTCATCAACACAGTCTTCAATAATATCATGCAACATATCATGGAATATTATAATCATGGCCCTTTATTATGTTTCCCCTACATTATTTAGGCCAAAAGGCATGACCTAATAGTAAAACATTCCCCAAAGAATGGTGAATGTTATCTTGTGTTGTCTTCAAGTGAAATATTGATTTGGTTATATCCTAAAAATCCATCCATGAGGGAAAGCATTTCATACCCAGATATGGAATCAAAAATCATGTAATTTTTTGGTAGAGGAAATTCATCCTTTAGGTAGGCCTTGTTAATGTCTCATAAATTAGTGCATAATTTGATACTTTCTAGATTTTTGTTGAATAATAAATAGATCTAATACATCCTACATTTAAGATTTTTTCCAGTACATTCTTAACCAAGATGGTAATGTGAGGATGTATTTTTTTGAGTTTTTTCTTAACTAGCTTAGCATCTAAATGAATTACAAGATGATTTAGAACCAATGATGTATCCAAACCTAGAATATCAAAGTAAACCCATGCATAAATGTCTATGAACTCTATAAAAAGAGCTATAATAACTTCATTTTCCTCTTTAGTGAGGTACATGCCTATCTTTATCCACTTGGGATAATTTGGAGTTCTAATGCTGACTTCTGAAGTATCCTCTACAAAGAGAGTAGATCCCTCTTTTAGGATAGTCAGCAAAGATGTAAATTGGCTAGTAATGGCAAAGTCCTCTGGTCAAACTAGATCTTCAAGTTCCCACAAATAGGATGAATTATAATCTATTAATGGTGTCCAAATCCATTTATCAAACACTTTAGGACACTCTTGGATGATTTGATTAAAATCGTATTGCTCCTCAGTACTAAGTTTGAACCTAAATACAAGTTCACTATTGGTGGCCTCCTAAGATTCATTCGAGGAAGGGTGAACATCCCCTTCTAATGGAACATGAAATAGGTTTTCAAAAAGAGATTGGCCCTTTTAATTAATTTTTTCCATGGTCTAAAAGCACCTCAAATAGGTTTTCATTTTGGGACCTCAATGTTTTATTTTTTTGCTTTTGGCTAAGGGTGTTCACTTGCTTTTTAAAATAAAAAGAGGGATCCAATTTGATTGATATGATCTCCCAAAGGAACATTGTCTCTCAATCCCCTAAAATCATAAAAATACTCATCATTCTCAAACTCATCAAGAGGTAATATGGATTCTTATTAGTCCTAGTCTATGAGTTGAGGATGATAAAAGATAAGTGGGTAATGGTGGATTATTAGCATGATGGTACAAATGGTGTAAGGTTAAAATAGGTTAGTATTTGATAGGTATTCATATATATTATGATAAAACTTTGATTTGATATCATCATCATTGTTGCTAGTCATCAGTGTAAAAACATGAATAAGATAGGTGGGGTCAACCCTACATGGTTTAAATCCAATACCATGAGTTCCTTTATACTTTATTATAGAAATAATCTCAATATTACCTAATTGATTTTCCCCCAAGCCTATGCCTTAATAATCTTGGTTATCCATAATTTTGTTATGGATGGGATACTTTTTACTTTGGTAGTAATTAGCCAAATCATCATTGTACAACCAAGAATTATCTTCGATAAGCAGGTCTTGTTCTTGGCTAGTGGGTAACATGAAAATAATAGGAATTGGGATGTGAAGCTTTCCTTTTTATCACCATTCCATGAAAATTGACTTGGATCTGGGCCTTCTATAAGTCTTATCATTTTACCTAAGTTTGGCTATATGTAAGGTATCATGTGTAAATTATTTTTTTGGACCATTTTTTGAAATAGTAAAATGATTAGCAATTTTATTAAGAATTGTATATAAATTTGCTGAAATGATGTCAAGTTATATGCAATTAGACACCAATAATTAAAAAAGTATATCCTTGTCCTTATTTAGAGTAGGTTCTAGGCCAAAATGGTAATTATATCTCTCATACTCAACCTCTAAATTCTTGAAGTATTGATATGGATGTGAGTCTACATGAATAGTTAACTTTGTCCCAAAATAAGAAAACTTGATAAACTAGTGCAAGGTTGAAGGTATTTCATGGATTTCATGTATCCATGGTCTGCCTAAAACCAAATTATAAGATAAATCTAGATATAAGACATGGTAAAGTGTGTTATGGGTCAAAGGCCCAATGAAAACTAGAAAATATATTGTTCCTTATGAATCCATCTCTTCATTATCATAGTATTTAATGGTAATGGTCTCTAGTTGAAGGTCAACTATCAAATCTTGAATGCATGATTAAATATTAAGGCCCAATTTATTATCTATGAGGACATATTTAACTTTATTTTATGTTATGATGATTTTAATATACAAAGGGTTATTGTGGAGAGGGCCTAGGGATGACATATCACTTTGGTTAAATGTAAATTATTGTCTTAGGGTATGTGTACAACCAAATATTGAAATTTTTTTGGTGTAATGTCATTAGGTACTTGGGACTAGATCAGGTGTTCAGTAAAGATATTTTTGTGTATGGTATATGTTCGTAATAAATTTAGAATAGAGATTTGTGTGGAATTATTTTTTATTTTTTCCATGATATCATATGTTTTTTATTTTTCATTAGTAATTGGATTAATCCTAACCAATATGGGGGATTGAATGGGTTCATTGGTAGAGGGTGATTGTTGGCCTATAATGGTAGCTATAGTCTACCACATAGTAATTATGCAATATAGACTAGGTAAAGGACCATTATAATTATAATAATGACAAGGGCCAAGGATGATAATTATTGATTACCAATGTACTTGGTTTTAGTCATAGGCCAAAGGAGTATTACCAGTATCAGGATGCCGATAAGAATTACTAAAGATTGATCATTGGAAATTAGATATTAGCCTAGGGTTGATGGTAATTATGGATACATGACCACCTAAAATGAAACCTAAAACTATATTGTAGTCATATAAGAATACATGATAGGTTTTTTGGTTATTAGGGTCATTCTAACCTTAGTTTCATCCATTTTTGGTTGGTGTTATTATTGTTATTGTTATTATTATTACTACTATTTTTTATTGTTTTTTTTGTTGTTGTAGTGGAATTCATTATTGTTATTTCTAGTTGATATTTTTATTTTCTGGAAAAGGGTCTCAGTAAATACCCAGGTTTGGATTAGAAGTAGAAGCCTTATTAAACAACTAGAACTCTCTATTTCCCAACATATTCTTAATGAGGTGATTCAACTACACACACTAGCATATTTAATGACCATGAACATGATGGCATTATTATAACTCATGTTATTTATACCAATCAAGGTAAGGTGAACCTTCAATAATTTTCTTTGGAATAGTCCAAATAATCATATTAGTTGTAGCTAATTTGTGAAACATTACTTCAATGCTATCACCAAGGTCACTGAAGTCTCTAACAATGGGTCTTCTTCTTGGAATAATGGTATTCAAAGGTGAAGGTTGAGGTGCCTATATGCATGAAGGTAGTTGAATTTATGGAAATAATTGTGTTTATGGAATAGGTTGTATTTTAAAAATAATATACATTTATATAATAGGTTACATTTACAAAATAGGCTGAGTAAATGATGTTTACACCATTTAGACATGACACAACTCAATGAATATATTACTAACAACATTATTATTGTGGTTATATGCTTTAGGTTTTTCAAATTTATTAGTTTGTGCTAGTGTATAATCCTATTTTTGGATTGGGTTTAGGTTCTGACTTGAGCTTGGATTTTGGTTTTGGCTCTGGTTTGGTTTGGGGTATATAATTTGATCACCCCTTTGTTGATAAGGGCATTTTCAATTTTTATTCCTTTACTGATCATCTCTTCAAATATATGGGCACATTGTAGCTCTAAGTGATAATATATATCACTTTGTAAGTTACATGTGAATATTATGGCCAACTGCTTATCTAATAAGTTATGCATGAATTAGCTAGCAAGTGCCCTCCACCATTATAAATAACTTAAAAAACTTTCCCTAGGATTTTGTTATGCTTATAATAAATCCACCATAGTAATCTCATGATTAATAATATATGAGAAATGTTTAAACAAAAAATTTAACAAATCATCAAAATTAGGTATTAAGTTCTTGGGAAATTTAAGAATCCACTCTAAGGCTTGTCCATCTAAATTCCATAGGAAAAAGAGAAGAAGGTAAACATAATTAAATACCACTAACTGGAAATAAACATAAAACTCCTTAAAATGTTCCTTTAGGTCTCCTTTGCCTTTATACTTTTTGAACTTAGGTAGCTCAAATCCTAGAGGTAATGGTATCTTTATATAATCCATGTTAAATGGATTTGTGCATATTCCATGTCATTTAAATTTATTTCCCTACTTCATCATTTGAAGGGCCACAATTGCATCCTTTACCTATTATAGCTCTTGAGCTATAAAAGTGGAAGGTAGAGATGTATTTATTTGGGATTGGGTAGTTCCAAGTGGATTGTTCTAGCTAGGGTATAGTGAAGCTATGGTAGACTATTATGTATTCACCTAATTGGTTTCCCTACCAAAAAGACCTAAAATTTGGTTAAGAATGTATTTTGGGGGTGGTACTTATTGTTGGTATTCATTTGGATTAGTAATGTGGCTTTGATTTGGAAGGAACTATGGCTTATGTGGTGTTACTTGGTATTAAGGGATGGATTATAGTTGTTGGGTTAGAAACAAAACTTGATACTGACTAGTCAAACCTTGTATTATGGAGGGTATTTATTTTTGGCCAGATGCTTGTTGTTAAAATTGTTGCATGGTTGAAAATTTTTGGGAGTAAATTATTTATAGGGTGTAAGATACTAACTATTTAATAGGTACTTATTTCATATTTGGCACTTGGCATTAGTTGAATACTTATTGCCTACCAAGTATTTTTATTGTCTAACCATGAGATGTTATTGACTAATAATATTACATTTTTGTTTAGGACCTATTTGGGATGGAAAATTTACCACTTATGGTGGTGGTATGTTGTTTTTCATTGGCTATTGCATAATGTTTGTCACCACCTATTTGGGTGGATTAGTATTCACCACTTGTTGAGGTGGAGGATTGGTCTATGTTTAAATTTTTACCCTTGATGTGTGTTCAAGGAAGTGACTAGTTAAGGGTGAGTACTTGTGTTTTTTACTTGTGAATTTGACATTCCTTACCCCTATTAAAAACTACTCATAGTACTCATTATAACCTATTGTGAATTAGTCCTTTGAATATTCAACTATGTCTATTTTGGGTTGGGGTACACTTGAGTGTTACCCACCATGTTTTGAGAAAGGTCTTTAGTGTGTGCTATGGTTTGTTCTTAAATTATAGGAATATGAAACATGTCTATAACATTAATTATTTTAACAAATAGATCTATAGTTGGGTTTGCATTACCCAATGAGTTGGTATATATCCCTATGGAAGGAACTAACTCTATAAGTAGTGTATTAGAAATCATCATGGCATTTATATTTATATCCAATTTGAGGTATATTTGGTTTACCTACTACATTTGAATAATTTGACCCTTTTATTTTTGAAGCACAACTAACTCTAGGTTGTGTATTGGTAATAGATCCTAACTTTGGCTATATGAGGCTTGTTCAAATGTCCCAACTTGAGGCCTATTACTAGGCACATGCACCAAGCTAGGTGAATTATCATGAGGAAAGTATAAATTAAGCTTAGCATCTACCTCCACTACTCTAACAAGGATCTCATCCCTATTCTCTAAGAAGTGGTGATCAAATAAGAATGTATCATAAGTTGTGTTAGTTGGAAGAGTTACATAACATGGCATTTTGTATTGGGTCATATACTCATGTTCTTGACTTGGATATGAAGGTGTATTACAAAGATAGTGCACCAAAGGATATTGGCTTTGTTTGACATAATTAGTATCATATGTGGGATATGGATCCATTACATAATATACTTCCTCTTTTTAAGGCTTATGAATAACTGGATCACTTGTGACAACATAATCTTAATATGGATTATACATGGTCCCACTACATGTATATCAAGGCATTATTGAATCAAGTGTATCACAAAAGGTTGGTCTAATGTTTCAAATGTCTTGAAATTTAGTCTCTTAAAATATTGGTCTTTTTATACAAATGTCATGAAACTTGGTGTCTAAAAAGATTGGTCTTTTATTGTAAATGGTTAAAATTTGGTCTAGAAGATCTCTTCTTGAAAATTAACAATAATAACTTGGTCTAAATTATCACTAACACTTTAAGGTATCTTGAGCAAATGGTCAATGAAAGGTAAACTTGAATTTTGGTCTTGTAAAATATTCTAAACAAACTCTAATCTTAAAAATTGGCACATGATATTTGAACTAAGCAAAAAACAAAGGTCTAAAACCAGGCACATGAAATCAGTCTTCAAAACTAGGTCTTGAAATAAAATTTATCTAGGCAAAGTGAAATCAGTCTTGAAAAAAAAAATTAACTAGGTATTTGGAAACAAACTCAATCTAGGCATGTGAACTTGAAAAACTCTTAAGTCTAAATATCCTAATTTGAAACATACAACACACTTTGTCTAAAATAAAAACTTGGAATCTAGTCAAGATGTGTTAAAAGGAAACTTGGTCTCTAGGCAAAGGTCTTTAAAAATCAAACTAAAAATTGATCCAAGTTGCACAAATAAATATATAAAGGTGAATAAATCAAGCCCAAGTTGTAAACAAGACTCAATCATAAACCAATCATTTTTAGATTTGAAATTTAAAAGATGAATTTAAAATGAGATTTTGAAATACTTGGATGAACAAAGGTCTAGACTAAAACTAGCAACATAATAATGTCTTGTATAAAAAAAAGGCACAATTGGTCTTGGTATTAGTTTGAGCTAAGGTAAATGTATTGAATGATTTATATAACATATCACTTATTGGTGAAAAGTGGTATGTGTAACATGTGTTGGTTGGTTTGTTTTTATTTTAGTAAAGTGACTTTTAGACTCAAATAAAACACAAGTAAAATAAAAGGTTACAACTAAGTGTGCACTCCTATTTTAAAATTGACACAAGCTATGCATTGTATCCACCAAAGTTTCCATTGATATACTAGTCTCAAAAGGAATCAATTTTTAATCTAATAAATAAATATCACATGTAGGTATAGTTTTTAATCCCCCTATATCTCTCAAAAACTAGTGCATGGCAAGGAACTTAAAGTGCCAAAACAACTCAACCTTTGGCAGGATGTTCCATGATAACTAGGGTCAATTATGCTAAATTTTTTATTTGGCTTTTTAAATGGTCCATAAGTGCCTAGAAACACTTGGGCATAAATTCACATCAATTAAATTAAAAAAACCTATCTTATTATTCAAATGTCTTGTCCTTTTCATAACAAATTCATCTATGTATTGCTTAATGAATTTTGATGTCTGGTTGATTCATGTATTTGGGACCTATTAAGATTATCAACTAACTTCTTAGACATTATCTAATCTAATGGTTTTCCCAATTTATATACCCCATCAGAGAGAGGGGTTAGAATAGTTTTGGGAGAAGAAACCTAGGTCAAATTCCTCTTAAATAACTCAATCATTTCTAAGTCAATAAAGTCCCTAAAAATGAGAAGAGAGCATACACAACATTTCTTGGGGTGACTCTAACAAACAAGTAAAACAATTACATTTTTGGTCACCCAAGTTCCCTAATGGGGATAAGGGGAGAGCATACACACAAAAGTTATAATAAAAAAGAAACTACTCTAGAAATGAAACTAGTTAAGTGATTTTAAAAATGAAGAATAATAAAGTAAAGTACCCTTAGGATCACTAAATCTAGAGTGTTTGTTCTTTTTTATCACTAATTCAAATCATGATTGAAGTTTGAACCTTTGTGAAAACTTAAAAATGATGAAATTTAAAGTGTTTTTGTTCAAGTTTTAAACACCAAAATAAAATGTGAAATGGCCTTGATAGGATGTGAAAATTTCTTTTAATTTTCCTAATTACCTACAAAAAATGTTAGTGGATTGACTTGATTGACTTAGTTTACAATAAGAAGTTAAAAAATTTAAACTTTTGAAGTATTGCATCTTTGACATAGGGCAAAGTCATTGTTTACTCATCAGGGCTAAGTTATCAATTTCTTTAAAATAAACTAGACAAATAGAAATTTGGTGAAGTCACCGATTATAACCAATAAAGACACTATTTTTCTTGAAAATTTATGCAAATATAGAGGATGGTTACCTTAAAAAGTCACCATTCTTGGGGGATGAAGTTATTTTATTTGAATGAAGTCCTCATTTTTTTAGACAAGTATGGTCATAGGGCAAAGTCACTGATTATTATGGGTGAAGTTTTTATTTTGAAGCAAAGTCATCGATATAGACTGGGCAAGTCACTATTTTCTTGGAAAAACATAGAAAAATAGAATACATGAAATTTGGTGAAGTTTTTGATTAGTAGGGGCAAAGTAACTGATTAGAAGTCAGCAAATAAACATGGGATTTTTGAAGGAAAAAAATCTAAACTAAGGTCTAAAATGGTATTTTTTGAATTTCTCAGAGTGAGAAATTAATCCTACGATGATTTGTGGGTTGCATCAAGTCCCATTGGGCATGCCATTATGTATCTAAGGAATCCAAAAAAAATAAGTTTATATTCTCTTTGTTAGTAAAATGAACAAAATAAATCAAGCAAAGCTATATTTCCAAGCTTAGGATCTAGGAAAACTAAATAACAAAGCAAAAAAATACAACTAGAAGGCAAATGAGCACTTTTACCTTCCTTGAAAGTTTGAAGATCTTGTTGGCATGAGGTTAGGATTGAGCTTAGATTGTGAGCAATGGTTCTTTGTCAATGGTGCTCTAGCATCATCTTCCTTTGTCCACTTGGTCTATGACCTTGGCAATTGATCTTGTTTGAAGCTTCTATAGCATTAATTTAACATTATAACATTGCACAAAAAATCTTGTTAGAAGTGAGTGTGAAGCCTTATATTTATAAGTTTCACACTAACCCCAACCTAGGTGTAATTAGGTCTAGGCTAACCCTGGATCAACCTTGGTAGGCTAAATTCAATAAATAATATCATTAATTATTCATTTATGGAGGCATGGCTTAACATCTCTAATTTTTAAGTAATTTATGTTAATATTTTGCCATTTTTAACTTTGAGGATGATGATGTCATCATGATCTCACTTTCCCTGATAGTTGTTGAGTTTTAATTTTTGGAAATTATATTTTCACTAATTCAACATGGAATATTTAACTAAGCATTTAATTTTATTATCTTGCTTAATTAATTTTACTTAGTCTTTTTGTGATTTCATGAATTGGCTTAAGTGCCCCGCTTAATAGGTCAAAAGTTCTAGTTTGCTTTGTGTCACCCTAACTAGAGATGAATGTATGGGAAGTTATTATTGAATACAAGACACTACCCCAAATATGGATGCCTCAACATGATTCTGGGCACTAACATCTGATGTGCATATGAAATTGGGCTATTTGGATAATTTATAGGCTTAAATTACATCATTTGTTATAAATTAGTCTGATACATGGTTTAGACATGGTTATGGCCAAAATGAGGTGTCTAAAATTATATATATATATATATATATATATATATATATATATATATATATATATATATATAATACCTAGAACATAAATATTTTAATATTATATGATCCATATGACTTCCATTATATCTCATCAATGCCTGTATGATCTAAAAACTATAAATATGCATGTAATAATGCCTAAAATCTTCTATGATAAATAGATAAATGAGATGCACAAATAGAACAAAAATATTCCTTCCTATATAAAAACATCAAAATAAAATCATGCTTCAAAAATATATAGGAATAGTTGAAGAGAGTTTTCTTGGAGTGGAAGAATATCATCATTGATCAAATAAATGATCTTTCAACATGTGGTAAAAGATTAGACTACGCAAAAAAATATCTAATAATAATACTTATCCAAATGAGATAAGATCATATTAAATTACACATATAAAATTTTCAATTGGAAGAAGGATCCATGGACATATGGGAGATAAATCAAGGAATTGAAGAGTTAAGACTATTTAAAACATCATGGTACAAAATCATTATCATTGTCATCTCACCATGTGGTAGCATTTGTAAAATAAATAATTTTAAAAAACATTTTGTCTTTTTGGAAATTATTTTGAAAAGCAATAAAAAACTAAGATAATAAAAATTTATTACTTTTACATAAATTACCCCCACCTTTACAACTATTTTGTATCCCTTTAAATAATATTTTTAGTGGTTCAAATAGAATTGAAATTGGATCCCGGATGTAAAAACTTATATCCAAAAAATCAATTTACTTCATTATTAAATACTTTCCCATGAATGACCATAGCCATTTAAATTTTAAAATTTAGTCCTTTAATAAATATATCAACTTATCTCTTAATTATCATTTCAATGGCCCAAATCACATGAAAAATGGATCAGTGAATGTCACCTATTCAAACATAGTTCATGGGTCCCAAATATTTTATGGATGAAGACCCAAATCAGTTTATTGTTTAGGATTAAACTTAATTACATTCCTAATTAATCCATTAACACCTAAATCAAGGTTCAATTTCATATTTGACCTTGGCCTTGCTCATCAATCCATGAACACCCAAATCAGGCCTTAATTTCATGTTCGACCTTAGACTCTAGGATTAGCTCATTGAATATGCAACACCAAAATAAATGAAGTTATTATTCACCTATCCTTCATTTTCCTCCTCTTTTATCCTCATGGATCCATTAATGATCAACTATAAACCACATGGTACCTAAAATGTATGATTTATATACTTGTGAATTTTTTAATGAGCCCACATGCATTAACTTCCGTATATTTTAACAAATTTTTCATCCGTACCTTTATATTACATAGCATGATTTATTACATAAAAACCCATTGTATTAATCAAACATGATGTATGTGGGATTAAGTAGGCATACTTCTTAAGTGAGATATGGTTTTTACTAATTTTAAAGCTTTACACTCTTAACCTTTCCTTATTTTCTAGTGCTTCACTAAAATATTAACCAATTAAAAATAATCCCCTAGACACATTGAAAAAAATGCATGTGGTATTAATTTTTCATGCTTATTAAGTGGGACATTATTTTTATTAATTTTAAAACTTTACTCACTTAACCTTTCCTCACTATTCAATACTTCACTAAAATATTAACCATTTACAAAAAAAGACCTAGAGATTAGTGAAACGTTTGTTAGTTACACAACCTAATATCTATTCAATAGTTATTTTATAAATAATTAAATATTTAAACCAACCAAACTAATCATATGTCATAAATGTTTGATAAAGTCCCATTTAATCATGATAACAAATTATCTTTTGTAATGTCTTGTGTGGAATAATTCTTAGTTTTATCATGACCTTCCCACTCATATTGTATGGATTGAATCCAAAAGAGTGTGAACCAAATATTGGGTTATCTAAGGAAAAATACTCCATACAAGGATCTAGATTAATTTGTGTGAATGTGCAAAATAAATATTGAATAATATGAGAATCAAAAGCAATATAACTAGAACTATATATTTATTATTTATTTGTGTGTTTTGTATATGGCATATTATTGAGAAATAATCATGGTTTGACATATATATTTTGTATACTTTACATGTGTTACATACCTTAGGTATTTTATAACCAAGAGCATTAATTAGGGTCTGGAATATTACCCCAATTTGGGATTTTGGGGGCTAGTGATCTCACCGTCAGAAAAAATTTGGTAACAAAGTCATTTTTTATCCCATTGATATATTTAACTATAGTAATAATATGGGTGGTTTTATGACCCATAGTTTTATGTGGAACAATTTTGGGTTGTATTATTGGCCCATGGTTTTGGTACCCATCATATTGTAGTATTGCTCAAGCAATTACCTATTAATGTTCCTATATATACTCGCACATGCAATAGGGGAAAATCAATAGTGAGAAGTATATTATTTTATTGTAAGATGGTTAAATTAATACAATAGTAAAGGAGATTATTATGGTGAGTTTTTTCTTGTAAAGTTTTTATTGATGCCTAAAAGTGTATCATAGGGTTTACAGAGTGTTGAAAACACTCTTCTCATTTTTAAATTCAAAGAATCCATTTCATGAGTAGATGGTTGTGATATTATTGATATCTTTGGTGGAATAGCGACAAAGCAAATGAACTATTTCAAAATATATATATTGTAAATATTTGGTTGTTGGGAGAAACCATGGCCTAATATCTTTCTTATGAAAGATGAAGATGATCTAAACTATGTACATTGAATTATGATTAGAACCTAAGTCTAAAGTCTAAGCTAACATGAATATTTATAATGAAAGTTAAACTAAAGTGAGTTGATCAAAAAATGGAAAAAAGAAAGGGTAGGGCAGAAAGAAGGTGTTCCAATTTTTAATCCAGACATTATGATAGAGCTTAAATTTCATCAAGACATGTACTAAACCAATATATGACATGAAATTTTAAACACACAGATCCTATCATATATCAGGCAAATGTCTGAGGAAAAGTGAAATAATGCAAATAAGAATTCAAGTTCACTTTATAGATTTACTTCCACTCACAAATTGCATTAGCACATCTCTAAAGAAAGAATGGAAAATTAAATGAACTTAAAATCCCCCAATCAACCTAGCTTAAGCACAAATTGACAACTCTACATTCATATGAACACATTAAGAATCCATAAAAATAATTCAAATCTAGACATCCAAATAGATAATTGAGAGAGAAGCCATAATAAAAAACACACAAATAAATACTAGACAATATTTTCAAAATTCTTTGTTTGTATTAATTGCTCAAAGTTTACACAATTTTTGCTCAAAAAGCTCCCTGCCCCTTTACAAATGACAATACCCCTTTTATAGTTGACTAAGGAGGTATGTCAATTAATCATGTCAAATGATAATTTTAAAAGTGTTTAGGACAACTATCCTTCTACAATGTTCTATAATTAATGATACTTTCTAAAGGACTAACCTATAATCAATTCACTTTACAAGATTACACATGCTTTTACAAAGGGAGCATTCCCTTTTCAAAATAATATACATGTCAAGTTGAAAAAGTAATATACTTTAAGTCAACAAATTTGACTTTGAGACTATTTTGTTGTTTCATTCCTTTGTCTCTATTGTAGGATCTTCATTATATAGTATTGTTCATCAATTAGCTTGAGGTTGATAATGGGTTTCATGAAAATCTCATTTTCTTGATCATTCAGGTCTTTGATGTCCTTATTTGCCCTATTCAATGCTTCCTTGATGATCCTATCATATTTCATCTTCTCTTCAACTAATAAAATCATTTCCATGATCCTTTTTATCTACCCTATTCTTACCTTGGCTTTTATTCCTTACCTTCTTCATGAACTGAGTAGCTATATGTTTGAACTCCTCATCAGTGATCAAGCCAATAAGAATGAGTGAAGTAGGATCCTTTATAAAAATCCTAAGTATGTACACCATTATGTTTTATAGCCATTATATATAATTAGATATATCTCCCATGCCCATAAACCATTTACTTAATGGCTTGATCTTATCTACCAATATTTCCATAACCATATTCAAATGGGCTAGGCTGATTGTTCTAAATTTAGGAATTTGATCCTCTATCAAAAAATTGATCAAATCCTTCACCTTGTGGCTTAAATCCTACCATTGGAAAACTTTTCATATATTAAAGTACCATGTTTATTTACTAAGTCCTACTTAGACTTTATTACTTCAAAGAGCTGAATAAGTCATACATGGTTGTTTCAAACTACTTGACTATGTCTCCTAGTGCTGACAAGATACATTATTCTTCTAAATACTTGTTCTTCTATTTTAGGCCCTTGATAATAACCTATGTCTATTCTAAATTTTTTTAGACCAATTCAAGAACATATTCCTCAAAAATAGGATCTTCACCAAGCCTTTGTCTTTGCTTCTAAGTCAAACCAATCAATGGCTCCACTTTTTGATACATAATTTCTTCACCTCCTATCATGACCCTTTTCTCTGTCACTCTCTACAAGCCAATAGTTGTTAGATCAAACTTTAATCCAACTATATATTGGTTCACATGTGGGATAGGGACCTTCATTTGTGATGGATTTATTGAATCACTTGGTATAGCCAGTCTCCTTGCTTCCTCTTCCTGTAGAGCAATGATCCATGGCTTAAGCTCTTGATGCACAATAAAGTTAATAGATTTCATCATATCCTAAATATGATGTATAGTAGGCACTCTCTCTAATATAGGTTCATACAAGAACCATTATAGAATAAGTGGGCCATACAGTATGTTTTCTTCATTAAACATATTGACTTCACTTAAAGTAATGATAGTCACTTTAGGTCTCTTTGTCTTTATGACAATGGATGTCTCAACTTTCCTTTTTGGAGGATTAACAACCACCAAATATAATACTTTTTATTTTCCCTTATCTTCTTTGTCTTCCTCAACCTTTATCTCTTCATCATCTGACTCTATGTCATATGTCATGGACAACATCTTTAATGCATCCTCAATAGTATCATAGGATCAAGGGCTATCATATGAACCTTCTATAAAGGTAGATCATGTTCTATTGTCTTGGATGATTCAAGGATTGATGAGCTTGAGGGAATTTCATCTATACTTTTCACCTCAAGCCTATGTTATATTTGTTTCTCAGCTTATACATTGACTTATGGAGGTCTAGAAGTTTCACCATTGATCAAATAATATTACCTAGGTCTCAATTTTCATCTATCATCCATTTTTTTATTTCTCTCTTGTCTTGACTCATGACTCAAGTTTTTTTCCTTCAACCTTCTGGTGACTTTGAAGTAAGTATATTCCTTGGTGTATATAGGATCAAAGGCACTAGGCTCATGTTCATAGGTCACATTTATCATCCCTTTGTGTTTTAAATGTTCCTTAACCTTTCTATAGGGGTCCCACTATCTAAGTTCATCAATCTATAGATTGAAATATGATTATGCTTTCATGTTACCTCAATATGATCCTATTATCTAAAATTTGTCTTGTCAATAGTCATAGGGAGGTTGTGAAGGATTCCCTTCCTTTTATTTTTTCAAAGACCATCAACACCATGGAATAATTAGTAGGCTTCCTCTTGCTCAACCAGCTTATCAAGAACATGGATAGGTAGTTTGAGATGATAATTTTGAGTTCCCTAAACCTTAATGACTATACAATTTGGATATAACCATATATCTCCCATAGCTTTTATATATTTATTGATTAGAGGGCTTACTCTCTCCATGGAAATTCTAGTTTTGGCCTATATAATCACATATGAACTAAATATGATCTATGTATTTAAAGATATGTAACTTTGAATAGTATTATGAAATAGTTTAGGTTCTACTTGGAGATCATTCCCTTTGATTGGGAATATTTATTGTTGCACATAGGGCATCTAAGAGGTAAGACATCATGTAAAACTGAGTTTTCTTCTTATGCCTAATTACATATATTTGTCTACTTAATGAGATACTGATTATCTCACCCAACGGATGGAAAATTAACTTTTCAACAATAAAGTAGACCATGGGCATCCAAACTAGGTCTACATATGTAGTAGTTGCATTTTCACACAACTTGTTCATCATTTTCATTATCATCCTAACCCTTAGTCTAAACTAACTAATAGGAATGTTATTATTAAGGTGTGAAAATATTTGGCTCCCAAAATCAAGCCACATGGCAATGGTATCCATCAAATTGCATTATTTAGCCTAAGAATTAATAGAGGCTAGGTTAATTTTGGGTTTGGGTAATTTATAATAGGACTCAAATGCAATAGCAAAAATATAAGCCACTTTCCTATGATTATGTTCATTAATTATCATTCCCTTATCTATCTTAGCTTCCCTAAAAATGGGAGAAATAATATCAATGTAATGGAGTACCTCTAGTTTCATTGTTTTATTATGTAGACCAGTCATCTGGATTCATACAATGTTGTCATATAGTCTCTTGGCAAAGAGATTCTTCTCTTCTTCCCTGGTAATTCTTGGTTGGTTCTCAATGTTCCAAAACAATTTAGACCGATTTTTATCTCATGTGTTTAAAGCAGTGGCAACAAACTTGATGTCTTTAAACACATTTCCCTCAACATATCTTGTCAAATATAGCTCCACATCTTCCTTTGAAATGTGATTTTGGGTCACCATTTATTGAATTATGCAATTGTAGATAGTAATCTATCTTTTTTAGCTCGATTACAATGAATACAAAGATAATTGGGATAATCCATACACTCTAGGGTTTTTTATAGGATTGTATAGAGATTCAATGGTGGAAATCAATTTCTAATTATGAGCTTCATGACTTAGATTTTTCATTTAGATTGTACATTTATACCTTTCATGTGATGGGTTCCATAATATCTCCCAATTTGATGTGTTCTACCTATGTGGCATCACCAATCACACTATTCTTTTATTTTAAAAATGACCATTTGTCATTTTTGGACATGTGTCACCTTTGCATGTAATCTTGAGTATCAATCAATTTACACAATTAATCCCCTAAAAGTCTTCCCAACCTTGCCTCTATTGTGGGTCATTGATCTTCCATCTAAGTTTTTGAGAGTGCACCACTTGGTAGGTGAGCTCTCTATATACCTTGAAAACACACTCCATTTCTTAACACCATTGTTCCATATGACATATTCGCATTCTATCTAGGACATTAACTTCTTGACCTTCTCTACACCATTGATCTTAATTTAGGAGCTTGAATGTTATTCATCAATCTTTATCAAATTCATCATGATTGTGATGCATATCACCACCAAGTTTAATCTAGGCCATTTGAAAATTCTAACTTTGTTTGCACCATCAATATTATGGATGCATGATTGACCATAGACTATTGATCTTCTTGATCATTTAACTTATTGACCCACACTCACCATTAGATCTATTGCCGCTTTACCAAGATCTTTCCACTTGTCCCTCTCACGTTTCTTCATAGGAATTTTGATGTTTTAGTTCCTCTCTCATTTTTAGATCTTCATCACATGAAAAAATTCTCATCATCAATTAATATTTTGGACTTGTTGACTTTAATATTTACCCACAAGTCATTGATCTTTTCTTTTAGCTCCAATCTCTTGACACTTGGCATCTTTGGGTTTAATTAGAACCTGTGGACATAAAATTAAAGACATAAGCTCTCAATAAATATGTATAAACTTAGTATTAAATTTTAAATGAAGGTATTAACTATATTAATAAATATAATTAGGACTTAGGATAAATTTTTGAACTAGGTATAAAATGCAAAAATGTTTCCATGTAAATATGATCTTGCATAAATTTGAATCTATTTCAAAGGAACTTAGGCTAACACAATTAGGCTAAGGTTTTTTAACATTATTTAGACATATATTTAATTAATAAATTGTGACCAAATTTTAATACATAAGAATCAATTGAGATCATATTATTTAACTAAGGGTTAATTTGGCATTTAAAGCACAAAACCGTGAACAATGATTATTTGAATAGGACTCCATTAAACCTGCAACATCGAGACACAAAAGTCAACATGAGTAATATTAAGTGACGTCAAATGAAAAATTGAATGCTAACATGTCAAATAGAAGCTAAAGAAAAATAATGAGATTTAATATTGCAATTTTGATAAATTTGAATGTTAATTTATAACATAATTTGCAAAAATGAACAAGGGTCCTAATAAAAAATATGGGTATGTTGACCTTAACAGGTTTCCCAAGTGAAATATTTTGTGTTGTGTAATATCATGTGTGTGAAATTTATTTTATTCAATCTTAATCATAAATATTATGTTAGTATTATTTATCTTGTATTGGTTTATCTATAATTTTATTTTCATTTAGTATCAAAGCTAGGTTTTAGATTTTTTTGTGAAGATTTAGAGTTTCATTTATCATGATAAATTATTTCATGAGTGGGAGATCAATGCATGAAAATATTTTTTTTAATAATAATTTAAGTAATCAAAAGGATATAAATTGAAAAATTCAATGGTAAAAATTTGAAGTTGTGGAAGCTCAAGATGGAATATCTTCTTATGGACAAATATTAGTGGGTTATTGCATTAAGAGTGTAACCTATTGTGAATGTAGAATATTGGAAAAAAATAGATATAAAGGCAAAGAATTAAATTAGATTGTGTCTATCACATTCCATTTTATTGAATGTGTCAACAAATAAAACCTCTAAGGAACTATGGGATAAGTTGGGGAATTTATACCAAAAAAGTCTCTATTGAACAAAATACTTCTCCAAAAGAATTTGTATTTATTGAGAATGAATGATGGTGACTATGTAGTTTAATATCTGAATGTTTAAGAGATTGTGGTTAGCTACTTTATGTTGAAATTAAATATACAAAGAAGAAAAGTGTATTAATTTTATTTCGTATTTTCTTATATTTTGGGATAATTTAGTTATGGCAATAACTACAACTATGTTGACATTAAAAATTTACAACCTAATAGGAGCCTTATTATTATAATAAATGAAGAAAAATACATTTAGGATTATCAATTAAAGGATTCCTTGATTGTGAGAGGGTTTTCAAAAGAGATAAATAAAATTAGGTATAGATAGTCATATTTCAAAGGTAAATCAAGACTACAACAAAGGATAAGAGAAAATGTTGGTAAAATGGTAAAATGGGTCATTTTAAGAAAGACTTGTTATAACAGAAAATTTCACCCTTATGAGAGGGTTATTTAGGATCTCTCACTCCTAGATACAAAATGGGATCAACCCCAAGCTATGGGTATCCTGTAATGGGTTTATATCTCTAAAGAAGGCTAGTTCCTCTTGGTAGATCACCTAAACTACTGATTTTGCTTGGAAAAGATATATAAGGGTTGCAAAGGATGACTAAAAACATAAAACAAGGTGATGCACCAAACTGAAAGACACTCCAAATTGCAAGAAACTAACACTAAGGAAGCTCAAAAATAACCCTCACTCACACAATATCTCAAACTTGTTATTTTGCATCAATATTTCCAAAAATAGGCCCATTAGACAAGAGATGAAGCATGGAAGAGTATAAAACTCACACTATACCTTCTCAGTGACCAAAAAATCATAAGTTCAAATATAAAAACATTTTGAAATACCTAAAAAAAGACAATAAAGAAGGTCAATTACCAAGGAATAATACCTCCCCACAAATCAATCATGCACAAGCTGACTGGAGCACTAGATGTAGGAAAAGAGATAGGTAAAATAAGTTATCTTATTATTTCAAAAGTCTATTTTTACAAATTTTGATCGGGTTTTGCCTTGTAAAATGAGAGTATATCTTTACAAAATGGAGAAGAAAAGGGATATATAGGAGAAAAGTAAGGGAGAGGAGAAAAAATCTCTTAGAATTTAATAATTATAACTCAACCACCTTCTATGGAGTTTTAACAACCTTAAAATTACTTAAGCATTGATCCTCTTTCCAAAGTCAAAAGGGTCTTCAAAATTTCCCATTGACCTAAAAAGGAATTAGAGGAAAAATATTCTTTGAGGAAGATGATGTCACACTCCACTAACTTTGAGAAAAGTATTAAAAGATCTATAATCCTTATTGAATGCTCCAGTTTACTCTTCAACTCCCCAAACTCCTCCACTTGAATTCTATGCCCCATTCCACTTGGCTTCTAGAAGATACTTAGAAACATGGTTAGTGATCTTGGCATTTGATGCTTGCACTAGCCTTGAAGGCTAAATTTGAGTGTTTACTTTTTGATGTTTCTTTTTTTTCCACTGATATTTTCTACTCTAACTTGTAAAAAACACCATGTAACCTACAAATCTCTTAGACTCCATTGATGGAGGTCTTCAAGATCAAGCCACATTCAACTAGTTATTTTAGAACCTGGTCCCAAGGCCATTTATCACCATGAGAGCCACTTTTGGACATGTATAAGGATTATAGGCATCCATAAAATTCCTATGAGGGAGAAAACAAAGTTTTGTGCCACCTTTAAGACCTGTAATAATGGTGGAAATATCCATTAAACCTACAACCATTCATAAATTATTAGAAAACTTGAGTTTTAGACATTTTAGCTCAACAAATCACCATTTAAACCCTTATTAAGGGCTTCAAGTGCCATATAATGGTTATTCAGGTCCCATTACATCTTTTTCATGCACTTATACCATTTCATTCTTTGGAAACATGCAAAAATGGGCATTTTTAGGCCATTTTGGGCCTCTTAAGTACCCACACATACTAATTTATCATTAAAAATAGTTTAAAATTATATTTATATAGTACCCTACATGTTACAAGTAATTTACAAGTGATTATAGGTAATTTCATGGGCCTATGAGCTCAAACACACAAAACTAGTGAAAACAAGGTCTTTGGCAGTTTAGACAGGCTTACCTTCTTAAGGATCATTCATAAAATATATAACTCCATTAAAAAAATTATTTACATGAATGTTTATTCCATATACACCTTCAAATATCTTGATAATTTTGGGTTCCCATGTGGAAGGTGTGCAAACATATGTACATAAAACATTTGCTTATGGGGTTCTACATGCATTTTGGCCCTGATTATAGTATTAATGATATTTCATAAACCTAAACCCATAAATAAACCTTAATAATTAATATATTTAAATTATATATTTTTATTCAAAACATACTAAAATAATTTCTCCCAACTCCTTATATAGTGAAAGATATGAGCATTTGAATAGGGGGCTTGAACTGGGTGTGTGGATTCAATAGTTTGAAACAAATCTTAAAGACCAAAAAGACTTATAAATTTACTTTGATTTTCTTTAAAAATACTTTTAGTACCTATAAAATCTCTTTATACATCTTCATTGAGTCATCTTTCTTGATAGGGTCTAAATGTGCCTCAAAGTGATATAGGCCTTTTAGGCCTAAAACAACCTTTTAGGTCTAAATAGCCAAATATGAGTATTGTATGTATGAATTACTTTTAGGTTAGTTTAGGGGGGAAAATAAATATTGAAAAAAATTCTTCTCAACTATTTCTATCCTCTGTGACTTTCTTTTATTTCCTAAGCTCTGCTTTATCTTGATGGTCTCTTAAGACTGCCTATAAGAATGACTGTGAGTTTGTGTAAAATAAAGTTCTATAAGTACTTCCTCCTTCATGAATATATTTCAAGGAATTTTAAACTCCTAAAACATGTTCTTATATTGATAATTTTTCTTTAGTCTAAGCCTCAAAGTCATGAAACATAGCTTGTGTGACCCTTAGTGTTGAATTTAGTGACTTTCCTCTACTAACCTGAGTTATTCTTCTCTATGATATGTTTACCTGACACTCTCATGTTATTTTTAGCTTAAAATATATATTTGATGTCCTGAATCACTTCTCAACCTACATGAATGTCACCAAAATAGTGCATAAGCTTGTCTTGGCTCTCTTTTCCTAAACCTACCCTCAAGGGCATTTAACTTGAAACCTTGAATGTGATAAAATCCACAAAGAATATTAAGTTACCAAAATCATATTTCACCATTTTAAATCTCCTCAATTAATCTTAAACTCTCTATTGGCACTCAAACCTTTTAAAAACATCATTTGGTCTCCAATGACTACGTTCTTGACTTGGGTTTGTTTGTGATAGAACAATGAGTACTTGCACCATTGGTATGAACTTTAGGATGGCATGGGAAGCTTTAATGATTTATTAATACTATTTTTACCAAATTTTAAGTTTATATTAGACTTATATATTCTCCAAAAACCTCAAAATCTATTAAAATTGCCTATTATACATTGACTTTGTTATGACCATAGATGTAGGTGGTCATTTCATGTCATCCTTGGAGTGAAAACTTGTTTAGGATAACCATCCTCATGCCTTTACCTTATTCAAATCTTCATTGTCCTAATAAAACCTCCATTTTATCATGGAAACCTACCATAAACTACTCTAATCCATCTTACTTTGCAATCTTAGAAATAGGCTTGTATTGGCAAGGTTGTAAGTGATCATTCCATGAGGTGAAAGAGACTATGTTATTATGTGATTGAACTTCATGTCTTACTATAACTACTTACATCACCATTCCAAGTGATATCAAACCTAGGAAACAATATTAATGCACTTAAATACATAGAAATTGTCCTTATTTATAGTTTTGAAATGATTCAAGTTTGCACACTTTAAAAACCTTAAAAAACCCTATTGTAGTTATTGATTTACATGGAAATGTATCCTATTTTGAGTTTTATCCTTACAATGGTTGTATTTGAGACAAATTTGAATATTCAATCTTTACTACATTTTCACCTCCATATTCATTAATCCACCCTTTTTAAACTAGACCTTTCTCCATTATAAGCTTGATTGTGCATCAAAATTAGGTCTTTATACGAACTTTTGCAGAGTTTTAGGTCTTGAACTTGATATAAATTGACCACCAAGCTCACTAAAATGATAGCATCTTGTTTTAATATCTTAATTATTTAAAATATCCCTTTAAACAACTAAATCTCTCCTTTTTGAATCTCTTAATCTCACCTCTTGCTAGCATGGTTGTACGTAGAGATTCCTTTGTTACTTGTACGGACTGAGAATGGGTAGGAGGTTGATATCAAGAGGCAAAAGTTAATCAAAGACTCTCATTGAATCTATATATTCTACATATTTCTTGGATAACCCCAAATATCCATAATATCTTTGAATATTAAGGATAAAAAGGAAAATTCCATTACCTTAAACAACTCAAATTTACCTTAAATTCTACTAAAATGAGACTTATAATGCTTATGAATGGAATTAGTGATCTTTAAAATGTATTTCCCTTCATGATTTCCATGAAATATTATTGGGTGGTTTATTTTATATGAATTTTATTTATTTGGACCCTTTTTTATCCCTTAAAATAAATCCATTAGTTTCCCAAATTTTTCTTGATCATGACTATCGTAGGTGGAGATTTGGAAACTTGGAGTAGGCCTAGTCATCTAATTGAGAAGATTCTTCATATACTATAGTGTCATCTTGGTTTTATCTATTAATCCATCCAATTCATCTTATTTTAACCCTATTTAGGATTTACAACCTCCCAAAACATTCTCAAGTGGTCAAATATTTAATTTTCACTTCTAGACCTAAGTATGCCTAATTAGGCCTAATAGACCTAATTAAGCTTACTAGGATTTTATCCACTTTCCTAGTTATTTATTTGTGACTTGGAAATAATTAAATATACATTAACATAAATTTATGTCTAGATCCTCTAAAATAACTTTAATTAGTCACTTAGTTTCTCACTCCAAGGTGTGAGTAGTCAAGTGAGAATTCTTGACACGCTTCCTTGGCAGACCTGTAATCTACTCATTTATCTATCCTAAAGTATATTATATGATTAAAAATAATTTTAAAACTTAAATGACACAAAAATGTACCTTCATGTCAAATTTTAATTCATTTAATTGAATATAACTCAAAAAATGTATCTTTTGGGGTTGCCTCAACTTGCCTTGTCAAATTTATGAGCATGTGTATGTCTGAGGTTTTCCATTTTATCAAGTTTTATGAGGTAAAAATACCTATTTAATTTTTAATTATTACCCATAGGGACCCCAAAAACTATTTTAATCATTTTTTGGAAATTTTCAAATGATAAAAACATCTAGGATGACCAATTTGGACCTACTACACACTTAGAAAATGAGAATCAAGAAACCTAGGAAGAGATAAATAGGTATATATTGAGATTTATGAGGTATAAATACCTAATTATTTTTTAATTTTAACCTTTAATATCTCTAAAAAATATTAAAAATATTAAATTTTATAATATAACTCCTAAAATGCCTCAAAAATGCTTTTTCTTACTATCTACATTTGTCTGCCAAAATCTTAAATTTTGCAAATTTGCACTTATCTTAATTTTGAATTGAAATTATAAATTTTATCACTATAAATAGGTTTTTTAATAATTAAAAATACCCTTAAATTCCTAAAAAACACTCATATTATGTTTAAACCATCTGTCATACCTTATATCCCTCCAAGAAGCTTGCCTAGCTCCATGTTGACTGTCAACAAACAAACATATGATTGTAATAAAAAATAGATGATTACACTATTATTTTAACATAAAAAATATTATTTAAAATTATATACACTAATTAACATCATTTTTACCAAGTTTCATATTTAGATATCACCTATAGAGACCTTAAAACTCATTTTTCTTAAAACTAGCTAGTGGGTTGCCTTAGTGAATGACTTAGAGAGTGCCTCAGGTCTGTGACAAAACAACAGATGATTCCCTTGTTATCTAGTCCAAAAATATGTCATTAAAACCTAACATAGGTCATAATTACCCTCTATACCAAAATTTGAGGTTATATCACCTCTATAGCATATTCAACCCTTTAATTTCTCCAAACTAGCCCTGAAGCTTAGGACTGTGTGTACGGATTGAGACAGTCCAAGCATGTCATATGAAGTGTATTCCTTAGAGGGAGTTCATGTTGTTAATTGTATATATAAATCCATATTATAATTACCTTAAAATTACTTAAACCATACTTATAACCTTTAAAGAGACCTCTTTAGCACATTGAAACTAAGTTTGCCCTTCAAATAGGCTTGAAGATGTTTTTAGAAGGTCTTGACATGCCAAGATGGCTTAATATATCCTTCAGTGATCCTACCATATTAAAATATTATAGTAACCTATTCAAATCTTCCAATTATATTCAAAACATCTTTTATATCTCTATCAACACCTTATCTTAAAAAATGGATGATCCTCATATAGGCCTAATTGTATATAGAATTTGATCCTTGTGCAAATTGATAGAGTTTTAGGTACTTAATATTGATATCAAGAGACTTAAAAATAAACTCTAATTCTCTTACCCTTGATTTAATTTATTTTTTATCTCGACCTTCCCTCAAACACCCAAACTTATCCTTGAAGGATAACCTTGGTCTCACCTCTCTATAGTATGGCTATATGTGTTTTTTTAGGTGTTTGAGACTACAATCTTATAGTAAGGAGTATTTTAAAGATATCCCTAAGTACTTAACCTTATTAAAAAGGTTAACCTACTCCTATAAACCCTGAGATCTCATGAGAACAATCTTTAATTTCACTTGTTAGTGTCAAACCATGATGGTTGTAGGTTAACACTTTGCCTTGTATGGACTAAGGAGAAGTAAGAGGTTGTCATAAAGACAAAATATGTCTTGATACCTTGATTGACCCTTTATGACATATCATTAACTTGAGGAAGCATAAAATCACCATAAGGAGGTTTGAATAACCATGGAATCAAGACACATCCAATTACCTTAAACAACTCAAAAATACCTTAATATCTATTAATAAGGATTTTACAAGAAAAGATTTACATGATTGAATATCTCTATTATTATTTGGTAATTTGAAATTTATGATGATCTCATCACTTGGTGATCATGAATTTCACTTAAATGAACTCTTAAAACCACTCACTACCTCTCTTCATTCTAAGATAGGGCTAAGACTGTTATAAGTAGTCATTTCCCTCTATAATTTTCACCATCATCCCATCTAATAGAACTTATATGAGAATATTTTACTTGATTTATCCATATAGTGTCCACTTGATGCTTTGGGTAAGGAATGGATTTAAATGGGTATTCTTGAAACTTGAGTTGGCTCATGAAACAAATCATTTCCTCCTCAAACCTATGTAACTCCTTATTTGTTGTAGGTGAACATTAGCTATTGAGCAAAATGTCTCCTTGAAAAACTTTCAAAAGCTTGTTGACTATATATTTTACACATAGTTTTCAATTGATGCTTTGGATAAGGTAGATATGTCAAACTTATGCTCTTATTGTTCACACACACTAATCATTAGTCTCCATGATCATACCATAGGCCTGATTAGTACATTCATTGTAAAATAGACTTTCTTTGGGTCTTTTGATCCTTATGAGTGTCATTTACCATCTCAAGAGATATAAAGAGTGAAATTAATCTTAAACAAATCTCTCAAAAAAAATTCACTCCTTCCTTCATGTCACTTATCATGACACTCTTCTTATCTTACTCACCAAGGTTTGGAGATGAAAGTACACTAATAGACCTTAAAGTACTCTTGGTACCTTGAGATAGTATGGCCTCTTGAGCATCATTTAAATTAATTTTAATGACTAAATTAGAACTTTTTGGTCACTTATTATTGTTAATATCATGATGACATCATTTATAAACCATTGAAACACTAGAAACTCATTAACTATAGTTGTACCTTATTGAAGAGACTGAAATACCAAAACCAACTCAAAGGATACTATGCCCAATATGGAGTCATATGGACCTTTACTTGGATTAATTAAGCATGAATTTACTTTATCATTGACTTTATAACCCCTGAAGATGAATTCAATTGCTTGATAACCTAGGTCTTGCTTTAAAATTGATCAAATGGACCATTCATAAAGACAACATAGGAAATAGGTTTTACAACATAAGTACCTTCCTAAAATGATTTATATAATGAAAAAAAATTAATAGTTCCAATTTCAACATTTTATAACTCTAATAAAACCATTCTTCCTCATTTAATTTTGAAGTGAGGAAATAGAAGAAAACCTAGACCTTGTTTGGATGAATAGGCCATATAGACACCCCTACACTATTAGAAAATTTTCATAAATATGGGGTGATGAACTAGATGAAAAATACCATAAATTTTAATGACACTAAGATCCCTATTTATTCCCAATATATTCTTTTTCAACTCTCTTTCTCTTGATTGTGTTGAGTGAAAACTTGAGGTCCTCATACAGCTGTTCAAGACTGCACCAAAATGGTTTTTCCTTAGCATGAAGAACAAAAAGCATATTTATGTAATCCAATAATTTTGAAAGATTTTTTATGATGTAAATGACCTTTAATTCATTTTTAAAACCTTCTGAAGTGCTTGAATCTCCATTAATGGTAGAAAACCTATTTCATGCCTAGTTTGTAGCTAATAGGTTTTCCTTACCTCTATTGGTTCCTATAATTGGATATAATTTTAGATTCCTAAGAGATTATATTAGGTACACCATGTATTACTTAATATGATATATTATCTCTTGTATTAAGCAAAACCTTCAAAAACCTATTCAACCAAGACTCTAAAAGGCCTAAAATTATATCTTTTTACTCCCAAACTCCACTCCTCCACTCAAAATGACTTGAAATGGCCTTTAAAATGTATTAATAGGTAAAAAATCCAATAATGAGGTGTAAGGAAGTAAAACCCAATTTGAATTATCCAAAAAGTCACTTTTTCACTTGAAATTTCTATTTAGAAGCTCTTTAAGTCATATAATGCACTTTTGAGGAACTTTTGGATAAATTGGATTTTTTAGACATCAATTTTGACTCATTAAAATATCTAGCACTTTTTAAAAACCTCCTTCCTATCCTTTAATTCTTAAACACCATGGAAATGAGCTAGATCCTTCACTTGCAGTTCAAGACCCATTTCTAGGCCTTTCCCTTAAAATCTCCAAATTCACCTTAAAACTTGTTAAAATGTTTCAAAAGAGTGAAAGTAACATGAATCAGATACATGAAATTTTTCATCTCTTTCCACCATTGGATCATCCACTACACTAAAACCCTTCGCAGCTCCTCACACCACACTAAGACCTTTCAGGATACTATACTGCATCATCAAATTAGGATTAGAAAGAGACTAGTCATGAAGGCAAGAAGTCAATAAATGGTCTAGGAGAGTGGCATGATCCATTTAAGAAAAAAATTCATATGTAGGCCAATTTTGGCCAACATTTATAGTGACCTCCTAGGACATTCCTGTCTATGCAAAATATTAGTTGCCTTAATATATCCATTGGGCTTATGAGGTCACAAAAGACTTTCTCAAATTAGTTTTAAACTAAGAATAAGGTTTCAAATATTCTAATTTAAACTCTAAAAATATCAAGGACAACCTAAAAAACATAACAATGTACTCAAATCACTTAGGGAATGGAAACACATAACAAAAGGGATATGTACATAAGATACTTAAAGGAAAGAAAAAGATTATACAATGTGTATAATGGAAACTTACAAGTACATTCCTCCTAGGTTAAATGAGAATCTTTTAGCATCATTCACTTGTAATGGACAAGGATGAAAAATACCTTTCTTGTGAGGCATCAAATTTTGTGAACTAGGCTACTTGATTGCTAATCCTTTTGGCATGTTCTCCAATGGATGAAATAGGACAAACATGTTTAAAATATAGAAAAACTCCCTGATTGGTTCAATATTTTCTTGATTATATTATTTATCCTTGGTAAAGCTCTCTAATCTCACTTCATGATGGGTTATAGGAGTACTTTCAAACTTTTCACTTTATGACTCTTTTGAGTGTGAAGGTTGATTATCTAGGCTTAGGCAAAAGAGCTCTAGTTCATCCCAAAAGGTAACTTCCTCTTGGTCACTTGTAAAAGATATAGTCTCAACTTTACCAAGAATCAATCTATAGCACATATATTGGTCTTATTTGTTTGTATAGAAGGAAGGCTCATCATTTCAAGCAAGGTCTAACTCATCATGATTTTGAGGCTCTCTATTTGACCAATCTTATTCAAACCTAAAGACATCATTACTACCTCTAAGTGACACCCCATTTTGATATTGATCAACTATTAAACCTCATTTTGATCTTATTATTTATTTATGTATAATGGGCATTCAATGGTCCATTTAGGGTTTACCCCATATTCAGCTTGAGGATTGTCCTCTTCAGGCTCTAATTCATTAGTGTTAAAGCCATGCCAAGAAGTTTGGTCCAAACCTAATTTTTCCTCCTCTAAATGAAGTGGGTTGCCTATTATGATATATTCATCATATACATTTTTATTTTCCTCTTGTGTCTCACTTATGGCTACAAGATCCTCCTTTATCCTTGGTAAAATAGGTTCTTTCTCCAAGAGAGAGATGGTGGGGGGTGAAGAGGTTCAACTTACTTGTAAATTAGGAGATTACTACTCCAACTAAGGATATTGAGAGGTGTCTTTTGTGGATCTTGAGGAAGGGAGAGGGAGTATTGAAACTCTTTTAAATCAAGATCATTAATCTGAGCTATGCATAAACCACTTTTCTTTTGAACTAAAACTTCCTTCTTCTCCAAGACTGATTCTTGGATCACCATAACCCACACCTCCTACTTCATCTCTATACCTTCCTTGACTAATTTCCATGAGGGAAATGTATAAGGTACAACCACCTTGTTATCTTCTTGTTCTTGAATAGGCCTAGGAGAGAGTGGTTTCACTAGTGAGGGCATGGTTTAACTAAGATCATTGGCATAGGGAGAGATTCATGGTGGGATGGCTTCATGCTCTTGAAGGAGAGTGTGTGTAGGGGTAGGATAAGGTAAAATTATTTGTTCTATTTTGACATGTTATCTCTCCTAATTCTCTAACACGTTTCTGATGGAAAGTACCCACTCCTTTATATCTATCTTCTCAACATGTGGATAGTCACCTTTTTTAATAGATGCCCACACACTCCAAAACTCATGAAAAAATATCCTTATCCCCCCCATGGCATGAATTGGAAATTCTTGTCCAATTCCAACCTCCTTATTGATATTTATGATTTATCTCCCTTAGTCTAGTATTACTTCTCTAATTTTTGACAAGGATGGACTTGACAAGGTTGGTTAGGGAGCTGATTTAAATCTCTTGGAAGCTAAGCTTGAGGATCCTAGAGGGGAGAGGACACATAAGACTAATTTAAATTAGCCTTTTGATCTTCATAATATATCAACACACTCTCCAAGCTTTAGACCATGCTTCTTAGCATCACAATGTTCTCCCTCTCACAAACTACCCATTATTCACCCTTAGAAACTGACCACCTATTCTTGACCAATTGAAGAAAACTCCTTTCCTCTTATAGAACATGGATATGGATGACTCAAAAAAATTATAAACCCTTACCAATATCCCTTATTATCTCCATATAATATGATAATTCTTACTTGAATCTTGATAAGGATGTAATAGGATAAACATAGTCTTGATAAGGGGTATTACAGGATTGATTTGAATGCCAAGGAGATTGATTTTGGTCATACATAGGGGTGGGATGGAGGTAAATTCCATGATAGAGATGATAGGTTACTTGAGGGCCACTTGGGGAAACACATAAATGTTATTAGCCTGATATGAGTGATGATGAGGTAGAGAATAAGCATGTTGATCAAAAGAGGTTTCAGTATACATACCAAGGTTCTGGTTTTGGGCACTTAGGCTACCTAACTAGCTGATGTTCACAGTGAAGTCACCATTTGTTTTTGAAAATGTTTCTCTAAAGGCTGATTACACTAAATAGCAACACCAATAACCCTTCAGTGAAGTGAAGAACATAATAGTCACATTAGGCATGCCAAAAACTATTGTAGATCATAATTTCACCCTTGTGAGAGAGTTTTTCAAGGTATTTCACTCCTAGATAAAAAAATGGGATCAACACCAAGATATGGGTATCCTGTGATGGGGTTAAACCTCTAAAGAAGGCTGGTTCCTCTTGGTAGATCACCTAAACTACTAATTCTTCTTGGAAAATGGATAGAAGGATTGTAAAGGATGACTAAAAACACAAAATAAGGTAATGCACCAAACTAAAAGACACTCTAAATTGCATGAAACTAACACTAAGGAAGATCAAAGATAACCCTTACTCACACAATCTCTTAAATTGGTCATTTTATGTCAATATTTCCAAAACTAGGCCCATCAAACAAGAGATGAAGCATGGAGGAGTGCGAAACTCACACTATACCTTCATCAATGACCAAAAAAGCAAAAGGCCAGACTTGTAAACATGTTGAAATACCTACAAAAAGGTAAGAAATAAGGGTAATTACTAAGGAAGAATACCTCCCCATAAAGTAATCATGCACAAGCTTACTAGAGCACTAGATGTAGGCAAAGAGATAGGAAAAATAAGTTGTCTTATTACTTCAAAAGGCTTTTTTTTAAAATTTGACATGGTTTATCCTTTTTAAATGAGAGTATATCCTTACAAAATGGGGAAGAAAAGGTATATATAGGAGAAAATGGAAGGGAGAGGAGAAAAAATATCTTAGATTTTAATAAATGTAACTCAACCACCTTCCATGGATTTTTAACAACCTTTAAATTACTTAATCATTGATCCTCTCTTATAATTTTAACCTTCTAAGGTCAAAAGGGTCTTCAATATTTCCCATTGGCCTAAAAATGAAATAGAGGACAAAAATTCTTTGAGGAAGATGATGTCACACTCCACTAACTTTAAGAAAAGTCTTCAAAGATATATAAGCCTTATTAAATTCTCTAATTTTCTTCTCAACTCCCCAAACTCTTCCACTTGACTTAAATGCCCCTTTTCACTTGGCTTCGAGAAGCTACTTGGTAACATGGTTAGTGATTTTGGCATTTGATGCTTGCACTAACCTTGAAGGTTAACAGTGAGTGTTTAATTTTTTATTTTTTATTTTTTTCCCACTCATATTTTCTCCTCCAACCTATAAAAAATACCATGAGACCTGCAAATCTCTTAAACTCTATTGATAGAGGTCTTCAAGCTCAAGCCACCTTTAGCTAGTTATTTTATAACCTTCTCCCAAGGCCATTTATCATTGTGAGAGCCACTTTTGGACCTATATAATTATTCTAGGCATCTATACCATTCTTATGAGGGATAAAATGAAGTTTTATGCCAACTTCAAGACATATAACAATCATGGAAATCTCTATTAAACCTAAAACCATTCATAAATTATTATAAAACTTGGGTTTTTAGCCTTTTATCTCATAAAATCACTATATAAACCCATATTAAGGGATCATAGTACCATATAATTTCTATTTATGTCCCATTATTCCTCTTCCATGCATTTATACCATTTCTTTCTTTAGACACCTACAAAAATGGGCATTTTAAGGCCATTTTGGGCCTCCTAAGCACCCACACATATTTATTATTAAAAATAGGTAAAAAAATGATATTTATAGAGTAAAAAACATGTTTCATGTGATTTACAAGTTATTATAGGTTATTTCATAGGCCTATGAGCTCAAACACTCAAAACTGGTCAAAATAGGGTCTTTGGCAACTCAGACAGGCTTACCTTCTTAACAATCATTCATAAAATATATACCTTTATTCCATAACTTATTTAAATTAATATTTATTCCATATACCCATTAAAATATCCTTTGAATCTTGGGTTCCCATGCAAAAGGTGTTTAAAGATACATATGTAAAAAGTTTATTTGTGGGGTTATGTATGTATTCTGGACCTACTTATAGTCTTAACGATATTTCATAAACATAATCCCATTAAAAAAACTCAATCCTTAATATATTTAAATTAAATATATGTCCTAAAACATAATAAAATTATTTATCCTATCTCCTTATCTAGTGAAAGAGGTGAGCATTTGAATAGGGGACTCAAACTGGGTGTGTGGACCAAATAGTGCAAAACAATTCTTAAGGACCAAAAAGACTTTTCCATTTACTTTTATTTTATTTAAAAAACCTTTTTTTACCTTTAAAATCTCCTTATACATCCTCCTATATTCATTTTGATTGATGGTATCTAATTGTGCCTCAAGGTGATATAGGCCTTTTAGGCCTCAAATAAGATTTTAGGCCTAAATGGCCAAATCTGAGTATTGGGGGTATGTGTTACCTCTATGAAATCTTATGGGTAAAAAACCATATTTATACATTTCTTATCAATTTTTTCTATCCTCTTTTAATTTCTTTTATTTCCCATACTCCATGTTGCCTTGATGGTCTCTTAAGACTGCCTATAGGAATGACTATGAGTTTATGTAAAATAGAGGTCTATAAGTCCTTCCTCCTTCATTAATAGAGTTAAATAATTTTTAAAATCATAAAAAAAGTTATTATATTTATAACCATTCTTTATTCTAAGCCTCAAATTCATGAAATGCCCTATATGCCTTCCTTTCACCACCTTAGGGTTTCAAGCAATCATAGCTTATGTAACCCTTAGTCTTGAATTCAGTGACTTTCCTCTACTAACCTACGCTATTATTCTCTATGATATGTTTCCCTAACACTCTCATGTTCTCTTTATCTTCCAATATCTATTTAATGTCCTGAATCACTTCTCAACCAATACATGAATGTCACCAAAATAGTGCACAAGCCTATCTTGGCTCTCCTTTCCTAAACTTGCCCTCAAGGGAAATAAAATTAAAAACTTGAATTTGATTAAATCCATAGAGAATATTAAGTTACAAACAAAATATTTCACCATTTAAAATCTCCACCATGAATCTTAAACTCTCTATTGGCACATAAACCTTTTAAAAGCATCATTTGGTCTTCAATTACTATCTTCTTGACTGGGGTCTATCTATGATATAATAGTGAGCACTTGCACCATTGGTATGACCTTAAATATGTCATGGTAATATATAATGAGTCATTAATACTATTCATCCAAATTTTAAGTTTTTATTAAACCTATAGATGCTCCAAAAACCTTAAAATCTCTCAAAACTGCTTATCATGCATTGATTGTGTTATGACCATGGTTATAGGTGGTCATTTCATGTCCTTGGAGTGAAAACTTATTTATGATAACCATAATCATTGTTTGACCTTATTTACATCTTCATTTTCCCTATAAAACCTCCATTTTATCATGTAAACTTCCCATAAACTACTCTATTCCATCTTACTTTACAATCTTGGAAATAGGCTTGTATTGGCAAGGCTATAGGTGAGCATTCCATGAGGTGAAAAACACTGTGTTATTATGTGATTGAACTTCATGGCTTAATATAACTCCTTATAACACCATTACAACTGATCTCAAACTTAGGTATAAATATCAATGCACTTGAATACATATTAACTATCCTTCTTTATAGTTTTGATAAGATTCAAGTTTGCACACTTTAACAACCTTCAAAAACCATGTTTTAGGTGTTGATTTACATGGAAATGTATCCTTTTCTAAGTTTGATCCTTACAATGGCTGTATTTGATCCAAATTTAAATATGCACTCTTTACTACATCTCCAATTCTATATTCATTAAACCACCCTTTTGAAAATAGATCTTTCTCCACTATAAGCTTGATTATGCATCAAAATTAGGTATTTATATGGATTATGGCAGATTTTTAGGCCTTGAAATTGATAACAATAGACCACCAAGGTCACTCCAATGATAACACCTTGTTTTAATCTCTTAATTGTCTCAAATCTCCCTTAAAACACCTAAATCTCTCATTTTTTGAAGCTCTTAATCTCACCTCTTGCTAGAATGGCTATAGGTAGAGATTCCTTTGTTACTTGTACGGACAGAGAATAGGTAGGAGGTTAATCTCAAGAGGAAAAAGTTGATATAATAATTTCATTGACTATCCATTATCTACATATTTCTTGGATAAATCCCACATATCCATAATATATTTGAATAATATGGATAATAGGGAAAATTTCATTACCTTAAATAACTCAAAATTACCTTAAATTTTGCTAAAAAGAGACTTTTAATGCTTATGACTAGAATTAGTGATCTTCAAAAGGTCTTTCACTTCATGATTTATATGAATAATTATTGGGTGGTTGATTTTACATGGATTTTATTTCTCTTACTTCTTATTTATCCCTTAAAAAAAATCCATTCGTTTCCCAAACTTTTCTTGATCATGACTGTTGTAGGTGGAGATTTGTAAACTTAGAATAGGCCTAGTCATCCAATTGAGAAGATTATTAATATTATTTAGTGTCACCTTTGGGTTATATATTAATCCATAAAATTCATATTATTTTAACCATATTTAGGCTTTAAAACCTCCCAAAACATTCTCAAGTGGTCAAATACTCAATTTTCACTTCTAGGCCTAAGTATGCCTAACTAGGCCTAATAGGCCTAAGTATGTCTAACTAGGCCTAATAGGCCTAATTAGGCCTACTAGGATTTTATCCCTTTTCCTAGTTATTTATTTGTGACTTAGAAATTTTGACATATAAATTCACCTAATTTTTTTTTATTTTATCCTCTAAAAAAACTTCTAGTATTCACTTAGTTTCTCACTCTAAGGTGTGAGTAATCAAGTGAGAATTCTTGACACACTACCTTAACAAACATGTAATATACCATTTTATCTATCCTAAAGTATATTATTGGAATTAAAATACTTTTAAAAATTAAATTATACAAAAAAATACCTCCATGTCAAATTTCAAGTCATTTAATTGATTAGAACTCAAAAAATACATCTTTTGGGGTTGCCTCAACTTGCCTTGTCAAATTTTTGAGTGTGTAGGTCTACATTTTTTCACTTTATATAGTTTTATGAGGTTCCAATACCTAATTAATTTTTAATTATGACATTAAGGGACCCTTAAAAATATTTAAATCATTTTTTTTTTCAATTTTAAATCAATATAAACATTTGGAATCACCAATTTAGACTTGCTACACACTCAGAAAATGAGAATCAAGAAACCTAGGAAGAGATAAATAGGTGTATATTGAGATTTATGAGGTTTAAATACATAATTATTTTTTAATTGGAACCCATAATATCTCTAAAAACTATTAAAATATATATATATTATCATCCAACCCTTTAAATGTCTCAAAAATGATTTTTTTGACTGTCTACATTTGCATGCCAAAAACTTGAATTTCACAAATTTACACTTATCTTAATTTTTCCTTGAAATTTTTAATTTTAACACTATAAATATGATTTTTAATACTTAAAAAAACCATAAAAGTCCTTAAAAACACTAAAATTAGTTTCAAACCATCCTTCATTCCTTATATCCCTCCAAGAAGCTTGCTTAGTTCCGTGTTGATTGTCAACAAACAAGCATAGGACTGTGACAAAACATTAGATGATTACACTATTAGTGTGACCTAAAATATATTATAAAAAATTATAAACACTCATTAAAATAATTTTTTAAAAATTTCATAGTTATATCTCACATGTAGATAACTTAAAACCCATTTTTTTTCAAAACTAGCTAGTGGGTTGCCTGAGTGAATGACTTAGAGAGTGCCTCAGGTTTGTAATAAAAAAGTGAATGATTAAATTATTATATATGATAAATATATGTCATTAAAATATAACCTATGTCATAATTATTCTCTATACCAAATTTAGAGTTTAGATCAACTCTCTAACATCTTCAACCCTTTAATTTCTCCAAACTAGCTCTCAAGCTTAGGACTATGTGTACGGACTGAGACAATCCAAGCATGTCATATAAAGTGTATTCCTTGGATGGAGTTAATTATTTTAATTTGATATATAAATACATATTATAATTACCTTAAATGTAATTCAACAATACTTATAACCTTTAACTAGACCTCTTTAGCACATTGAAACTAAGTTTGCCCTTCAAACAGAATTGAAGATGTTTTTAAAAGCTCTTAACATGCCACGATGACTTAGTATCTCATTTAGTGATCCTAACCTATTAAAATAGTGCATTAACATATTAAAATCTTCCAATTATGTTAAAAACATATTTTATATCTCTATCAACACCTTATCTTGAAAAATGGATGATCCTCATATAGGCCTGACTATATTTAGAATTTGATCCTTGTAAAAACTAAGAGAGTTTTCAGTTTTGAACTTGATAACAAGAGACTTCCAAGACCACTATAATTATCTTAACCTTTATTAAAGTTCATTTCTATCTCAACCTTCCCTAAAAGACCCAAACATCTCCTTAAATGATAACCTTGGTCTCATTTCTCTTTAGTATGGTTGTAGGTGTTAATCGTAGGCCTTCAAGTCTGTAATCTTACAATAAGGAGTCTTTTCCAGATATCCTCAAGTAATTAACCTTATTCAAAAGTTTACACTACTCTAATCAGCCCTGAATTCTCATGAGAAAAATCTTTACTGTCACTTGTTAGTGTCAAACCATGATGGTTGTAGGTTAACACTCTACCTTGTATAGACTGAGGAGAAGTAAGAGGTTATCATAAAGATAAAAGATGTATTGAGACCTTGATTGACCCTTTATGACATATCATTAAATTGAAGAAGAATCAAATCACCATGGAATCAAGACATGTCTAATTACCTTAAACAACTCAAAAATACCTTAATCTCTATTAATAAGGATTTTACAAGGTTGTTTCTTGATCAAGACAAGCTTTTCATGATTGACTCTCTCCATTATTATTTGGTAATTTGAAATGGATTATGCTCTCATCACTTGGTGCTCATTAATTTCACTTAAATTAACTCTTAAAACCACTCATTACCTCTCTTCATTCTAAGATAGGGCTAAGACTGCTATAGGTAGTCATTTCCTTCTATAATTTTCACCATCATCCAATCTAACAAAACTTATACAAGCATCTTTTACTTGATTGCTCGATATAGTTTCCACTTGATGCTTTAGGTAAGGAATGGATTTAAATTGGTGTTCTTGAAACTTGAGTTCACTTATGTAACAAATCATTTCCTCTTAAGACCTCTATAACCTCCTTTTTTGCTATAGGTGAACATTAGCTATCAACCTTTTAGAAAGATGACTCCTTGAAAATATTTCACAAGCTTATTCACTTGATATTTACACATAGTGTTCACTTTATTATTTGGGTAATGTGGAGAGGTCAAACTTATGCTCTTATTGTTCACACACACTCATCATCATTCTCCATTATCATAGTACAAGCTTGATAAGTACATTCATTACAAAATAGAATTTTCTTGGGTCTTTTGATCCTTATGAGTGTCATTTACCATCTAAAGAGAAATAAATATTCTAAAAACATCTAAAAATTTTTTCACTTCTTCCTTCATTTCAATTGTCATGACACTCTTCTTATCTTACTCACCAAGGTCTAGAGATGAAAGTACACTACTAGACCTTAAAGTACTCTTGGTACCTTAAGAGAGTATGGCCTCTTAAGCCTCATTTGAACTAATTTTCATGACTAAAGTAAACCTATTTTATAACTTATACTTGTTAATATCATGGTGACATCATTTAGAGACAATTAAAATACTAGAAACTCATTAAATATAGTTATACCTTATTGAAGAGACTAAAATACCAAAACTATCTCAAAGGAGACTATGCCCAATCTAGAGGCATATGGACCTTTTATTATATGAATGAATCATTAAATGAATTTATAATTTACTTGATAACCCTTGAAGATGAATTCATTTGCTTGATAACCTAGGTCCTACTCCAAAATTGATTAAATGGACCATTCACAAGGATAACGTAAGAAATAGGTTTTATGCCATAAGTACCTTCTTATAAGGATTTACCTAATTAAAAAAATAATAATAGGTACTATTTTACCCTTAAATAACTCCCCTAAATCCATTATTCCTCATTTAATTTTTAAGTGAAGAAACAAAAGAAAACTTGGACCTTGTCTAGATGAATAGTCCATCTAGACACCCCTACACTATTAGGGATTATTCAATAAATACAAGGGGATGAACTAGAAAACCAATAACATAAATTTTAATGAAACTATTTTCCCTATCATTTCCAAATTTATTCTATCCCAACTCTCTTTCTCTTGATTGTATCGAGTGAAAACTTGAGGTCCTCCTAGAGCTATCCAAGACTACACCAAAATGGTTTTTCCTTACCATGAAGAACTAGAATCCTATCTATGAAATCAAACACTTTGGGAAAAAAGTATGATGTAGATTACCTTTCCTTCCTTATTTAAACCTTATGAAATTCTTGAATCTCCATTAATGATAAAAAACATGTTTCATGCCTAGTTTGCAACTAATAGGTTTTCCTTGCCTCTATTGGTTCCTATGTTTGGATATGATATTATAGGAATAAAAAAGGATATTAAGGAAATAATTGATGCCTATATATTATATATAATATCCTTTATAATAATGAAGGTAATAATTCACTGAATGTTCTATGAGAGTGTCCTAATACATCTAGGTAAAATTTACGTATGTGGGCTCATTTTGGCCAAAAATACAATAGATCCAAAAAGGTTGAAAAGTGTAACTCATTTGATGATTGAAATTATATATAAATAAATTCCTAGAATAAAGACTTGGGTTACTTATTCCTCGTATCATCAAGCTTGTATGGATGCTATGATACATGGTTGATTTACTCAGGTGCCTCTTTCTATATGAATCCCACAAGGACTAGTTCTGTGAAAATGAAAAGATAAATGGAGATGATGTCTTATTAGGAAAAAAATATTCCTAAAATATTTTTGATCAAGGAAAATTCAAGATAATTTTGAAATATGGAAGGATTATAACCCTCCTTGGTGTTCTACACATTTCAAGTTTGCATAAAAATATAAGCACTATAATCAAGATGAATGATGTGGGTGTGTAGATGATATATAATGAGGAAAAATGCAAAATGGTTTATGGAGCCATGGTATTGGTAAGAGGATTATGCACTCAATAATTATTCAATATTTATGCAACCACTATTATTGATGGGTGTAATATATAAGTTATTCCTAAGTATTGAAATAGACTAGATCAAATTCTTACACTAACTATATAAAATGCATTACTATGGCATCAAAGGATGGGTCATACTAGAGATAAAGGTATTCATTTTATAAATGGGAATTAAATTTGAGTAATGTTTTTTAGTAGTGATCTAGAGCAAATGGTATTTTTCAAAACTAGAGGTATAAATTAAGGTGATTTTTTACTATATCAATCATTTGATTTTGATTTTTATGAGGATTAAGGTCATTTTATAAAGAATATGGGGAATTAAATTTGAGTAATGTTTTTTGGATAGTAGTGATCTAGAGATCAAATGGTATTTTTCTCAAACATCTAAGAGTTAATATGCATGTGTACAAAATTGTTTAGTACCTATGTAAAGTTCCATCTCTGTCTAAGTTCAAAAATTGTATTATATGTCTTTCATAGATGACTACAAATTGAGGAGAACCTTAAAGATGCAAAACTGAGAAGTTCAAGTAAGAAGAAGTCCATATATCTTCCTTATTTTCATTGTATATCAAATATGATTATGAATATCCTAAGACTATAAAGGAAGCACTTGGATCAAGTGAAAATAAGTTTTTAAATTATATGGAGAATAAATAGTTTTTAGATAAAAATATTACTTTTGATGTTTAAATAGAATAAATGATGTTTTTTTTTGGGTTCATGGTGAGCTTAAGGAATAAATATACATGATGTAGAAAAACATTATTAAGGTAAATTGAAAGGATTATTTGATGTGAAATCTAAAAAAGTCCCTTCACATCTTGAAGCAATTAGAAAGGATGTGGAATCAAATTTTTGATAGGTATGTGTTGGGACTTGGGCTTGAATGAATAAACATTTATCCATGTGTGTATTTTAAATAAGAAGATGGAAAAAAATTTATAATAATTTTATATGTAGATGACATGTTAATTGGTAAAAATATGGAAATGATCAGTTGATTTAAGTCTTAGTTATAGTTTTAGTTTGATATGAAGGATCTAGATGCCACAAAATTTATTTTGGGAATAAAAATAAAAAGAGATATTTTAAATATAAAATTATGGTTAAACCAAATAAAATATACCAAGATTATTTTTCAAATGGTTAGGATGTAAGAAATTAAACCTGTGATAATTCCTTTTTTGATTAGTAAAAAATATCAACTAAACAGTGTCCAAATACATAATAGGAAATTGAGGACATGCCTCAAGTCTCATATGCTAATGTTTCTATAAATCTAATATATAATTTTTTTTGTACCATACCTAATATTTTTCATTTAGTTGGAGGAGGGATAAAATTTATATCAAATATGAGAAAGGCACATTGGAATACGATGAAGAGGATCTTTAGGTATATACATGGGATGTATAATTATGCAATAATTTATCAAAGTAATCTTGGTGAAATAAATACATTGAGTCCACCTGGATTTGTAGATTATGATTAGGTTGGATATTGTTGGATGGTGGAGCTTAATCTTATTTTAATGCCCATTTCTTGATAGTGGGGTGTGGGGGGGAAATTCCCCCCCACTAGGGTTGTCATGGGGGTCCAAGGGGGTGGAAACCTATTTTGGAACCCCCTAGTGGGTATTCAAGGGCAACACCCCTGAAGTAAAATTTCATGAAAAATGCATTATAAAATATTGTAATTTCATAGTAAATATGGACCATTCACTAATAGGTTATATATCTAATGGTATAACTTATGTTTGTGCATTTTTACTATAATTTTTAACCCTCCTTTGATATAAGCACATCATAATCATGATGTCATAGTGTGTGTGAGTGAAGAGGTTATTGCATTGGATATATTATAGGTTTTTTCCTTCATTTATTAGACTAAATAATAAGGACTGTCTATTTCTGTGTGGACATATCCCATATTAGGTGAACCACATTAAATTTGTGTCTCTATTGGGTTGTAATTTCTACATTTTATTTCCATATTTAATTCATTAATATTGCTCTTTGTTCTATATTCCTAACAGAGATATTGACTACCATATATCAATTAGTGCATATGCATTTAATTATTCGATGGAGTTGTAAGTTGGATGAGCAAATGAAAAGCAAGTATAATATATCTACTATAGACTTTGAGTATATGACTACTACTCATGCAAGTAAGGAATAAATTTATCTTAAAAGGTTTTGTCCCAATATAGGGTTCATTCAAAATTTTGTAAGGATATATTATGATAATTAGAGTGAATTTTTCATTACAATTAATCCTAATTATTACTCTCAAATGAAACATATTCATGTACAATATCATTTTATCTGAGAAATGGTGGAGGATAAGAAAAATAATACTATAGAAGGTGGACATAGATAATTTTTTTCTGATTTACTTATAAATGTGATGAGCACTGAGAATTTTTATTGGTGTAGAAGATCAATGTGCATGGCTACCCTTAGCTACTAAAATTATGTATCTGTGAACCCTTATGTAATGTGTTTAATAAGTGGGACAATTTTGGATATTTTTAATATAATTTTCATGTGTTATACCCCTTGGGAACAAATTAATTTTTTGTGATCCTATAGGTATGTTGACCTATATTAATAATATGGGTGGTGTTATGACCAATAGTTTATGGGTAACTATTATGGGTTATATTATTGGTCCATGGTTTTGGTACATATAGTATTGTAAGATAACTTAGATAATTACCTATTGATGTGCCTATATGTATTCACACATGTAGTAGGGGAAATCATAACTGAGAAGTACATTATTTTATTAAAATATGGCTTATTTAATACAATGATAAAGGAGATTACTATGTTGGGTTTTTTTCCTATAAGGGTTTATGAGGTGAAATCTTGTGTACTACATAATATTGTGTGTTTGGAATTTATCCTATTCAATTTTAAGCATAAATACTATGTTAGTATTTCTTATCTTGTATTGGTTCATTAGTCATTTTATCTTCATGTTTTATATTTTTCTACTATCTACCTAATATAATGGTATAGATATGTGTATATAAATTACATGTCATGAAGGATAATAATTTATTATGGAAGTTGAACCACTTTTCCTTCCACATGTGACTATTCATCTTCCAATAGTTATATTTATGACCTCCAAATATGTGGCATGCTATTAGATGTTCTATTAGGTAAAGGCATGGGATTTTCAGAGGTTTGCACACAAACTCTAGTGTTGCACACTAGTTTTGGAATTACATGTAGATGTGATTTTTCACACAATTATATGAATTATGTGTGTATCATATTCAGGTTGATTTTTCACAAATGTAACATAGATGAAGGGTTCTACACAAAATGATATTTTTCATGAAATAACAATAATATAATTTAATACTAATTATCCACATTTTGCACTCTATACCTATTAGGTGGAGTATGTGTTGTTTTCCCTTGAGTTATGTGGCATGGATCGAAGGATTACATTGTATGCACTTGATACTTGGAGCTTCTCATTGTTTTTGATGCATGAAGTTGGTGTGCAATTTTCCCTAGTGTTATGTGTGAGGCACATGATGAAATGGGATTCACACAACATTACATAGATTTGTGCAAGTGATCAAGGCACTCAAGGTGATAAAGTATGTCTACATGTCTACACATGGATCAATGGTGATAATGGAGGGTTTTAAAATTCCTCATTCTATAATAGCCTCTAAAATCTTCTTGTAAAATGACATTTTTTCTCTCATTTTGCATCCTTAAATAAATACTCAATATAGTGTAGGTATAGTTTGTCTTATTCCAATCTTAGCATACCACTTCAAAACTTTCCATGTAATTGTAGCTAGGAACTAAACTTCAAGATTAAAATTAATAGTAATCGAAACATGGCAACACCCAAATTTTTAGTAACTATGTTGAGGAACATACTTGTAATTTATTATATTTATATTTTTTTTAGTGTACAAAAAGTTACTTTTCACTTAATATGTACCAAGGTAGAAATGATAAAAACTCATAATTTTATTCATTCCTATTCCCAAGTGCATTATATCAAATTTATATTATAAATCTAATTTTCAACATCATTAAACACTCCAATTACAATAGATAATTGAGATGTATTCAAGTTATAAGGCATGAAATGCTTATTTTTAATTTATTTACAAAATCTTCACCCTATAAAAAAATTCACAAATTCTAAAAAAATATATGGATTTGAATATATTTCAATAGGGAGTATGGCCAAATATAATCCTTTTTTAATCCAATTAGGATGTAAGGTTTTACAGATTCAAATACTTGTTATCATAGTACTTAGATAAATTCCAAATAAGTTATTTTGTGTAACACATTTTTTACAAGTGAGAGGATGTTTATCAAGAATATATAACTTTGCATGAAACATATAACTAACTCCATATTTTATGGCCTCAATCCATTCGATGTACTAAATCTAGCAAGAAATCTTCACAAAATCATTCCACTTGCTCATGTGTCCTTATAAATAAAAATTAATCCTAAGGTCATTTGCACTTGGTAACCTTGTCACTAGTTGAAAATCACATTGAGAACTCAAGTATAATTCTGTGAGACATTATCATAAAAGCATACACACCTAAAAATACCTCAAAGGAACAACACTAGATCAAAAATTGAGTACAAATTTAGGTCAAAGTTGTGTGGTTTAAATGTCAAAATCTGAACATTGCATTTCACTCTATATTGATCATGATGGTACAAACAACCCTAGGTGGTATAAATACATGTGGTTTGAGCCCTATTTTGAGATTTTTAATCTATGAAATTATTATTTACTTAGTGGGTAGTGGTTGGGGTTGCCTAACCCAACTTTATAACTCATTTTCCAAGGGTCATCTTTTTTCAAAGGTGTAGTTAAGGTTTCAAAGGAAGGAAAATAAAAATAGAGATCAAAACATAGGACTGATGATGAGCACACATATGGGACATATCTACAAGTGAAATATAATAAATTGAGGTACCATAAACCTACATAGTCAATTGGGATAGTACCAATATATCTAGTAGTATCAGTCATTACAAGTGTCTAAGTTTCATCTACAATGTTTATATAAGGTTTGAGCTCCTATTTTTTGATCTAAGAATTTAAAAATTAGATGCAAATTTATTTCAATTACAATTATGTACACAATGAGTTAAATAAATTGGAATTAATCTAAGTGTATCCCTCTTTCAATATTTTTTCAATTCTAAATATAGTAATTGTGATATCAATTTCTCCTTTTACATTTAAATTTGTATGATTATTACCCTATTTTACATAATTTGAATTTTCATAGTAATATATTATTTAGATCACATTAGTCACGAAATAATAAAAACATTGTGGTGAGCCTAATCACTAAATTAAGCAAGGCAAACCCTCGGTATTTTCAAACTCAAGGTTTTATCTTTCTTTCTTAGGGTTGTAAATTTATCCTACATTAGGGTTTGAATTTCTTATATGGTTTCTTATTTCCTTATTTTCATAAGTAAAACCATGGCATAGTTTCAATGGATGTTAATATTTTATATTTTTTATCCAAACTATTATTTTCATGACTGCATGTTTCTTTCCTAAAATATATAATATATTTACAATTCATGCAATGAAAATATGAAATTATAAACACTAAAATATGGTATTATACACTTGGTAATGTTAATATTGACCTACATTCATATTAAATAACTTGTACACACGTGCACACACACACGCACACACACACACACGCACGCATGCACACACACACACACACACGCACGTGCACACACGCATGCGCACACACGCATGCGCACACACGGACGCGCACACACGCACACACACACACACACACACACACACACACACACACACACACACACACACACACACACACACACACACACACACACACACACACCCTTCTCACATATCTACATGTTTTCCATGGGTGAACCTTCCTAATTTTCTATTAGTCACCTATAATAATCCCCTAGTTTGTGCATAACCTTTAAATTATCATATTTATACTATCTCTAGATCATCATATTACTACTGAAGTATTTTAAATGAGTATGTCAAAATTTTGTGCCTATATAATTCTCAGACATTCATATCTGATGAACTCATCCCCATGCCAAGTAATGTCCATTTTTCAAATTCAAATTATATTCATTATTGATCCCATAAGTTTCATATTTTTGTGGCATAAGAAATTATCCAAATATTACTATATAAATATGTAATATGTATAATCCTATTCCCTATATATCATAATCAATCAATCTAATTCTAACACTTTCACATTAAAATGAGATGCCTTAAACTTTCCACTTTAGTAAGAAGTCAAAACAAGCATATCCTAACCAAAGTCTAAAACACTCAATCCAAGTCAAAATTTCTATTCTCTAAGTTTCAAAATATATATCATAGGTTGCATTCATTAAATGATCATAATTTCACATATACACTAACAAGGATAACTACAAGCAATTTTACTTCCCTTTTCATCATATTATATGTGTAGGTAGTGCTCAACCATTCATCTAAGAGTGGTTGGGGTTAGCTCAACCCACCATTCTTCCCATTTTTTAATCCTAAAATTAGTGTTAATATTAAACATAGTGCTTCAAAGAGAAGGAGATAGGTTTTTTGGATATTGCATACATAACTAGACTTTAATATCATATATAAATATGTATTACAATTAGACACAATAACCTATGTTGAAACATAGAATAACAATCTACAAAATTGAATCTAGTAGAATAAATACATTACCATCTGGTATAGGCATCCATAGACTAATTGATTCATCTAGGTGCATCCAAAGACCCAATGCCTTATCTAAGAAACTCTTGATCTAATTTTCAACCTTGTGTACCATTCATTTTTATTCTTAAACCTACATTGAATAGTAAATACACTAATAGTCTTAACCTTCTAGTCTTTTCCATAATTATCAAGTGTAATTGGTCAATCATATTCTACCTTTAACATCTCGATTCATGTATCATTGATATAATTCATGTAATTTAAAGTATTCATAGTTTTACACTTATTTAGGTTCACATAATCAAAATAAGGTAAAACATATTAGTGAACCCACATTTTTTCTTGAAAATAGTAAAAACCTTACATTTCCCTTAGGGTGTCATACTTCTTTCTAGGGTTTCATATTTATTTATATATATCTAATTTTTAGACCTTATTTCTGATTATTTCTCATTAACAAATTACACTTGACTATAATGGATGTACATAATTTCTATTTTTTAATTCAATTAATGATTGTTATAATTACATGTTGTTTTCCTTTACTATGTAAAATTTGTAAAAAATACGTAATTCCATTGATCAAATTTTTATATAATAATAAGGTTGAAATCAATAGTGAACAATATTTAGTCTTAATTAATCCATATTTATGTGATCTTAAATTTGAGTTGATTCATATTACAACTAGGCACAAAAGGATTACATGACTCCTTTTGTTCCTACTCCCACTAGACTTCAATATTTTACTAGCTACCATCCCAAACTTATTATTCACCCAAGACATATATTAGATTCCAAAGTTTAAGGTGTCACTACTATAATAGGTAGGGTGCCCCACCATGCATATAAGAATGGATGTAATCAACATGTTCCTCATCATACCCCTCTACCTCCCATGAGACTATCCACTCAAACCAAAGGGTATGACATCATTGATCAACTAAAAATACCCATGAAAATATTGATATCATTAAATTACTTGAGAGATTAATTGTTTGCAAGGACATAATATATGAGGCATTATTTGAGACAACTCTCCCAAATGATATATAATTTTCATACTTTTCCTTCACCATTAATGAATTAAAGGATATAAAATAATTTACTTCCTTTTAAAAATAAAACTTACCTACCAAACAAATAATAGAGTAAAATCTTCCATTATTTATTCAAGTACAAATTAAAATTAAAGTAGTCAAACATGTGTTGATAGATAATGGATCAAGATTGAATCTTTGTAGATTAAAATTATTTAAAAAATTAGATAAATATCCAATATTATTTTATAGCATTCCATGTCAAGTACTTAGATCAATATCGTTGGATGTGATAATAGTATCCAAGATGTTGTCTACTTTATTTCAAGTCATGCTTAATAATTTACATTATAATTTTATTTTGGGTTAAAATGGTATAAAATTTATGGAACCAATACCATATACATTACATATGTGTGTGAATTTCATTCATGATGGCTATTTCTAAACATGCCATGCAAACAATTATCCCTTCAAATATCATAAAATTATGCAACCTGATAATGAGTAAAATTCAAACTCAGGTTATATGTAGTATTCTATAGTTCATCCATGACATCATATCTCAATAGATAAAATTCATACATATTATTTTGGATAAACAAGTACAATAAATGACAAGGATCCATTTATGACCACTAATGAAGAAACAAATAAAACATCACAAGCAAATGTAGAGAGAAAAAAAGACAATTCTAGATCTTTCCTTATTGGTAAATTTAGAAAATTCAAATAACATAGTAATAAATTATTGATATAGTGATGATAATTATAATGATTTGGAAATAAATATATATGATCATTTTTTCAAGCTAAATTTCAATCATATTGATCTAGATGAGTACTTGTCTCATAATATGTTTACACCTATTTGTTTAAGATAGTATCAGGATATTTCATATGCAAATAGCACTGGTAATTCAAATATTACTACTCAATAATAATATAAAGTGGGAAAATTAAAATTAATAATTATATATAATCAACATAATCAAAATTCAAACAATTTTTGAAATGTCACCTCACACCATTATTCTCATATGCTAAATGCACCATCAAATAACACCTTTGTAAAATCAAGCATAACTCACACACAAAAATAATAATGCATTTCACATTATAATAAAGTTTAAAAGTATAATTTAATGAAAAATGTGGGGTTTTTAGATATAAAATATTCCACAAAAATAAAAGTACAGAGTATTTAGGATAAATTAAGTTTCACATTACAAATGTTACTTGATAAAAATTTGCTTCCATTACCAATGACTAGACATAGATCTATGAAACATCTATCACATCAAGAATTTAAATAATTTTGTGATTAACATTTAATAAATAGACATGGAACAAATAATTATATATCATTACAATATAAAATTAAAAGTCATAAGAATGAATTAATCATTAAGGTCACACAGATACATAAATAATGATCATTATTAAGTTATAATTGACCTCAGTACACAAATACAATACACACAAGTCATAAATGTCTAAGAAAAGAAATATTAACTATTAAAATATACATTGAGGGTGCCTATTGAAGATACATTCTGATTGATGAAGATGAATATCCAAAAATGTGCAGTATTTCATTCATAAAACAATTGGGGCATCACATTGAAAAATTAAAGCACACTAAATATTTATAGAATCACTTGGACATATTATTCTACCAATTTCTTGTGAGTCAAAGGTTGTTGATATATGTGTATGGGTGATGCCCACTCCCAACTAGTTGAAGTTTAAATTGGGAAACTATGGTTATAATCTACGTGGATAAATAACTCATTACATCACCTTATTACTTGAATCAAATATAATCAGGATTTGACATGATGGTCACAATTATAATCAAAAGGTAAAATCTTTAAGAATAAATACAAATATAACACACAAATAATCATATATAAAGGAAGAAAGTGCAATGTTTTTACATAACCTTTGGAAAAGTGCAAAGGTGAATGAAAATTCAAATAGCATAGACCCATTTAATCATTTGTATGGCTTATCTACTTAAAGTCTAAGCTTTTATTTTCAAAAATACAAAAAAAAATCTTCCAAAAAAAATGAAATTGGGACCTAAGAATGACATGTTTTTCTAGTTAACATTATTTATTTATGTTATTTATCACATGTTTGGTAGATTACATATGATTTTCCATATGGACATGAATTGGTATACAGAAGTGTGATGAAAGGCATACATGTTACACATGATACATGGACTCATATATGTAAGACATTCCTATACCCAAGGACCATGCCAATGTTGAGGGCATCTCATTCCTTAGGTTACATTTTTACAAGTTATATCTTTTTATGACATTTTGATTTATCAATTTTAGATATATTTAATAACTATGCATTTATTTATACCACTTATATTTATTTACATTGTTACATTTCATGGAAATGATATTTTTTTATGATATGATATGACATTGACATAGATTGATAGCATAGTTTAGTCTAACTTATTCTATGATTTAGTTTTTCTATTTCATTTCATAGGATAACCATTTCTTATGATTTGTTAATCTTTTGGCCTTATTTCATGACTTTTTCTTGATTTATTCAATCATTATATACCTCTTTGTTTGGACCCTTAGCCTTGTGTGACATTTGATTGTCCATTATATGTGGCCTTTAACATTATGTGATATTTTATTGTCTATTATATGCATCCTTTGGCCTTAAATGACATTTTACTACCCATTATATGTAACCTTTGGCCTTGTGTTTTTATTAGATGGGGTAAACAAACTGGTTAAGGGACACATGCCCAATACAAAATAACTTTGGAAGATAGACAATAATAGTAGATAAGATTAAAAAACTAAATATATCCCCAAGTCTCAACCAACTAAAAATAATCTACTACCATAAATAAACTTTTGCTAAGAACCTACAAAAAGATAATAAAAAAACCAGGAACCAGGAAGTTAGAGTCTGAGTCTTTTGACTATGAGTAAAGAACCAACTTACTAGTTATAGTAGTTTTTTTGTACTTTTCCTTTCCCCTAGTTTGATTATTAATGAACTTTAGAGATTTTGTAATTTCATTCTTCCTTTTAATCCCCATAGTTTTAAATTCCACCTTTTCCTAACCATTTTTCCTCTTTTTTGTTTCTCCTTCTCTGCTCTAGTTATTTTTGTTCTTTTTAAAATGTGGGGACAGTCCCACATTCTCATCTCCTTCTTTCTAATTATCTCCATTCCCTGAGAAAAAGTCTTCTGGGGATAGCAACAATTTTAGCTTATAAACTTCATCCAAGATTTTAGAGATCAACAACCTCTAAACAACAACCTTGGTCTAAAACTTTTGCAAGGATTGTTTAATATCATCTAATAGATTATTCTTAAAAGAAAAGTGACCGAAACTAGAAATAGGGTTAACGTACACAAGGTTTCCCTTTTGACTATCCTCAAGGTATAAATTTCCCAAAGCATTTTCTCCCCTATCCTCTCTAGATTCCCCTCCCTTAATCCCAAAAAATCCTCATTGTCCCTAGCAAAATATTTATGGCCACTTTGGATATGGATAGCCTCTAAAAAAACTTTAATCCAAAGTATCTCCCCCATTTTAACAATCAATAGGATAAGTCCCTGATGGATAAGGTTAGTAAAAGTGGTATTCTTAAAATTACTAACAAAACCCTCTAGAGGCTTCAATAGAAAGAAAGAGATGTTAATGGGGTGTCCTCTGAATTAGTTGAGTAGGAGAAAATGGTAGGAGTAGATGATAGTATGCTTGCCATTAAGGGTTATATTTTTCATAACTTGTAAATAGACATCAGGCCATTTTATTTTCAAGTCAACACAAAAAAACCCTTATAGTTAGAGGACTTAGATTTTTTATTTTTTAAAAAGTAAAAAAATTTAAACAACTCCTCTTTCCTTTTTTATCTTTAAAATCCTTAACCTCATTACAACCCATACCTATGAGTTCTCCAATTATTTCTCTAGATATGGTGATTTTGAGGTCATGTATCTCGAATTTTCTCTCAAACCACCCTAATTTTGAGGCCCTTGGCCTTGTATACATTGAGTGCTATTACATTTTATTTTATTATGTGTGTCATGGTTGTGACATTATGTGTTTATGAGTGAATAAATATAGGATTATCTACTAAGTTTGTTGAGTTTGTTGATTATTTTTTTGGATGGTGGAGCTTGATCTTATTGTAATATCTAGTTCTCAATAGGATGTTGTGGGGGGAAAAATTACCCCCCACTATGGTCTCTCCCCCCCCCATGAACCAAAATTGTGTTAAAAATGCATTGTAAAATATTGTAATTTCATAGTAAATCTAGACCATTCACTATTAGGTTGTAGAATTAATGGTATAAATTATGTTTCTTCATTTTTTCCCTATATGTAACCCTCATTTTGATATGAGGGTATTGTAATTACAGTGTTACATTGTATGTGAGTGAAAAGGATATTATAGTGGTTGTATTGTAGGTTTTTCTCTTCATTTGGCTTTTTTCCTTTCAAAGACTAAAAATAAGAAGGATTGGTTGTTTCTATGTGGATGTAGCCCATATTGGGTGAGCCACATTAAATTTGTGTCTATCTTATATTGTGTTTTTTTGGGACATTTTAATTCTATCTTTATTTCATTAATATTTATCTATGTTATGTATTCCTAACATATTTAATGTCTTGATCTATATCATGCACCTTCCCATTTGTGTGTGCTACCATGATTCATATCATGAACCTTCCTGCATAGTTCTTATTTAGTGTTTAAATCATTTACGTTTACTACAACATGCCTAATTTATATATTTATCTTGACATGAAACTTGTATGCCTTACACTACATGTTATATATATGATTTTATGATATATTAATTACTATGATGACATATTTTCCACATGTTAGCATATTATTCTAAATGATTACATTTTTTAACATATAATGTTGTGGTTAACTCTTTTATTTTGAGATGATAAATTCACAGCATACACCCCTCACCTCAAAAGGGTGAATATTAGTTGGATTTTTATAGATATTCAAGCCTCCATTTATATATAATCTAAATTTTGGGACAAATTACATGATTTAGAGAGATTATATTATCTCAGATTATCAATTTAGTTTATAATATAGGATAAATATTTACATATTCAAACATATTTTGGGGAATATACAATGAATATGAACACATTTTATAGGAACATGAGTTATAGGTTTTTAAATATTTAAAAATTGAGACAAATTTTTGGGAGAAAATGTAATGCATATGCACACATTTATAAAAATAGAAGTTATAGAAGTTAAATCTAAAAAATAGATTTTTTATATTTGGGACAAAATTATATATATATATATATATATATATATATATATATATATATATATATATATATATGTATGTATGTATGTATGTATGTATGTATGTATGTATGTATGTATGTATGTATGTATGTATGTATGTATGTATGTATGTATGTATGTATGTATACCATCCTATATTATAAATATATATATATATATATATATATATATGTATATGTATGTATGTGCAAGATCAATGTTCATACCTCATAATATGATCTGATATGTGTCAAAATTATATAGGATGGTACATATGTATATATATATATATATATATGTGTATGTGTGTATGTATGTATGTATGTATGTATGTATGTATGTATGTATACCATCCTATATAATTTTGACACATATCAGATCATATTATGAGGTATGAACATTGATCATGCACATACACACTATTAGAGTTTTCTATTATCTCATTGGCAGTACCTAAAAGATAGCAATTTAAATCTATAAGTTTATCTATTACAGTTGATTCAATTAAATGAGTAGAGAATCTAAGGCTTAGTGACACCCAATGACCTACTAGTTAATATTTTATTCCAATATGTGTCTTCCCCTTTTCATCTTTATTTTCAATATTAGTTAAATTAGTAATGTGATTGAGGTTTAGTGATAATCAACAACCTAAGAACTACTTCCTATTCATGAGGTTTGGGTCATTTATCTTCCCAACCATGTCCTTTCCTTAGTACATAAATGTTGGAACTTTCACCCCTAATTCTCTAAATTCTTCAGCAGAAAGAATAATTATCCAATGCTTTAATAAGCAAGAATTATCTCCAACATGTCACATGGAAACAAGGTTCACTCACTTACAAGTGTATTCATTCCTTTCTCTTCAATTTCAAAATATTTAATTTCATTTTATATTTTCATTTTCATATATAGACATTTATTTATGTTTTTCATTGTAGCTTTACATGGAGAGGGCTACACACTTGAATCCTCCTCCAAAATACAATGTTTTTAATACATTAAAGTGCATATATTTATCCTTTTACTCTACCATTATATTTCATTTCAATTATATAAAAAAGGAGAGAATTTTTAGATAATAAAATATGGTATTAAACACTTGAAAATGTCAATCTTGACCTACCTTTATCTTACATGACTTGTGCAAACACATATGAATCTTACACACCCTTCTCTCACATTTAATGCTTTTCATGGGTCTAACCTTCTTGATTTTTAATTAGTCACATATATGAATTATGTAGTATGTACATAACCTATGTATAATCAAACTCATACTATCCATATCATCATATCAGTATTCATGCCTTTCAAATGAGTTTGTTAGACTCATATGCCTAAATAATTTTATAATAATCCAACACTAATGAATTTATCCCTACACCAAGCAATGGTATTTTTAAATTTTAAAGTATCTTTGTGGATTGGTCTCTATGTTTCACATGTCAATGGCATGAGAAATTACCCAAATATTGCCATATATATACACAATAGGTCTAAGCCTATTCCATAACTATCATTATCAAGAAATCCTATTATAAAACTTGCACATTTTAAATGGTTTCCCTAAAAAACTCAATTTAGTAATCAGTCACAAGGATTAGGTCCTAGAAAAAAAAATAAGTACTTAAGCCAAGTCAAAGTTTCCATTTTCTAATTGTCAAAACTAATATCATAAGTTTCATTCATTAAAGGAGTATTATTACACACATACACCTAAAATGAAAAACTACATGAAATTTTTCATCCCTCTTTAGAGTATTAGATATGTAGGTAGTACTCAACCATTATTTGAAGAGTAGTTGAGGTCAGATCAACCCATTATTTATCCCCCTTTTTAATCTAAACTTAGTGATTAAATTATACCTAGGGTTTCAAAGATAAGGAAAAATTTTATGGATATTACACACATAACTAGCCTTTTATATCATATAATATATAGATTAAAATCAATCACATTTACCTATGCTAAAATAGAGAAGCACTATGTACACAAACAAATCCTAAAAAATATAGACACTAATGTTTACTGCAAGCATCCACAAATTAATGAATTTGTCTTGGCACATCCAAAGACCCAATGCATTATTTGAGTGTCTTTTAATCTAATTTTTATCCATTTATAGCACTGGAATTCATTCTCAAACCTACAAATAATAGTAAACATACTAAATATATTAATCCATTATTACTTTCCATAATTAGCAAGTGAAATTGGTTAATCATATTATACCATTTACATTTAGATTATTATATCATTATTATACTTCATATAATATTAATTATTCATACTTACATTTTTTTAAGTTCACATAATAAAAATAAAATAAAATAGACACAAAACTAAGGATGATATTAATTAGGATGAACTCTTATTTCTCCTTAATAACACATATTTTGTGAAGTTTGAATCTAAGATGCTTATAGTTACTACTTAAAGGGAAATGGCATGTATGACCCCTTTCATCCATCTTCCCTCAAGACCTCTTAGTAATGATAGCCAACATCTTCCCCTATTAGTTTCCCAATGCTTATATTGGATATAAATGTCCATGTTATCACAACATGAATAGGTAGGATATATAATCCTATAGGGTTTTTCATGAATATCAAATCTAAAATGTCTAGAGTTTGTGATTATAAATCTAAATCTTCACTTACCATGATAAGTAACATGTCTAATTCAGCCATCAATGGTTAGAATCAACCCTTCGATAAACATATTAAGATTACCACCATTCCTACACATTATATGATTATTATTATGAATTTCATATATAAGTTAGTAAAATAATTCCAAGCCTTATCTCTAAATGTCCAATCACTTGAATATAAGCTTACATATGCTCAAAATCTTGAGCATGTTATTTCAAATTATATCTCTAGTCCCCATTAAAAACCTATGTGTCTCAAAATATGTCATATTCAACATGGTTTAGGAAAATTTAAAATATATGACTAATACATCAAAAAAAATTATTAATATTAATATTTATCCAAGTGAAACTCTTAGAAACATGCTTCAAAATAAATTCTTCAAATTACCTCTTAGTCATCTTTTCCAGATATCCAAGTACTATTGTGCTTATAATAGAGTTCATGGATATCCCAATAATACGTGTCATGCTTTAAAACATATAATAAAATATATTATTGATAGTGGTGACCTTACATTGGATACAAATATTCAACTAGATTCAAGCACACCTTTCAATATTGAGTAACCCACTCCAATTGCAGTTCCATCTCCTAAGATAGAGTTGCCAAAAAAAATTTACCTAATAAAGAGGCACCTAAGAAATAATTTCATAATAAATATGTACCTAATAATAATAATGTTACAAACATGTTTTCCAAGGTGGAAAACACAAAGCCTCTTCATTCTTAGAACCTTTGATTATTAGCCTTCACATAGATGGTAAACAATGCACCAATGTCATGGTTGATAATGTTTATGAAATTAATTTATGTATCATGACTCTTCTCAAATATCTTGGATATGACATAAAACATTTGAATAAGATCCAAACCACTCATAAGATCTATTGAGTGGCCCATAGGTTTTTGTCACAAGTTATGTTCCACTATATTTCACATTGATCCTACTTTGACCCATTTTAATGTTATGCTATGAAACTCATGGATATTATCAATATATGCAACACTTGATAAGAATCATGATAAAATTACATGTGGGATCCAAGGTAATACTATTTCCATTTTAAGAGATGGAACATCTCTAAATAAAGTAGAGAAAATGGAAACCATTTCTTTAACTAGTGCTCAAGAAATGATATCTAAGTTTTCCCCCATGTGACCAAAACTAGAGTGCATGATAAAGATAATGATGAATTTATTGAATTGAAAATAAAATATAATAAATTAACTCCAAAATATGGTGTGGTAGGTTATACATACTCTACTTTAGATAAATGATATAATATAAATTAGAGTAACATATCTAAAGTATGGGATGAATATGGAAATAGAATTGATGATTATGACATACAAAACAAGACATACATATGACTATTTCATTGATGGAATAATTGGTTAGTTAAAAATTATTCTACTATTTGTATATGCTTATTTTTTTCTTGATTAATGACCTTTTTTAGAGTTGACTGATTGTTCTCTCTATTCTTTCATCTTGACATGCGCATGTGTATCAACCATTCTTTTAGCCTCTAGCCTTGGTTATGAATTTTTCATGGATATTACCTTTTGATTATTTATCCTAATATATAAATATATATATATATATATATATATATTCTATTATGACACATAATTTATAGTAGTCTAATCCTAGTGCACATTCCTTGTGAAATATGTTTATTCACCCCTCTATATTGTGTATTTGTGCTTATTCTTTTTATGGATTACATTGAGCTTACATGATCACATAAATTTTATTACTAAATATTATTACATGTAATTATATACCAATTATTTCCCATTTGGGTCATGTACCTTTATATCTCCACATACTTTTGTGAGACATGACTTTGTGATTCACATATATGGTGGGAGCATGTTGCTTTCCTTCACTTCCTTGAGGCTATTTTATTATTACACTTGATGCACACTATGTGTTGACATATGTTATATATTTTTAATATCCATTATATTCTTATATTTTATAATCATTTCTTCTTGGCCTTACTTGAATAAATAATGTTTTCTTAAATTCAAAAAAATCAAAAATCAAAAATCAAAAAATTGCAAAACCATAACCTATGTGTTTTATCAAATTTTGGAAAACTAATGGAATTATTTTACCTAAATGTGATAAATTATTGTGTAAAATTATAATTATATAGATATTTAATAAATGTGATATTGGTTTATAACTTTCTAAATCTATAAATATACTAAATATAGAAAGTACAATAGAGACATATACACTTAGAAAACTGAGATGCAAGTTGTTTTTGGATCATATATTGACAAGGGAATTATGCTGACAAAGTGTGAAACTAGAATAGGAGTTGGTAGGGTTCCTAGATAATAAAAATACAACTAGATAGTAGTTAGGTGAATTATCCCTAGGGAATGTTGATTTTTGGTAGATAATAGAGACATGATATTTCTAGGTTATCTTCTCTTTCACTTTTTCGCTTTGCAGTCTATGTGGGAGATTTTGATCTAATACAAGGACCATTATGTAACTATTTTTCACTTGAAAACCCTAACTCAATTACATAAGAATATAAATGCAATCATTGAATAAAAATGGGTTATCATTAGAATATGTGCTTGACCTCAACACCCCATATGTTGGGTGTTACCTACATACTAATACTCCAAAGAGGGATCAAACTCCATGTAGTTCTCACATATTGTGGTAGTGTGTGTGAAAGACCGGTGAAAATTGTTAAATTTTGGTGCAATCATGGTGTTATTAAATACTTCAACTATGACTAATGACCTTAGATCTATATTCAAACTTTAGCTGAGGGCTACTAGGTTTGTATGTAATTATAATTGGGAGAAATAAGGAATTTTCTCTCAATGTGCAATTAGAATTCTAATAATTTTTAATGCAGAAGCCTCTTGTGTGTGGAATATTTAAAATGTGGATTTATAGTGATATTTTTGGAATTCCTTGGAATGGGGATTGCTAAAATCATAGGCCAACCCTCTAGTGACTTTTGAATTTTTTAAAATAGTTATTAATTGGTAGGAGGACACTGCTAGTAAAGGTGGCAATAGCAGGAAGTGTTATTGTCCAAATAGGGTGATATTATCTTGAGAGGCAAAATTGATAAACTATAAGTGTGTGTTAGTCTTAAATAAGCTTAAGAATTGACTAGTTTTGATAAGGAAATTATGGGGTCATAAGTTTACTTAAAATAATGGGGCATTCTCACAAAAAGTGAAACAAAGTGGTCAAAAGGCCCTAGGATGAGGCATGAGCAAAGTGTGTCCAAAGAGTGGTCATAAGTGAATTATTTTAGCTTAAATATTAATTTATATCTACATTTTCCCCCTTTTTTCTAGTAATTTAGTAAAGATAAATTAATAGATTAAAAGTAAAAGTGTGTACCTATACTTACCTATGAAGTGCAGTATTGAATGTAGGCCAAAATGTTAAACTAAGTTTAACACAAACTTGAAATAAACAATGTATAAAATTAGTCCTTACTTAAGAGTAATATCAATAAGTAAATACAAGATACTTATATATAAAATAACAAGGAATGAATACACATTATTGGTTATATGAACCTTTATGTTTTCCTAGTGAAAAACTAATGACTTTAGATGGTAGAACCCTTGGAGAATTTATTTGTGTTGAAAAGCTTGGATTGGATAGTGCATGCCCTAATAGTCATTGATAGTAGAGTGTGCTTAATAAATCAATGTGTTATTAAATCTATCATTGCATACCCAAATTAGTGTAGTTTAAAATCCCTATATGAATTCCATATATTGTTTTAGTGTAAAAATTAGTACAAAATTGGGACCAACTATTGAAAATGGAATAAGGTTAAATTATGGTGTAAAATTGGTACAAAATGGTGAAAAAAGTTAGTATAATCTATATCTAGTGTATAAATTATGGATAATGACAATTATTATAATTCCATCTATGAAACTGGTGCAAAACTAAGTGAGTTATAAGTCATATGTTGTGCATATGCCCTGAATCGAATACCTGATTTATATGGATTTTGAAACTAAATAATAATAATAATTAATATTTTGAGTAACAACCTATGTGATAATATGGAACACATGCCATGCATGATTCCCTAAATACTAAGTAATTCTTAAATAAAACCTTAGTAGTTTTTATAAACTAGAATTATGTGCCAGTTAGATATTATCTTATACTACCTGAGAAGTTGAGAACTTCTAATATTGTCTCTTTTCTAGGTATGGGGATAATACCATGGATATAAGATAATAGTGGGGTACAATATTGTCCAAATAGGGTGATATTTTACTAAATTTAACTTTGTGTGCTTTTTGATTATGTTAAATGATCCACTATGTGAGGTCTACATAATTTTGTCTATGAACTGCATGTAAGGGTTTAGTCTCTAAGACAAGCCATTGTGTATACCCTGAGTTTTGAGGTGAGTTGTTAAGCATGCATAATTACTTAACTCAAAATATAAATTTATGTGATAGATATTATGTAAAATATGTAAATATAAGTAATAATGATAGAATTAAGGAACATGAAATCATCATATATGTAAAATTATCAAAATAGTAATTTGAGATTCATGTAGAAACAAGCATACATAATGACATTATCAAGATAGATGCTACTAGTGAATAACATAGAGAAGTGATCTAAACTAAGTCAGTAAATATGAAATAGAGAAACTCAAGGAGAGATGCATGGCATCCATCATGGTATCTAAATTAATATGAGGATGCATGATGTCCATCATGTCATCAAAACTAAACAAACTAATCAAATTAGTGACATGGACATGATGCATGTAAACAAAGAGTACATGTAAATCACACAAAACATGTAATAGAATTCCAAGGTCCAATTTACAAGGGACATGTTAAAATTTCACTCATATATATAAAAACATAAAATTAAGGATTCTATTCATTCATAAGGACATGTTCAAATGTACACAAGTCAAATAAAGAGTACACACAAGACATGAAATAGGAAAGCAAACATGAAAAGCATGCTTGAATACATGTAATTGATTAACATAAATAACTTGTAAAAATAGTAGATTAAATAACTTAAGTAACTATTGGCACAAAATATTGCACCTTATAAGATATTTTTCAAACCTAATTTAAGATTTGGGAAACATTGGAATACGTCTAGGCCTGTGGGTTACATGTAGTAGAGGTAGACCTCTAGGTTTAAGGGCTAGCTCCCTGAATTGACCTTGAAGTGCTTATCACCTACACTAATTGATTGCTTGTGTGAAAATGGATAAAATTTTACATGAAATAAATATATTATAAGGGGGTAATATTCCATTAATATCTCCAAAATATCATCATACTTCTTTCACTAAGAAACAAGATTACAACACTAGCTTCAAAGTCTTAAGATAATCTAAAATTAGTATTTTAATATGAAGGTGATATGCATGAGACAACTCAAGGTAAATGGACCAGAGGTTAGATTCAAAATTATAAGGATAATTATACACTTAAAGGGAACAAAACACATGTTTTCAAACAATTTCAATCATCTAATGTTTCAATGTTACCTCCTTTATCTAAACCACCTATAGGTGCATATGCAGAAGGTCTATAGGTGACAGTAAAGTGTATGACTACATGAATGATAGGTTATTCTACAAAAAATATTATGAATCCACCATTGATTTTATTATTCTCTCCATCTTTAAATACCTTAATTAATATGCAAACAAACTTTAGACACCTCATATCCACAATTTACCCCTATGTTAGAACACATGTAGGTGTATAGTAGCAGTATACAAGGACTATGAAAGGATGATACATGACCATGTTCATGATGAATTTATTTTTTTTTTAAAATATAAAACCATTTTAATGATTTAAATTTTATTAATCAATACCTCAAGGAACCTCTCACCACTTCACCATGACTATGCAAGGATACTAATGACTTCCTGTAAGTGGATGTTGTAAGAAAGTTGACTATGTACCATATACGAATATGTTCATCAAAATATTAGTCATTGATAATATCTATCCAAAATTAATCTTATCACCTTGAACAATAGGATATTGAAACATCAATACACTTTTTCTTGAAACCATTATAGGAAAGGAAAACCTCTGCAGTTGATGAAACATGCCTGTAAACTAGCCATGGAGTTTCCACTAGCAATATAAGATGATTCATGCCCATATTTGACCTCCACACATGAAAAACATGTCAATAATCATGTGAATAATATTTTCATGCTCCTAATTAACATTTAAATGACCTAGTTTATATAAACAATTTCAAATAAAATAAAAACCTATAGGGTGTGGAGATAAGCATGCAAAAAAGAGTAGTCAACTTCTAAACAATTGTTCATATAGTAGGATAAACCAATCTTGGAACTCATATTATTTATTTTGATTATAATATGTTTAATAACATCTCACTTGATAATTTTTATTGAATCGACTCTAGTTGGCCACAATAAACCAAAATCAGTTAGTCAATTTTGCCTACCTAGTGGAGTGATGGAGAAGTGAAATAGTTATAAGACATTTTTGAGATCTCTAGCATTGATCAAGCATTGAAATTAGTTCCAGGTAGTTTAAAGGTCATTTTATAATCCTAATACATATGCCACACTCCTTTATAAGTTGTATAACTGTCAAAACCTCCTTTTATCTAATTATTTTATTGATCTAACATAGGAACCTACACATTTTTAGTTAGATACTACCACTTATGATAAGATTCTAACATATAAGATGTTAAAAGGTATCTTTATACACTTTTTTACTATGGGAAGCCGTACAAACCTTATTTATGGCTCAAATATGACCCTATATGACATGAAATGTTACAAGGACTAAAATTTGACTATGACCAAGCTAATGACACATTGAATGATATCTCTAGGACTATGATACACACTATAAGACCTTAATAATCCCCTATACAAGCTTTATAATATAGGGGGTTGAATATTTTTGACTTGTGGTCAAAATTGTCGACATTTTTAGTGATTTACTAGGGGTGGTATGCTTATTATGCCAAGACCAGTAGCCTATTCCTATCCATTGGGATATGGAGTCACCTATACACTAGTTTGACACTCAATTGACTTTGAAAACATACCAAACCACAAGAAATAATAAGAACAAGATAAAAATAACACACCACACACTTGTGCTCCATGAGCACTTATGGAACACATACACATAACCCAAACAAACTAATTCAAACACAAACTAACCTGAAAGAAACTCTTCCTCCTAGGTCAAATGGGAAGTTTGAAACCTTTCTTACTTCTTTAAATAAAGGAGTTAATGAGGCATGCTTTTTATTAGGCATTATCACTTGTATCTCCAACTCATTCATGATGTTTTATAGGCATGATGTTTAATGAAATCAAGGCAGATACAAGTAGATCACCTATGGAGGTGAACTCCTCTTGCATTTTAATAGCCTCAACTTTATCACAAGACTCCTCAACTTTAACCTCCAATGGTAGTTCAATAATGCATACTTTATTGACTTCCATAGTGCTCTCAATAAGGTTGGGTTTCTTTTCAACTACAAGTTCATCAAAGAGATTGGCATAGTCTTGGTCATTATCTTCCATGGAGACTTTTTACTCTATCTTCTCATGCACTTGGCCCTCAATTTGTAAAAATTATTCAAGCTCTTGAAAAAGCTTCATTTGATATTGTCAATCATCCTTGCTCTCCTTATCCTTGAGAACCACCATCTCTTCCATTTTATCTTCTTAGTCCTAATGTTCCTAATGTATGAGGTCATCAGGATTGTCTTCCTTATGCTCCAACAAATCTACATATGGTTCAATCTTAGTTTGAGATGTTGAGTGTTCTTCAAGGACAACATCTTCTGCTTTGGTTTCATTTGGTTCTTTCATGACTACAGCTTCTTAAACAGTGACTTGATGTTCATCTTCACTTTTAACAAGCCCTTCTTCTTTATGATTGATATGATACTCACTTCATGTTCGTTAGAATCATAAACAACCTCATGATCAAATATTCACTTATTAGGAGGAGGAATGTTCTTACCTAGATTCTCAAACTTTTGGCTTATGTAATTGAACTTTTTCCATAGATATTCTTCCTTGTGATTGTCATGTTCAAGGGTTGTTTCATCATGTACATCAACTAACTCAGTAGATATGGAGTCTTTCTCAACCACTTTTCCCTTCATGCTTTGATCAAATTCCTTATGAATAGTTGTAATTGGACCTTTAATATTATTTTCTTCACTTAATAAGATGGAGTTGCACTTATCTTCATTAAGGGGGGTCCCTATGGTGTTTTCTTTTTCATAGTCACTTAAAGCATCCTCTTGATTAGTTATGGATTGAACTTTATCGTATTTGATTACTTCCCATAAGATGGGATATCATTCAAGAAGGGATGAGGTGGGAGGGTGATGAATAGGCTCATGGGATGGAGAAGGACTATGAGATGTGATAGACAGCTTTTGAATGGATTTGGGGAAAAGGACTTCTTGAGTGAGCTCATATAGGAATGAAAAGTTATGTTGGTCAATAGGAAAGATACTTTATTCCAAAAGAGTTTCACCTTGCCCATAGCATCCTTGAGGCTCTTTAATAGCTGAAAACTCACTTTTGAGATCTTTGTCTTCCCACATCTTTAGCCTATCTATTGAGCATTGTAAACACTTCTTTGCCAAGTATAATTTCTCTTTGATATCCCATTGATTTTCCTCTTCAACAACCTCCCACACATCCATCCACATTTAAATTAAACCTCTTAACCATTCCATGAGATGGATAGGGATCACATCAAACTCATTACCCCATGTTCCCATATTATCTTCACTATCTATCAGACTTGGCATGAGTGCCAATAAGGATTTGATATGAGATGGGGTTGAATTAAGAGGGGGGTAATGGTGGGGATTGAGGCCAAATTTAATTTGTTGGATTTGATATTGTAATAATTAATATCTTGCCTTATAATATCTTGATGTACAATCAATGGGGTCATCTGATTCTACATAAGAAGACTGATAAGAATCTTATTGAGGTGGATATGCATTATGGTAAGGCTAGTATGAGTCATATTGGGGTTGATAGGAAGTAATTTATTGAACAACATGATGTTCATATAGATAAGGAAATAAATGACCATAGGGCTGCCATGGCTCATAATAATGATAACAACTTTGATAGGGTTGTTGAGGGGTATAACATGGATTATAACAAGGTTGATATGGAGGATAATTGTAGGGGTTTTCATCATATCCCTTCATATCAACCTCATGAGTCAAATTTAATATAATAACTAATCAAAACATTCCAAAATAGATACATGAACTACTTAAAACTAGAGGATATCATTTAGACTCACCATTAGTGTTATCTTTCTTGCTTCTAAAAGCTTATTGGAGGAAAGATACACCAACAATATTTCCACTCTATTGGACCTTGGTCCCACCAAGCATGCCAGAACTATTGGCACCAAATATTTCACCCTAGAGGAGGTTTTTCAAGCTTACTCTATGATTTAGGCAACATTGGAATACCTCTATGCTTTTGGATTGCCTATAGTAGAGGTAGACCTCTAGGTTTAAGGGCTAGCTCCCTGAATTGACCTTGAAGTGCTTATCACCTACACTAATTGATTGCTTATGTGAAAAGGGATAAAAGTTTTCATAAAAAAAAGATATTCTAAGGGGGTGATAGACCATGAAGATATCCATAAGATCATCATACTTATTCCACTAATAAATGAGACCTACAATACTAGCTTCAAAGTTCTAAGATAATCTAACATTAGTATTTCAATATGGAGGTAATATGCATGAGACAACTCAAGGTAAATGGACTATAGGTCAGATTACAAACTCTAAGGACACTTTCACACTTGAAAGGATCCAAAAACACTAGTTATATTCCAAATGACCTATTATAATGAGAAATTATTATACTAAACATGAAAGGATAAAGAGAAGCAATGATAGAAGTTTATAACTAGATCTTATATACACATAATATTTTCAAACTTTTATCGATTATTGACACTTTGTATCTTACAAAAACTATTTGAATCTCAATCTCTCTAAGTACACACCTTAATGGGTGCACTGGGAAAGGGGTGGGTAGACCATTGGTTCTTTGTAATATTTTTATCCCTTTTGCCACATGTTATATACACATTTATCTCCCAAAATCATTTAACCTAAGCTTGCTCTTCTCATTTGAACCCAATCTAGTCATTTTCCCACATTTTATCCTCCTTTTCCTTACCTAATTCTTATTTTTTCAGTTAGTTGTATAGGTTTGATTGGGTTGACCCTATATAGTTTCAGTTTATTTTCACTTAGGAGTTATTTTGACCTTTGGCTAACCTAGCTCATGACCTAGTGAATTATTATCTAGAATTGTACCAGATCAACCCTATTGGCCAACATTTTTAGAAGGATTTAGGGTAATATATGCCTATATATATAATTTAATTTCCCACCATTTGATAAGAAATAAGTGAATGATAATTAAGTATGAATTAACATCTGCTTAATGACCATTCTACTTGAGAAGTAAAGATTAGGGTTCCATACTTCCTTTGGAGATACAAATCTTGTTTTGTGGATAAATCCTTTAGATGCATTGATAGGTTGTGTAGCCTAGAGCTGATTTATCTTTATTATCCTTACATAACATAATAATTTATTATGAAGTACCTTAGCTAAGGGAGAGATTGAGGCTCGACGGGTTTATCTTCAAGGTAAGTATTCCTAACTTTATTTCTCCTTTGTAAGAGTAGATAGATAATGTAATTATGATTATCTTCCATGCATTATAATTTCATATACATTATCATGAGTATATGTCTTCTATGCAAGTTTAGTTTTTGTTTTATTTTTAACCCCCACTTTGTACCACAAGCTTTGGTGAGACTAGATTAGATTTACTTTCTTGTTATTAACATAGGTGAAATATTAAAAATTAGGACCCCCTTAGGGTTATTATGTGATTGTGTTAGACTATAGGATTTGAAACCCTCCTTATCATAGTGTATTATGATAAGTTAACCCCTAATTAGGTTTAGCAAATCCCCATATTGGTCATGCTCCCACTTAGCAAATGTATTCCTAATTAGAAGTGTAAGTATGCTCTATCTTCTTCGTGCTAGGATTGATTTATAGACATGATGCATTTCTAATTGCATACATTCTAGTGAAACCAATGTGAACTAACCCTTGTAGTATTTATTCACTTCTTTCTTTCTTTTATCATTATTTTTATCATAGATTTGTCATATTAGGTCAACTGCATCGACCAAATTCTAATTTTTGTATGTAAGTTTTTTAGGTATAAGCTATTAAATTGATTCAGTTGACCCAATATAGTTTTTCAAATTTATAGACATCAAGTCCAGACTATTAGGTCAGCCTATTTGACCCTATACATTTTTAGGCATCTTATCTAGCATACTAGGTCAAACTAGTTGACCCTACACAATTTAGGCACTCAACAACAGGGTTCTACAAAGCTAGATCAACCTGGTTAACCATGTTAGTAGAATTTTTAAGCATTTCTCAAGGTTATTTAATATCAATATCACTTCTCTACATAGTCAAAATCACCAAGGTTCCTTTCTATCATTTTTCTCTTTCCTTACAATATTTCCTTTCATAATTTACAGTCTTTAAAACTACCATTGTATAGTCAACTAAATCAACCCAATTTTATTTTCTATGTTGTCTAGATAAATGGATCGACTCTGTTGACCCTATTCATTTTTTAACCTTACTTTCATAGTATAGAGGTGACACTATTGACTTTATTCTATAATTTGTGCATACACTATCAACTGTATCAAAACTGTACCTTGTTTCAAAGTTAAAATTAACCTTTATATGCTAGTAATTATCTCACACTTTTATTTCTTGTTGCTTTCATTCTTAGAATAGAAGACATAGTCTAATTAGGTGGTTTTCAATTTACCATTTAGTTACACTATTTTCTATTTTATACACACATAACCAAATCACAAAATATTAACAATTATCTACCCAAGGCCAACCTGCTTGGATTTCATCATCAAGGGGGAAATCGACTTGGTTTTTTGGCCAAATATAAACACGTGGTTAATAGTATATTCTAGATAAACCCTTATCATTATGGTGTGTTAAGTGAGGGGGTAGGCCCCAATACCAAGCCTTTACCATTGCCAATATAGACCCCTTTCAGCCCAAACTTCCTAAAACCATCCTTAGATTGCTTTCTAGTTCCTTTCTTACAAGCTAACCTCCTATCACATTTTAAACTATATTCTAATAATCTAAACAAAATTTAGGTTGACCATCTAATTGGCTTTTACTTTTCAATTTGATTGCTTGCTCTTTGCTCGATTGTATTTTATATTACAAAAACTTGCATTAGCCAATGTTAGTGTAAGGTTTTGTGATGTGTGTCTCAATTGGATCAACTTCATCGATCTAATTGATTGTTTGTTTCCCTTCAATTATTGATTTTCTAAGTACATACAAATTTATTCTTGTTTTAGTTCATGTTCATTTTAGTCAACACAATCTATTATAAACCTTCTAATTTTCTCTATTTATTATATTACATCAACCCTTTACACTTTTGTAGCCTTTGTTTACTATACTAGATCGACCCAATTGACCCTATACTATTTATAGGACCTATTTTCTATACTGGATTGACCCAGTTGACCTTGTACTATTTTGACCATCCCTTGTTTCCTTGATTTTACATTTCTCCTTCCTAGTTTTAGTCATTATCCTTCATCATGAATTTTCTATTTAAAGACAATACTGAGTTGAATTCAACAAACATGATGAGTTTTACCAACCCTCATAGGGTCTCCCATATGTAGAGTAGGGTTCCTCTCTTAGATGAGAGTAATTTTCACAAATCCACTCACAAAATGAACTATGGGACCCCTTTTAATACCTCTTTGAAGCATAATCCTCTCTTTTCCCTAGAAGACCAACCTGAATTAGAGTATACTCCCAAAATGCTCTTCTTTATCTTCAAATTTTTTTCTTGAAATGCTCTTCTTTATCTTTGAATTTCCTCATCATCAAGGAAAATATCCCTCTACCATTTACCATCTTATGATTAGTAGTTAATTTAAAGAGCCTCATTCACCTACTCCCACATTCTCAAGTGGATTTAGAGGTACCACTTTCTTTGATTCTCAGCCTCTTCCCTTGATTATGACCCCTTCTCATACCATGAATTCTTTAACTTCTTCCACCTCCATGCCTAGTATCTCCACTAACATGGTAGGTTCTACATCTAGTGGGCCTATAGACACTAAAAGTCCACACATTATGATCTCAAATATTATAATTCCCCTAAACCACCCTAGAACCCCCTTAGGACCATTTGATCTTTTGATCCCCTAACTAACCTAACCTATAGTCAATCGACTAAGCAGAATTTACTTAGTATTTTACCCATTTTTCACCCTTTGGCACTCAATCACTAATGGTTAGGATGACCATCGATGGTCACCCTAACCATCAACAATCAAGGTCCACCTCTTTAACTAAAAACATACAAACTACCCACTTTGCTTTTCTAATTATAACTTGTCTAAATCCTATTCTGAGCCTTTGCATGGAAAATTTATAGATAGATAGCCTAGTTAAACCTTCACTTTCACCTCTTACTTGTGTCTATAAGAAGAGAGGAGAAAAGAGGTGAAAATCCATCTACAAACATCTATGAATTTGTAATTTTTATCAAGAGCTTATGCATCTTGGAGTTTCTTTTTATAATTCAAATCACCTTCTAGAAATCCAATAATATAGTAATCATATCAAAGAGTCAATTTACCACCGCCTCTTCACCAAGCCTTCAAGTGTTATTACTTTGCTAGAATCAAGCTAGATTCCACCAACATATCAACTACCTCAACCACCCCACCCAATCAACTTTTGGTAATACAAGTACTTATTTCTTAATATTCATCTACTTTATTTCCATTTTTTAATCAATCTAGGCCTTAGCCATCTTTTGGAATCCATTTTTTGGATCTCATCATCAACCTTTTACCAACCTAGATCCTTGCATGGTAACCATTGATGGTTAACTCAATTGTTGACAATATACTCAACCACCGATAGTCACTTTGACCACTGACGGTCACCTTAACCACTGACAGTCATTATGGTAGTGAAAAATAGCAAGCTAATTTCACCTACCTACACCCAATCAAACCCAATTTTATGTGTTCCTACCTATCCATAGACCCCTTTCTAATTTCATGAAGTATACCTCAACCCTCTAGCACTGATATTAATTAGTTTATCATTAATTTAATTATTTATAGCATATTTATTAGCAAGCATCTTTGTGTTCAATTTTAGTACATTTTTATTATTGATACAAGTACCTTTTATTCTATTTATAAGCTTAATTGCCTAAAATGTGTGGATTGACAGCCCATAAGGAAGTTCTCACTTCTGGGATCTAGCCATCGCTAGACAATCCACTACACTATTTATCTAACAAACAAGTTTGATTTAGTGTTTTTTATCTATAGGTCATCCTCCCAAGATAAAGAGGAGCTCTCCATAATCTTATAATTTCAACACATACACAAATAATTAGGTTTTTCAACCATACCCATACTTAGTTTCTTCTTTTCCCCTTCTTAGTAATAAGCAAAAAATACATTGAAACATTCTAACACACTCAATGGGACCCTTATGTCTTTACTTGGGTTCTTTTTTTCTTACATTTTCTCTCTATTATTTTCTCATTAATGAAATCAAAAGTTTCTTTTGGGCTTAAAATTAAGTGCATACATTGATTGCTTAAAATTTTAGTTCACATAACTTAACTTAAAGGAAAAGTAATCTATCGTATCTTCACTCTTTGTTGCACACACCTAACCAAACCACTTTCATTAGTTAAACATCAAATATACTTGAGACAAGGCCCAACTAGGATTTCATCACCTAGCAATAACCTTACCCTTTCTCGGTGATCTTACTTGGAGGTCATTACCAAGGGGAGGACCAACTTGAATCTCTAATTGAGTATAATCTTTGGATATCAATATATTTTGGCTAAGCATCCAACACCCTTATCATTATGGTGTGAAAATTGAGGGGGTAGGCCCTAATACCAATCCATGTATTGATTCCAATATAAAATATTTTTGAATGACTAAACATAACTTGAAACCATCCATAGATTTCCTCTTCAGTGCCCAATCTACAAGCCAATTTTTGTCACACACCTTCTTAAGGCATAATCCAAAAACAAGATTAATTAAAACTCTAAGGTTTAACATATATCTTAGAGTGTGATTTAATTTCATTGATCTTTTCTAGTCTTCTCTTTATTTGAGCAGTGAGGTTGTTTGTGCTTTATATCTCTCCTTTCTTGTATGGTTCTCACTCACCAATGGTGAAGACACCTTGTAGAGCAAAACCCATCACCAAGCCAACTTACCTCTTCATCCATGGACTACATTTTTGAACTAGTAGACTCTCCTAACCCCTTGAGAAGTCATGCTTTCCCTCAGGAGGTCCTTTAAGGAGATGCAAATTTTTCCACTTTCATAATCTTGTATCCTTGCAACATTGTCATACAACTACATCTTATTGTATCCTAGTTTTGACTCCATCTATAGATCTGCCTTAGAGCATGCCTCCCCATCTCATGGGGAATACCTCCATTTCCATGGTTACTATGCAACCATTGACTACCTAATCTTCCTCATCAACCAACAACCCCTTTAAGACCACTATTGAAAACCAACCAACCCAAACTACCACTGCCCTTATACCTTCTACTCCTAACAACCACTCCTCCACTATAAGAGTACCTACATCTAGCACTACTAGCCTTCCTTTAGCTACCTTTAACCCATCATCCACCACTCTATTTCAAATCCTTGTGGTGTCCATACCCCCTACCTTGCCACTAATTAGTACAAGAGTCACCACCCTTCCATGGTCACCAACCCAACTATCACTCTTATCCAATAAGTACCCCTTGGACCAACATTTGGATATATCCCTAATTTACAAGGTTTTGTACCCACTACTCAAAAACCTACCTCTACCTACCCTTATTCATCTTCTACCTAACCATTGACATCCACTTACCCATATGTGGTAGCCTCCCAACCTTCTACCCACTATCCATATGTCTCCCAACCACCACAACAAAATGCATCTTATAATCCTTTAGGGACACAACCCCAAGAAAACCTAATGAATATACTTATGGACAAGATAACCATCTTAGAGCCATCCATCTCAAGTGCTCACAACATCTTATCATATGACCAAATTTTCAATGAGCTTATTCATCCATCTGTACCTATTAAGCCATATCCTCCCCAATGGGAACTTCCCAAGTTCTCTAAGTTTCAAAATAAGGAGGATCCCCAAAAAAACCTTAGGGTATCTAGTAATTCTTGATATCTTATCACTTATGATGATGCCCTTCTTCTCCACACCTTTGTTATGTCTCTAGCTGCTCTATCCTTAGATTGCTATAGTTCCTTACCCAAACATTCCATCTTCTCCTTCACCCAACTAGCTTAAACCTTCTTGGACCATTTTTTTATCAATATCTCCAAGAAAGTGTCTATCACCGACCTCTATTTTATTTGGTAGTTTGAGGATGAATCTATTGCTAATTTTGTGGCTTGTTAGAGGAGGCTAATTAACGAGCTATCCTTCTCCCTACTTCAACCTGAACTCATAGAGCTCTTGGCTAGGGCATGTGCCAAGCATATATCCTCCACATTATGTGTCCAAATCTTCCAAACCTTTGATGAAGCTTTTACCATAGCCCATAAGTTAGAGAATTGATCCATTGACAAAGGTAAGCTTAAGCTCAAAAACAAGAACTCAAATTATAAAACCAATGAGGCTTCTTCCTTAAATTCAAGTAACCAACTCAATACCAACACCAATAATAAGGAACCATGAATGTGATTGTCCTAAAAGCTATTCTTCCACCCTATTTTAACCAATCCAACTCCTCTAGTTCCTCAAAGAAAAACCCAAGGAACCAAACCTAGAATAACCAAAAGCAATTCACTCCACTTGGAGAATATTATGATTCCGTCTTGGAGAAGTTATTGAAATCTGATATCATTCAGCTTCCTCCTATCAAGCCACCTAGATAATTTTACTCTTCTCATCCTGTACCTATTTGGTACAATGAGAATGATCTATGTGCCTTCCACTAAGTGATAGGGCACAATGTTAGTAGGTACAACACTTTCAATATCCTTATCCAATCCCTTATTGATAATGGGGAGATCACATTAGAAACCCATAATGCACCATCAAACTAAGCCCTTGATATATTTAGGCAACCCTTCCCAAACCATGCTCTTACCAAAAATGAGAACAACAATGTAGAATGCTCTCACAATACTCATACAGTTAACATGGCCCTTCACACACTCATTGCTAAAGAGCTTATTGACTAACCCATTTATCTCTCACCCTCTCTACTTATTTAGTTATAATAATTACCTTAACTTCCTTCAGATACCTAAGTTGAGGAAACACCATCTTCTCCCCCTCCACTTATTGAGGTAGTGGAGCCACTAGCCACCCTTTTAACTAATACATCAGAACAACCAACCATTTCCACCTTGACCTCAACTTTAGCTACCAAGAAAACCACTCCCCCTTTAGAGATCATTCTTGAGGAAGAAACCCTTGTGTCTACCCCTCATATAGAGGAACCACCTATCTCAACCCCACATTCTTTGATTGGGGAAGAGAATGGGGTTACCATCCTTGTGTCTCTACCTAAGGACCTATATTTTAGGTCTACCATTTAGGGAACCAAACCAACCTATAAACCCTTCTCTAAGATATTACAAAAATTGTAATTTATCTCTAATCTTGACATGGATTGAGCCACCTTCTGATGGAAATTGGGCCTCCCTTATATTACTTGATCAAAACCTCCAACCCTTTCTCAGTCAGATCAACCCACCACTTCCATTGACCCACCTCTTACCATATCTACCCAAATAACCAAACCCTCTAATTTACCAACTAAAACCTCCACCACACCAATCAACCCTCAACCACTTAAACCAACTAAGACCCAAGTAGTCAAGCCCTCTCCTATCATCCCAACTAGGTCTACCAAGAATTTTGGTATCCTCCCTACACCAAGCCTTAGTCACCCATCTATGAAATTAAACCTAACCCCTTCAAGCCCATAAAACAAATACCAAACTAGAGAAACTAAAGAGGCAAAACCACACCAAGGTCATAAGTCCCAAATTTTACCTCCCTCAGCTTTACCCTTCATTCTGGGGCCTCATCCCTCTACCTTGAATAGGAAGCCAGTTACCTCTACCAAAACCTCACCACCTCTTTTGGTGACACCTTCATAGTTGCTATCTAATACACCTATTTTCACCATGCCAAAAATACCTAAGATATATATCTTACAACCTTCCGCTTTTAGATCATCAACCTCCTTGCCTAAATCAAAACTATCAACCAAGCGTACCACCCTACCCAAAACAAATACTGCCAAACATTTTTCCAATCAACCTCCTACCTCAACCACCAAAAAAAACCATTAAACCTTTACCATATCTAGCCAAATACTAGTCTACAATTCTCCATAGGTTATTACAAACCTCTTTTTTAGCCATGCCTTTCGTCAAACCCTTTGACCCTTTAGCTTCAAATCTTGTTTGGTATAATGACCACCATGTGTGTTTTTATCATGAGACACCCAGCCATGATATAGAGAACTAAAAATCCCTTCAAACCATCATCCACCAACTTTATGATGAGGATGGTCTATTAATAGATGGACCTCTTATGAGTCCCATACCAATCTAACCACCCACCATACCTACCCAGCACTCACCCACTCCTCCACTCTCACCTCAAAGTGAAGATGAATCTAACTAATCTTCTAGCTCAACCTCTCCTTTTATCCATACTATCAATGTGGTCAAAACATCACAACAAAATGATAATGGGAAGGCTAAGTTGTCCATTCCTTAGACATACCCCTCCACAAACTCCCAATCAACCTACACCCACCATCTCCATCTTTGACTAAACCTAAGATTTCTATCTTAGGTACCTCCTAATCTAACCCCTCAAAATCCATTAAAAGGATCATCCTCAAACAAATTCATCATAACCCAATGAATATGAGCTTGTATGAGTTAATATCTACCTCTCCCCACCAGCTCCAATCACTAATAGAGGCTTTGCAATCCATTGAGGTCCAACTTGAGGACCCCCAACCACTAGCTACCTCTATCAGTGCCCTTCAAATTTCTAACCTTGTTACCTTCAAGGATTCAAAAATACCTTCCATCCACCTAGAGGACCTAGATCTTCCTCTCTTTATTACTACTTACATCAACCAAACCTTCATCAAATGAGTCATGATTAATGGGGGAGCTAGTATAAACATCATCTCCTCTCATGCCTATAACCAACTCAACCTATCAAATAATGTCATGTCCAAATCTTTGGCCATCCTTCATTTTTTCAATGATACCATGGCCACTACCTTAGGAAATATTATCCTTCATATCCAGTTAAGACCTTACATACTCCTTAAACTATTCTATGTTGTAGAAGGTGAGTTCTAATACAACATCTTGTTTGGACAATCCTAGATTTGCTTTATGGGTTGTGTTCCCTCTACCATCCACCATTGGATTAAGTTTGAAAATGAAGGCCCAATCATCACCATCCAAGTTGACCCAAGTCCTTTCTCAACATGCGACATGACCTACTACCCCAATGATGTCCTCATACCCCCATCCTACATAACCTCAATAGCTAAAACCTAACCTCCAACCACCTAAGTGGATATCATATGCCCTTATATCAATGAGGCATCAACTATCTCCTTTATACCTTCTCACTAAATTCCTACCATAGACCCTTTGGAATCAATGTTCCATCACCTTTCACTGGGGGAGTATAACCTTCTCTCCCTTGATGTTTTCCCTACTCCTCATGAGTATAGGTAACTTACCAACTAGTTGGGATATGACCCCAATGTCATAAATATCATTCCCCTTTTAATTCCCCATCATTAGACCCATTTTTTTATGGGGGACTTGATAAATCCCTTAGTGATCCTACCACCTCTCTTCCACTACGATCATTCACCACTAGTTTCTCCAACCTCGACAAACTAAGCTTCACTAAGACATACCTCTTTCAGTGTGCCTAGAAAGGATTTGGTCTTGGGTGATATAAGCATGGACCACATTAATTGGTCACCATCAAAACCAAAAAACCACATGAGAAACACATACTTGGTTTCATCATACCTAAAAATAAGAAAGCCAGCTAACGCACCGTTACCATTATTGAAGAAGAGACCCCTTCCTCACCAACCTTACCTCCACTTACATGTGAGGATGATGACATCATCTCACCTAACTTTTTTTTCATCAGCATGATCAGACTTGAACCCCTAACTTATCATAAGGAAGGGGAAACTATAACCATCCCTTTGACCCATCTTGAGATGATAGGAGAATACTCTCCTACCATCAACACCAATTAGTTTAGGATGATGATTCTATTCTTACCTATCTTGGTGCCCTAAATTCTTAAATTACATAAATCCCTTATTTTTTAGACCTTGACCATGTTGAATGAATCCACCATGGATATCAACTTGGTCACTCCAGACAACCCCCATATTGTTAAAATTAGCCAATCATTAAATCTCAAAGAACTCTGGGACTTCCCCACTTTCCTCTAAGATTATAGCATAAAATTCACTTGGTCTTATAGTGACATGCCCAAAAATTGACCTTGTTATTGTTACCCATAACATAGTCACTCATCATGATACCATACCTATCAAGCAAAAGTTTTGATGCATGTATCCTTGCATAACCCTTCTCATCAATGAAGCGATTCAGCATCTCCTTTCTATCAACTTCATTCAACCTATTGACTACCCCCAATGGGTCTCAAATGTCATACTTATCACTAAAGCCATAGGGGGACTATGCATTTATGTGGACTTTCATAAACTCAACCTCACCTACCCTAAAGATGACTTTCCTCTACTGAACATTAACCAACTTGTTGATCTTATAGCTGACCACAAGATGTTATCTCTTATGGATGTATTCTTGAGTTAAAATTATATCTTGATTACTCTTGAATATTAGCATAAAACCACCTTTACCACCCCTTAGGAACCTTTTTCTATAGAGTCATGCCTTTTGGGTTAAATAATATTGGTGTAACCTACCAACATGTCATGGCCTATATTTTTCATGACCTAATCCATAATATCATAGAGGACATGTGGATGACCTTCTTAGAAAATCAAAGCTTCAAAAAGATCACTTGGTCATTCTTAAGATCATCTTCAAGTGACTTATCTACTATCACATCTATCTTAACCCCAAAAAGTACATTTTTGGGGTCTTATCAAGAAAGCTTCTAGGTTTCATTGTCTCCCTCTATAGAATCAAAGTTGATCTTGCCAAAATCAAAGAAATATTAAACATTCTCCCTTTTACCAACCTTAAGCAACTTTGAAGCTTGCAAGGGAAGCTTCAGTCCATTCATAGTTTCATCTCCCAGCTTTTGAATCAATGTCAACCATTCCATCACCTCTTGAAGAAGGATATCTCTTTCAAGTGGAATAACAATTATCAAAAGGCCTTTGATTCACTCAAAAAGTAAATTTTGTCACCACCTATCCTTACCCCTCTTAAGGATGACCAACCCTTTTAATTTTATAGCTCTACCACTAACCATTCCCTAGGGGCAATACTAGCTCATCAAGATGAATACCATAGAGAGCAAGTTATGTACTACATTAGTCACATGCTCATAGAATACAAGACTCAATATACCCATACTGAGAACCTTTGCTTATCCCTAGTCTTCATGGACACCAAAATTTTCCACTACCTTCTTAACCACAAAAAATATGTCATAACCAACACTGACCCACTCAATTACATGCACTCTAATCCATACAAAAATAGCATATGGCCAATTGGGTCATGGACTTAGTAAATTTTGATCTTGAGTTTCTATAGTAGAATTCAATTAAAGGGCAAGTCATTTTTGACCAATTGTTTGAGGAACTATTATAAAATAACCAATCTCCTCTTCTTGAGCTCCTTGATGAGTACATGGCCCTATCTCAAGTGGATTTCACCTAGCAAGTCACCATGTTCTTTGATGAATCAAAATTTCAACATGGTGGAGGAACAGGTATCATCCTTATCCCATTTAATGGTGATCCTCTCCCTTTATCCTTTAATATTGATTTTAAATGCACTAATAATATGGCTGAGTACCTCTCTCTATACCATTATGGGAGGAATTTTTTATAAATGTGACTTTGATGGCTTCCTCTTATATTTCCTACATAGTCATGAATCCTCTCATGCTATCAAGGAAATGCATGATAGCATCTATGGGGACACTTTAGTGGCCTCATTATAGCTAAGTGCATTATTCACTTTAGATATTATTGGCCTACCCTTAACTAATAATGTTTTTATTATGTGAAAAAGTGTGTTAAGTGCCAACAACATGCTAATTTTCATCATGTACCTAGCTATAGCCTTCAAGTTTCCACTAATTTTTAGCCCTTTTCTCAATGAGTTCTAGACCTCATTGGGGAAATTAACCCCCATTACTCATAATGGCACCATTATATTATTACCATGATTGATTATTTTACCAAATGGGTAGAGGTTATTCCTCTCAACCAAAAAGAAGAAGATTGTCAACATTATCAACTATCATATCATCTATCGCTTCAATCTTCCTTATAAAATTATCATTGATAATGCTAAATCCTTTAATAAAAAATAATTACAAGGTCTATGTGATGAATTTTGAATTAAGTTAAGCTTTTCCTTGCCTTATCACCCTCAAGTGAATGGATAGGCAGAAGCCTCTAAAAAAACTCTTAATAACATGTTAACTAAAATGGTCAATGAATCAGGTCAGGATTGGCATTTGCACATATCCTTTACCTTGTGAGCATATCATACTAGCATTATAACCCCTATAGGTGTTACTCTATTTTATCTTGTATTTAGAGCAGATTTTTTCTTACCTCTTAAATTACAAATCCCCTCTCTTTACATATCTTTACAAGATCTTATTTCTAAGAGCAATTACCACCAACATCATTTAGCCCAACTAGAGCTACTTGATGAGCATCATCTAGTAGCCCTCACCCACCTCCATGTATATAAAGAGCATATCAAATGTGCCTATAATAAACACCTTAAATGTATGATAATTCAATATCAAAGACCTCATCCTAAAGGAAAATCAACATGTCACTACTATGGAGAAAGGCAAGCGGGGCAAGTTTGCTTTCAATTGGCTTGGACCTTATATCATAACCCACAAGTGTAGATCAAGATATTATCAATTATCTTCTATCAAAATCCACCTAGAGCCTAAACCCCTTAATGTTTCACATCTGCATCTATTCTTTTGTTAAGAAGTATCAAGTTCACCTTTCATCTAACTTAAGTTCATACCTTACTATCCACCAACATTCCATCCCCCTATTCTAGCTGAAACCAATTAGAACTGAATCATGTGATTAGTTGTCACTGGCATATCCTTATCTTAAACAAAGGGTATCATATCTCTACCCATGGAATGGTTCTTATGGTACTTTCCACACCTTCATAGGATGGATTCCTATAATTATTGTCACATAGACCTCTTCACACCTAATCAACCTTCTTGTGCTTTTAGTTTTACCTTTATAAAGGTGAACCACTAAGCTAGCCTAAAAAATTATATGTCAAGCCAAATCAAAGTGAAATAACAAAATTCCTATCACTAGCAATCATGGGTCATTCCTAGAATTTACAGACTACTCCCTTAAAGGACAGCTATTGAAAATTTATTCTAAATTACCAAAACATAAGGTAGACAACTCCCTCAAAGGATAGCTATCAAAAAGCATTAAACAAAGCACATAGATGTATACCACTCCCTTGAAAGATGGCTAAGTAAGCATTTGTTAAAAGAATATCAATTTCTTAGAAGCTTCCTGCATCGATCAGTGTCCCATATACAAAAATTAGTAGAAGACCCATTATCAAAATAAAAAATAAAAGCAAAATAATCTTGAAAGCTACAATCAGATCTCAAAAAACAAGATAAGGTAGAAGCTTCAATCATATTTTGCATGTAAATTTCCTACATTAATCAATCTACATAATTTGGCAGAGGCTTGTTTACCCTGGTCTTTCAAACACCTAAAACAGAGGCATGTTAATTTCACAATAGGGTTTTATTTCCACCCATCTCCCCTTTACACCATATGCAAGGAATTCTTGAGCTTACTTGACATTATATGGTCAAGATACCTTTTTAACCAACTAACTAACACTCATGCAAAGCATTCAAAGGGCTTGTCTTCATTAAACCAATATAACTTTGGTTGTGTTTTGGTCCTAGTCATTGAAGAATCATTGTGTCCTATTCTTACCCTATCATCAATAATTGATATTTTCATTATGACATTTGCCTCTCGATTAGATCCTCTAAGTCTCTTATCTAGTGTTAATTAAATTACCTCATATTTTTTATCCTCTAAATTAACAACACAACATAACCATAACAACAACCATATTCATAATAAACATCATAAAGTAATAACATATATAAGTATTTACACAATCAACCATTTTCCACCACATGTCTAGAGTCTACTAATGAAATATATACACATTAAGATTTATCATGTCATAAGCATAACCATAAATCCAAACCATCTCATGCCGAAGCTAAACATCTATAGCATAAGCATAAATCCATAAGTAATGTAAACATCATAAGTAATAAAAATCAATTTCAAATCATACACTATGAGCATGAGCATAAAAAAATATCACTCATAAGCTAAATAACCATAGCATAACAAATGTGTGCATATAGATAGATAGGACTCCCTGTAAAAAATGTACATCTCACCACATTGCCTCATAGGCTAGAATCAAAATGATATACAATAGTCACATATATCTAGCTATATCTATGCCCAAGGGTAATACTACCTCCTAGAACACCATTGGAACTTGATTTCTATCCACCTCCTATGCCTACCAATCCACCACCTATCCCTACTTGTTTTGGTATGGACATTGCCCCCTACCGTAGTATCACTAAACTAGCTCCACCTACTAATTTAGTCTTGTACTTGCTCTATTGGAGCTCATTTGGGAATTATACTATAATAACATCCTCATAGTATCATATCTCCTCTACCATATCTAGGTATCATGTTATAGGGGTAATGTTGGGTTGCACTACCTATCCTGTTGTTATTCCTCTCTGCCTTAGAGAGTCCTTCTCCTGAGTCACCAAACTTAGAGAGGCCCTGGCCTAATCTCTCTCACCTATGACAATGGAAAGATGAAACTACAAGGTCATAACCTAACCCTATAATATGAAAATATGGCCCTATAATACCAACTATCCCTATAGTACCTATACATATCCTTGTGTAGTGGCTAAAGCCTCCCCTACCTATCCATCATGGTCAGCTGGATCTATGGCCATTGGCCTTGTACCTCTATCATCTCCACTAATGTCTACAGTTACATATAAGGGATGGTACCATGCCATATACCCATCTACAAACCTAACATCATCTATCAAATCCCTAATTGATAGCTCCTTCTATGCACCATCTAAAACTATAGGAACAGGTTGTGGCACTAGTAATAGGATCTCTTAATCCTCTTTCATATACCTAGGGAATGGACCTAGAATTCCGTGAACCAAGCCAAACTATTAGTGTACCATATCAAATGGAATCACCTCTATCTCACCTACTAAGTATCAATATATATCTCTATAGGGAGATTTTTTATCTCCTATAACTTGGCCATACTAGAAACTAGATGTATGGCCTCTAAGTGATGTCTTCGACCATAGGTGCACCTAGTTTACCCCTAAACCACTCCACATCATTGGCACCACCTCTTTCACTTGATGTATCAAAGTCCCCCATTCATCACATAAATCCAATGGAAAAGTCAATCTATGTATATCCAACCCAAGGCAACCCTACTAGTCTCAGCACCCTAATGTGCTCATAGGCCTAGCAATGCAAAACTAGGATGACACTAATGCCATACCTCCTATGGGCCTTAAACTCCCACAACTCCTTGTATATCTATATAATTAAAATAGGTACCCAACCAAAAATATTCTACCCTAATAATAGCTTTACTAGTACCCCCAATAGTAAACAAGGAAATCTCTCATTGCTTGAGTCAGGAAGCCCAAAGCATGTCACTATAATTGTAAGCATGGTCATGAGTCTCCTCTCAACTAGAGACCTCTAATAAAATTTTGTATACTTGAATCAGCTAGTGTGACATTTGACCTAATCACTATCATCTCCATATAAGATCTCAACATGATCATCTCACTCTTTATACTTGATATGATAGATTGGATCATCACATAGTGGAAGTCAAGTGATCCTATGCACATCCTCAAGAAGAATGGTCATCTTACCAATCAAAAGCAAGAAGGTGATCATAATGGGATCCCATATCTTAATGAGTTATATGACCATTGATGTGTCTCAAGGTGCATGTTGGTAGTGCCTCATATCTCCCAACCCCACCTCATCCATATGGGCCCAATCGATTGGGATCATCCCCTATTAAATATCTACAAAGATCCTAGGGACTCAATCCCTCATCTATATTTACTCTCTCACACACAAAAAAATAAAGGTTAACATGCATTAGCATTACTCATTTCCAAATCAACCTTTTTACCAACATTTAACCTCTTCTACCCTAACCTACACCCGTTACCTAATCTACCTTACCTTTTTCAACCTGCACCTACCTAAAGTTTTGGTACCTACCTTAACCTATCAAACCAATACTTAACAAACTAGTACCTCACTACCCTCTCTAATAAGCACCTACCCCAACCTAAACATTCTCAAACATCCTACCCTTGCCTCCACTTGGCACTCTAACCCTTGGGAAATACATTACTCCCACTTGATAATTGTGTTATCCTACCTTACTTTTTGAATTTTATCTAACTCATGCCTACCAACATTACCCTCTACACCTAACTTACTCACCTAGGCCTACGTGCAAGCTTTCCACTTCCCCTAACCTTTTAAATCACTTTGCAAAATCTTCCCTACCTTGTCAACTACTAATGGTCAGATACCCATGTTTTCAAGGGTGTCAACCATCAATGGTCAAAATTAACCATCAATGATCACTGTTGGTGTTCCATGGCTAGAATGCCCAAACCCTAGCTACCCCCAAATTTCACCCAACCAACAACTAAAAAACCTACTTAGCTACCCTAATCACTCTACCCACCTACTATAAACATAAACATCCTTTTAATTATTGAATTTACCCACCAAATTATCTAAATTTTGCAAATAAACCTACTTAGGGCATAGAAAATCCCACCTAAGTAAATTTTAAACTACCCTGACCCCCCAACCTAATGACATTACAAAATTCAAACTATTCTATCAAATGCAAGACACTACCTACCTCATTCCTCAACCTCTATCATGGATAGAGACTACATCTTACTACTCAGTTGCACCCTCATCTACCCTACATCTTAGTCCTAAGAAACCACCTCAAGCACGTGCCTCTAACCAATCACCAACTACCAACTCATCCAAATGCTTGGTTAAATATCTCATAGGAAAATGCCAAAACACATAAAAACTAAGGTACAAAGTCAAATAAGCATGAGTTGCAATGGGTAAAAAGTAAATCCACTCTCACTTTAACATGTGGACTTTTAGGGTTCCCACCCTGACCATCGATGATCAAGGTGATTGTCGATGGTCAGGATGCCCCATTTTGACACTTACACCTTAGAAAAACCAACCTAGTTACCCACCCATGGAGACTACCTTCTCCACCCACCTTGACCACCTCACCACCTCATTGTTGGTCCATTTCGGCCCAACTAGTGCACATTTTTTGTGACACATTTTGCCTAGTCCTTTGACCATAGTAACAAAATTGCCACATTAAACCTTTTTGAATCAGTGCCACCTCACACTTACCTAAATTGCTTGTGTCTTTTTTGGTGCACTTCTTATCTTGAATACCCATGACACTTGACCTATTTGTGTTTTCCATAGGAACATGTCTTACCTTGAATACCCATAGAAACATTGACCTATCTAAGAGACTAATAGGTGTACCCAACCAACTTGTCCTTTAAAACTAACCTTTATTATTATCAACCATGGTAACCTAGTCTTTACATGATCTCAACTATCACACCTTTTGTCACACTTTGTGTACCTATTTGCACTTTAGTGCCCAACCTATCATTTACCCTTATGACTCAACATATATTGATTATCAAACCTACACCTAATTCTACTTTACCTCATCACCTCCAAATTTGAAATGGAATTCCCCCTCCCATACTCAGGGCAACCGATAGACCTTTGACCAATATCATTTTTTGTTTTATAGCTGGTTGATTCTAAGATGTATAATAAAAAAGTGCAAAATGTAGACACCAAAACTCTATACACTGTGATCTTGAATGTCATAATTCCCTTAGACCACATTAAAACCCCCTTTAGACCATTTGACCCTCCAATCCCCTAACTAACCTAACCTATGGTTAATTTATCAAGTAGACTTAACCTAGTTAGTGATGGTCAGGATGACCATCAATGGTCACCCTGATCATTAATTGCCATGGTCTACCTCTTTAACCAAAAACATGAAAACTACCCACTTTGTTTTTCTAATCATAACTTATCTAAATCCTATTTTGAGCCTTTACATGGAAAATTTATAATTAGATAGTCTAGTTGAACCTTCACTTCCACCTCTTCCTTGTGCCTATAAGAAAAGAGGAGCAAAGAGTTGAAAATCCATGTGCAAACATCTATGAATCTATAATTTTTATCAAGATCTTGTGCATCTAGGAGTTTATTTTTGTAGGTCAAATCACCTTCCAATAATCCAACAATTTAGTAATCATATCAGAGATTCAATTTACCACCACCTCTCCACCAAGCCTTCAAGTACCATTACTATGTCAGAATCAAGCTAGATTCAACCAATAGATCAACTACTTCAACCACCCACCCAATTGACTTTTGGTAAGATAGGTACTTATTTCTCAATATTCATCTACTTTATTTCTATTTTGTAATCAACCTAAGCCTTACTCATCTCTCAAAATCCATCTTTTAGATCTTGTCATCAACCTTTTACTAACCCAAATCCTCACATAGTAACCATTGATGATTGACTTAACCACCAACAATCTACTCAACTACCGATGGTCACTTTGACTACTGACAGTCACCTTAACTACTGATAGTCAACCCAACCATCAATGGTCACTATGGTAGTGAAAACCATCAATTTAATTTCACCTACGTACACCTAATCAAACCCAATTTTTTGTGTTCTTGCTTATCCACATACCCCTTTCTAATTTCTTGAAGCATACCCAACCTTCTAACACTGGTATTAATTAGTTTATCATTAATTTAATCATTTTTATCATATTTCTTAGCAAGTATCCTTATGTTCAATTTCAGTACCTTTTTATTATTGATACAAGTACCTTCTATTTTGTTTATAAGCTTAATTGCCTAAATATGTGGATTGACAGCCCCTGAGGAAGTTCTTGCTTTTGGAATCTAGCCATTGATAGGAAATCCAATCAATAATTTGTCTAACAAATAAGTTTGCTTTAGTGTTTTATTATTTTTAGGTTATCCTCCCAAGCTAAAGAGGAGCTCTTCATAATATTTTGATTTCAATGCACATAGAATCAATCAATTTTTTCAACCATACCCATACTTAGTTTCTTATTTTCCCCCTTCTTAGTAATAAGCAATAAATTCATTGAAATATGTCATATTACAAGATCAACTATCTTTAATCCTTACACTAGTGCATTGTTTACTACCCAAGGTAATCATGATTTTAGTTCTTCTTCTTCTCATCCCTTCACTAGTCCATCTTTTTCTACACAAGTAAATTTTACCACTAGTGCTTCACATTCTCATAGTTCCTCTCAAGCTCTTATCAACACCAATAGTGGTACCCAAGCCACTCATACCAATTCCAATACTAACTCTAATTATTCAAATAATTTTGATCAAACCCACTAACTATTATTACAAAAACTTAATAAAATTAATATCTTTCAAGCTCATAACACAAATCAAATGATGAGAAGGCAAAATCACCTTCTCCATATTCAAACTCATCCTCAACTAATGACTTGGGGCACACATAATCAAAATGTTCCCCCTCCTCTCTTCAAGATTCCCAAGTCAATATCATCCCTTAACCTCCCTTGGTCAACAAAACCATTAATCATCTTTAAAATGAGCCTCTTACCACTCAAATTACTAATATTTATATAGTAGGTATCACCCCTATAATTTCTTATAATGGATCAACTAATCCTATCCTTCATCTTAAAATATTTAGAAATATTTATAAGGATTGGGTCAATTTTAACACCTTTGACACTACCAATATCTTATCTAAAACCCTCATGGGTGATGCTTTAGACTGTTATAATCAACTTAGAACTCATTCCATCACTAGTTTGGAAGATTTAGTGAATGCCTTAGTTTAAGAATTTCAAACTAGTGATCTTCCCAAAAATACTTTGGCCCACTTCATAAATTGTAAATAGCTTGAAAAATAAAATTGCACAAACTTTTGTTAATAGGTGGAAAACTCTATCAAACAAGTGTGAATATAACATGGTTGATGATAACCTTTTCCATCTCTTTACTAATGATCTTTTTCCCAAGTTACAATATTAGGTTTGCACTCTCTCTCTCTATACTTTGGAGGAGGATATTGACCAAGCTAAATTTCAAGATTTCCTTATGCATCAATTCAAGCCACCCCAACCTTCTATGGTTCCTCATCTCTTAATTAATAATAAAAAACATAATGATACTAATGATAGTGTCACAGACTCTTATGACACTATTCACACTATTCAAGTTGTCATTCCTAACCCATCTTCAGAACTATCTCCCCCTTGTCAAAAATATATTAGTCCTCACTTATATTCACCAAATAACATTAATGGTCCAAAACTTATATCCTTAGCTAAATTACTTAATCATCTACCTAGGCCTCTTCCATGAGAACTTGACCCTACTCATCCTATGAAATCCTGGTATCATCCTAAAAAATTTTGTTAGTTTCACGCTAGTTGGGGTCATTCTCATGAGACCTATAGGCAAATCTATAATTTAACTATGTATTTTCTTCTTGGTCATAATTTTGATCATGATTATATCATCTAAAAGTGTCAACAATCCTATGACACTATTTTTAAGGCTTATGAATCACATACTAAATCTCAAGCCTTGAATCAAGATAATTCTCATTTAGATATCTACAAAGACCCTCTTCCTAATCATCAACCTAATTAAGATACCCAAGACAAGCACATCCCTTCCACGAACAATGTATAAAATCTTATTGACCCCATTTCTAAAGAGAAAGTGATTAACATGACTAATATGCAAAGGATGGTTACTTTTATTAACACTCAACGTATCTATACTTCTCCATTATCTCAAACATATCATGTTATCCAAGATTATTCTCCAACTCATTTAAATGATTTGGGGAAATATGACCTTATAACCTTTGAATATCTAATTCTTAATTCTCTCTTGGATAACACTTCTCATTCTATTTATGTTATTCCTCTATCTTCTAACAATAATGATAATCAAGCCTCTACTAATAGTTCTTCTACCAAATATCAAAACCAACCTAAACCAACTATTTCATCTTCATAACAAAATTTATAAAATTGTTCTAAACCCTCTCCTTCTTATCAAAAACAATTCTAATGCACTTCCATTCCTCCTTCCAAGGACCTTCTTAATCATTATGCACCTATAATAACAACCTTCTTATGGTTTATGATGAGTGGGATCCCATTATGGAGCTCACTAATCTCCAAACCAAATTTCATTCTTTGAGCTCATGAGGACTTCTTCTCATCACAGAAACCATTTTATGCAACTATTATTCAAAATGAACATCCCTCATCCTCCCCTAGTAAGACATGAAGTAGCTTTATATAGATCTGAGGATAGCATATTATAACAATGTGAAGAGATGTCCATCCATATTGATGAAATAATGGACACTTCTCTTTCTTTAAAGTTTCCTATAGCCTCTATGATTCTTTATGAGATTCTAATTCATGTAAATGATCCTCCTTTATTTGTTAGTATCTAAATAGGTGATATCCAAGTCAAACATACATTGATTGATGAGGGTTCTAGCACCTGTGTTTCCTCTCTCAATTTCATTAAGACCCTTGGATATTTAAAATGTAATCTCAAGTCCACACATAACACATGTCAAGGATATGATAGAAGGTAAATACCTTCATTAGGTTGTGTGTGTCCTCCCATTACCATCCCACCTATCACTATCTATGTGAAGGTTATGATTTTTAATTTTAACCTCTTGCTTGGTAGGCCATAGACTCACTATATGAGAGAAGTTACTTCTTCCACCTACCAATGCATTAAATTCCCTCATAATGGATCCATTTATAGGATTCAAGGTGATACTAACCCTTATAATTTTAAATAATTCCAAGACTATGGTATCTTCAAGATTCCTACTCTTGAACCTTTACCCAGTGTTCCATTTTATGAGTCTCAATGCTTCAATTTCCCCATCAATTCAACTCAAGGTTATAACAAGCATCCTGAACTCATTGAAAATATTCCTCCTAACCTCTTATATTCAAATGATGATGAACCTGATGAGATTAACTTAAATATCAAAACTTTTTATCTCTCTCCTCATCTCATTTCATAACTTGTGGCTTCTTTACAGCCTCGCTCTCACAAATCTCCTTGTGATGATATTCTCATTGTCTTGACCATGACTCAACATTCTATTCACCATCCTTCATCAGATGATAAGGTCATCCCTACTTGTGTCATTGACCTTCACACACCAAATTATGATGATGATTATTTCTTATATTATCCATTCTTAGGTGGTCTCATTCAATCCTATAATGTTGAGATTTTCCATTATCATTCTTATGTATTTGAGTCTTTTTGTATATATTCATATTTTCCCTCATTTATAGTTCCTAATTTTAGTATTTTTCCTCTTTATCATAAGGTATAGATGGTTTTAACACTTCTAATTTTTTATGATCCTCGTAGGAGTATGCTCATGGATCATGCTATGACTAGGCCTTATGTATTTTCTAGGTACCCTAACCACCATAGTTAGTTTACTCTTGAGATGAGTGCAACCCTTCTTAGACCTTTTTTAGATCCAAACCATTTCATAGTGGAACCTACATCAAAAACAAATACTATTCTTACTATAGTTGGACCCATTCTTATTCTTGATATAGTTGAGCATGTTCTTGCTTCTATTGCTATTAAGTCTACCCCTACTTCTGATCTCATTATTCCTTCCATTGAGCCTAGTTCCATTCCTTCTCCACCACCACCCTCCCTTGGTGATGGTTTAATTCCTTTGGATAATATGACTCCATTGCCCACCAAATGGGTTGACAAGTCTTCTCTTGCTCCTTCCACTCCTATTACACCTCCTCCCATGAGTACTTCTACTAAGACTACTTACAAGTGTATCTGTTTCTTCCATGGAATAGATAATCATTCATGTACCAATTATTACAAGCTACAACAATATCTTGATACTTTATGTCCTTCTTCCCCTCAGTCCTTAGACAAAACCATGCCTCCCCCAAAGATTTTACCTAAATATGTGCCTAAGTAAGGTGAGGTATATTGTATTTAGTACCAATGTGGTACCCATCACACTAATCATTACTACATCCTTTAGCAACATCTCAAAGATTACCTTATAGTTATTCTTGAACCTTCTATCATTCCTCCCATAGTTTTTTTCCCATAAAAAGGCTCATCCTTCTTCTCCCATGGTTCTACTTCATGTGGTTCTATCCCCTCCTATGGTCCCTTCATCACCTTTTATGCCTCCACCTATGACTCCTTCACCTGTGGACCTTCCTTCACCTAAGGATCATTTTCCACCCATGAGTCCCTCACCTATGGATCCTTCTCCACCAGTGATTCCTACATCTCCCATAGAGACAATTCTCATACATTCTCTTGAGCATCCCTTGCCTAATTTCCCTCCTTAGCATTATCCATACATCATCCCTAATTTTTTATTGAGGAGATTATAAGATAATTATTTTCCTAGTTCTCACTAAAGATAGATGAAACATTAGTAGTAGTTCGTATCCAGATTCATAAAGATCTATTTGATGTTTTGGATAATGTGTGTGGGCATATTTATTAGTATTTATGAGCACATGCATGGTGATTTTACATTTACATTTGGATTAGATGTATGCTCCAATTTTATTTTTATCTATCTATTATATCATTTAACACTATGTCTAATTCTTATGTATCTTACATGGTGATTCTCCTTTTACATTCTATACTGCTTATACTATCATTTATGTTCTAGATGTATTTCTTTATCATTTCTCTCTTTTTTCCTTCTTCCTTTCTTTCACATCCCTTTCTTGTCTCTTTATGATTATTTGCTTTCTTATCTCTATTTTTTATAGCTAATTATCATTTTGACTTTGTTATACCAACCCGTTTCTCATTAGTCCTTTCCTGTTACCATGTGATCAGTTAGAAAATATTTTATATCATTATACACTCTCATACCGGTCCAATTTAGATCTCCTTATTCCCCTTAATTCCCTTTTCATAAACTAAACATATACATGGTTGAGACTTGAGATCACATGTTGTTTCATTGTCAAGCCTAAGTGTCCTAGTCAGTCTTGTATTTGGTTGCTTATCTTCCTTTAGCATAAGCCTACATCTCATTCATGTGTGTCACTCTATCTCTCATGACTATTCATTCCAAGTTTGTATGGAGAAGGAATCATAGAAGCCATAAAAACATGTAAAGTTTAATTTATTTAAATAAAAGGCAATGATACAAAAGGAAAAAATATTATTAAAAGTCAAATCACACTAAAAGATGTGATTCAAAGAACATCTATTTCTTCTATTCAAAGCTCAAACTCCATAGTTGGCCTCATGATAGATCCAAGGTCCTTTGGGGTGTGGTAGGCCTTTATATTAGAAAATGATAATAAAAAATCTTTTAGTGCTACCTAATTTCTCACTTAAGTACCCAATCTTCACAGTAGACTGACAACTCTATAATGGGTCCTAAGGAATGTGAAACATGTCATGGTAAAGTAAGTACATTTTACTTTTTATATACCAATCTACCTTCATAGTTGATCTTAGTATTAGCTAATAGGTTTCATTTGTACAATGATGGTCACTATTCACTTAGTATCATCTCATGTCCTTAGTATTCCTCATGTCTCCTAAGATATTCTCATAAAATGCCTAAGTCATGATTTTTACATTCCCTTTTGCACACCCTACATTCTTTATATTTCCTCTTGATACATATTGTTTTGTTTTCTAATCACTCCCCTTAGGATTTCATTTATGAGTTGTATTGTAAGACAATGGATAGGACCAAGCCATCCTCACAAACTACCACATTCTACCTTTCTATTACCCACATCCCTTATTTACCTAATTTTCATATTACCATGTATAGGACCTAGTCCTCCTCACAAAAAAATTCAATAATCCAAGTCACAGTCAAAATTACATGTGTCAAATATGAGATAATATGTGATTTATTATGAAGTTACATGTCATTTACATGCTTCTCAACTTGATTTAGTATGTTTTATGCTTACTTCATTTCTCTTTTGCTTTTATCTTCTCATTTTCCAAGTGCATATAAGAATCCAACTATTTTCTTGAATTTTTCATACTTCCCAGCTTGAATTAGTGTGATTAATTTAAGACCCAATTTTTAACTAATTTATTTTTCTCTTATACTCACCAACATGATATAGTATGATTTAATGACGTAATTTTTTTTTATATACCATTTGTCTTTTTACATGTCTTCCATTTTATTGCATTATTTTCATACTTCTCAACATGATTTAGTGTGATTTTACTTGTTTTAATTTGGTACCAACCTTTTGTCTAGTTTAAAAACAAATTCATTTTTTACCATCTTGTTTACCACCCATTTGGTTCTTTATACTTAGTCATTTTCTTGTTATTACACATTTCCCAACTTGAACTAGTGTGTAGTACATTTTATTTTATTGATTATATTTTACCAAGCCTTTTTGCCTATTTCTTTTTAACCATGCATGTGTCCTATATAATGCTAGAAAATAAACCACATCTCATATATTTCCTATAGCCTATATAACAAATAGATAAATTCATGTGCTAGAAATAAATATATCCAAAGAATCAACAACTATAGCCATAATGATAACACATACAACCAATATACAAAATGTTAAAATGATCTCTGTGTGTGTGTGTGTGTATCATGAGTTTGATACAAAAATACAATCATGTATAGTGCTTCAGTGATATGGCTAGGCCCCATACTACCTATCTCATGGCCTATCCACTTGCCTATAGATGCCTCAGTCTAATCCCTTCGAATAGAACATTGTAATGAGGTTTTCTAAGATCTCAATCCTGACACCTACCCTTGTATATGAGCTACCTAACTCTACACTTGTGCCAATTGGACCAAGGTCACCAAATGTGTTGTTCTTTCCTACTCCTATATCACTCTCTCTTGAGTGTGTCCTTATGTCATCGATGTCACTATAGCTAGATGTGTAGCTCTCTCCTCTACTAGGGCCTACCATGCCCATCTTTCACCTACACCCTTCTTTGTTGATGGTTGCACCCTCTCTTTGTATAATCATATATGTCTTTCTACCTCTCTAAACCAACTCACCTAAGTTAGGGTAGATGGTACCTTAGGGTCCTTTAGTGTATCAGGGTCATATGGCATTAGTGTCTCATCTAGGACATCATGGAGTGTTCCCCTCACAAGGCACCCCCATCTAATATCCTCCTCCTTTGCTACACCTACAAAAAGTAAACCAAATAGATATTAGATCACTGATGTATCTCAAAATCTATCTATCTCTAGTATATTTCAAATAAACTTAAGCACCAAATTAACCATCCTTTATTACCCATTTATATATCAGCCACTATGGTCTCACCATCTGCATGACCTTTGAGCATAGTCTCCCCATCTATGTTGTCTCTAAAAACCTCATCTATCAGTTTCTTCCTAAAATAAAATCCTACAGTCATAGCTTGAGTCCATCTTAGCCTACACCTGAGTGGCCTCTCTATAGTCTAACTCTACCCTGGCCTGCCTATTAGGTCATCTAAGACATCCATAATCTTTGCTATCTCTTACTACCTCTATTGATATAATGTCCTTAGTGGTCACTTCTCCTCCTATTATGGAATTAGTGGTGGTACCTCTAGTGCTCTCACCTCTACATCCCTCTCCTCCCACTCCATTGCCTATCATGATCAACAAGTCCATGGTCTCTCATGATGTGGTCTGAGCATCGATCTTACCATTGGTGGCCCTAATCCTCCTCTCCCTATAGCTATCTAGCATGCTAGGTCCAAACCATGGGCACCATTATCAGTGCTACTAGGTGAGGCAAGCCCATCTACCCTAGTACTCATGCCACTAAATGTGGCTCCATCCAAGTATAATGTCCTATCACCTATGTTTACACTAAATTTGGTTTAACTATGTCTCAGCTCAGATATGTAGTCATTATGTGCCCATAAAGCTTCCATATTATGTCTACCTAACTCACTATTTGCAATACTAGTATGTGGGGCACAGCTCATGCTACCTAGTCCTATCTCCATCTCAATCCTTGAGGTGACCTATCATTGACCACATGGGGCAACCCAGTTAGTTGATACATGAGAAACCTCTCATAGATACATGCCATCATTAATATTATTGGTCTAATAGACTTTTTCCCTTTGACCAATACTCCATACATGTCATGTATAATTTGGACCCATATGACAGACCCTAGATCATATAATACTCTCTCGTCTAGTATCATCCAACTCAATGATATCACAAATAGTGGTACCTTTCTATCTAAATTGTGTCATATCACTCATGCAATCATAATTCATATAATATCCTTCTAAATATCTAAAAAAAATTAGTATACACATCAAACATACTCACTCTCTAACCTGCATCTATCCTCTCTAATCTTGTAGCCCATATGGCTAAGGCTCTCCTCTCCTCATCACTATTTAATATCCCAATCATAATAGATGTTTATACTATCAATAATCCCAAGATGGAATGTACATCCTCTAGGTTGATATCCACCTCTATTATATCCCCCTCCATTTCCTACCTGAATGTATTAGTCAACCATTCCCAACATCCCAGGAACATGATTAACAAATCCAAGCTCAAGGGTATCTTGTACATCTTTGATATACCACTTAGGCCTAAAGAGATCATTATTTCCCTATCTCATATATTCATATGCTCTAGTATATCTAATAGCCATGATGCAACCACCAATCACCAAAATCTAGGTCATCCCTATAATCAGGAAATAATAAAAGATGTATTAGATCCTCCATATCATGTATAGTCAAAATACATTCTTTGTTATAATTTTAAAAAAAAAACAAGCCTAAATTACTTTAATCTATTTATTTTAACCTATTTTTAGCCTACTCATCCCTTTTTTCCCTCAATTGTTCATTCTAGCACTCTTTTGACCACTTGCATGCCTTTTTATACTATTTTGGTTCTTTGGTCAACCTAGTTTGACCAAAATTTCCCTATTTTTGACCTAGTTGACTTTAAAATCTAAGTGAACCCTCTTATTTCCCCCTAGTACTACATTTTCATTCTAAACTTTTTAGATTAGTTGGCAAACTATATTAGGTCAACAATCTATAAAATGTACAAGGTTAGTACATATTTACTAGGTCAACAATGTGGATTTTGCCAATTTTCAGCCTACTGGGTTGATTGGGTCAACCCAATTGTTTTTCACTACCAACCCCTTACATTTTTCAAAAAAAAGTGCATTCTAGAAATTCTTTTCCCAAACCCTTCAAACCCATTTCTCTAATCAATTTTTCCTACCTATAGAATCTAATCTAGTTTCATTTTGACATCTAAAATTTCTTAAAATTACAAATTTCTAAAAATACACTTAACACACTAAAATATTCAAAAAAATGCTTAAGATTCTTAGTTGCTTACTTATCCTGCACCCACTTCTACCTTTGGAGGTCCCTCTCCACTAGACTATCATCTCCTCACCATCCTCATTTGGTTTCTTAGAGCTCTTTTTCTCTCCTTCACAAGTCAAAAATAACAAATGACTTTCATTTCACCCTATTTAAAAACACTTTTCAAAGTTTAAATATTTCATTTATTTTCCAATAGATTCTTTGTTTTGCCTCTATCTTTGTTTTTACTCATCCATTTTTTCAACCATAAAATGTTTTAGATTCTTTATGATGTAAAGAATATTTTTCATTATCATATGCCTATCTTCCAAAAAAATTAGTTTTTAGCTATTTTTTTGCACTAACTTCTATAGGTTCACCTAGTGTTCTTCACATTGAATGCCTTCACTTCTCTTATAGGCTATTTATTTATCTATGGAACTAAGGTAAGTAAAGGTATGTGTTTTTCAATTCTATCTTTTCATTTATCTTATTTTTTGATTATTTCACTTTACTTAGCATCAACATTATGTGTTATCATGTTCTATTTCCTGAAGCACCATCCTGTATTGCACTCACATGGCATGTGATGATCTTCAAGTGGGGCATATGTAGACACAATATTTTCAATATTTTATCAATTATTGACACCTTATATCTTGTAGGAACCCATTGAGTCTCTATCTCTCTAAGTGTACACCTTAAGGGGTATACCAAGAAAGGGGTGGGCAGACCATTAGTGCTTCATAAGATTTTTGTCCTTTTTACTACATGTTATCTACACACTTATCTCCTAAAACCATTTACCTTAAGCTTGATCTTATCAGTTAAACTAATTCTAGTCATTTTTCCACATTTTATCCTCATTTTCCTTACCTAAATCCCATTTTATTAGTCAGTTGTATAAGGTCGATTGGGTCGACCCTATACAATTTTGGGTTATTTTTACTTTGGATCTATTTTGACCTTTGGATGACCTAGTGAATTATTATCTAGAATTATATTGGGTCGACTGGATCAACCTTATGGCCAACATTTTTGGAAGGATTTAGGGTAAGATCTACCTATATATACAAGTTCATTTCCCACCATTTGATAAGAAAGAAGTGAGTGAAAATTAAGTGTGAATGAACATTTGCTTATTTACTATTCTAATTGAGAAGTAAAGCTTAAGGTTCTATACTTCCTTTGGAGACATGAATCTTGTCTTGTGGAGAAATATTTTAGATGCATTGATAGGTTGTGTATCCTAGATATGATTTCTCTTTGTTATCCTTACATACCACAATAATTTCATGTGAATCACCTTGGCCAAGGGAGAAATTGAGGCTCTATGGGTTCATCTTCAAGGTAAGTATTCATACTTTATTTCTCCTTTGTAAGAGTAAATAGATAATGCAGTTGTGCTTCTCTTCCATGCATTAGAATTCTATATACATTGATGTGAGTATATGTCTTCTATGCATGTTTATTTTTTATTTTGTTTCTAAACCCCACTTTATGCCACAATCTTTGGTGAGCACTAGATTATATTTACTTTCTTGTTATTAGCATAGGTGAAATATTAAAACCTAGGACCCCCTTAGAGTTATTGCATGATTATGTTATATTTGAGGCTTTATAACCCTATTTAGCATAGTGTATTATGATAATTGATACCCTAATTGGGTCTATCATATCCCCATATTGGTCATGATCCCACTTATAAAATGTATTCCCAAATGAAAGTGTAGGTATGCTCTATCTTCTTTGAGCCATAATTTATTTATAGACATGATACATTTATTATAACACACAGACCTCACCATACATCACTACACACACTTATACAAGATTTTATATCTTAAATAAATATTTCATGTATTATTGAAAGGAAAATTACAACATCAAACTAGTAGGTATTTTCCATACATGGTGTGGAATTAGAAAATAAGAGCCAAAATGGCTAGTACTTATAAAATGTGAGAGAGGAGAGAGATAAGTGGAGCTCAAGGGTCAAAATTCCACTTTTAAATTCATTATAATTATTTATGTTTCATATTATTATAGTATAAAACACACCATTTAATGTCTCTTTGGAAAAAAATCCCTCCAAGGCATGAAAACTCCTCAAAACTAGTTATAAGACCCTTTAGCTACATTCTTAGAAACTATCTTCATCATTGGCTTCTCTTGAACACTCGAAAGTATACTAAGAACAATTTTTACATGTGAAATATGATGGGGTGGTTAATAAAAATCTCCAACATGCATTGGATGTCTCCTTAATCACTGATCTTCTTCTGCACAAGTGTTCTCATTGCCTACAATCACCATCATCCTTCTTTCACTCATTCCTCACACTTATCATTCAAATGACATTTAATTTTCCAATCCAATCCATAAAATTTGTGGTATGATAACTTTAAATATTCATCCTATCCATAAATCCATTAGTAAGACCTTAAAAGGCCTCCCAATTGGAGTTATCACCTTCTCACTTGATGATCACCTTCTATTCACTATGATAGTTTGGACTACCTGAAGTGAAGGTGTTTACAAAGGTACCTATGTGATTAAATAAAGTAATAAATGAAAATTATGGGTCATATTAAGTCCTAATTGACCTTCCAAATTTATCTTCATCCTTCAAGAATCCCCTTCACCTGTAAAACACCAAAATTTGTTAATAAAACTAATTATGTACCCTATTCATATAGATTAGGTACAATATAATCTGATGGAAAGAATCTTGGTGGAGTTATCTATGATTTAAAATAAATTTCCAAGTCATAATATCTCATATGGATGCATTTATATCCACCTTTTTACCATCAGGTCATGAGCAAGGGTTTTGGAGTGTTTTAGGGTTTTTGGAGGGTTTTAACCCTTAGCATTTGTTCATAAAAGGATAAAATTTGATCTATGAAAAAATATTACAATAATAATTTTTATGAAATTATTAAACATATCCTAACACCTCAATTTTCCATGCTAAGCATCTGTATAGATATGAGCTTTTAAACTTAGTCTCTCGAGCCCTTCCTTGCATTTTGTGCACCCTGTAATAGGTTTGAGACAAAGAATGACCAATTGTGTGACCTCTATATAAACTAATGGTTTAAAACAAACTTATATCTCCCTATAAATATTATCAAGTACATTTTAATTTTTTAATAGACTTATAAGTGAGATTGGGTCCTTTTAGGGCTTTAGGATTAGTCAATGTCTAGTAGGCCTAGACTAAGTTCATGCCTTAAAACTTGTCTACATGCCTTCTAAGGATTTCGAGGTATCCTACATGATCATTTATGTTTATTCCAAATTTATACACCATAATCCATTATAATAAATACCCATATCACATATTTTCATCATATACTCACCTAACCTATAATGTTGCTTTTTTGGGAGTGCCCTTTGTTTGAGACTAAATAGAGGGCACTTCCCCTATATTATAAGTTAATTAAATATTATTATGGGTAATTCTTGGTAATTTATATTATATCTACCAATTTTAGTATATTTTCTACCTATAAAATTTCATAAACACTCTAACTTCCCAAAATAGACTCATAGAATTAATGACTGTGCAGGATTTTTGTATATTAAATATAGGTGTACTTTGAAGATGGATATTTCCCTAATTCCTTATGATGATAATCATTTGAAATGATAATTATCCTTTTGATTATTATTTCAAACATTTTTAACACCCATGCTTCTTTGCTAACTCAAAGTTCACTCACCTTTACTTGACTAGATGAGACTGGCTGACTGTGTATTGTGTTTCCTTGCTCAGAAAATGGCATGACTATAGGTGTATTTTATATTATTATACATGGTTTCATTGTCATAAGAAATTATTTAAACTCTTTAACTCATATCATACTTTCTTGAGTTCATTTATATTTTTCTCTGCCCATAGGTCTAGTCAATCTCCAAGTTGCATACCCTTAGCATCCTATTAATCCACAATCTAGTTGTAGGTGGTCATTTTGATGACCAATGGAAATTTTTATGTAACTATTTTATGAATTATTCCTAATGAACCATGATTTATACTCCTCTTTATCATTTCTAATCTCCCATCTTAGTCACTTACATCTATACTATGTATTGGATTCAATAAATAGTCAAACTGCCAAATTCTCATATGCCATTATTCTACAATCAATTATAGATGTCTATTTGGAAGACGAAAGATATATTTTAGGTGGTAGTTTTAATCCAAATCTTTAATATTAACTCCCTCAAATTTTATTTGAAATATTAGTGTCATTCTCACCTTAATAATATCACTTTCAATGAAGATATGCTCCTATTATGTCCTTGTAGCATTATAGGTTCATTCAGGTTCCTAAATATTGTAGATAATATTGGAGACCTATCATGAAGGAAAGCACAGATGGATGTCTTTCTATATTATATTCATATAAACAAACAATCAAACTCTCTTGTAAAATCATTTCCCCTATGATAGGGCTCCATTATGGAAATATTTAGACTTGCTTAAGATTTATGCATTTCATTATGCGAGGATCAAAAGAAAGATGAAAGCCATGTTTTGGAAACTTTAAGGTAATGTATCCCTGAAGAAACCTTCTTGCCTTAAGGGCATGAATTCAAAATTGTTTTCCATCCATTATTTCAATATCTATTATTTCAATGTTACCTCCTTTTTCTAAACCGCCTATAGATGCATATGCAGAAGATCTATAAGTGACAACAAGGTGTATGATTATATGCATGATAGGTTATTATACAACCAATATTAGTACTCCACCATTAATTTTATGGTTCTATCCATATTTCAATACCTTGGTGAAGATTCAAATAAACTTCAGACACCTCATATCCATTATTCACCCCTCTATTAGGATACATGTAGGTGTATAGAAATAGTATACAAGGACTATGAAAGGATGATACAATATCATGTGCATGGTTAATTTATTGTTGAAACCAATATAAAACCATTTTCATGATTCAAACTTTATTATCAAAACCTCACATAACCTCTTACCACTTCACCATGACTATACAAGGACACTAATGACTTTTTGTAAGTGGATATTGTAGGAAAGTTGATTGTGTACCTTTTACGATTGTGTTCTTCATAATAATGTTAGTCCTTGATAGTAAAACTCAAAAAATAATCTGATCACCATGACAATTATTATCATGAAACATCAATACACTTTTTCTTGAAACCATTACAGGAAAAAAGGACATTTGTAATTGATGAAACATGTTTGCAAACTAGTCATGAAGCTTCCACTAGCAATATAAGATGATTCATGCCCATATTTGACCTCCACATGTTCAAACCATGTCAATAATAATGTGAAGACGATTTTCATGCTCCTAAGGACCACTTAAATTACCTATTTTTTACAAATCATTACAAATAAAAGAGAAACCCATAGGGTGTGGGGATAAGCATGTACAAAAGAGAAGTCAACTTATAAACAATGGATCATAGAGTAGGAACAACCAATCCTAGAACTCATATTATGTATTTTAATTATACTAAGTTTACTAACATCCCATAAGATCATTTATCTTGAATCAACTCTAGCTTGCTACACTAAACCAAAATCAGTTAGTCAATTCTACCTACCTAGTGGAGTGATGGAGAAGTAAAATGGTTTTAATCCATTTTTTTAGATCTCCAAGACTGATCAAGTGTTGATATGAGTTTATGTGAGTTCAAAATTCACTGTATAATCCATCCACATGTGCCACACTCCTATAGAAGTTTTTCAACTACCAAAACTTCCTATTTTATAATTGTTTTCTTGATCTGACTTAGGAATCTACACATTTTCAGTTAGTTACTACCACCTATGATAGGATTCTAACATATATAACATTTAAATTCATATTTATACACTTGTATACTATGGTAAACCATACAAACCTTATTAATATCTCTCATATGACCCTATATGACATGAAATGGTATAAGGACTAAAATTTGAATATGACCAAGATAATGACATATTAAATGATATAACTAAGGCCATGATACACATTATAATACCTTCATAAGCCATTATAAAAAAATTCTACTATAGGGGGTTGACCTATTTTGACTTGTGGTCAAAATGGTCAATAGTAAGAATTAAGATATTAGTGTGTTAGGAAGTGAGAAATATCAATATATGTTATGCCATGTAAAGTGTTAAGTTGTACATGTGTGTATTATGCCTCCAATGAGATTTTCAATATATAAAAAAGATATAGATAGTATGTGTGTGTTCTATATCTAAGAAATTATAACATGCTCTCATTGGGATAATAGAGTGATGATTGGACAATAGTGGGGTGCACTACTGTCTGAATAAGTCACTATTATTTGAATGTATTTCTTGGGTCTAAGATAGTGAAATAACCTAAAAATAGTTATAGTTATGGAAACATGTATTCTCTACACTCACATGTGTACACTTGTGAATAATATATTATATGAAAATTAAATATAAATAAGTACTAAATATTATGAACAAATTAATTGATTTAAATAAACTAAACATAAGCATGCATAGGTCCTAATTCATAATTATTCTATAATATATGATTTTTTGTACTTCTGCATATATGAACTGAGAAAGATAAAGGATACTAATTGATGACTCTCTTAAGAGCTTACCATAAATATATTATTTATAAAGGAATGGTGACCTCTTGTAAATGAAAATTATCATGCCACTTTTTAGGTTATGTATCATTACCATATTCATATTATACATAATTGGTATCATCAAGATCATACCAATTTGTAGTACTATAATCATCATCATCATCTCAATGTTAAATTTGTGGATTGCCACTCTTATCTTATTTTATATCAGTATATGTAAAACCAACTACCTCATATTATGGTATTGACTTTGTTGATTTCTCTTTTAGTACTAGCTCATTTTCCTTTACTAATATTTCATTACATGTATCTATGTCTATGCTAGCTAAAAATGTGATTTATTTTTGTTGTTTTTTCTCTAAAGATCTTCCCTCTTTGGAAAAGGATTTGACCTTGCCTTCATGATCAAATAATATGCAACCTTTGTTTTTATCAATCATTGTTCCTATTTATTATAACCAACACAACATTATATGCATTTGGATTTGACATAACATGAAAATTAAGATAACACTCTTTTGAAGCAAATCAAATTTTTTGCCTGATTGATCCTTTACATGTTGTAGATGCACTAGTTTGGTCCAATTGTTGAATCTTATTTCCAAGACATATAAGAAAATACATAGAATAAAAATTTATTTATTGATAGTCCATAACCTTAACATATTTAAATTTATTTCGATCTATATGAGTAGTGATAGTGAAAGGATTTTTATATGAGGAGAGACTTGTAATTTACCCCTTTTTAATTACATTTTAAACATTACTTTTTTAGGCATTTATTGATTTGGAGACTCTTTTGTTGAAGGCCCACTTTTTAGGATGATTGTTTTCTTATCTTAAATTGATTTTACAACTTATCTTGTAGTAATTGTTCTTTTTTATCTCATGCCTTTTTTAATTTTTATTTTTCATTTTGATAATTTTGTACTCTTATTTGGTCTAGTTGTGCCTTTTCTATCTTTTCTTTCACAACATTGACTTTTTGTATCCATAATTTGTATTTTTGTACTTTTCCTTTAGGAGATGCAATCATAGTATAAATGGATTGCTTAATGGATGTATCAATTATATGATCACCACTATTATTAATACTTTATATTTTATTATTCAATTCTGAAAAACTATATGTATGATTTCCATGCATTATATGATATTGACAATAGTATTTTGAGCTCTTTATAGGATTGATAAGAGATAGTTTGGTCAAATTATTTCAAAGCAATTACCTTAAAATATCACTTGAACTCTTGTTAGACTTTTGTATAATTTTTTAATCACTTTTTAGAGATGTATTTTGATGTATATTCTCATTTTGATATTAAATCTTGTCAGGTACAACATTGATAGATGAATATGTAAATACATGATTAATACTAACATACATTAGATTCTGTGCATATGTAATCTAATTTTTCCATGATGTAATCTTTGAACTAAAATACTAATTTTTATGTTTAAACTCTTATATTAAGTTTCTCATAGTGATAATTTTATCATTTGGGGCTTCACAAGCACAAACCCTAGGTAATTATTATTTGATATTCAAAGAGACATCCTTGAGAGGATATGTGGGAGGTAGAGGGGTTTGAGGAAGGATATGTTTGTTACCTTATTTTGGCACTATAATATGGAATACCTTACCTCTTGGGATAGTGATAGCATGGACCTAGTTAGAGGAAAAGTAGTTATAAGAACCTTGAGGGTTATGAGGAAGAATATATTCTTTGTTATCCATTGTAAATTTTACAAATACTAAAATTATAACAAGAGGAGAGAGACAAGATAATGATAAAAAATAAAACATGAGAAGGAAATTATAATTTAATTTGAAACCATGGGACAATAAAATTTTATAAGGAAACCCTAGGGACAAGACTAGGGATTACAATATTCAATAAATAAAGTGGGTTTACTGTATAAAATTAGAATGTTATAGATATGTAATAAATGACACATTGATTTAGAACTTGTTAAATCTAGAAATATATTAAATATAGAAAGTACAAAAGATAAATATATGCTTAGATATAAAATTGAGATGGAGATATTTATAAATTTAAGATTGATAACGGGACTATGTTGACTGAGTTTAGACTTAGTATAGGAGCTGGTCGAGTTATTAGATAATAACATTACAACTAGACAATAGTGGGATGCATTATTTTCCCTAGGGAGTGTTGGTGTCTGGTAGATAATAGAAGCCTAATATTTATGGATTATCTTCACCTTTGCTTTTTTAATAAACATATTGTGTAGGAGCTTCTAATCTTATATGAAGACTATTGTGTAACTATTTTTCACTTGAAAACCCTACCTCAATGACATAGGAAGATGAATGTAATCATGGAATAAAATGGGGTTAGCAAATGAAGTTGTGCTTGACCTTAAAATCCCATTGTGTTAAACATTTCCTGAATACCAATACTCTAAATATGGATCAAATTCCATGTAGTTATCCCATGATACAATGGTGTGTGTGATATAATAGTGTAAAATATTAAATGTTGGTGAAATCCTAGTATGATTAAGTTCTTAAACTATGACTTATGACCTTGGAAGTGTATTCATACTTTAGTTCAGGGATATTATGGTTGTATGTGATCATAATTAAGAGAGATATTGGATTTTTTCTTAATGTATAATTAGAATTCTAGTGTTTTCCAATGTGTAAGCCTCTTGTGTGTAAAAATATTTGAAATGTGGCTTTATAGTGTTATTTTTGGAATTACTTTAAATGTGGCTTGTTAAAATTTTGATCCAGCCTTTTATTGAATTTTTATTTTGTAAAATAGCCATTAATTAGTAGGAGGATGCTACTATCAAAAGTGGATAATATTAGGGAGCACTATTATCTTAAGAGGTAAAACTGTTAAAGTAGAAGTGTGTTTTAATCTGAGAATTAACTTAGGTTACTAAGTAGTTTGGATAAAGACATTTCAGGGTCATAAATTTACTTAGAATACTGGGTCATTCATGTGGAAATGAAAGGAAAGTGATCAAAAGGCCTTAGGATGAGGCATGAGCTAAGTTTTTCAAAAGAGTGGTCACAAATACAATGTTTTATCTTAAATTTTATTTTATGTGTCTACACTATGCATGGCATGCTTTTCTAGTATACATGATTGATTAATTTTATTTTTCATATACATGATAAATTGCATGTTTGATTTCTATGAACATGTTTTTCATGGTTTATATGAGTGTGATGTAGGACATGCGGGTTACATATGATACATAGACATAAAAATGGATGATATTATTTACACTAAGGAGAAGTCATTCTACATTAGAGGCATGCCTATACTTGGGGTATCCTTTCACACTAATCAAGTTATATATTTCTATATTGGTCTATTGATCATAGTATATTATTACACATTATTTGATCCTTCTTATACTTTCTAGAGTTATATTTTTGATATATATTGTACTTTTCTATACTAGATGATGGCATCAATTGATTATGAATACTTACATTGCCTACTCTATGCATACTTGATGTTGATGATTTTGACATTGTTTAATCATTTATGTGTGTTGTATTATGTGTTATATGAGTGAATTTATTGTGTCTTATCATGTTTTTTAGTTATTTTAGATAATCCTTTAATCTATGTCACAGCTAAGTTATGTTTGTGTTAGGGTAGAGTGCAATATCAATTTAAAGTCATGTATTGAGTGATTGTGTGATTCATGATCATGATATTATGTGAATATGTGTTGTTATATAAATGAATAATTATTAATTTAGTGTTGTGATTTATATCACAAATACTTATATTGTGTGTGATTACATGATTTTTATCATGCATCTAATGTGATGCTTATTATTGCATGCCTAATTGATATTAGATTTTTATTACTATTTCCTTATATTACATGTTTCATACATCCTTTAATGATCAGATAATTATATGATGACATATATTTTTACACATACTTTACATAATTTACATTTTATATATAACACATGATGTGTGTGATTATTTCTTTTGATAATATGATTTGCAGGCTTTATCCCTCATATAAAAAGTGGGGCATATAGTGGGATTGTCTTAGATATTCAATCCATGATAAATAGATAGTTCACATTTTGTATCAAATTATATGATTCATATAGGACAAATTGTGCAAATTAAGAAATATTTGAGGCATATGTGGGGCATTCTACATGATTGTGGGGAATAACTAACATATCCTATGACATTTTGAGATATATTATATGGGTTGGATTGATTAGATTTATAATATTAATAAAAAAATTATACATTATATTTAAGGTATAGATGGATCATATTTTGGGCATGAATGTTGTTCATGCAAACACTTTTTATGTTTCTATGTTGTATATTTATTTGGAATGATGGTACTACTAATCACTTGAAAGATAAAATACTCTTTGTAGCATAGAATTTCACCCTGTAAGAGGGTTCTTAAAGATATCTCACTCATAACTACACTATTGGATCAACCTCAAGCTATGAGTATATGGTAATGATGTTGAACCTCTGGAGAAGGTTGGCTTCCTCTTGGTAGATCACCTAAATTGATATGTATGCATGAAAAAGGGATAAAATGGGGTATGGGATGACTAAGATCACTAAAGGGGTAATTAATAAAATTAAATGACACTCTAATAAGCTTTAAATAAGAATTAATTCAACATAAAGATAATATTTTCTCACATAATCTCCCAAACTAGCCAATTTGCATCAGTATTTTGAAAACTAGGATCACTAAGCAAGAGATAAAGCAAAGAGGGGTTCTAAAACTCACACAAAGCATCCATTAATGGTATAAAAGCACAAGTTAAAACTATAAATAGATTGAAAACACCTAAAAAGAGGCAAGAAAGAAGGATAATAACCATGAAATAACACTTATTCACAAAGCCATCATGCACAAGCTTACTAAGCACAAGTTAAAGGCAAAGAGATAGGTGAAACAATAGTCTTATTGTTTCAAAAGGTATTTCTTACAAATTTTTGCATATTTTTCCCTTGTAAAATGAGAGTATATTACAAATGAGCCCAAAAATGGGAGATATAGGGAAGAAGAGGAAGAGAGGAGAAGAGAGAAAGATTTAGCTCTTCAATAAATGTATTTCCAACCACTCTCCAAGCTCTCATAATTTATTTCCAACATAGGAAATGTATGTAATCTCCTTTGTCATCTTTTAACTCTTTTAATTTGTCTTTTAGCTACACTTTTCAAACACTAAGCTCCAAAAGACTCTAAAAATATCTAATTTGGCATATTAGGAACTTTTGGGCTAAAGGTTTCTTGTCTTAGATGATGTCACCATCCACTCAAATTTTAAAAAGGCATTTGATCTTATATAATCTCTCCTACATACCATTACTTATATTTACTTCTCCCTTACTTCATCGCTTGATCAAATCCAATGCCACTTTTGACCACTAGTATCCCTTAACCCACATGGTTACTTTGGTGGATAATGAAGATAACATTTAATGTTTCAAATACAAAAAATTTAATATAGTCTAATTTCAATTTTACATATCTCCCTTTTCCTCCTTTAGACACCATTAGACCTACAAACATTTCCTTTATCTTGCACTCCACCATTAGAGACCTCCTAGGAGCTTAGGCCACCATTACATATTTCACCCTCGTTACTTGACAAGGATAATATAATATTTATTATGAGTTTATATGAAATTTAACATGGTTCATGATGCTTTCTTTTCCATTTATGGTCTTTCCAAAACCTATAACTTTTGTGACTCCATTAATGGAGGTCATGGAGCTTAGTCATTTTTCCATTTCTTTGCATAGAACCTCCTACCAAGCCATAAAGACAACATATAAGCTCTTTTATGACCTTTATAATAATTTAAAATGTCAATATAATTAATTCAAGGGTGAATTTTAGGTTTTAAACCTCTTTGGACCTGCAATAATGGTGGAAGTATTGCATTAAACCTATAAAACTCACCAAAAATGTTAGCAAACTTGAGTTCCTCACTTTATAGCTCAAAAACACACCATAAAATATTTTTAAGAGGACCCCTATGCCATATTTAAGTGATTAAAATCACATCATACCTCCTTCATGCTTTGGAACATCTTTTTCATTTCTTGATCTAGTATTTGACCTCTTTTTAGGCCATTTTCAGCTTGATAAGTACCCACATGTGCCATAATTGCTTGAATAATAGGTATTATATGTTATTTATAGATTATTATATATTTTTTAGGTTATTATAGGACCAAATTATGTAATTTTAGGATTTTTCAAGAGGTTTTGGGTAAAACTGGTCTTTTAAGAGGGCTAGGCAAGATAAAACTTGCAATTAGATTTGATGATGGTTCTCAAATTTTGAGGGTGAACTAGGGAAAATGAGAGAGGTTTATGTATTAAACTCAAACCCAAAACTATAATCAAAATTTTAGGTCCTAAATATTTCACACATGTGATAAATGGTTAAAACAATTTGGCTTCTCAAGTGGTAAAAAGGTAATTCGAAGGTTTGAGAGTGGGCAAGCCTCTTAATGATTGTTCATAAAACCAATGGAATTAATGGATGTATAAATACATTTAATTTTAATATAAAAAACTAAATAAACATTTAATAACTCTTTATCCCCCTATTAAACCTCTATGACATGTTCCAAGCAAGTGAAACTTGACCTTTGAGCTCCAAGGCTGCACTTGGCCGAGAGAGTGAAAAAGAGGCTAAAAACCAAAATTTAAAATAAAATGGATTTTAAGAGATAATTTAATTATTTTTAAATTTAATTAATTTTATTAAAAATTATTTTTAACACCTTAAAAATATCTAAACTTGATTAGTCACTTGATAATCTATCACTAGCCTTCTCAAGGCATGCATTGGCTTTGGGGTCTCTCTACATGTTTGAGGTATTGCATGGCCTCATTGACTACTAAATACTTTTTTTTGAGTTATAAAATTATTTTTGGAGCATTATAATCCATTGGATCACTTTATATCTCCTTGAAGTATCTTGAGAAGGTCTACCACCCTCTAGGCCTGGGTGTATCTCAAGGAATCTTTTACTAGTTTGAGCCACTTGGGGCCTTTCCCACCTAGTTTACCTCTATTATCATCATGATTGTGTTATAATTAATAATAATAATCACTTTTCATCCCATTAATTTACCATTTTACCCCTAAAATTATATGTTAATAACTAGTTTTGGCGTTAAGACTCCATAATGGAGGGATGAAAACTTGATTTTTCTTGCTTCTTAGCCTCCCTCTGCCTTATTTGGACCATCCCATGGCCATTTAGGTATATTTATTTCTTATAAAACATTTTAAATACCCAAAAAAATAAATCCAAATCTGATTACCTCCAATTAATCCCATGTTTTTCTCTTTTAGGCCTCAAGATTGTGTCTCTCCCATAGAGTGCATGAGGTCTGAGACAAAATAGTGGATATATAGGCTAATATTGTGAATTCAAGGTCATAATGGGTGGATATTTTAGGTCATAAAAATTTTTTTTACCAATTTTCATAATGCGTATGTACCTATTTATCCCCCAAAACATCTATTTTCACTCCCAAGCACACTCAAAAATTATGAACTGTGAGATCTAAGGAGAAAGAAAAAGGTGTATATTGATGTTATGAGGTATCAAGACACAATTAAATTTTTTTAACCTGTAATTACCTATATAAATTATCAAATAATTATATTTTACCACTCAACCCTTTGAGTGCCTCAAAAATTCCTTTTTTTACTACCTACATTTGCATGTTAAACCCCTGAATTCGGCCAACTTGCACTTTTCCACTTTTTGCCTATAAAATTTGATGGATAAAGTTCTCTCAAAACCAAGCTTTGAGGGTTTAACAAGGGCTTAAAAATGATTTTGGATTTGATGACAGTTCTTGAGTTTTAGGGATGACCTAAATAAACTGAGATATTTTTATAGAGTTCACCCATGTACCCAACAATCCTAAAAAAATTAGGCTCTAACTCTTTTCCCCATGTGAGTAGCAGGCATTTGAATCAGGAGACTTAGATGGGTTTTTAGGCAAAATCATATAAGAGTCTTAAAAATAATTCATAAGGTTTTTGGGGGGTATAAGGGCCTATGTTACTACCCATAACTCTTTAATTAATTCTCATACTCCTTTTTTGGCCCTCCTCAACTTATAAGACACCCTAAACCTCTTGGAAATAGGCTTTGAAGACCTACAACTATAATTGTCTTGATTAACTGCAAAGAGGTCCTAAGCTATTTAAGCATGCTCAAAACTCTCTTAGGACCTCCCAAGCACTGTGAAGACTCTAACATGGTTTCATCCACATTTTTTATCAATTTTTTTAATATCTAAGCACTCCAAAAGAGTTCTAAAACCATTCTACTCAAACCGGGTTTATTGAATTTTATCACATCCTACAATGGTCAAATTAGACAAGAAATAAGTGCACTTTTATGGACTTTCATGGAGAAATTCTATTTGAAGGTTGTTCACCAAGGAGTCTACTTCATGTTTTATTTTTATACCATGCCAAATTTCTCAATATCTTGATCTCTACATGTATTTCCTTGCTTGTTGGTTTCTTAGGCTTTTACCATAGTCAACATCTTTGACTTTGACCTAAAATAAATAAAGTTGTATAGACTTTTATGACAAAATTACACCTATAGGTTATTCCTCTCACTCTATAAAATAAATTTTCCTTTTACACCATACCCAAACTCTTAATGTATTTCCCTCTACAAGCAATTATTTGATAACTGGTCTCTTAGCAAGTATGTTCAATTTGAACCCCAATGGTCACTTTTTTGAAAACTAATGGCTATTTCCTGAGACCTAAAATTGACAGTCTCTATAATGTATCCATCTTGTAGACCAACTTGATAAGATTATAACTTGAGATGAGAAACCTTTCAATATACCAAACTTGGAGGGCATGTTTTTGGCACATATGACATCATCCCTATGTCATCCTTTGACCACATTTGACTTCCTAGGTAAATATAATAAATGCCCAAACTGACTAGTTCATACTTCCCTTAATGATGTGCAGTGATGATTTATTTATGCTAAGATAAGAAAGTACATTTTTATCTCTCCAAAAGATAAAATGGACTTTCATAATCTCACCAAAGGATCTATGAACCTCTTACAACATCCTCTTGGTCCTCAATGCCCTACAATTATGCCATACACCCTCCAATCCATAAAACTAACATCTTTTCTATTAATGCATCATGATGTCTTCTTCAATTTAAAGTTTTATTTGGAATTTTTATTACATCAAGGCTTCCCTTTTGCCTTAGACACCCGTAAATTATTATAAATGCTTCTTAGTAGCTTATAGGCTCCTAAGAATCCTTTCACATGCATTTGGTGGCCTCATCTTTATACTCATACCTGTAGGTGGGTATCTAAGATCTCAAGTATTCCTAAAAACCTTAAATTATCCTAAGTTATTCAAGACTAAAAAAAGAGGCTCATTTTGCTAAATATACCCCTAAAATTAGTGTAAGACATGCCTAGACATAATACCAAGGTTTGTAAATCATGACCTTTTAATCGAGAAGATGGAAGAAGGGGTAAGGGGAGCCAAAATGAGATTTTAAGTGATCCTTGGGTGTGGGATATCTATAAATTTCTCATGATCTTAATCAAACTCTCCTAGTGTACTAAGACCCTTCTTACCAACTAGCAAAGGCAATTATACCTGCAAGTGTCCATCACTCTCCTTTACATGCTTAAGCCTAACTAGGCTCCTTTTGATCCAAAACACCAAAACTTTCTCTAGCCTTGAAGAAGACAAATTATCCCTTAGAAATGGGTTTTATATCATTATTAGACTTGTTTCAGCCTTCCTTGGTACCTAGTCAAACTTCAAACAATCCATTTACGCTTATGAATCTTACTAGCCCTTGGTCGAGAAAGAGAGAAGTGGGCCTTAATTGGAAGTTACTTTTCTATTTCTCAAGCTAACCTCTCAAGGCATTAAATACATATAAAATGTGTTTTTATGACATTTAAAACCACTTTTTCCTCTTGAAACCTTTATCTTCTACCTTGAATGCCTCTTTTTCTTTCTGGCCTAGTAACCTTGTTTTACTAAAAAGATCCTTGTCTGGAGCAATCTAGAGATGACCTCAGCCAAATAAAGGCATGCTTTACAACCCATTTGGTTCATTGAACTATGAGAGAATTTTCATGATCTGACCTATCTCTCTTCAAGTGTGTTTTTCCTGCACTTGTCTCTCTTCAATTAGGCTTCCATTAGGCCTTTCAGCTTACAAAAGTGAAATTTGATCAATTTTCCCCCTTACATGTGTATAAACTCCCCAAAATCACGTGATTAACTTTTATGGTATTGATAATATTCTCCATGTCAAATTTATAATCTTAACTCTCTAAAAATTCCCAAAAACTTGAATATACCCCTTCTAGGCCTATCTCACTTATAGAGCTCTAGGATGATTTTTTCTTATTTGTTCCTCCTAAGGCCTACCTTACAAAACCAATGCTTTTAATAGATTCCTCATGGTTCTAAGGACCTAATAATCCTTATGGAATCCTCCACTAATGCCTAATGCTCCTAAAATGGCCCAAAATAGTATAGTATCTCTCTTCAAGCCATTAGGTTTGTCTTTGATGTGAAGGTCTTGAGGTTTGAATTTACTTGTATAAGCCTAAGAGGGGATGGGAGGGGTATAATAAACACCTAAATATGGAAATTTAGTCACCCACCTGAACCAAAATGGACAAAACTTACTTTTTCAAGCCTTGGTTGTAAAGGTTTAATGCACCTTTGAGGGGTTTTTGAGTCTTTTCTTCATTTTCACCTCATTGTTGGGTCTTCCAAGTCCTTGAATGATTTGATAAGTTTCCTTACATCCTAATACTAACACCGAATGTCAAGTTAGGTATGTAGTCCATTTTTTTCCAACAACATCTACATCAGTTGATTTAGAGTTTAAATTTACATACAAACTTGTTTTAGGGTTCCATATTAACATACAAACCTATTTTGGGTTTCCACATTTTCATACAAACCTATTTCAGGGTTCCAAAAACTAATTATGATGATATTCAAAGTAGTTCCATTGAAGTTTCTATGGATCTCAACTTATATAACTTCTCTTTATCTAATGGTGGTATAGGAATTAACACTCCTCAACACATGGTTTTGTTGGTCTAAATTCTTGGGGCATAATCACCCCATGGTATTCTTCAAACAAGTTCAATAAATGACAGCTTGGTTCAAGTACCCTGAGGTGTATTTGTTCCTTTAATTTTCAATTTTAAATAATTCAATGATCTAGATTATTTTATATTGTATACCATGGGTGGAGATTTATCTATAAAAGTTTCATTGAAAGTTTTACATGGAGCCAATGGGACATTTGGGGCATACCTATCAACACCAAGTGTGGTTAGACACAGGTATGAAATTTATTATTTTATCATTTTAATCTAGTATTTTCAATACTAGATTAAAATGAGAACACTTGTAGACACCTAACTTTGGTATTAGACAGTTGGAAACATCAACTTTATCACACTTTGATATAATTTGACTTTATGTATACATTTAAATCTTGTTCACACTTTCTCTAATCCATCTAGCCACATGTTGTCTTTTATATCCCAACACACTAGATACAAATATTCAAACCTTAGTCTATGCACATTGGAAAATTATTTTACAATGAGGCAAAAATATGGATTTATCAACAATTAAGGGGATAAATAATCCATTCTCTATTATATGTGGAGGTTCCCTTTATTAAAATCAATAAAATTCTTGGAAAGGAATATATACTATTAATAGATAAAATTATATTTAAGGGCTCTTGAATTTAGAACTTAAAATAAATGTGGAAGAGATAAGATTATGAAGGAGATAAAGAGATGGGTACATGCATATATAATAAAAATCAAATCTTATTTTACATACAATAAAATAATTTGTATAAATGTTGACAATTTAACATTAAATTTCATATAAAGGTAATGTTAAATAGTTAAAATTTAATGTTAAACCCAGACCTCTTATATGTCTAGGCTGGATTCCACACTAGTCAAAAGTGGGATTATCTTAATCTAAACATTACATTTCATTGTATTAATAAACAAAATAAAAGATACTCATTAGACATAGTAATAATGCATATCTATGCAAATAAATAATGAGATATAGAATCCTAAAAAATATATTTGTATTTTTAATAAATAAACACAAAGTGTTTTTTCTATCTTTCTTTCTACCAAATATTTCTTGAAGTGTCAAAAGGACCTTTTACAATTAATGTCACTCCTATTTATAATGAATAGGAGGACATAACTATTTTTTAACTAGCTTCTTAGGATAGATCTCCTAAATTTATCTTGATTTTTCACATTTTTAATATTATAAGGTGATATAAGTATTTCATTTTCAATGAAATAATATTAAAAAAATTGCAACTAAGAAATAAAATAAAAGAGGCAAATTTAGGAAATTCTACTCAGAAGAGATTGCTTTCTTAGCAAGCCATCTTATAAATTTTCTATGTAACAACACTTTAATCTCCATGTTGAGATTTATTCAATACATTAACCCTGAATTTAGTCATAGCAGTGACTATGCCTTCAATTTTTGGGATGACATTATTTGGAAGATGTACCAACCATGTTTCCATAACATCTACCATCTCATCAACTCCTCTAAAGAAGTTGGGAAGACTCATGTTGAATTCATATAGGGTATTGTGAATAATGGTCAACTTCTTCATTATTTCAATAATGAAATTATTTTCCCCTTCAAACAAATATTCCTTCAACAATTTCTATAATTTCTCCTTTAGATCAGTAGTTGTATATGGCTCTAAGTCTTCTTCCTTTAAAATCTCATAATGAATTGGCCAAATGTCTAAATAGATCTATGATAACATGTTGTCACATTTATTTTATTGACCATAGAGATACTTGAGACTATCTTCTAAAGCACTGGTTTTCTTTTCGATGATTTGTGACCACATACAAGAGGCATTATCTTCATTTCAACTAAAAACACCCTCTAAAATAAGCAACTTCTCATTAGCATAGTCCATATCCTTTATATATATTATTAATCCTCTCCACATTCAAATTATTTCTTCACATTTTCTATCTCTTTGATGACCTTAGCTTTTTGAATTGTCAATAGTTCAAAAGTTTTTCTTCTCTCACCAATGAATTAAAATACATTCATTAGTAGTTTTTCTACCCAAGTCACTATCACCTTCCATGGTTATTGTATTTTTATATAATAGTGATGGTTTATTTATCAATGTTTTCAATGGGGATATAATTTGAGAGATATTCTAAAGGAGTACCATTCAAGTTTAATAAGACTTAATGTATGCAGTGATTAATCAAACTTGTTCCTCCAATTTCTCTTGCATTAATTTTCCTTATCCATTCCTCTTCAAAAATATAGATACATACTATTTGAATTTATGAATATCACTCTCATGACTCATGTCTCCATTATAAAAAAAATTAGTCTATAATCTACCAAGGTCATATCTTCATTTTTGTCATTAATTAGCTATGTTATTTCTATAAATTGTGTGCTTGAATAATCAAAGCCCAATCTTGAGATGATGTTTTCTTTCTTTGGAGGTGGTCTCTTAAAAATATGTTTCATTTCATTGGATTCGGGTATAGTAGCTTTAAAATTAGTTTTCTTCTTATTTAAGAGTTGATGGATCCATGCAAATGACGTATCTATAGAAGAACTAATAACTTGAGTATTAATAATAGAAGGATTTTCTTCAGGAGGACTGGGTTACTCTGGAGGTGGTGATATATATGGATGAGGTATGTGAGATAAATATCACTGACTTACACTAAGTAAGGTAGGTATGTGGGGAACCTAGTAAGACCTTGGTCTAATATCATAAATTGGGAAGTATTATCAATTAGAATAGAATAATCAATACCCTAAGAGGAAGGAAACTCACTTGGCTAAACAAGGATAAAAATAGGTCTCTTTAAGGAAATTTTGACTCTCAATAAAGTGTCTCTGCCATATGTATTTTCACTAAAATTCCCTTGAATAATATGATCATCATCACTTCCTATTAATGTAATTGATTGTAGAGGATGAGAATGAGCATTGAAGCTATGTGGTTTCACCATTGGTTCAATAGTTTATTTCAAACCTATGAATGGTCTCACACTCTTAGATCTACCTACTTAAATTATTTCCACTCTTTTATTTTAAAACCATTTTCTTGATCTATATAATACCAATTGAGTATGTGTATCTAATTTTATCACCTTCTTTGAATACCATTTTAAGTTAGGTATAGGCACACACTTAAACTTGTTCATGTAAAATGGATCTTCTAGATCACTTCCATCATTAACTATTCCATCATTGAAAAAATCCAATTTTAAGTCTCACAACTATTCCAAAATAATCCTTGTGTAATCTTTCCACCTCACCTCAAAATCGTCTCCATAATCAGCCCAATAATCATCGATAGCCAATTCATGATAGTAACCTTGCACTCAAATTGAAATGATTCTTTATGAAGTCATTGATATCAAAAGGTAACCTTTTAGTATGAAATTTCATGGGGAAATAAATCCTTATTGTCTCAATGTTCTAAAAATGAAGCGTAGTTCTATAAATATAGCAACCCATTTTAATGGGAAACTGGATCCTAGTGATGTGATTTTTCCTACACCTCTTATGGATTTCCCCTAATTATCTAAAAATTTATATGAGGATAACTTTATCATTATCATATCTAGGGATCAATTATGGAGTTCCCTCAAAGCCACCTACTCTAATATAGGTGAATTTTGAAAATTATATGAAATAGCTCCCATATTTGTTGATCAATTTAGTAACGTCATCAAATATTCTAACTAATGTATTTCTATCCAAATACCCCACCATAAGCATGATAAACATAACATTGATAAAATTGAAGTGGTTCTTCCCCTTTTCAAAGCTAATTTGAGGGTAGTATTCAAAAATAATTCTTCCTACAAAATAATGTCCCTTTGGGTTGAGGCCAGGCCATGACCTTAGGACCAAAATTGAATATACCAATTAAAATGTCATGTAAAATATCTTCATGATAACTAGTGTCATTATTCAGTAATATAATTCATCATTGATGATGTGACCCCAATATATGAATTATTCACCCTTATAAATTATTTTTGTTATCATGCACATCCACTCATGAAATTCACTAGTGGTTAGATTTCCCATCACCCTATTAAGTAGAGTGTTGTATTAAACATGTCCCCTCTCTTTTTTTCTTGAGTAGGGTCCCATTAAAGTTTGAGATTTCTTGTCCTATTTTGAAAATCCTTTCCATCAACATTCCTATGTTTATTTAGCTAGATTCAATAATTTCAAAGTTCTTATTCCTTATGTGTAAAATATCATTATGTTGTCTGATATAAATGTAATTTCCATTCCCTTGTTATCTATGTTTTCTTAACTGTATAATTTATTTGGACTAATGTATTAATGGTTTTCTAGAGTTTTGCATACATGTAGGTTTTACAATATGTGTGATAATTACTAACTAGGAATCCTAAGTTTCATACTTAGAATATTTTGTACTTCATAATTTGTGCATTTCATGGTTTTGTCTTCATAACTTTTATTATTGGAACTTTTATCCGCAATATTTGTCTTCACAAGATTTATTCTTCACAAATTTTTTTGTTGAACTTTTTTTTCAATATTTATCTTTGCAATATTTTTTATTCACAATTTTTTTGTCAAAACTTTCGTTCTTTGGGAGTTTCATTAGGTGCAAGTCTTATTTTGAAGATGCAGTTTTGGTTATGTTTAAATATGCAGGCAAAATTAACATTCAATTAGAACTCAACTTGTAATTTTAAAATTTTGCATGGATTTGGAGGATGAGAAAACCCCTCCCCAAATCTATTTATACTTGTAATCCTCTTTTTTTCATAGGTTAGAGTTTTTATTGATATAAAAATAAATCTTTTTTTATTGTCCAACAACTATGTTGGTATTTTTCTATTTCAATTCTATGTAATTAGTTTTTTTTATTTTTTGGGTTGGTTGATTTAGTAATTCAAAATGTGCAAAATCTATCAATAATTCTTTCTTGTTGTTTCTAGTGTATGATGATATAATATGTCTAATAGCTATTGGATGATTAGTAGATATCATCGATTTTATGTAATTAGGTTGACTGTTTCATTTATTTAAGTGTGTATAAACATTTCCCATGATGTATTTTTCTAGGAGTGAGAAATAACTACCTTAGATACCTCTTTAATTCAAACTATAATCTTATGAATAATGGTGTGTAATAGCAACTCTAAATAGGATAAAAATTTATCTGAGATCATAGAATTTGCTATATCATTTTTTCCTTTGACTCCTTAACTATGTTTTTATATGTTTAAACAATAACTATTAGTTACAAGCGTTGGTTTCAAAATACTTGTCCACAAAGAGACCATCTTGGAATTAATTCTTATTAAGATCATAGAGTCTTCTTTTTTTCTCTACCTTTTCCCCTTTTGGATTTTTTTTTGAGTTATAACAATTTTATATTAAAATCTATCCATCCAACTCAAGTAGGATTTAACTTTTTTTAGGTTTCAATCTTCCATTCACACTTGGTTAATAGCCTACATGATCAGTATGCTATTCCACCACCTAGTTGTTCAACCCATACCTATAACTTGTGCCTTGGAGTAGAGTTCATCTCCATTGAGATCTTGAAATTTTAGAGTTTACCTCATTAAATGTATGGTGTGTATAAAAATTACATCAATATAAAAAATTTGGCACTAGAAGGAGGGTCCCTTATGTGCCTTTCCTTATAAAAGGTTTTCCCCTACATCTGAGTTGTACTAGAGACACCCAAGAGAGTAACCAAGTATAAAGCTAAACCAGTCTTTTGGTTTCACCTTTGTCAATATTGTTGGTGAGTCTAGATTGCACCCTAGCTAGACAAGGGATTATTTAGGTCCTCTACCCAAATCTAGCTCAACATGGGACTAACCCCAGGCTATGGGTATCTTATAATGGGGTTAAACCTCTAGGATTTTTAATGAGGCTAACTCCTCAAATACATCATTTTAGCTTATTTCCACTACTAAAACCTACTAATGACCAAGGAAAAGGGAGAGAGATATAACTTGAAAGGGAAACCTAAGATAATAATGGTGATGCACCTAAAAGATGGTTGATCCACTCTATTTTAGCTCCTATTAAACACTAATGAGGTAAGCAAAAGACTAGATATAGGAGTATTTTTCATGTATCAATATTTCATGTAGAGATTCACCAAATGATCAAAAGATAAAGGAAGTGATAGATAGGTCTAATACAAGACACTAACTAGTCAATGTATCCACATGAAAACCTCAATCAAAATATATTTGAACATTAAACATGACCTACATAACAAGATTAACTAGTAACTAGGTGAGATCAGGGACTTGACAAGGGAGATATTTCTACCACATATACAAATTTAACTAACATGTATACACTATACCAGAATAATGAAATCTAAAAATAGTCGTGTATTCATCTCAAGAGGTTACAAGTTCCATACTGACAAAGTCTAGTCATGCCCAAGAGAGGTAATAGAAGGATCATTTTTTAGGCTCCAAAGTCTATATATATAGGAAAAAAGGAGAAAGTAAGAGATGGGAATAATATATAGGAGAGTGGAGAAAGGATCCTAGTCATCAAGGAATGTGGTGGTAGTTCATTATTTCCTTTTTGTATACATGCCTTCCTTCAACAAGGATTCATCCTTATCAACAAGCTAACCTCCTTTTGTCCCAATAATCCTTGATCTCCTTCTCATTGGCTGAGAGATCCACTAAAAGACAAGGGTTTGTTTTACATGATGACAAAGTTTGTTTGAACAAAATAAATTCCCTTAACTACTTTTCCAACCACAAATTTTCCACCTTAGGACCTTAAGTCCACTTGACTTGATAATGATGATAAAATACTTGAATCTTGAAACTAATAGTGCCATTCCATGAATGGTAGTTAGTACCTACTTTATCGAGGATGCGGCCATGTCAATAGATGAGATCTTTTGCATTAATCACATACCTGCTCTATTTCCATATCTAGATCATGGGTCCATTCTATAGATGGAAAACTAATCTCAAACTATTGGTTTTCTTATAGTTTTCATATTAATGCAAACTTATATGCTGCCTAGCCCCTTTTCTAGATCTAAATAGGTCCAAATAGACCCATTCTATCTCTATAAGAACCAAGAATTCACCATATACATAGGTCTTTATTTTAAAAAATAGTGAACACTATCATATAATTAACCTTGCACACCACAAATCCATAAACCATAGGTCCATATTTAGCCTTAATGGTGGTCTCTATATGTTCTTTGTACCTGACTACATGGCTATGTCTATTCCTTGGTGTTTGATCAAGATTTAATGGAAAAATGATGATCTTACAAGACTTGTTTACCTTGGTCAAAAACTGGTCCTTGACTTGACTTTGTCCATTGAATATTGACTTGAACCAATTAAAATACTCTTAGTTATATTTACTCCCATTAGCCTCACAGATCCTTTTTATCATATCTTAACTCTTTGACCTTGTTCGCTCTATTGATCTTGATTTACATGATTAAACACGCTCTATCAATCTTCTATCAACTTGAATGTGATCATGCCACTTGTCAATCATGCATTGATCTCAAGATCCTATTGTCAGTATTCTACTTTATGTGCTTACGTAGCATGGTGGCCTCTCGAGATCCTTGACCTTTTAACTCATCTCACACTATCAATCTTCCTTGGTATGCATGAATGCCAATTATTGGATCTAATTGCATTTGAAAATAAATGGATATTTATTGTGGTCTAAATTTGACATCCACATGACCATAATTTTATGTTTGTGAGACTGTCATTGACATCTATGTGAATTTCAAATTGAAGACCCTGATGGTTTTTGCCATAGCTTAAATTTGACATCTATGCAAATGTCTCCCATTATTTAACCAACTTTGAAAGCTTGGATTTGGAATTGAAAAGGTCATGGAGGCACCAAATTTGTATGATATGTTCTTGATACTAAAAGGATTATACTCACTTGATCTGATGGTTTTAGCATATTTATAAGTGTGTTTACAAGGTGTTCAAGTGAGCTAACTTGTGTGATTTCATATGATGTCTGCATGCCTGTTACTAATTATTTTAACCTAAACAACTATTTTTGAAGGCTTAAATTTGACACTAATGCAAACATCTTACTCTACATGACCAACTTTGAGGGCTTATATCTTGAAATAGTAATCTCATCAAGACATGAAACTTGTAGAGTATGTTCTAGGCATGAATAACTTTGATCACATGTGCTCCTTTAGTCACATGAGGATTCTTGGGCTCATTTATAAAATTCATAAACACATTGTCTATTTTGGTTCTTCATGATGTCTTGATGATGGTCTGGCTTCACAAAGCTTATTCCTAAACTTTTATAGCTCTAAATGATTTTTTGAGGCCTATGTGAACTTGTCCCTAATCTTGAATTGCATTGGTCACCATGAACACCTATTTGGATCCTTCTATTTGCCCTATAGATTAATTATAATGTAATTTTATCAAGCTTAAAGTGTTTCAAAAGATTTATGATTAATGTGAGACCCTTAGACCACTCATTCCATCCAAAACTTTGTCTAAGCCATTTTATTAGTTAGGAGCTTTGCTTCTTTCTCTACATTAGGACCTCTTAGAGACTACACTGCATCTAGGTAGTTTAATTTGTGGGCTAAAATTGGCCAAAATTTCTAGTGACTCATAGGGAAGCATGCCTATTATGATTGAGAACCTAGTCTATTTTGCCTTGTCTAGTCTATTAGACATGGAGTCTTTACTCTGATTCAATATATTAACCTAGATCTAACACTGACTATAACCCTTGAAAACTCCTCTTAAAACAAATAGAGATCAAAACAAGATAGAGTGCCCTAAGGCACTTATTGAAAGGAAATACAAAATATAAGAGGAACCTATCCTAAAAAAAGTCAAGGAAAATAAACAAATGTGCCAAAAAGGTACTTGGAAGAATTTTAACAGAAACTATCCTAATATGTAAAACTTAAAATTATATTTACCTTCCCTCTTGGATAAAAAGGAAATCTTGGAAATTACCCTACATTATGGTATGAGGGGTTGAATGAGGCATGTAGATTTTTGACCTTTGGCCTTGATGCCTCTTTATTCTTTTTTTTATCTACCAACTTCATTGGAATTATGCTCAATGAGAACCAATAAGCTCCAAATAGATTAGCTATGTGCATCTAGATATCCTTAATTTCCTCATATGGATCCTCAACCATGACCTCCAATGATGGTTCAACAAAACTTACCTTTTTGATCTCCATGGTGTCTTCAATAAGACTGGGCCTTTTCTTGGTTGTAAGTCCTTCTAACTCATCTACGAGTTTTGTATATTCTACCCAATCTTGGTCATTGTCCTCCATAGGAAACTCTTTGTCCACCTTCTCAAGTACTTGACCCTCAACTTGGGAAAGATCCTCAAGTTCTTAAAAAAGATTCATTTATATCTTCCAATCATCTTTGTCATCTAAAACCACTACTTCTTGAATCTTCTCTTCTTGATTAATGAGGTCATCAAGCTAGTTTTCTTCACATTGCAATGCATTTGAGGGTAATTCAAAACCAAATAGAGGTATTGAGTCATCTCTAATAACTATGTCTTCCACCTTTGTCTCATGAGACTCTTTTAGGGTTAAAACTTCTTGAGGAATGTCCTGACCTTCATCCTTGATAGTAAACTACATTTAATACTTGATATATTCATCTGCTACTTCATGATTAGATATGGAGTCCTATTCAAATACCTCTTTATTTAAGTCTTGGTCATATTATTCATGAATAGTTGCAAAAGAGTCTTCAATATGTTTTTCCTCATTCAAAAAGGTTAAATTTCCCTTATGTTCACCAAAGGGAGTTCCTATGGTGACTTCTTCCCCATAGTCACTTATGACATCTCCCTAATCAACCATGGCTTGGATTTTCTCCTCTTCACTTGATTCTCTCAAGATGGGCTCTTCTTTAATAAATGGTGAGGTGGAAGGTTGATGGATAGGCTCATGGGTTTGAGGGGAAGGATAAAATGTGATGGGGGTTGATAAGCTAGAGATGGAGTGTGAGGTATGATGGATGGTTTATGGATGGGTCTGGGAATGGAGGGAACATTTTTACAACCTAGAACCTTAGAAATAGTTGAATCTTGAAGAAAATTATGTAGGGAAAGCAAGTTTAGTTGGTCAATGAAAAGAGAAACTTGTTTTGTCTCTTTGAGACTCTCCAACAATTTCAAAATACTCTTTAGCTTTCACAATTGAAGTTTTCTTCTTATTTTGAGAGCATATTTGGATAGACCTCTAAGATGGGAAAGCTAGAGGTCTTTCTTTAACTTTTTTATTTTAGTTATCTTATTCCTTCCTTATCTTTAGCTCCAAATCTTTGATCTATCTATTTATATCCTCTTTGAATAGCTTCTCCTTAATATGGTTAGTGGCTTCAAGAAGATAAGGAACAAAAAATACTCTTGAAGAGGGATGGGAGAGGTTTGTATAGGTTTAGATCCTTCTTTAATTTGGGATCTCAAATCTAGATTTATCTCATCTTTCCCACTACATGAAATAACCACTTGATTCTATCTTGGAAAGTTAAAGGACTTCTTAAAGGATTCTTCAAGAAGAATGGAGGGATCTCAGATCTCAATAGCAAGCTATTAAATAGTTGTCCCCTTCTTTCTTTGATAGCTCTCCCAGATAGATTTCCAAGAAGGGAAGGTCTGAGGAACACATGAAGAAATTGGCATACTCAAAGGGTTACTTGTAATGGTATTGAGGAAGAATAGGTGGTTCATATGAAGGTTGAGGTGGTGTATATGAAGGCATATAAGATTGGTGAGGTTGGACCTACTATTCTTTAAGGTTTTTTAGCTTATCCTCAATGATTTGAATGTAACCACTTACATCCATCATCTCACCTATGAGATTGTTCCAATTTTCTCTCTCAATAGGTGCTCATTCTTCTTTTACTTGCTTTAATGACTCCCTCATGTAATATATATGGTGAGTAGAGACATCTTGGCCATAATACTTTTGTGAGAATAATTATAGTGCATGTTTGTCAAGGCTTACTAAAGTTTACTTAAGTGTTAGTATAGATGGTTCATGATAGGGCTAGTAAGGAGAAGTATTATGATGGACTTGTTATTCATATGGAAGATCAAGGTAATACTCTTCTATGTATGATTGATACAGGTCCTCATATTGCTGGTGAGGATCATAGTGTGGTTGATCATGCTCATCACAAGGTTGATATAGATCCTGATAGGAATGGTAAGGGGATCATGAGGATCATATTATGACTATTGATAAGGATTTAGATAATATGGGTATTAACCATAGCTATTCATATTAACCTCATATGTTAAATGAGATGCAAAAACTGACTAAAATCTACAATGAGTCATACTTGGCCTACTCATAACTAGAATCTTTGATTTAGAGTCACCATTGGTTCTAACTTGTTTACTTCCAAAAGCTAATCAAAGGAAAGATGCACCAAGATCTTCCCACTCTTTTAGACCTTGGTCCCATTGGGCATGCTAAAACTATTGGTGGTCTAGATTGCACCCTAGATGCGTAAGGGATTGTTTAGGTCCTCTACCCAAATCTACCTCAATATGGGACTGATCGTAGGCTATGGGTATCCTATAATGGGGTTAGACCTCTAGGATTTTTAATGAGGCCATCTCCTTAGATGCATCATTTTAGCTCATTTCCACTACTAAAACCTACTAATGACAAGGGAAAAGGGAGAAAGAGATAACTTTAAATGGAAACCTAAGCTAATAATGGTGATGCACCTAAAATATGGTTGATCCACTCTATTTTAGCTCTTATTAAACACTAATGAGGTAAGTAAAAGACTAGATCTAGGACTCTAAGTATCTATCATGCATCAATATTTCATGTAGATGTTCACCAAATGATCAAAATCTAAGGGAAGTGATGGAGAGGTCTAATGCAAGATACTAACCATTTAATGTATCCACATACAAGCCTCAATAAAAATATATTTGTATACTAAACATGACCTACATAACAAGATCAACTAGTAACTAGGTGAGATTAGGGACTTGACAAGGGAGAGATTTGTACCATATATGCAAATCAAACTGACATGTATATACTATACCAAAATAATGTCATTTAAAAATAATATTGTATTCATCTCAAGAGGTTACAAGCTCTATCTTGGTAGAGTCTATTCATGCTTAAGAGAAGGAATAGAGGGATCATTTTTCAAGCTCCAAAGCCTTTATATATAGTAGAAAGGGAGAAAGAAACAAATAAGAACAATGCATAGGAGAGTGGAGAAAGGATCCTAGTTATCAACGAACATGGTGCCATTTCATTGGTTTCTTTTATACGCATGCCTTCCTTCAATAACAATTCATCCATATCAACAATCTAACCTCATTTTGTCCCAATAATCCTCAATCTCTTTCTCATTGGCTAAGAGATCCACTAATAGATAAGGGTTTGTTCTACATGATGACAAACTCTGTTTGAATGAAATCATTTCCCTTAACTACTTTTCCAACCACTAATTCACCACCTTGGGACCCTAAGTCCACTTGAGTTGATCATGAGGATTAAATATTTGAATCTTGAAACTGACAGTGCCATGCCATGAATGGTGGTTAATACCTACATTTTTGAGGATGGGGCCATGTCAATAGATGAGGCCTTTTACATTAATCACATACCTACTCTATTTCCATATCTGTATCATGGGTCCATTCTATAGATGGAAAACCAATATTAGAATATTAATTTTCTTATATTTATCATATTGATTTAGACCTATAGATTGCATAGCCCCTTTTCTAGATTCAAATAGACCCATTCTATCTCTATAAGAATATATAATTCACCATATGCATAGGTCTTTCTTCTAAAAAATGGAAAACACAAACATAGAATAAACCTTTCACCCCATAAATCCATAAACTAGAGGTTTATATTTATCCTTGATAGTGGTACTTTTATGTTCTTTATACCTGATTGCATGTCTATGTCCACTCCTTGGCATTTTATCGAGATCTAATGGTAGAATGATGACCCTACAAGACTTATTTACCTTAGTCAAAAATTGGTCATTAGCTTAACTTTGTCCATTAAATACTAACTTGAACTAATCAAAATTACCCTATCTATCTTTAATCCCATTAGTCTCATAGATCTTTGCTATCATATCTTGACTCTTTGACCTTGCTCGCTCTATTGATGTTGATTTACATGATTAAATGTGCTCCATTGATCTTTTGTCATATTGAATGTGTGCATGCCTCTTGTCAATCATGCATTGATGTCAAGATCCCATTTTTATTCTAATACTTTATGTACCCACACCACATGGTGCCCTCTCAAGCTCCTTGACCTTTTGACTCATCTCACACTGTCGATCTCCCTTGGTATGCATGAATGCCAATCGTTAAATCTACTTGAATTTGAAAATAAATAATTATTTACAATGGTTTAAATTTTATGTCTACACGATCATCATTTGACATCTATGACACCATCATTGATGTCTACGTGAATGTGAAATTTAAGACCTTGATGGTTTTTTCCATAGCTTAAAGTTGACATCTATGTGAACATCTCCCATTATTTGACCAACTTTGAAAGCTTACATCTAGAAGCAAAAAGGTTATGGAGGCACCAAATTTTTAGGAGATGTTATTGATACTAAAATTATTATTCTCACTTAATTTGATAGTTTTATTAGCTTTCTAGGTGTGTTTATAAGGTGTTCAAGTGAGATAACCTATGTGATTTTGCATGATGTCTATGTGCTTATCATTAATCATTTGAACTTAAACACCTATTTATTGAGGCTTGAATTTGACACTCATGTGAACATCTTGATCTACATGACCAAATTTCAAGACTTAGATCTTGAAATAACAAGTTCATCAAGACATGAAACTTGTAGAGTATGTTCTAAGAATGAATAACTTTGATCGCATATGTTCCTTTGGTCATGTGAGGCTTCCTAAGCTCATTTATAAAATGAAAAAACATGTTGTCTATTCTAGTTCTTCATGATGTCCTAATGATGTTCTGGCTTCATAAAGCTTATTCCTAAACTTTTGTAGCTCTGAATGATTTTTTGAGGCCTAGGTGAACTTTTCCTTTGTCTTAAATTGCATTGATCACCATAAATACTTGTTTGGATCCTATTATTTGCCTTGTAGATTAATTAGAATTCACTTTAATAAATATTAAAGTGTTTCAAAATCTTTGTGATCAGTGTGAGACCATTAGACCACTCATTTCATCTATAAATTTTTCCAAGCCATTTAATCATTTGATTAATCAAGAGCTTTACTTCTTTCTCTGCAACAATACCTCTTAGAGACTACAGTGCATCTAGGCAATTTCATATATGGGCCAAAATTGGCCAATAGATCCATCTAAGGCATAGATATACACTAATTATTCCCATAATACCCTAATTCATGACACCTTTCCTAATAAGAAACCCTTAGCCCATTAATCATCCTATGATTCACCTTGGCTAGTTGGATCTACTATTGCAATCCTAAGAGATTTACATGATTTACCAAGGAATCTAGAGAAGTACCTACCTTCTTTCTCCCCTTCAAGGGGGAGGATCGTAGACAAGCATATCAAGTCTTTCAAAGCTATTTTAAGGTTGATAAATGTCACTGATGAAGTGTTGCATGCATGATTTTCCCATTCACATTACATGGTGTTGTTTATGATTAGTTCTTCAATTTACAAGAGAACTCTATTACTTCATGGAACTCATGTCAAATCACTTTTATCTTCCAATTCAGATAGGTTACTAGTCTAAGTTTGGTGTATCATCACTTCACCAATATTAAGATGGAGCCCAATGAGCTAATCTATGCTTTTAATGTGAAGTTTTAGAAGATTTACACTTGTCTAAGTGTTTCATATAAACCATAAGAGACTCTAGCACCCAAAATGTACAAAAACACCTTAGATCTAATTATTGTAGTATTTCTATGAAGAGTTACTATTGTTAAAAATCTAGAAGTGGATTATGAAGAGGCAATCAACATTGACACGTAGATAAATTCTAAAATACCAAGTACTCCCAACCTCAATGTTGGTTTCCCATCTTTGATTGTAATGCCTCATGTGAATTAGAATGTCTCTATATTTAAATAGAATCAATTTTATACACTAACTCCTATGATGTAGCATACATCAAATCATAACTATGGCATCTTAAACAACCATGCAAAAATGAATGTTTATCTACAAAGTCAACATTCACTCCCATATAATATCAAAGTTGTTCAGGGTGTGGATTCTACTAAAGTTTAATTATATTCTATATGTAAGATGGTTTAAAATATAACAAATGACTTCTTAGGCATGCAAAAGAAGATAGGATATGATATTGGTCAGAACAATAATCATAATTTTGGATTTCTAAAATAAAATAGGCCCTTTAACAAGCTTACAAATAATGTGGAATAGAAGCAATATAATAAGTTATCAGAGATTAGCATAGTGGAGATAAATTTGCCTAATTAGTGCATGATCCATGACACATCATAACATGGTGAGATTGATTGTGTTGAGTTCTGTGAAACATTTAAAATCTTTTAGAGAGAAATGGTGAGGCAAGATTTAATGAATAATCCACTAGAGTTCCCCCATGATACTAGTTCCTTAATCACAATTATGGTCTTTGAAACTCATGAGTTTCCTTTCCTAAGTGAAGATGACAATGTACCAAAAGACAACTCAAATGAGTTACATGCTTTTCAATAATTTTAGAGAAGCAATTATAATTTGAGGAACAAGAATCCCTTCACTAAATCTACTCCTCTAAATAATATGACTATTCTCATAAATTTGAAGGATGATAATAATCCACATCCCCAAAAATGAAATGATCATCCCCTAAATAAGGAATAAAATAAAAAATGAGGATACAACATCATTGAAGACATGAAGATGATAAAATAAAACATCACTCTTCATGAATTGCCTTAGATTACTAGAACTCTTGTGGAGGTCCATTACAAGTAAGTATGCTACTAGATAAGCCAAAATCCACTCATATGAATGTCATATATAAGAGTAATCTAGAAGTTCCTCTTCTATTATTAACTATTAAAGCATTTGGTAAGAATATACATAATTTTTAAGTTGATTCTAGAGTTTTGAATACTATAATGCCAACTTCTATTTATCAAAGGCTTGGATAACTCCAAGCCTATCCAAGAGGATGGTTTCATAGATAAACAAAACAATAGTGCCTATGGTTGGAGAGATAAACAATGTGTATATTCAAGTTACATTAGATCCATTTGTGCATATGACTATAGACATCCTTGTGGTAGATATCCTAGAGGTATATGGACTACTACTAAGCAATAATTGGTCAAAGACACTAAATATATATGTAGCAACAGACGTTTCTCACATTTAGATGTCATGTAGATGTATTCCAAATCAAATTCAAATTAATCAAGAGCTAAGAATGAAGTATCCCATCATGAAGTACAATGATAAAAATGAAGAATTAAGTTATAAATATCCTAATATTGGGATTTATACATTTACCATGAAGTATGAAGTGCAAGGGCTAAAATTCTAGGGACCTTCTAAATTTTATACTCTTCATTTTGATGGTGTAAGATCTAAACAAGGATTAGGTTTTGGTATCAAACTAGTTGACCTGATAGAAAGAAGTACCTAGAAGCATACAAGTTAAAATTATCATGCACCAACAATAAATCAAAGTACAAGGCACTAATTTTGGGGCTAAATTTTTCTCTCAAAAATAATTTCAAGAAGCTACTAATATATGTATATTTAGAGTTGATGATTAATCAAGTTAGAAATAAATACCAATGTAAATTGTCATATCTTAAGATATAGATACACCAAGCCTAGGATTTGGGATTTGATTGAGTCATTTGAGGCATTCAATATAGTATTTATTTCTAGGGAATAAAACTAGGCTACTGACTCACTGGCAGCTTTAGTTACCAATTTGGCACCATTAAAATAATCCAAAGTACAGAGGTTCTCTATTGAACTTGTAACTTGCCCATCATTTCTAAAATAATCCAAAGTACAGAGGTTCTCTATTGAACATGTAACTTGCCCATCATTTCTTGATAATGTAAAAAAATTCTAGATGTTTGATGATGATCAATAGATTGTCCAATTCTTGACCAATTTAGGGAAATTTTAATCTCAAATCATTGATGAGATAGAGGTCCGTCATTTATGTCAAGAGGAATTAGGAGAGGAAGAAGTCATTCAACTTAAATAAAACCATCTTTCTCTAGGGATGGTTTCTTTGGAGAGAGCATTTGATATGGATCCCCAAGCCCAACAATAGAGAAAATCCAAATTCAATTTATCTAAGTTCAACAAAGAAAACTTGGGGGATGAGAGTGATCCACGCTATGTCAACATTGGTTTTAGTTTCACCCTAGAAGAAAGATAAAGGGTGAAATATTTTCTCATCTAATATAAAGATGTGATTATATGGACCTATTAACACTTAAAGGTTTTCAATCCTAGATTCATCACCCATACAATCCCACTAAATCTTGACCATAAGCCATTTAGGTAAAGACAGAGGTCAGTCAATCCCATCCTAGAACACTCATCTAAAGGGAAGTAGAGAAGTTGTTAAATGCTAAGATAATGTTCCCTATTAGACACTCAAATTGGGTTACCAACTTAGTTCTGGTCTGGAAAAATATTGGGTAGATCAGATTGTGTGTTGACTTCAAGAACATGAATAAGGATTCTAAGAATGATAACTACCATTTATCTTCCATGAATGAGGTGATCCAGCTAGTAAGTGGTTCTAGAATGATGTCCTTGGATAGTTTTCAAGATATAACCAGGTGCTAGTAGAATTTGAAGACAGGATGAAGACTAAATTTACCACAAAGTGGGTTACTTATACATACAAGAGGATGCCTTTTAGTATAATTAACATAAGAGATACCTTTTAATTAGACATGGATCATGCATTTCAAGATATGATAGGTAAATGCATAATCATTTATATGAATGACCTCACTATTTTCTTTAAAAATGGAACTGATTATGTAGGTTAACTACAGTCAATCTTTGCAAGATGCAGAAGGTTTGGCATCTCACTAAACCCAAAAAAGAACATATTTGGTGTTATTGAGGTTAAATTGGTGGGGAAAATCATCACCAAGTAATGGATCACCAATGATATGAACTGAGTTTAAGTGATTTCTAATATTGCATTCCTAAATAGCAAGAAAGAGCTCAAGTCCTTTGAAAATATAAATTTTGTGAGGAAGTTTATCTTAAGTTTTATAGAAAGTGTTAGACCTTTAAATGTAATGATTAAGCAAGATGCCAAATTAGAATGGACACTGATGGCCCAAAAGTCTTTTCAAGACATCAAGGATGTCATAGCTCAGGATCTAGTGTTAATAAGCCTCAACTTTAATAAGAACCTTTTTAATATTCAATTGCTTTAGAACACATATTTATTGTTGTGCTTGCCTAGAATAAGGATGAAATTGATCATCCCATCACATTTATGATCATGAATTTAAATGAATTAGAGCTCAAGTATTCCATGATAGACCAACATATCTTTGCTCTCATCAAAATGGTAAATAAATTCAGGCATTGAACCTTGAGAAATAATACTAACACTATTGTGTAAGACCTTGCTATCAAGCTCACTTTGGGATAGAATTAATGGGAGATCATAGAGGTGGATGGATGGTAAAATTCAAATATTTTGACATAGAAATTAGGCCTACCAAAAAATTTAGAGGATAAGGCATCATTTAGCTTATGAATGAGCCTGACCCGTGCATCACCATTTAGGAGGTCTATTAGACCCAGGTATCTAGAGGAGATTGGTATGTTGATATCATTCAATATTTACTCACTACTACTTGTCCCCCAAAACTTAGTAGAGAATAAAAGATATCCTTAAGGCTCAAAGCTACTCATTAAATGATCAAAAAAGGGATTGTCTATAGAAGAAATTATGAAGTCATCTACCTAAGATGCGTATCATGATAAGAAGCTCAAGAAATCTTGGATAACCTACACTAGAAGATAGGTAGTGGTTATTCATCTAGAAACACCATAACACATAAGATTCTTAGAATGGGTTACTATTAGCCAATAGTAATTAAGGATGCACATGCTCATATGAGAACATGCCATGAATGTCAAGTCTTGGAAAAGATAGAAGTGCACGTAAAAATGTTGTTGTAATTTTTAATTAAAGTAATACCATTATCTCAATGGGGCTTATATTTCATCATCGTCATCAACCTAAATTCATTAGTCAGCCACAAATTTTTGCTAACAACCATAGATAACTACACTAGATGGATGGAAGTAGTAGTTATAAGGCATTTTTGAGAACAAGATATAATAAATTTTATTAAGGAAAACATCAAAATGAAGTTTGGTACCCCCATATCCTTAGTCTGTGGCAATGGGTCAACATTCTAATCAATTGAGTTCATTGAATGGGCCCATGGTAACTATTGACCAAATTTTACCCTAGGTCAAATTGGTTCAACACCCCTACATGTTCAAACTTTAATAACATCCCCTAGGTTTGAAAATTCTCACCATGGTCTTAAATGAAGTCAAGTCACACCTTTGAGGGTGATAAAATATGTTTTAGCCTTTGTCACATTTATCATTTTTCTTAATGTCCTTTTATGCCACATTTTGGGTCATGTTAAACTATTGTATGGTTTTTCATAAAAGTAAAAATGTGTCAAGAAGAAATATAATGTAATTCCTATTATATAATGTTAGAGGAAGGATTTGAAATTGAAATTTTGTAGGTTCAATGTAAAAAGAAGAAGATCATCTACAAAAGGTCAATTTCAAGTAGTTGTACAGATTGGGGTGACTTATCTATCACATGTAAAGGATTATAAAAAGTTTCATGGAATCCTTAAAAGTCATTTCTAATATTAGGTAGCTTCAACAAATCTAAAATTTTCAAAAAGTAGTTTTTCTCTCCTATCACTACCTTGGATAGGTCAAAAAGGGTCAACAATTTTCATTTGGTATGAACAAGAGAAGAGGAGTTAGAGTGAGTAAAATTAGTAGATGTTATTAGTCCTTATGACCTTCCATTTCATGGTCATGGTTTCAATATTAGTGGCCTATGCTTTATGAATAAACATTAATATTATTACCACTCCAAACTACCTATGTAATCCCAATGGCTCAGTTTATCTCATATGTTTGCATTTTGTAAATTGGTTTGTGTGAACCAAGTGTTTCATATAGTATTGTAGATCATATCCACCCATTCATGTTGGATTCAACCTAGTTGGCATGTGTTATCATGGAAGGATAGTTATAATCATTATCTTATGCTAGGAATGAATACCATTGAAGGTTGAGGACAATGTTTTCATAGTTTCCGAGTTCATACTTATGAGAGTGGATTCAAATCAAGAGTAACATACTTGTTTTCAACCCTAAAAAGCATAGTTGGTCAGATTCTCCATTAAAGGATCTATAGATTGATTGTGATAGGGCCCTAAGACACTAAGTAATGACTAATAAAAGTCCTAATGTTCATAGTCACCTATATGTATGTACAAATGATTTAAGTATTATTTGAAGCCTAAGATAGAGGTTGTGTATGATTTCAAGACTTAAATGGCGTTCTCAAATCATTCAAGGTTTATCAACTCATCAAGACCAAATAAGAAGACTAAATAAGTGGGCACATAGTTTTATGTGCATACATAGTCCTCATACCATTCTGATTACCTAGTTTTATTCAAATTAGAATACCATAGAGTCTTAATATATTGAAAAAGTGGAAAGAGATTCAAAAAATAGGAATTCTAGGTCTAATCATAAGATGGATCTTATATCTAATTTTTGAGATGGTGAGACATCTTCAGACCTCAACCTACATAGAAAGGTGTATATTTGAAGAAAGTTACAATGGGAAGGTTTACCTTAACTTCTATAAAAAGTAATTATACTCCACACAGTGTCATCCCTTGGTGAAGGTCTATGAGGCTTATGTAAACCTAATAACTTCATTCTTGTAGCCTAGGTTTAGGTGTAGCATCTTGACATAAGAGGATATTTCTAGGTCAAGAGAAGAGGATGGTTGAATTTATTTAAAATAATCCAAGATCTTAATGGAGATACTCAAATAACTATAGTTTCATTAGGCTAAAATGAACATAGAACTTGTAAGTGACACCTAATGTATTGATGGTAAAGGGATGAGGACATGGTCTCAAAGTATAAATGAATAAATCTAGGTGTGAGATAGACCTAGTGACCATAGATGAAACTAAAAGTGGGAAGTATAGTGATCATTCACTTATCATCACCTTCAAGAATCCCTTTATCCATCTAATGAACACCTATAGTTTGACTCATACAAATACCAATCTAAGCAAATGAAAGGTGCAAGATTGGTTGGTAGGTAGAGGTGTAGTATGGAATGACACATTGAAACCACTCTTATATTGATAATATCACATTTAAATTTGATTCCCAAATTCAAATATGAACTGAGATAATCATAGCTAGAGGTTCTTAAGCCCTATCAAAACCCTACACATAGTCACATACCTAGAACCTAGTTTTGAGAATTTGAAGGTTTGATGACTTTCTAAGCATGGTCATGGAATAAAAATTGGTAAATAAGGTCATAATTAATTTAATATTCTTCCATACTCTCATTTAGGTCAAATTAATAGTGTGAGTGCTCACTATTTTATCTCAAACATGAGGCACTCCATAAGCAAGACAATCTATAGACCTGGTACATGGATGGTTAAAGGATGAATGGTAGAGACTTGAATGAATTTAGGATGATTTATAGGGTTTAATTTAATATTAATAAGTTTTTATGATGTCTTATAGTCATTTTTAATACTCATAAGTGACCACATGCTCAAAAAACACAGTTTATGCCTACTAAGCCTAAGAACTAGACAAGAACCATCAAGCTTATAACTTCACTCATATGATAATATGATATTTTAAAAAAATGTGAGATCCTTAATGGGAGAGTGGAGGATTAATGAGACTTAGTGCTTTATAGATAACAACTCAAATTGGTTATTTTTGGCCTCAATTTGTCTCAGGGGTGTCCAGAATGCATAGTGAGAACTTGAGAGCCAACTTCTTTCACTCTAATATATATTGAAAATATTCATGGGGTCTCAATCAATTATGGATATTTTAGTGGGTTCCTATACTTGAATTTAGTGTCATTTGTTTGAGGGTTAAGGGTTTAACCTTTATGAATCATTGTTAAGAACCTAAATGGCCTAAAACCCTCATTAGAGCCCAATGAGAAAGATATGAATGATAATTCATCTATAATAATTAACCTATAAATTTATTTGGGCCTACTTATAACTCTACTAGTCTCCATACCACTCAATTGTTTTGTACCATCACTTGTACAAATGGGTCAAATTCTATGTTTTTTATAAGTTTTGAGGTGTTTTGAAGGTGCATAAAGGGATAAATAGATGAAATTCATGATGTAAGGTAGTAGATATGTATTATAAATCCTCAAACCCCATTCTCACCTTGGTCATTCATGGAAACCCCTTTACTAAAGTGATTATTATAGACAATCTTGGATATAACAGTGAGAAGTAAGATGACTATCAAGTTGATTATGAAAAGTGTGATTTTAAGTTTATTAATGTCTATATGATATTCCATAAGACAAATAATTATTTATGAGATTTCTCACATCTTTTAAATGAATCTCCTTGAGTGTGTTCAATTCACCTAAGTAACAAGTGTGAGAACTAGGCCTAGAGGGCTAGTGAGTGACTTCAAGAAAGTAACAAAAAGTGGCAAGGGGAAGATCATCGATTGGAAAAGTGTATAATTACCTACACCAATCATGTTTCCACCTTCTCAGGTTAGGTAACATGTTTCAATGAATTCCAAAACAATTCTAATTATTTAATTAGACTCTTCATCAAGAAAGCAATTTTAAGAATGATATGAAGTGTCCCTACACTAACTTCAAGAAGATGTCATGTTTCAAATAGACACTTGTCTAAGAGAACTTCATGATTATTCTCTAACTCCTTATCCTATAATGTAACTGGTCTTTAATACTTGACACTAAACATGGTGACCCTTCAAAATCACTCTTTCTCTCTCCTCTCCTATGCTCTATATATTGAATCCATTTTGGCATGTAAACTATCCATAATTGGTATGGTGAAGCCCTGCTAGTTTGATATCTTATTTTGCCTTTGAATAAAGTTTTCTCAAGCTAGTTTATTCTTTTAATTTCTTACCTAATTATGTCAATTATTCTATATAGGTGACAAGAGATGATTTTTTCTCCTTGCTTCCATTCTACTCTTGTATGCATTATGTGAGTAATACTTCTTCTAATAGGTCTCATGAAGTGTAACTATTTGTTAGGTGTTTTTGAAGTGTGAAGAGAGATTATTAGTGTTTTATATTAGACCTCCCATTTACCCACCTCTGAAAATACATAGCAATCTACCTCCATGTAAAAACACTTATGCTAGAATAATCTTGAGTTGAGATCAATTTTAGCAATCTACCTTCATAGTGCAAGTTTCAAGTGTGTTTGTGGAGATATACTTAGTTTATCTCTTCCATTAGTGTATGCCACTTTTATGTTTCCTTCTTCCCTTTTCACCCCTAATAAGTGATTAGTCTAGTATAGTTGAGAGCCTAGACAGTTAGATCAAGGGAGCTAGCCCATAATCTAGATATCTATCTCTTGTATTAATCTATGTATACTAAGACATAGTTCCATGTTATCCCAAATTTGAGAAGGTCTGATTGAATTTTATAGGGTAAAACTTTTGGATATAAATTTCTATCATGCTTGGTGGGACACAAATTTTAATAAGGCCATTCAAGGTAGATGTTATTCTTGACAATAAGAAATTGTAATAGTCTACTTCTTATAATATCCGGTGACTTTAATAATTGACTCTTGTTGGTAGACTAGTTCATTTTTTCATGCCTAAGGTAAGTACAATATCTCATACTAAAGTCATCCCTTTTGATTTCTAAGAGCTTTCTCATTATTAAATCAAATCATATAGATTTTCCAAGACCCATCCTTACCCAAACAGATCATAGACCTATAAGAAAGTTTTTGATTGGCTCAAGATTGCAAAATCCTAAATATAGCATGTAAAGGAACCTAACTTTTGTTGATTTCAATGGATATATTCCTGTAATACTTGCCCATTATGATGGCATTCCCATATCAGCCCTCAAAATTATCCCTTCATACACTGGTGAGACGGTCATTACCCCTATTGAGAATATTAGAAACATTTCTAACTTATGAAACATAATTCACATCATTGAGGAGAACATATAAATTAGGTTATTGCCTATCTATTTCAATGGAAAATATCTTGAATGTTATGGTACTTTGGCCCTTGAATCTATCACCACATGGGATAAATTGGGAGATGCTTAAAGGAAAAGGTTTAAGGATAAGAGTGATAACTTGTCGTTGACTGAGAAACTAACCAACATAAGGAAATCACCTCAAAAATGTATTCAATACTTCAACACAAGGTTTAAAAATACATGGGATAGGATCCCAATCTTGGTAAAACCTACTACACATCATTTTTTATTTTATTATCTTAATTCTTTTGACAGTGATATTTATATGATGGTATAATTTATGGGAGGGAACACATTCCCTAATGCCTATGAAGTGGCCATTAGCTCTAAGAATTATTTTTTTGAGGCTAGGAATATTTCCCCAAGACTCCTTATGCCTCTATTCCCTGATTTATAAACCCTTACACCTATTTTTTCTCCCATCCCTACATTAAAACATAATCCAGCTACCCATAGTCAGTCAAGTAAATATAATGAGGAAAAAATAATGAGGGATCTTGAGTAATAAATATTATCTCTCAAGAGGATCATACAATATAATAAAGTGATGCCTTTCCAAATACACTATCAACATAATCAATCCTATCCAAACTATCAAGGTAATAGATCACCCTTTTAAAGTCATCTTCAAGGTCAATGACATATAGTTCAATCAAATTCATATAATGGTTATAATCCCAATGCTTCCTCCACCTCAAAATAATTAATCCCTACTCAAAACAACCTTGTTCAACATCATGAGGGTTATCCTCCATGGGATCAATCTTCCTATGCTAATGAGTCCTTCAGTAAAGCTTTCATGGCAAATTTGGGGATAATAACAACCATGATTCAAGATGAGGTAGTTAATGAAGGAGAGAATAATTGAAAGAGTGGTCAAGTTGGGTATAATTTAGTCAATTAGAATCAATGTAACTTGTGTGTTATGAATTACCAAGGGAAATCAAGTAAAGACTTATGTCTTATAGCTGTAAATGCAAGGGCAAAGAGAAAGGTAATTAAAGAGGGTCGAGGGGTTGGTAATGGTTCATCAATGAGTTTTCAAACATCCCAAAGGTAAATTATGTCTAATGTATTCCCAAATTCAAAATTAGATCAAATAATTCATAATGCTAATAAATTTATCACACCTCAAAATTCTCAAGGTGTAAGAAGCACCATTCTTATTAGTGGACAAGTTACGGCTAGTGGCTCTTTCACTAACATTATAAATCAAATTAAAAAGTAGTATCATGTGAATGTATCAGTATGGGATACATTATCAATACCTAGACAAGTAGACCTACTCTAATAATAGCTATCCAAACTCAATTTGGCAACCAAATAGCCTAGTAGAAAATAGGCAACCTTAACAAACACACTGAAACATAGTGAGGGGAAATTAAATAAAATTGAGAAAGTAGACAAATCTCCTCAATTTTATCTCTCTATCATTATTGAATATTATTTGATTTATAGTGGATCAAGTACTTTAGTTATGTCCAAGAAAGTATATGATAAGTTAAATTTGAATATGAGCCTCATTCTAAAGGAGTACTACAATTGGAAGGATCAACTAACAAGATAATTGGCATAATCAAAGGTTTGAAAATTGTTCTTCATGCTTTTCTTAATTTCACTATTCCTTAAGATATTTTGGTTGTGGATGTACCACCTCACTTTTCCCTTTATTTGTCAAGATATTTTACTGCTAAGATTAGAGGATTTTTGACCTCATATTGGTCTTATATGGAAATTAGGACTAGGTATGGTGCTAAAGTGTTAATAACTTTCATATAGATCCATATGTGTCTTATACATCAAGTATAAATTGAAATATCAGTGATGAATAAGATCATCCTAGTGATCAAGAACCTCTAACACTTATTGATGGCATAATTAACTTATCCTTGATAAATGGGGAGTTGAATAGTATGGATTTGATCCATATGAGAATATTGAATAAATGGTCTTGTTACATACATCCTCCATGAAGAATGTGATGGTTATCTTGAGGAAAATTCTGACATTCTATAATAAGTTGCATGGGGAAACTACCTTTTACACATGGATGATGATGTTCATATCCCATCTATAACAAAGCATGACAACCCTAGTGAGCATTTAGTTTTATTTGTCAAAGAATAAAACATTCATGAGCATGAACCTAAAGAAAAGGTAGATCAGATGTGGCAATAATTTAATGCCATAATGTAGGAGTTTGAGGAGGTAAGTAGGTCTAAAACTCTTCAAAAAGAACATAGACCTACTGATGAGGTTAATGAGGTACCTAATAAACACAAAGAAGGGTGTGAGGCCTCTATCGAGCAAAAAATAAATTTGGTAGACCATGAAATTTTTGGTGAAAAATAAAACATTCTTGATGACTCCCAATAGCAAACATATCATTATTCAAATACATTTGAAGTTGGAAGGGTTTCATGACTCCCAATGACTAGGTTAATGAGTTCCAAGTGAACATGATAAATAAAAATCAAGATGCAAAGTCAAAAAATCCTCTAGAAAGGCTAGATGGAGTGTTCAAGATAGTTCCAAGTGACACACTTGTAGTTATAAAAAGCTCCAAAAATGGTAAGTCATTTGACTATCTCCATAAGCAAGTTTTCATTGACAAACATGCATCATATGATGTTTTATTTTCATGGAGCAGTAGTGATTCTAGAAGAACTATCTTTGACCCTAATTGAAGCAATGAATAAGTTATTATTCACCTTAAGTGTTTTGAGGTCTTGTATATATTAGGACATGTGTTTTCCTTTGAGTTGTTTGTGTGTTTTCCTTAAGTGCTTAAAGAGCACAAGTGTGTGTCTTGGTGTTTTGATTTGTGTGTTCATTTCTTGTTGTGTTTGGTGTGAGTTTGGAGTCTTTTTAGAGGCATATCAATGTCAATTGTAGTATATGAGTGATTACATTACCCAAGAATGCTAGAGGTATAATCACTAAGAGGGGGTGAATCAGTGATGCAAGATATTTCAAACTTTAATTACAATCCTTTTAATCTTTTAATCAATGACCACAAGAATTCATAAAGCATACAAAATGTTCAAAACTATGAATAAGAAAGATGATGCAAGATCAGACATAACACAATATCTATGGTGGAACCCTCTTGGGGAATAAAACCCACTCTCAAGCCTATAAACACATGGACTAATTGTCCTATAAGATGACAAAAAACATGAGATATTTTAGTAAAGCACCCACTTCATAAGGAACACCCACCCCTAATTATGAATAATCACCCACTTTTTCTAGATGTTGAGCACCCACACAACACCTATGAAATCAAAAACTCTATAAATTTGATTTCAAATCAATCTAATTGGATAAATAATGTGCAATACCTCTCTCTAAACTCATCACACACTCAAACTTGCTCATACAAATAGTGCATCCAAAACACCATTTTGGATCTCTCTAAGCTTCTTCATTCATCTTCTATCTACTATGTACTTTAGTTAATCCACTAAGCACACTCCCTCTAATCTTTTTCCTTCACATATATATTTATATTTCTAAATTCACACATTCATATCTAGAAACCATTGCCTTGGTCTCTACTATATATAGATTCTTTATGCATATTATCTTCTTGGTCGGCCATAATACTTGCCTTAACCATTAAGACATCTAACATGTTAATACATAGCCCAAATACATTGGCATAGGTCAGCCATAGCATCTATGGGTCACACTTAAGCAACTATACCTTTTAGTTAGGCCGTAATAGCTCTTATAGGTATCGTAGAGACCTATTCACCCATTTATCACTCCATCAATAAAAATAAGAACATATTATCAAATTCAACTATAAGGGTCCACTCCATATACCCCTTATGACATCTTTATGTGATTGCTCCCACCAAAACACCCTTATGCTAAAGCATAATTTGCTCAAACATTATTTTGTACATAGAAACACCATGAATGAAAAAATAGTCAACTTTGAATCTCCATAAATTTTATTATACAAATATGTAAACCTTATAAATAGATTCAATGGAGGAAACTTGAAGTCCTAAACAACTTTTCTTTTTACTACATCAATAAATTCATCTTAGATCAAAAGTTATATCCTAAACATTGAGCACTAGATTTACTCACAAATTTGAATATTTTAATTCCAACAATCTTTAAACAGATGTTAAAAATTGATAACCTTAACCTCATCTCATGCATCTTGGTAACTATGGACAAATACGCATCATTGATCTCTTCTGAGTAACTCGATCTTTATCTTGCAATGCTCATCTTAGATCAAAGTTCTTGAGATTATTCTACTTGGTAGCTCTACATGTATTTTACACATTTCAATTTTGACTCAACCTACACCATCAATCTCTATCAGTATGAATGCCTATGAATCTTATATCTTCTATCAACTCAATGAGATAGTGACACTTGTCACCAATGCATGTAATCTTGGATTCTTTGATATTTAGAATGAATACACACCATTAGATCAATTCTAACAAGATCACATGCACCATTCAATCATTATCTAATCTAATGAAATTATCTCTATTAGATCTTTATTTGATTAACATTCACCATTAGACATGACTAGACAAATTAACCTCAGACATTAATGTAGTTAAACTTGACAGTTTTTGGCCCATCATAGTTTGCTAGAGCAATTTTGAAGATCTATATCTCGAACTAGAAAATGCTTTAGGACTCCAAATATTTAGGGTACCTTCTAGGTACTATATACAACTTCACCATGAAAATAATTGACCAAAGTTGACTTTCTTAATTCCTAAAATAAATGCACAAACTTTTTGGTTCATACATATTTGCATGATGTGCAGTGATGGTTTGGCTTCTCTTAAGCTATAAGATGCATGTTTCTCATTCCAAATGATGAAGTGACATACCAAAGCTTCACTAAGACATCTATGGATGCCTTAAAACTTCTTATTTGTCCTTACAAACTTGTAAATGTGTCATATCTCTCCAAAACATCAAATTGATCACTTTGTCATTAATGCATTAGTATCTCATGCTCTCTTTGACATCAATTACAACCTAAAATCAATGACTATGCTCAATAATATCCCCCTTTATCATTTATGGTAAAATACCCTCAAAATGACTTCATACTCATTTGAATTGATCTCTTTCATTCTTATCTTTCTCCCCCTTTGATAGTAATGGCAAAGGGTCTCTTCCTCAACATGTCAAAAAACCTTCCTTAATATTATGTATGCATTTAAATACTATTATATGCTCAAGATACTTACATAATTTTAGGCATATGAATCAATTTCTCCCCCTTTGACATGCACCAATTTGAACTTGGACTTTCCTGATCCTTGGACCTGACAAAATGCTCATAAAGCTTAGAAATATCTCCCTAACATTATGCACATCTTTTCAAGTCTCTCAAACTATCTGAGTTATCTCCTCCTAACTTTATGCTCTATCTAAAAACGATCATCTTAAATAAGTCTTCTCAATGATCAAGGTTAACCAATCATACTTCAAACAATATGGATCTCATATCAACAAAATAATTGCCTTTTATCCTCTACAAGCTACCATAGTTTAGAACCTTTTCAAAAACATTCTCATGGAACCATGACATACATAACTTGTCATTTACAAAACTCTAATACCTCCTTCATGATAACAACGGTATGACAACATATTCTCTTCCTACTCAAAATGACTTTTTAATGATTCATAGACAAAGAGATGACTCCCAAGCTTTGTCTTAGACACTGAAATGTGGCCTTTGTCAATGGCTTAGTCATAATGTCTACAAGTTATTCTTTTGTAGACACATATTCCAATTTAAAAAATTTATTACTTACTTGTTCTCTTAATAAATGATATATAATAGGAATGTTCTTGGTTTTTAAGTGTATAACATAATTTTTAGAGATATTAATTGCACTAGTATTGTCACAATAGATAGGACAAGGTCCGTTTTATCTTATGTTATAATCTTCCAAGATTTGTTTCATCCACATGGATTGAGTACAACATGAGGTAGTAGATATATACTTATATTTTGCAGTGGATATGGATACTAAGGCTTGCTTCTTTCTTAGCTAAGATATTAGGCATTCACCTAAGAATAAAACACCACCACTTGTACTTTTCCTATCATCCACACAACTAACACAATCTACATCATTGTATGTTTTTAGAGTGAATTATTTGCTCATGAGATACCATAACCCATATTTTATGGTGCCTTTAAGATACCTTAAGATTATTTTAATTTATTTTAAGTGATATTCTCTAGGATCAGCTTGAAACCTACCAACAAGTCCTACTACTTGCATGATGTTAGGTTTAGAGGTAGTGGAGTACAAAAGACTACCAATCATGGATCTATACAAGCTTTGATCAACCTTTGGTGAGTCATCTTGCTTACTTAGTTTGCAACCTATAATCATTAGTGTACTCATTAGATTACACTCCATCATATCAAATTTACTTAGCATATCATTGATGTAATTATCTTGTGACATGAATATCTCTACATCTAGTTGGTTAATTTGCAATTCTAAAAAGAATGAAAGCTCCCCCAACATAGACATTTCAAACTTAGTCTTCACAGCATCTACAAACTCTCTACTCATGTTGTCATTATCAAAACCAAATATTATATCATCAACATAAACCACTACTAGTAATTGATGAGTGTCATTTATCTTGATATATAAATTATTGTCAATTATCCCTCTTTTGAAGCCTTAGCTCAATAGATACTTATCTAATATGTCATACCAAGCTTTAGGAGCTTTTTTAACACCATATAAATCATTCTTTAATTTGTAAACATAGTCATGATTACTTGTCATTAAAAAACCTTCAAGTGGCTCAATAAAAACTTTTTCATCTAAGTTGCCATTCAAAAATGCAGATTTCACATTCTTTTGGTAAACTTTGAAACCTTTGAAGCTTGCATATGATAGAAAGAGTCTAATTGCTTCCATTATTACTATAGGAGAAAATGTCTCATCAAAGTCTATCCCTTCAACTTGATCATATCCTTTACACACCATTATAGCCTTATTTATTGTGACCTCTCCTTCTCATTCATCTTGTTTCTAAAACCCCACTTATTTCCTATCACATTTTTATCTTTTGGCCTAGGAACCAAATCCCATGTTTCATTTTTTACATTTGATCAAGTTCCTCCTCTATGGCACATGTCCAATTTTCATCTTTGATAACTTCTAAGAAAATTTTGGGTTCAATCTTGGATAGTAAAGTTATGTCTTGTTGATTCTAATTGATCAACCTTCTCCTCCTAGTCTACAAACTAACATTCACATCTCCAATAACTTGGGAAATTGGATGATCCTTTTGTATTCTCCTAGAAGGGGATTTATTATCATGTCTTACTTCTTCCTCTTCATCATTGGATTAATCAAGAATGATTTCATTATTTGAAATGACATCCTTAGTAGTGTCATTTATTTACAAGTTAGGCTTCTTGATGTCACCTGCCTCTTCAACTCTCACATTAAAGCTTTTAATAACTTTGTGAAGTCTCTTATTGAAACACCTATAAGTAGAAATTATGGATAAATAACCCAAGAAAATGTCCTCATCAGATCTTGAGTCAAATTTTCCAAGATTTTCTTCATTCCTCTTGATAAAACACTTGCTCCCAAATACTCTAAAGTGTTTGACATTAGCTACCCTATTTTTTCATAGATCATATGGAGTATTATCACAATTTGCTCTAACTTGGCATATATTTAAGATGTAAATATAAGTATTGGTAGCATCTTCCTAAAAACCATCTGAAAGTTTAGAATCTTGAAGCATGGTTGTAGTCATCTCTTATATAGTTCTATTTTTCCTCTCGACTACCCCATTTTGTTGAGGTGTCCTAGTGGTTGAGTATTGTATTCTAATTCCTTGTTCCTCATAAAATTCATCAAACTCATAAGACCAAATTTTTCCTCCTCTGTCTGATCTTACACACTTTATTCTTTATTTTTTTTCATTTTCAACAAGAGCTTTGAATGCTTCAAATTTTTCAAAATCTTCTAATTTATCTTTAAGAAAAATACCCAAGTCATTCTAGTGAAGTCATCAATTAATAACATAGAGTATCTATTCCCTAGAATGCCTTGAGTTCTCATAGGTCTACAAAGATCTATGTGGATCAACTCCAATGGCACTATAGTAGAATGCTCCTTATATTTGTATCTTTTTTTGACTTGCTTTTCATGAAGGCATGCCTTGCAGAGAGTATGAGGAATCTTAATTATTTTAGGCATATGCCTCATTAGTCCTTTTGAACTGATCCTTACTAAATTATCAAAGTTCTGATATTTAAGTCTTTTATGCTAAAGCTATATTTCCTCTAATTGATTCATGTATCACTTTTATTTATTGGATTCATGGAACACATACATGTTTTTATCTGCCTTGTGAGTGTTTGTAACTAATTTGCCAGACTTGGAATTTCTCACTTCACACCCTTTATTATGAAAAGTCATAATATTTCCTTGTTTACACATTTGGATAACACTTAGAAGATTGTGTTTCAAACCTTTTACATATATAACTTTTTAAGTTCTAGTATGACCATTATCCATACTTATAGAACCTTTCCCAACTATGTTAGCAAAGTTGTTGTCACCAAACCTTACTGAACCTAAATTGTGTTTCTTGAGAGAAATAAACTTACTCTTATCTCTTATCATATCACTTGAGAATCCACTATCTATGTACCATTTCTTATTTTAGTTGTTCATTTTGGCCCACATACCAAGCTTTTCATAGACCTTGAGAGAAGCCTAACAAGGTCTCAATTGATGAGTAGATCAAATGGCTTTGAAATAGTCTTGGTATTACAAAAGAATGGATCCAAAAAAATATTCATAATGTTCATATGAATTTAGAGGAATGAAAAGTTTTCAAAAGACTTATAAATTTATTTTAACCTTGAAATAATGATCAAAAGATGAACTATGCAAGTTTGAAGGACCAGACCGTCACCAGGATGTCATGCAAAAATGAGTAGACTAGTTCACTTATGCATTTAATAAAATTTGCTCAAGAATCCTCATAAGCCAAAATATTATAGTTCCAGATATTCCTTCATGCAAATATCATCCTCTAAAAGTTTCATGCCTTGGAAAGTTCTCTAGATCGAGTTATAAATATTCCAAATTAGACTTGGAGGATGGGACATTCATGCAAACATCAAATTTAAGCTTAGCATTTGGGTTCAAAAATTGGAAGTCATGAGGACATCAATTATGATCATATGAATGTCAATTAATGAGTGCATAGATGTCAAATTTAATCTCGTGAGCTAGTTTTTTTAGTTCATATGGTGGGTCTAGGCAAATTTGATAGTTTACATTCATTCATACATTCTAATCCAATGGTGCAAGCTCAAGTCAACATGTCAAAGGATATTTAATAGAGGAAATCAAAGGCCCACATTCATTCATACCAAAAATATATATAATGTTTAGGAGTTCAAAAGTTCAAGGATTTGATAATAGAGATCTGCAAGACCAATAGGAATAAGGCAATTCAAAGCTATTTAATTGGTTTGAGTTGTTATTCCACAACCAAAGTTGAACCCAGAGAGATTTCTCATTATAAGTCAAGGGAGAATTTTTTGATTGAAATAAGTAAAATAATGGATCCAAGTTTGAGTTTAATCTAGTTTAAACATATCCAACATTTTTAAGAATGACATGAAGGTAGACATGTAGACTTCAACAACTTTATCAATGGAACTAGCTACATGAAAATGACCCTTCTCTCCACTCTTACATGCCTTGACAAACTAGTGAAGAGTAGTTATCACTAGGAAAAAACTCTAATAGATTTATTTAATGGTTATAACTATATTAATTCTAGATTCCATCTCAAGACAACTTGATATCATCATTACAACCGTAAGGGAGCATCAATGAGGAAATAATGTAACTGTGTAATGGATTGAAGTGACCTGGGTCAATTAAGAAGCTTGAATGAGCATAAATTCAAAGATAGTTGAAGGTTAAAATGGATTTGAGCTCATTTATCCACCCTTTAACACCAAAATCTCTCTCTTTAGTGGCCCTTTCTTCTATAAATATAGCCTTGGAGCTATTTTTAAGCATCCCTTAGGTTGGTACGACTAGACTCTACCAAAAATTATATTTTTCACCTCTTGGAGTAATGAATAGAGCATTTTTCAATTTTTTACTAATATGTGTGTAGTGTTTTGCATTTGTTTGATATGTAAAAGTGGTTTTCATCTTCCCTTTATAGGTCTAAGTTCAACCTAAGTGCTAATAAACTTTTCTTGCAGGTCATCTAGCACGTTTTAAGGTTGATGTCTTAGATATAAAGTGGATAGTTGACTATAAGTTCTTTCAATCAATCCTTACCCTCATTTCCCTCTAGTCTAAGTCCATCAAATTGACCTCTAGGTGAAGCATTATTTCTTTAAAACCATTGTAGACACTGCTTTAGTTCTATTCATAGTCTATTAGTGTGCTAATGAGTTCAATCTTGAGAGTGGATCTTTGAACATTTGATGCATCACCACATGTTACAATAGGTTTCATTTTATGCAATCTGTTGACTCTCTTCACCCCAACTTATTTAGTTCTTAGAAAGAGAGGTCTAGCCTATCATATATGAGGAACTAGACTCATTAAAAAACCCTAGAGGTCTGGTCTAGATATAGGCATTCCATATCCTTAGATCATTCCCATGTTAGTCTAGGTATGAGTCAAACTTGAGCAATCTGACCTCTACTGAGTGTTATCTGGATAGATAACATTTTTGACATGCTCGGTGGGACCACTTATTCACACAAAGTGAATCATTTTTAGGTTCCATACTTTTCATGCCCCCAAGAGTTGTCACAAGATCCTCTATAAAATGGAAAGAGATATATTTCTTTGAGCTATCTTTCTAATCAACAGGGAAGAAGAAAGCCCCTTAGTCAAATCCTACACCTAAACCTCTTGTTTCCCCTATTTTTGTACAAAATATTCTTATTTAAGCTAATAATGTTCAATCAAATAGTGTTTTAAGTCATATACCTCATATGGCTATTCTTAGAAGATAAGCCTTTATCCATTCAATGGTGGTAGTCTTTTGAATCTTACCTAATGATATGATATTCTAGTCTTAGCTCTAAAGGCTCTTCCTTATTTTATAGGGGAAAATCCAATCACTCCTATAGAACAATTACATATATTGCTAACCTTTGTTCAATACATCTTGTAACTCAAGAAAATGTAGCAATGATGTTGTTAGCAACTTATTTCAAAGAGAAATCACTTTAATGGTACAGAGGATTGGCTCCTACAACAATCAATAACTGGGATGAATTTGGAGAGGTCTTATGCAAGCACTTTAAGGACAAAAGTGATCATATTTCACTAGTGGATTAGCTTACAATAATCAAAATATTAAATAATGAATTCATGGTGGATTTCAATTACAAGTTCCAGAGGACTTGGGATAGAATTCCTGTAGTGATCAAGCCTACACCTAACTATGTTTTTCTATACTATCTGAAGGCTCTTGATTTAGATGTAGCTATGATGATTCAATCCATGGGAAGGAATACTCTACTAGAAGATTTTTAAATATAAATCAAGGTTGAGAATTGCCTTATATAATTAGGCAAGTTATCTCAAAGGCCACCAATGCCTCTCTTTCAAGAGATCCACCCTCCTACTCTAACTATTGCTCCACTTCCACATTCAACAAAGTTTTACCAAATAGAAGGTGATCAAGCTGATAGATTGGGGAAGATAAAGAGTCTCCTCAAGAATCATAACAAAAAATTTGTTTTAATAGAAAGACAAAAGGCTCCACCATACAATACATATCAGAATACTAATCAGAATTATCAATATAATAAGCCATCTTATTAGTCCAATCAGCAAGGGTAGAATCCTCAGTCAAGGAAATAAAATCCTAATGCTCCAAGTAATTATAGAGACATTGTGTCAACTAAAAATAACTATGCTCAAGAAGGGAAATAGAATAATCGATGGGATCAAGAAAATGACATGGTAATGGCACCAACTAGTGACATCACACATCAATATTATATGCAGTAGAGTTTATCTCCTCCTCCACATAAAAACCATCCAAATAAGGAAGCCTCTCTACCACATGGAGACATTCCTTCATTCACTCAAGTATAAATGCCAAATCAACAAGAAAAGATAATGGTAAAGCACCTATTGAAACTAAATTTGTGAACTTTTAGGAAAGTGAGGATTCTTTTAAGCAAATAACTGCAAATCAAAGTCAAAATATGCCTAACATTGATAATTTAGTTTTATCCCATACTATATCCAAGAAAAGGGCAATTGATGATAGTTTAGGCCTTGATAAGGCAGCCCCTTTTCCTTCTCAACCACCACAAAGTAACTCCACTCATGAGTTGCCTCAAAAGACATCAAATTAGTAGGTTCAAGATCTAAAGGGGTAGAATGTGAAAGGGCCTTACATTCCTTAGTTCACACAACATCTAAGATCCCCTCCTGCACCTAAATTATGTTCAATGATAGTTACTTCTCCACTTAGTATTATGGATCATATGAATAAAACTTTAGTATCAATTTCAATGTGGGATACACTGCTAATCCTAGGACAAAAGGAGTATCTACAAGAGGATCTTTCAGAGCTCAATAAATATAATAGACCACTTGAAAAAGAAAGAGTAAGTGTTGTTCTTACCAAATCTAATCTATTTATTGAGCCTAAAGATCCTAAGGTGACTAAGCCTCCTCCATTCTATCTTTTAGTTGTCATAAGAGATTGTCGTATCCACAATTATATGATTGATAGTGGAGCTAGTACTTATGTCATGCCTAAATCCATAGCTAACAAACTAGCACTCAAATATGAACCTCATGATAAGGGAGTGTTATATTTATATGGTTCTCCTACTAATACTATGGGCATCCTCAAATATATTAAGATTTTATTTGATACTTGTCAAAATTTCACCATTTCATAAGATATAGTTGTTGATTTACCTCCATACTTTGCATATACCTACCGATGGATTTCACTACTAAAATAGGAGGATATTTTTCTTTAGATTAGTCATACATGGTTTTTAGAACTAGATATGGGACTAAAGTCACTATAATATCAGATCCTATTTTTATATTTCACCTTGAACCATAAATGCTAAATATGTATAATATGAATTATATTATTTTAAAAGAACATTAGGATACTATTGATCAAGAACCTTCTAAGCCACATGAAGGCATACCGAATCTACTCTTGGACGAGTGAGATACTACTAACCATGGGTATGACCCATAAAAAGGTATTCAAGAAGTTGGTTTTGGTATCTACTACATGCATGAAGAAGGTGACTTGTTACCTAGTCTTACCAACTCAAAGCAGGATCAAGAGGGAGTATGGAATCTATACTTTGATGGATCCAGATCAAAAAAATTGAAGTGGATTAGTTGCAATGTGAGTTTCACCTCAAAATAAAAGGTATTATTCTTTAGTTATATTTTATTTTAGTTTTACATTAAATACTATAGAGAATGAATCTCTCATTCATGGCCTTCAGTGGGCTAGAAAGAGAGGTATTAAGATTTTATAGGTGAAATGTGATAGTGAGTTAGTAGTGTAACAAGTTATATTTTTAAGTGTAATAAATAACCCCCTCATAAGATCATAAAAACATAGATTTTGGGACCTCATGGAAGACTTCCTAACATTTGATAGCCACTATATTCCTAGAGGATCTAATCAACATGCAGATAGACTTTTTGTAATACAAGCATAATGTGATATAGTGGATCAGCTCAAGGATGAAAAATATCATACCAAAATCAAGGTTTTATGTAGGAATTTAGTTCCAAGTAATGATGTAAGTTGGAAAGTCTTTGATAGTGACAAATAGATAGCCTATTTCCTACAAAATGAGGTAGAATTTTGCTCAAAGAATCAAAATAAATTGTAACACCAATATGAAGATCAGATTGTGAAATTGAGATAAAATAAGATGCCTAAAGGTTTAGTAACTTTGAAGATAATTTTCAATGAAGATGATCAACTTAGAAAAGGCAAGGTAAGCATCTCTTTCAAGGAAGAACATTATGAGTAAGTTCACATAGTTGAAGGTAAGCAACTCAAGTAGGGTAAAGTGAACACTGATTCTAAGAGAGTAAATATTATTCCATTATGTAATGAGTTCATGGATGTATTTTCTTGGTAATACCATGATTTGAAAGGGTTTGACCCTAGATTAACGTAGCATACTATAGAACTTGAATAGGATGCAAAACCAGTAAAATAGAAACAAAGGCCCATCAACCCCAAGGTTGAAATTCTCATGAGAAAGGAGCTTACCAAGCTAATTGAGTTAATTATAATATTTCCTATCAATCACTCAACATGGGTAGCAAACCTTGTACCATTGAGAAAGAAAAATGGAGAGATAAGACTTTGTGTGGATTTTAGAGATGTAAACAAAGTGTCACTGAAAGACCACTATCCTCTTCCTTCCATGGATCAAATCTTGTAGAGGGTATCAGGTTCATAAAGGTTCTCCTTACTAGATGGGTACTCATGTTATAATTATATACTAGTGAAGGAGCAAGATCGGTGCAAAATAGCTTTCACAACTAAATGGGGTACTTATTCCTATCAAAAGATGCCTTTTGGGATCTCTAATGTTAGAGCCACTTTCCAAATGGAAATGGATGTTTCCTTTCAAGGTCTTTTGAGTAAAATGGTCTTAGTTTATCTTGATGACATTACTTTATTTTCATAATATCCTAATGATCATCTAACACACTTGAGAGTTGTTTTTGATAGATCTAGATAATTTGGAGTTTCATTGAATCTAAAAAGTGTATCTTTTTAGTCCATGAAGGGAGACTATTTGGGAATGTATTGTCCAAAGATGGTATTTTTATTTATCTAGAGAGAATAGAATCAATCATTTATCTATCATTTCCAAAACATAAGAAAATATTTCAAATCTTCTTAGGCAAGATCAATTTCATCAGAAGATTTATTCTTAGATTTGCAGTTTTAGTAAGGCCACTCACTCAAATGTTAAAGAAACACCACGAATTCACTTAGAGTAAGTAAATTAAGAGAAGATTTGAATCCATCAAAAAATTAATCATCCAAGATCCTACTTTACTTAATCCATATTTTAGTAAGGATTTTTGTATGTATGTTTTTTCTACATTTAGTACAATTTCAGCCATGCTTATGCAACAAAATAGTGAAGGTTTAGAGCAAGCCATTACTTTTTTTAGTAAAGATTTGGAAGAATATGAGGAGATATATTTTTTTTTTTAAAATTAGTTACTTTTTTTTATAATATATTTGAAAAAATTCAGACATTTGGTTTCAAATAACAATATTATACTAATGGTAGTTCATCCTAGTGTGAAGGATTTCATCCTCAATAGAGACTTAAGTGAAAAAAGAGTTGGATGGGTCACTAAGTGCATGGAATATGATATTTAAGTGAAGGTCACAAATATTTTCTGACGTAAATGATTGTATGAACATCTTATATAAGATGTGAAATAAGAAAAGGAGATGATTTTGACACTTTAGGATGCCCAACAAGAAGTTGAAACTACTTCTCCATCCAACTAGACACAAGACATTACTAGATTCCTTCAAATAGGAAAATGTCCAATGGGATTAGATGCATCAATAAAAATACATTTTAGGAAAAAATTAATACCATACATTATAATTAATGGATTGTTTTTCAAAAAAGACATTGGATGTATACTTTTAAGGTGTGTTGAAGCTAATCAATTTGACATGATTTATGAACAATTTCATGATAGTCCTTCTAGAGGCCATTTTTTGGCCAAGACCACAGCTAAAAAAATCATTATAATTAGTTAATTTTGGTCTAATTTATTTAAATATGCACATACATGGGTTAGGAAGTGTTCAATGTTTACAGGTAAGCAGAGACTAGTTATTATGCCACTGAAGCCTATTCAGGTTGAGCAGTATTTCATACAATGGGGTTTAGAATTCATTGGTATGATACATCCTCCATATATTCCTATTCATAAGTGGGATTAATAGCTATATAATATCTCACTATGTGGTTGGAAGTAGTGCCTTTGAAGGAGGTAAATGAAAACTTTGTGCTTGAGTTCTATGAAAGTCTAGTCACCCATTTTGGAGTACCTTCCACTATAATATCAAACAATGCTTTAGCATTCAATAGTGGAAAGGTATGTGAATGGGATCTTTAGAAAGCTATTTATCTAACATATTCATCAAATTACTACCTATAGGGTAATATATTAGTTGAGTTCACTAACAAGAAACTAATTTAGATCATCAAAAGAACACTAGAAGATAATCAGAGATCTTGGCATACAAAGTTGAATACTATTTTATGGGCTGATAGGATCACCCCAAAGAATTCCATTGGTCATTCACCCTATCTCTTAGTTTATGGAATAGAAGCAAGGATGCCTATCTTATTGGATCTCTTAGCTTTGGAACTTTTACACCATCTAAATCTTCTATAAATTAATGCAATTGAGGTTAAGATAAATGAACTGAGAAAATTGGAGGAGATAAGATATGATGCCATGCATACCATGTGGTCTAATCATCATCAATTCAAAAAAAAACTTTTTGATAAAAGAGATTCATCAAAGACATTCTAGCAAGGTGACATAGTCTCAAATGGGATGAGAATCATGCAAAACCAAGAAAACACTCCAAGGTTGATAGCCTTTAGAGTGGACCTTATGTCATCACAAGTTGCAAGGAAAGTAATGCCTTTAAGCTTGCTAGATTCAGTGGAGAAGCCTCCCCATCCCTATCAATGGGATGTATCTTAAGTTTGTTATTAGTTTGAACTCATGCTCTTTGTGCATAGGTAGATAGGTTTGTCTTTTCCTCCAAGTGTTTTTGCACATTACTTTTTTCATTATTTAGTTTGTTTTTTGGTCCTTTTTTTTTGCCTTTTTTTTATTTATGGGTCCCCCATTACTCCAAAATTGCTTAAAGAATCAATCAGAGTCCTTTTTATAAGAAGTACCTTATTCATTCAGTCATCATGAGTAAGCTTGGTCAATGACTAGGTTTCATGACCATCAGGCTAGTCAAGCCAGCTAAGTTGCTAGAAATGTTAGCCATTTTAGCCCATATACCAAGCTATACCTAGACCTAGAGAGAAACCTAGCAAGGTCCTAATTGATGAATGGATCAAATGGCTTAGAAGTAGGCTCAGCAATTCAAAAGGAGGGATCTAATCAGATCATCATAATGTTGATAAGCATTCAAAGGCATGAAAATGTGTCACAAGCCTTATAAATTCATCAAAACCTGGAAGGAATGATCAAAATATGAATTGTATAGGTTTGAAGGACCAGACCATCATCAGGACATCATGTAGAAATGAGCAGACCAATTCACTTATACATTTTATATTTTTTTCTTAGGAATCCTCACAAGTCAAAATATTATAACACCATAGAGTCCTTCATGCCAAGATCATCCTCTAAAATTTTCATGCCTTGGTGAGTTCTCTTGCTTGAGTTATTAAGCTTCAAATTTAGACTTGCAAGATGGGATGTTCATGAAAACATCAAATTTAAGCTCAGCATTTGGGTTCAAAGCTTGAAAGTCACATTAACATCAATTTATGGTCATATGGACATCAAATTTAAGCTCATAATCTATCCATTTGATTTCAAATAGTGGGTCTAGGTAAATCTAATGTTACGCATTCATTTGTACATCCTGATCCAATGATGTGAGTTTGAGTAACCGTGTCAAGGATCTTTGATATTAGGAAATCAAAGGCCCATGTTCATTCATACCAAAAACATTTATAGTATGTAGGAGGCAAAAATGTAAAGGATCTAATATCAAACAATTGTGGGACTAATAAGAACAAGGCAATTCAAAGCTATTTAATTGGTCTGAGTTGGTATTCAATGGCCAAAGTCAAACCCAGGGAGCTTTCTCATTAGAAGTCAAGGGAGTAATTTTTTATTAAATCAAGTAAAATCATGGATCTGATTTCAATTTTAATCTATTTTAAAATAGATCCAACATTTTGAAGAGTGCCATGAAGGCAAACATGTAGAATTTAATGACTTTATCACCGAAACTAGTTGCATAAAAATGACTACCTTGATGAACCAGTGAAGAGCAGTTAACACCAAGATAAAACTCTAAAATATTTATATGATTATTTTAACTACATTTATGTTGAAACCCATCCTATAATATCTTGATCCCACTATTACAACTGTAAGGGAGCATCAATTAGTAAATAATGTAACTATGTAATAGACGGAAGTGACTTAGATCAATCAAGAAACTTGAATGAGCATAAATGCAGAGATAGTTATGACTATGGTTAAAATGGATTTGAGCTCATTTATCCCTCCTTTAGTTCCAAATATCTCTTTAGTGGTCCTTTCTTCAATAAACATAGCCTTAGAGCTATTTTTAAGCATCCCTCAGGCTGGTAAGACTAGACTTTGTCAGAAATTATATTCTACACCTCTTAGAGTAATGAATAGAGAATTTTACAGTTGTTTACTAATTTGTGCTTAGTTTTTTTTATTTGTTTGATATGAAAAAGTGGTTTTCATCTTCCCTTTGTAGTTCCAAGTTCAATCTAAGTGATAATACATGTTTCTATAGGTCATCTAGTGTGTCTTAAGGTTGATGTCTCAGGTATAGAGTGGATAGTTGACTATAAGTGCTTTCAATCAAGCCTTACCCTCATTTCCCTCCAGCCTAGGTGCATCAAATTGACCTCTAGGTAAAGAATTATTTATTGGAAACCATTATAGACACCACATTAGTTCTATTCATAGTATATTAGTGTGTTAATGAGTCAATATTGAGAGTGGATCTTTTAACATTTGGTGCATCACCACATGTTAGAATAGGTTTCATTTTATGCAATCTCTTGATTATTTTCATCCCAACTTGTTTAGGTATTAGAAATAGAGGTTAAAACTATCATATCTAAGGAACAAGCCTCATCAAAAAACCCTAGAGGTCTAGTCTAGATATAAGCATCCCACAGACTTAAATCGTTCCCATGTTAGTCTAGGTATAAGTTAGACTTGAGCAATCTGACCTCTATTGGGTGATATCTGGATAGCTAACAGTTTTCATCCTCTTGAGCATGTAGGGTAGTTTATACAAATATGGATTATTCCTTTGAGTCTTGCTCCTTCTTTCTTTGAATCTTGGTTTTGTCTTTCTTCAACCATTTGATGGTGTCAAAAACTTGAAAGTCTTTTTTCCAAAAGTCCCTTTTACAATACTTGACTATATGTCCTTGTTGATTGTAGTTATATCAGAGAACCTCATTTCTTTTCCTTGGAGAGTAAATACAGCCTTATATTTATGACCATATTCATTACAAGTATAATAATATCCATTGAAAACATAAGTATAGTTCATTTTCATTTCCCATTTAGTTTGATCATCAATACCCAAAGACATCTCATTCACAGATTCTTTTATAGAGCTAGATTTCTAATTGTCTTTAGATAAAAGAGCATCAATATATGTTATATATTTACCTTCTAATTTATCCATTATTTGATTCAAATTTGTATCACCCACAACCTAAATTTTTTTGATTGTTACTTATATTATTCTTATTTGTGTCTTCACACTTTCAATGCTTGCAAGCAAATCATGATATATAGATGAAGTCAAGTCTAAATTTTTACTTCCTTCTATGTTATTCTATCTTTCAATCTTTTCTTTTAGACATCCATTTTCTTCCCTTTAACATTTGAGTTCTAATAAAGCACATATTAGTTCTCCTTAAAGATAAATATTGGCCTCTTTGTCTTTCATTTTACCTATGATCACCTTCAAGTAGTGAAACTTGCAACAAAAGTCCTAATCTGGTACCAATTGTTGGAGGTACAATCATTGAGAAGGGGGGTGAATCAGTGATGTAAGATATTTTAAACTTTAATTTCAATCCTTTCATGCTCTTAATCAATGACCACAGACATTCATAAAGCATACAATATTTTCATAACAATGAATAAGAAAGATGATGCAAGATCACACATAACATAATATCTATGTGGGAAACCCTCTTGGGAAATAAAACCCACTCTCAAGCCTGCAAACATATGGACTACTTGTCCTATAAGACGATCACAAACATGAGACCTTTTAGTGAAGCACCCACTTCACAAGGAGCACCCACCCCTAAGTATGAACAAGAACCCACTTGTTATATATGTTGAGCACCCACACAACACCTATGAAATCAACACCTCTAGAACTTTGATTGCAAATCAATTTGATTAGAGAAATAATGTACATCACCTCTCTCTCAAATCATCACACACTCAAACTTGCTCATATAATTAATGCATCAAAACACCCTTTTAGATCTCTCTAATATTATTCCATCATCTTCTCTCTACTTTGTACTTTAGTCCATCCACTGAGCACACTCCCTCTAATCTCCTTCCTTCACCTCTATATTTTTATTTTTCAATTCACACATTCATCTCTAGAAACCATTGCCTTGGTATCCATTATATATAGACATTTTTTGCATATTATCTTCTTGGTCATCCATAAGACTTGACTTAACCATTAAGACATCTAACATGCTAATAAATAGCTCAAATACATTGTCATGGGTCAACCATAGAATCTATGGGTCACACTTAAGCAACTATGCCTTTCAATTAGGCCTTAATAAGTCTTATCAATATCATAGAGACCTATTCACCCATTTATCACTCCATCGATCAAATTAAGAACATATTATCAAATTCAACTATATGGGTCCACTCCATATACCCCTTATGACATCTTCATGTGATTTCTCTTGCCAAAACACCCTTATGCTAAAGCATAATTTTCTTAAACATTATTATATACATTGGAACACCATGAATGAACAAATACTCAACTTTAAAGCTCCATAAATTTTATTTTACGGATATTCAAACCTTATAAATAGATTCAATGGATGTACCTTAAAGTCTTCTACAAATTTTCTTTGTATTACATCAATAAATTCATCTTGGATCAAAATTTATAGCCTAAACACTGAGCACTAGTTTTCCTCACAAATTTGAATACTTGAATTCCAACAGTCATTGTACAAACATTAAACATCAAGCACCTTAACCTCATCTCATGTATCTTGGTAACTATGGACAAATACTCACCATAAATCTCCTCTTAGTAGATCAATCTTTATATTGCAATTCTCATCATTGATCTTGGATCAAAGTTCTTGAGATTTTTCCACTTGATAGATCTGTGTACCTTCTACACATTTGAAATTTGACTCATCCTGCACCATCAATCTCTATCAATATAAATTCCTAAGAATCGTAGATCTTTTATCAACTCAAGAAGATAGTGACACTTGTCACCAACACATGCAATCTTAGATTCTTTGACATTTTGATTGAATATTCACCGTTAGATCATGTTTGATAAGATCATACACAGCATTGCATCAGTATCTGGTCTGATGAAATGCTTGTCATTAGATATTGATTAGATTAATGCTCACCATTAGATCTAACTAGACAAATTAAGCTCAGACTTTAATGTAGTTAAACTTGATGGTTTCTAGCCCATCATAGTCTTTTAGAGTAACTTTGAAGATTTATATCTCGAGCTAGAAAATTCGTCAAGACTCCAAATATTTAGTGTACCTTCTTGGTACTATAGACAACATCACCATGAGAATAATTGACCAAAGTTAAATTTTTGAGTGCTTGAAATAAATGCACAAACTTGTTGGTTCATACATATATGCATGATGTGTAGTGATGGTCTAGAATCTCTTAAGCTAAAAGATGCATATTTCTCATTCTAAATTATCAAGTGACATACTAGAGCTTCACCAAGACATCTATGGATGCCTCAAATTTTCTTATTTATCCTTATAGACCTTTAAATGTGTCATATGTCTCCAAAAAATAAAACTAATCACTTTGTCATAAATGCATTAGTATCTCATGCTCTCTTTGACATCAATGAAAACCTAACATCAATGACTATGCTCAACATAGGATAGGAGAATGTAATTGGTTGTTAGCATATCAAGCATGCTTCCCCTATAAATCACCAAAATGTGAACCAAATTTTACCCTAGGTCAAATTGGTTTAACCCCCCAGCATGTTTAAACCTTCACAAGGTCCCATACGTTTGAAAATGGTCACCATGGTCTTAAATGAAGTTAAGTCACACCTTTGAGGGTCATAAAATATGTTTTAGCCTTTGTCACATTTGTCATTTTTCTTAATGTCTTTTTATGCCACCTTTTGGGTCATCTTAAAGAATTGTATAGTTTTTCACAAAAGGAAAAATGTGTCAAGAATCAATATAACATACTTCTTATTAGTTAATATCAGAGGAAGGCTTTTAAATTGAAATGTTTTAGGTTTAACATAAAAAAGAATATCATCTTCAAAAGGTCAATTTTAAGTAGTTGTACAGATTTGGGTGACTCATTTGGCACATGTGAAGGCTTCATAGAAGTGTAATGGCATCCCTACAAGTCATTTATAGGCTCAAGTAGCTTCAAAAAATCCAAAATTTTCAAAAATTGGTTTCTCTCTCTTATCACTCCCTTGGATAAGTCAAAAAGGGTCAACGGTTTTCATTTGGTATGGATAGGATAAGAGGAGTTGGAGTGAGTGAACTTGGTGGATGTTAGTAGTACTTATGACCTTCCATTTCATGGTCATGGTCTCAATATTGGTGGCCTATTATTTATGAACAATCATTAATATTTTTAGCACCTCCAAATTGCCTATGCAATCTTAATGACTCAGTTTCTCTCATCTATTTGCATTTTGGAAATTGGTCTATGTGAACCAAGTGATGTATATAGTCTTACAGATTATATACAACTATTTCATGCTATATTCAACCTATTTTTCATGTGTGATCATGGAAGGATAGGCAAAATCATTCTCTTGTGTTATGAGTGAATACTAATGAAGTTTGAGGATAGTGTTTTCATAGTTACAGAGTTCATCCTTCTGAGAGTGGCTTTAAATCAATAGTAACATACTTGTTTCAATCCCTCATAGAATCATTGGTCAGATTATCCATTGAAGGTTCTATATATTGATTGAGATAGGGCCTTAAGACACTAAGTAAGTACTAATTAGATTCCTAATCTATAAAATCACCTATAGTCACCTATAATATGTACAGATAATTAAAGGACTATCCAAAACCTAAGAGATAGGTTGTGTATGATTTAAAGACTTGAATGGAGTTCTCAAGTCATTCAAGGTTCATCAACTCATCAAGACCAAAGAATAATACTAAATAAGGGGGAACATACTTCTAAGTGGGTACACATTCCTCATACCATTTTACTTACCTAGTTTTGTTTAAATGAGAATATCATAGAGGCCTGATATATTGAAAAAGTGGAAAGAGATTCAAGAAATAGGAATTTTGGGTCTAATCATAAGATGGATCTTATATCTACTTATTGAGATTGTGAGACATATTCAGACCTTAACCTAGATGGAAAGGTGAAGATTTTAATAAATTTTTAATGGGAAGTTTTACCTTAATTTATCTAAAAAAGAATTCTGCTCCACATAGTGTCATCCCTTGGTGAAGTTCTATGAGACTTGTGTAAACCTAATAACTTCATTCTTGTAACCTAGGCCTAGGGGTATCATCTTGAAAAAAGAGGAGGTTAATAGGTCAAGAGAAGAGGATGTTTGAATGGATTTCAACTTGGTAAATATCTTAATGGATATACTTAAATAACTATGGTTTCATTAGGCTAAAGTGAACCTAGAACTTACAAGTGACACCTAGTGTATTGATGGTAAAGGGATGAGGGCATGGTTTAAAATAAGAAATGAATCCATATAGGTGTGATATATCCATACTGACCTTAGAGGAAAAAATAATTGGGAAGTAAATTTCTCAATAACTTATTATCACCTATAGGAATCCCTTAATCCACCTAATGAACACCTATAGTCTGACTCATACACAGACCAGTCTAACTTAATGAAAGGTGCAAGTTTGGTTGGTAGGTAGAGTTGTAGAATGGAATGACCACATAAAAACCACTCTCAAAATGATAATATCATATTTTCATTTGATTCTTAGATGAAAATATGAATAGATACAATCATAGCTAAAGGTTTATAAGCCCTATCAAAACCCTGCACACAGTCATGGACCTAGAAGCTAGTTTTGAGAATTTTAAGGTTGAGGGATATATAAGCATGTTCAAGGATTGAAACTTGGTATATAATCTCATCATGACTTAAAATACTCTTCCATCCTCTCCTTTACATTAGACTGATAGTGGGAGTCCTCACTATTTTGTCTCAGACATGAGTCACTCTACAAACAAGACAATCTACAGACCTAGTACATATATGGTGAAAGGATGAATAGTAGAGACTTTAATGACTATAAGATGATGTCTATAGTTTAATTTAAGATTAATAAAGGTTGATAATTTCATTAAATCATTATGATTACTCATAAGTGACCACATGCTCAAAAAACATAGCCTATGCCTATTAGGCCTAAGACTAGACATGAACCATCAGGCTTCTAACTTCATTCATATGATCATATGATATTTAAAAACATGATAAACTTAATGGGATATTATAGGGTTGATGAGACTCATTTTTTTGAAGATAATAACTCAAATTGGCCATTTTTGCCTCAATTTATCTTAGGGGTGTCTATAATTCTTAGTGAGAACTTGAGAGCTGACTTCTTTCACTCCCATAGGTACTAGAAATATTCATGGGGTCTTAATAACTTAGATATAGTTCAGGGGGTTCCTATAATTTAACTCAATAGAATTGCTTTTAGGGTTAAGGGATTAACCTTTACGACTCATTGTTAAGAACCTAAATGACCTAAAACCCTCTTAAAACCCTTATAATAACCTGATGAGAAAGATATGAAGAATAATGCACCCATAAATGGTAAATTGACCTATAATAGTGATTTGGACCTACTTGGAACTCTCTTAGTCTCTCTACTAATCAATTTTGTACCATCACTTATATAGATGGGTCAAAATTTTATGCTTTTTACAAGTTTAGAGGGTTTTTTAAGGTGCATAAAGGAATAGACAGATGAAAGTCATGGTGTAAGGTGTGTTCAGATGTATTCTATCTAATTGGACTCCATTATCACCTCAGTCATGCATGAAAACCCCTCAAATAAATTGATTATTACAAGCAGTCTTGGATATAAAGTGAGAAGCAAGGTGACTATCAAGTTGATTATGAGAAGTGTGATTTTAAGTTTCTTGAAGTCTATATGATAGAACAAATGACATATAAGTCTTTATGAGGTGTATCGCATTCCTAAAATGAATCTCTTTGAGTGTGTGTAAGTCACCTAAGTGACAAGTGTGAGAAATAAGCCTAAAGGGCTAGTGAGTGACTATAATAAAGTAACAATAGGTGGTAAGGGGAAGATCATCAATTGGATAAATGTATAATGACCTACACCAATCATGTTTACACCTTCTCAGGTCAGGTCACATGTGTCAATGACTTCAAAAATATTTCTAAGTAGTTAAGTGAACTCCTCATCAAGAAAATAATTTTAAGGACACTAAGTGTCCCTATACCAAATTCAAGAAGATGTCATGTTTCAGATGGATACTTGTCTAAGATAACTTCATGATCTATTAAATAACTAATTCTCTTTCATTTTAACTAGGATTTAATACTTGACACTTGGCATGGTGATCCTTCAACATCACTCTTTTTCTTTCCTCTCGTATACTCTATATATTGAATCCATTTTGGCATTGTAAACTATCCATAATTAGTATGGCAAAGCCCTACTAGTTTAATATATTTTTTTGCATTTGAATAAATTTTTCTCAAGATAATTTAGTCTTTGGACTTCTTTCCTAGGTATTTTAAGTAGTCTATTTGGATGACAAGTGATGATTGTTTCTCCTTGCTTCCATTTTGCTCTTGTATGCATTGTGTGAGTATTAATTCTAATAGGTCTCATTAAGTGTAATTATTTGTTAGGTGTTTTTTAAGTGTGAAAATAGATTAGTAGTGTCTAATATTATACCTCCTATTCACCCACCTCTAAAAATGCATAACAATCTGCCTCCATGTAGAAAACACTTATGCTAGAAGAATCTTGAGTTTAGATCAATTTTATCAATCTACCTTCATAGTGTAAGTTTCAAGTATGTTTTTGGAGATATCCTTGGTGTATCACCTCCATTAGTTTAGGTTAATTTTATGTTTCCTTATTCCCTTTTCACCCCCAAAAATTGATTAGTCTAGTGTAGTTGAGAGCCCAAACAGTTAGATCAAGGGAACTGACCCATAAACTAGAGATTTATCTCTTGTAGTAATCTGCATATACTTAGAGATAGTTTCATGTTATCCTAAATTTGATAAGGTCTAATTGAATTATCTAGGGTTAAAATTTGCTCTTGAATAATAACTAAATCACCATTAGGTCACCTTTCATTTATTACCACATGTAAATGGATTAGTTGCATCAACAAATAAGAACCTAATTGATGCCATTAAAAATCAAACTATAAATAAACCCATAGAGTGGCATCATCTACTAAAATATTAACTATGGGTTGATCGAACAAGATACAAACAAGCCCTCAAGACTTCACCTTGCCTACTGGTATATGGATGACATCTAGTATTCCCAATTATGCTAAAATTATTAACATATCAATTAATGCAACAATACATGGAACTTAATGAGAAGTTAGAGTCTTGATTATTAGATATTATATATATATATGATTAAAGGACTAAATCCTTACTTAATTTAAGTAAGCATTAAGACCTAGTCAAAAGGTGGTTTGACAGAAGATCAAAGTTTAGAGATTTCAAAATATCTGATCTAGTACTTCTATGGGATAAAGCGCATGAAAATAAAGGACAACATGAAAATTTTACCCCCTTATGGATTGGATTTTACCAAATATAATACATCTTGGTTAAAAATTATTTCTATTTGAGGGACCTCCAAGGTAATGAACTAATACATCCAAATAATGGGCAATTTTTGAATCACTACTTCATGGTTATACCATCTGGAGATGTCCTTGAGTAACAATGAGTGCCATAGTAGAGGTAGGGGTTGATTGGATTTATTGGTTTCACAATTATATTTCCTATTTTCTATCATTTTATTCCATTAGATTAGTTTCATGCTTTCTAGATTAGCCTTTTCTTGTGTTCATCATTCTAGTTTCCCTAGTTTAGTTCCCTATTTTTTAATATAAAGGTCTTTTGTTTTATGACAATCTAATTGACTACTTCTAATAAAACCAATATAGTATCCAATTCACTATACTCTCATGTATTATTGAATTAATATGCCAAATCTATGAGGAAGGTCCCAAAATAAAGAACAAACATGGTAAGAACATAAAATGAATCACACATATTGATTTGTCTGTAGGTTTTACACCCTTTGTGTGTAAGATTTTTAGATTTAATGTATGCAATGAAAAATTAACCATGTTTATATCATAATTGAATACTTATATCATTTATGTAAAATTTTCTCTCATTACTCCATACAAATTTATAAATCTTTCTCATTTCTTTGGATTAAATGCACTTTTCATGTTAATACTTGTTTGAGGTGATAACCATTGATACAGATATAGCTAGCAAGGACACTCTAGTAAATCAAGTTTTCACATACATTAGATCATAATGGTTTCAGCTCTTCTTCTTCCATTCGTATTCTATTAAAAAAAGGACCAATGCATCCTAAAGAGTGATCAATAAACCCAAATAAAACCTAAAGGTGATTAAAAAATCACATGATGAAATAAGATCAATGTATCATGCATCATGCAAGTTTATGAGGGGATAAAAGAGGAGAAACCAAAGGTATCTTTGTTAGGGATATGGATGCTTGGTTGGTAGTAGAGTAATTCCTGAGCTTCCCTAGTTTTTAATACACTTCAAAGAAACTAGAATGAAACCTACAATTTATTCCAAGTCCTTGATAAAACTCTCAAAATAAGGGTAAAAAATCACTTCATCACACACAGATCAAAGGTATGAGCAAGGCTAGTATGTTGCATGAAGTAATTGGGAGTCTCTTTCATGTTTTTGAGTAAATTATTATTTTTTGATGTGGTCCATGTTTGATTTGGTGTTGCTATCCAAATATTTTGGGTTCTTGAATACTCAAGATTATTCCCTTTATGAGTCACCATTTATTGCACTCAACACACTCCCACCCTTTTTTTAGTAGGGACCCATTAAATTTTGAGAGGTCCAATACTATTTTGAAAAGACTTTTCATTAGTGTTCATATGTGTATTTATCTACATTCAAAGCTTTCAAAGTTATTATTCCTTCTATAGAATATCTTGTTAAGTATGTTGTTTGATATAAATGCAATTTGCATTCTCTAATTATCCAAGATTTGTTTAATGTATAATTTAATCATACTAATGTATTAATGAGTTTTGGTAGTTTTTCATACATGCAAGTTTTCAAATATGTGCAAGAATTACTAATTGGGAATCCTAAATTTTAGACTTAGCATATTTTTACTTTACAAGTTATGCATTTTATGGTTTTGTCTTTGCAACTTTTGTTTTCAAAACTTTTACTTGTAAGATTTGTCTTCACAAGATTTGTTCTTTATAGCTTTTGTTGTCAAAACTTTTATTTACAATATTTTTTTAGTGTAGGTTTTTCCATTTTCAGGTTTACCTTCATTTTTATTTCATCATCTTGCTTAGGTGTACACTTGTCATGGAGGAGTTACATTCTAAGTAGGAGTCACCCTTGACCATCTATTCTAGGTATGGAAATATTTTGACCACCACTTGTCATGTGATCTCCACAACTTTGCATGTGGAAGTTACACATTCACTCCTTTTCATAACTCTCTTCTGTGAGCTATTTATCACATGGATTAACTCATGTATGCATTTTTCTTTTGTGTGTGTAACATTTAGCTCTCACCTACTACTTAGAGTTTCATGCATTAATGGCTGATTAGATATCTTATAGAACTTCAATATGGTATCATAGCATTGCTAATAGCATTTTTTATCATTGGAAATCCTTGGTGAGATTATTACATTATCACATCACTATTTTTTGTTCTTCATTTGGCCATTTTTGGGGGTTTTGGGTGTGTTTTCTCAACATGGATTGAAATCCATGATAAATGTTCATTGTGGGGTTTTTGTGATATGAAATGGGTCCCTCTATTTTTTAAGATCATGTATGGATTTATGGTATTTTGAGGTTTTTTGTTCTACCATGTTTGAATAGTTCCAGGTATCACCATTTGCATGATTATGTATTGCATGTATGAGTTTATTTATAGATTTTTAAGGTGGACACATGGGTTTTAATGTTTGAGTAACTTGGTTTTGCTTACAAACCCATAGTTTTAGAGGTTCTTTCAAGGTATATGAGTCTTCATATTTATTAGTTGTGTTCCCCAAAAATCTCTCCTTGTTAGTTATCTCATGTCTTTCCTCTAACCCACATGATCTCCATGGCTACAGACCTAGGCCAATGTCATAAACATGAGTTTGAATGGTAAATGGAGATTTGAAGTGATTTCTATGAAAAGGTTTCTTAGGGCCATGGTTGTATGCTCTCAGGTCCAATATTGCATTTTTTTAGTGATTTTATATTTCATCCCAATCTAGTCAATTATGCTTAGATATTCTACTGATCTAGATAGCTATCAATCTCCTCATTAGTATTCCCCATTGGCATCAGCTATTCAAATTAAAAGACACTTGGTGGGACAAACCTTTAAGATAGATGGTTCACCATGAAATGGAGATGATTTTTTCCACCATGTGTTTGATTTCTCATGTTGGTGATAAGGCTTTTAGTAGGGTGGGTGACATCTAAAACCAAGGTTGAGACAAGTTAGATCTATCTGTGAAGGTCTTTTAGTTCACCCTTGTTGATAAAACCCTAATTATAAACCTATGTGAATAAGTGGTGGCACTTTTCTTCTCCTTGCATGTTACCTCTCTTCCTTCACATGGTGGTGACCTAGTTTTGAGTTTTAAGTTTGGTAAAGGACTACTAATGGTGTTTAACCTATGATGGAATTATAGCCTGTGATATCATCTAAGCCAACCTAAAAAATGCCATCTTATGATTACATGATAGTTCTAAGCTTCACCTATAGTAGAGATATGATTTATTGATCAAACCTTGAGGTCCTTGCTCTTCAATGGTGGTAGTGGTTAAATGTTGAGATCCTATGCCATTCCTCCTTGTTATGAGATTATCTTCTCTCTAAATTTTCCACTCCATGGTGGCACCATATAGCCTCTTTTCATTCCTTTTATATAAGTCTAAAACCTAAAATTGGCTATTTTTTATTATTATTTTAAAAATAACTTTAATTTTTTAATTAAAACCCCTTCAAATAAGCCTTTTTTATTAAAGTTCACATAGGGGTGTGTGGATATGTTGTTTTTTTAATTTAGTTGTCTTGAGAAGGTCTAAAATTCTATTATATTTCTAATAAGTGGTTACAAGGCATATTTTGTGTGTAAACTCTTTGAGCATTTAAACTTTTAGCGCAAGTTTTTATTAAACATGCCTCATTTATAGGAAATTTATTGTGTAATAAATTTTCATCAGTAGCTTGAAAATTGAGCACTGTCTTTTGAAAAAGTTCATGTTTTTTAATTTGCCATGCTTTGGACCTATTTTGCATTGTAAAATTTACTAAAGTTATAAAGTGCCATATTTTGGGGGTTACCTTTATATGAGCCCTATTGCTTTCTACATTGTATCTCATGAACTTATTGCTCGCATGTGGATGAATTTTTAACTATGTTAGACATCCCTATTATGAGAATGCACTATTTGTGTTAATTATTTCACTAGTTACTCACTTCAATGCATTCTCAACTATGTCTGATGTTTCATTTATGAGCATGTAGAATTATAACATATTTGTAGAATTTATTATGTAGTCTTGCACATTCTTGTTGTCTTATCTTATTCATGATGACTCCATTTGAGAGTCTCCAAATGAGGAGATTTGACTCTACACCCGTGGCTCTTCTTGGGAAGATCAATTATGCTTCTTGGCATGCATATATGGAACACTTTATTGGATGCAATAATTATATTCCATTTATATATGGACATATTCTTGCTCCCATTGACCCTATTCAATTATATAAGTGGTCTAATACTTGTGATAGGGTTCTTGGTACCCCATTATTACATGTTTCCATGTATCTTCATTTCCATGTGGAACATACAGCATGTCCATGCACTATTTAGAGCATCCTAAAGTCTCTTCTTAGAGATCACACTGAGATATATATCACTCCTCCTTCTCCTCTTTCTATCATCTCTTCAGAGACTATTGTACTCCCTCCTCCTCCTCCTCTTTCTATCATCTCTTTAGAGACTATTATACTCCCTCCTCCTACTCGTATTTTTTATGATGGCACATTCATGGTGGACTATGATCTTCCTTCTATCAATCCTACCATTATAGGATGAGATTCTACTCAACTTTAGTTTTCCCATTAAAGATTATATTTATGTCCCTATTTAGGATGTTGCTCTTTTAGAGCCTTCACATTATTTTACTTCAAATGAGTCTATTATTTCTAGTATAAGTACACCATTTGAGAAATTTGATTACTCATATGTTCCTATATATATTCATATTACAGATCTATGTGCTTCATCTACAGTATCTTTTTCAATTTTAATATTTGTTGATCCAAACTCTCCTCTTCACATGGACATTATTCCAATAAATGTTCCATGTCCTTCTTCTTATAGGTTCACTTCAGTGGCATTACATTCAGTTCTTATGCATGATCTTTCTATACTTATGCCATGCCTTGTTTTTGGACCTCTTTCAAATATATTCATATTATTCCATTCATCTTCTATTATGGAATGGGAAGACTTTCAATACACACCTTGTGTTCTTTTTTTGGGAAAAGGAAGAAACATTGTCCAATGCAGATGGAACTTCTTCAATCTTTGGGTAGAAAATCTCGTTAGCAACATTCATCATTTTATGAGATCTATTATAGGTAGCCTCAACATCTTCTATGGGGACTTCTTATTTCTCTTTGTGCTTTGTTTCTCTCACTTGTGGATAAATTCTCATCTATGCTTGATATCCTTAAAGCATGCACTATTTCTCTTTGATCTCTTTTTGGAGAGGAGTTTTTTCTATGGGTTTTATCCTTTTCTTCACTTTATATAAGTTGTATTTTTCATGGGTACCTCATCAGGTCTTATTTTCAAGACCCATTTTCTCTACACACCTAAGCTATGATTTAAGGGGGGTATTAGTGTAGGTTTTTTTGTTTTCAGGTTTACCTTCACATTTATTATGTCACCTCACTAAGGTGTACGTTTTTCATGGAGGAGTTACATTGCAAGTCAGAGTCACCCTTGATCATCTATTTTGGATATGGGAATCTTTTTACCACCACCACTTGTCATGTGAGCTCCACCACTTATCATGTGGGAGTTACACATTCACTCTTTTTTGTACCTCTCCTTTGTGAGCTATTCATCATAGGACTTGACTCCTTTATGCATTCTAATTTTGTGTGTACAACCTTTGGATATCACCTACTACATAGGGTTTCATGCATTAATGGTTGATTAGATTTTTTAGATGACTCTAATAAATTTGTCTTTGCAATATTTTTTTTGTTATCAAAACTTTTGTTCTTTGGGAATTGGTCTTTGAAATTTGTTTTCATTGTAACTTTTGGTTTTCAAAAGTCATGTACTTTAACATTTTGGTTATTTGTATCTTTTATTCATGGTATTTGGTCATCAATTTTTTTTTTCAAAACTTGTGTTCATCATAAGTTTTATTTTTTAAACTTTGATTCATCACAACATTTATCACTAGTGACCTTCAACATCTCCAAACTTATGAGTCTTTGCAAGTTTTTACCTACACAGCTTTTGCCTTCAATTATTTTACACTTCAGATATTTTGTTCAGATCTTTTATCTTTATAGGATGTGTTTACAAATCTTAGTTTTCACAAGTCATATACTTTGGTAGTTTTGGTTCTTTGCATCTTTTTGGTCTTCATGAGACCTTATTCATCGAATCTTGTGTTCATCAAAAAAAATTGAGCATCACAAGTTTTGGTCTTTGAAACTTTTGTTTTTAACTTTTGCCCGTCAGAACATTTAATTCTCATAACTTTTATCTTTCATGAGTTTTACATGTCTTGTATTTTATCACTTAGAAATTTTTGTAAAGTGTAACTTCTCAGGCTTCAAAACTTTTATTCATAGGATGTGTTCAAAAGTTTTGTTCATAAATTTTGTTATTTATAACTTTTGTCTTCACATTTCATGTATTCAAGGCATCACAAAAATCATTTGACTTGGTATCAATATAATTTCTAACACTATATTTTGTAAGGCGCGTTGCATGGCATAACTAATTTTTCACAAAACTAGCGATAAGGTGACACTTGTCCAAAAATTCCATGTGGCATACTCACCAAAGTGAGTTGCAAAGTTCAAATTAAAAAAAGCATTATAAATATTTGGAAGTGAAGAAGTAGGTTATGTCTATATATTCAAGCAAAATTCATCATCCATTATAACTCTTGTGACCACTTTATTTCCTCCGACTACTATGAGTTCAACTATGTAACCTCCAACTTCGAGTAAACCTTAGTTTTCTAAGGTTGATTTTGTATTTATTTTTCATGTAAATTGGTGAATGTAACTAAAGTTTATTTTTACTTTAGATATGCATGTAAGGTTCAACTAAATAATTTTTTAGCATGTACACATTACATGGTTTCATCAGGTACAAGTCTTATTCTGAAGATGTAGTTTTGGCTATTTTAAATATGCATGCAGAATTAGCATTCAATTAGAACTCATGTTCTAATTATTAACTTGTAATTTTAGAATTTTGCATGGATTTGGAGAATAAGGTGAACCCTTACCAAATATATTTATACTTATAATCTTCTTATTTTTATGGGTTTGAAATTTTATCAATACAAGAAGAAATTTCTTTTGATTGTCATGCAAATATGTTGATGTTTTTCTATTCCAATTCTATAAAATTAATTGTTTTATTTTTTTTAGTTGGTTGATTCAGTAATTCAAAGTGTGAAAAAGTTACCAATAACTTCTTGTTATTACTGGTGTATATTGATATAAGATGTGCAATAGCTATTAGATAAATAGTATATATCATTGATTTTATGTAATTAGGTTTTCTCTGAGTGTGTAGAAGTGTTTCCCATGATATATTTTTCTAGGACTGAGCAATAGTTGACTTAGATACCTCTCTAATCCAATATATAATATTATTAATAAGGATGTGCAACATCAACTCTAAATAGGAGAAACATCTATTTTAGATAATTATCATTTTTTATATCATCTTTTCCTTTGACTCCTTAACTATGTTTATATGTGTGTGATCAACAACTACTAGCTACAAGCATTGGTTTCAAAAAAACTTGTCCACAAAGAGACCAGCCTAGAAGTAAAATTTCTTAAGATCATAGAGTCTTCTTTTCTACTCTACCTTTCCCCCTTTTGGATTTTTTTTTAAGTTATACCCACTCTAAAATAAAATCCATCTGTCTAACTCAAGTAGGATTTAACATCTTTTAGGTTTCAATCATCTATTCACACCTGGTTAATAACTTGCATGCTCAACCTACTATTCTATCACCTAGTTGTTCAACCCATACCTAAAACTCATGCCATAAATTGGAGTTTATCTCCATTGAGATCCTAAAATTTTATAGGTTACCTCATTAAATATGTGGTGTGCATAAAAATTACAACATAGAGTGATCATGTCAAACAAAAATTCATGAAAACTAGACCTAGAGAGAGACTTTAGGAGTTTTACTCTTTCTCCTCTTCTTCAACCATATATGGTTGTCCATGTTGAGACATTTACTTGTATTTTGGTCCCAATATTACTGATAAATCTTCTTATTAATTAGTACAACTCCTTTATGAGGGGGGATTCTGAGAGTGATGTTTAGAGAGTGACCATCCAATTTAGCCATTATCACATCCGCCATAGTTCTGACCTCTCTAGTTTCTCGATTTTAATATTTTATATGTGCAAGGACTAGGTTGGTGTATTTAACTAAAGTTGGAAATCCAATGGTTTGTGGGATATCACTATAAAAAATATGTTTCCTAATAGTTGGGAATTTTCATATACTCTATCCAAAACTATTTTAGGTCAATATGACTAATTTTTTAGTCTCCAACCTCTAGAATATCAGTCTCTAAAGTAAAGATGGGATTGTAGCCCATTTAACTAAACTTCATTTTTTTAGATTTTATTTCATAAAAATTATATTTGGTAAGAAAATTTAAATTATGTTGTACCTAATCCATAGGAAGAAAATTCTTTGGTGAATCTAAGGGAGAGGCCATAATTATTTAAAAAATGTTAAAATCATCCTCTAAAACCTCTTTTGGAGACTATACAGCTTAGTCAAATATTTTATGTATTTACATTACCTCTAAAATATTAAATGTTTTAAAATTCTTAATTCAACCAAAACTTAGTGGGAATATAAGGAAGTGTTTTACAAACAATTAGGATCAAATGGCATAAGAATGGAGGATAAAAAAATATGAGAGTGGGGGGGAATCAAGTAAGGATGCCTAGAAAACCTATAAAGTTTGGATGAATTTAAAAATAAGAAATATGGTGAGATGAAATGGAGGTAGCACAAAAAAATAATGAGAATGATGAACCTATGAATAAAATCACAATTTTACAAGTGATGATAATTTCAAAGCAAATCCAAATGGATAGTTTCACCTTGAAAGTCAAAAAGTACTACATGGAAGCTTTGGGAATTTCAAGAGCTTTGGGAACCATGTCACTAGTTTATATATCTTTCAAAACTTGTTTACACTATTAGATGCCCTCAAAAACCACTTTGACCACCTAATTCATGTCTTTCACTACCTTTCTCACCTCTCAATAACTCTTGGCACCTGATGCACATTATGATAGATGTGACAAAGTGTTTATATTTTATTCAACGTGTTTTATTGTATTGATCCTCCTATGATTTTTAATCCATTCATGAATTCCATGCCTTTTGGGAACATTAGGCACTTTTTTATTTCACCAATAGATGTGATGAGCTAATTAAATATGGCTTATGTGTTATTAATTAATACCTCTCTTTCCCCCTTTACGTCATTCATGTGTTACAAAAACTTTATGTACTTTAAGCACTTTACAATAGATATGATGGGTTTATCAAATTTGATTTATTTCACAAATCTCATGTAGTCTATGTACATCATGGTTTTCACATAATTTGAGTGCCTCATATATTTTATGTCTTGAGACCACCTTATGAACCTCACACTTTTTGCACCTAGAAAGCACTTCAAACTTTGATAACTTTTGGAACTTTGAAATTTCCTTAGGTAGACGATCTAGGCAAAAGTTCCAAATTGATTTTTTAGGAAACATATAAATTTTTGAAAACAAGTGTTTATACTCAAAAAAATTCCTTGAGACAAGGTCTACTCATTGGAATAAAAATTGGGACTTTTTGGGAAAGTCAATTTTTTTGCTAAAATAGTTAAAGAACCTTCCATAATAAAACATAGATTGTCTCCATATTATAGATCATTAATTTTTACTCCTATGATGGTATTGGAAATAGTCATATAGTTACAATTTTTTCACAAATGTTTTCCTCTACCAACAATATCCAATAACACATAAAGTTTACTTTTCAGATTTGAATGTTTCCATTAGGTTAACTTCGACATGTTTCATGGGTTAGTCATAGTAAGAAATATCAAAGAGGCACGTATAAATACAAATAAATAATAAGGTCACACTCACTTGGTAACTTGGTCACTAGTTGGAAATCACATTAAGAAATCAATTACATTTCTCTTGAGAAATTATCACAAAGGCATATGCATTTGAAAACCCATCAAATGAGAAATCCTAGAGCCAAGTCTAAATTCAAATACAAATCAAAGTTGCTTGATGTTAAGTGTATAAATACAAACATTTCATTAAATTATATATTAATCATAATGGTGCACACACATACCTAAGTGGGATAAGTACATTTGGTTTGATCCCTCTTCAAAGTATTGAAACATAAGAAATGCTCAATCACTTAGTGGGGAGTGGTTGGGGTTGTTCAACCCAAATTTTTAACCCCTTTATCAAGGGTCATCTTATGTCAAAAGTGTGATAGGTTTTTAAATCAAGGATAATAAAAATAGGGACCATCATACAATATCAAGGGTGATCGCACACATAGGAGGTATCTACATGTGTAAGCGTAATGGTATGAGGTGATTTCAACATACCCCCATTTCTGAAAAATGGGGACCCTTGTTTCAAATTTTGAAATTTTTGAATTAAAAATCCTACTTGATCAGAGTTATTTATTTGAATATCAACCATACCAGTGGTTTGTTTGACATGTTTACATATGATCCTTGTTCTATTTTATCTAATGTTGTTTTTTGTGTTTCTAGGATGCAGGTTTAATGGAGTCTCAAGTGTGTGAACAATGTTCAGGGTTTCAGACTTCAAATGATAATTTGACCCTTTGTTAATATATAGTATTTATTGGTTTGATTGAATTCATGAGTAAAGAATGTTAAAACCTAAGGTTTTACACCTTAAAATATATTTTAGCCTAGGACTTTTGAATTAAATTCAAATTTATATGGATCAATTTTACATGGGAATGCTTTATATTATTTTAAAACTCAGTTTATATTTTATCCTAAGGCTTTAATAATGTTTATTAACATGATCAAAACCTTAGTCTAAAATTGTATGCTAAGTCTCTTTATTCCCAAAACCCACCTAGTCTACTTCATTGCTCAAAGAGACTAATTAAATAACTGAGCACTTTGTTATGTTTTAAAACTTAGCTTAAAAGATTTATCCTAAAGTTTTGATTGTATTTATCAATACAATTAAAAACTTGGTCTATGACTTTATCCTAAGTTATTTATGTTACCTGAACACTTATTCATTTCATTACCTTTAGGGAAGGACTAATCATGTTCAACTTCATGGATCAAGATCCAATGGAACATGTTAAAGTGACATCGAGGATCCAACAACATAGGGAAAGGTCAAATTATCAAAGTTCCTATGAAGGAACCCATAAGTTCTACGTGGCATGATCTTGGTGGCTTAACCTAAGGATCAATGGTCTATATTTAGCTTGACCATATTAAGTGTATTATAATTAATGGTGTATATTGATCTGGGCAAAATAGATCTAATGGTGCATAGCAAAGTCAACAAGTTAAACATCCTATAGGAAGAAAAGTATCCAATCATGTTTGATATTCTAAATTAAAATAAATGGATTGCATCGATCCATGTAAAGCATACAAAAAATATCTAACAGTGTGAGATGAAGCTAACTTTTCAACGAGCCCAGAATGAACATGATATAAACATGTGTCACAACCATGGTAAATCAAATAGATATAAACTAATAGTTTTTAATCTCCTAGATATTGATCAATTATGATCAAAGTGTGGACTTTTCAATGAGCCCATATCTAATGAAAAACTACCATGTGGTGTAAAGGTGTTAAAAGGTGGCATGTATTCATAGCAAGCATAGAAAGCCCACAAAGCTATCATGTGGCACACTCTTGGGAAGATCATTTGAAGATCAAAGGTCGATGATAAGTGAAAGATAAAGGACTCAGTTAAATATCAATAAAGCATATTTAATCTAGTTCCATGATTATATGAGGTCTTGACATGTGTCCCAAAAGTGACAAGTGGTCATTTTTAAAAATTTAGTAAGCTATGTGACATGGTGGCACCACATAAGCAAGACATGACAGATTTGGAGATATTGTGGACCCTAGAAAGTAAAGATATATATACAAGATATAAATGCAATCTAAGTCATGAAGCTCATAATTCAAACTTCACTACCACCATTAAAGCTCTGTGCAAACCTGCTTGAACTTCAAAAAATCCCTAGCATGTATAAAAGCCATAGTTTGACCCTATTATCATTATAATCAAGCTAAAAAGAATTGAATTATCACATATGAAAGGATAATTCAATCAAGAGTTGAATTATAGTCTACTAGTAAACAATTTGATTAAAAATTACAGTAATAGCATCTCAGAAGGACATCTTAAAGGAGGATGTGGAGCTATATCTAACCTTAGATGCTAAGGGATGAGTGTTTAGAGACACATAGTTCATTGCCAATTCTTTAAACACTGTAGACAACAACTAGTGAAATTGTTTTTGGAGCATTGAGAACCATTTGACCATTACATGGGAAGATGAGAAAAATCTATCAACCAAAAGATTGTATGATGATATAGTAGCAATCCAGATGGTGAGCCTTCATTATGCAACTATGAAGCCTAAGTTACTTCACTATATTGACATTCTTTCTCCTATTTTCAAAGAAACTAAAATAGATAAGGGCATGATAATTAATGAACACAATTTAAGAAAGGTTGTTTATATCTATATTGTGGCTTTTAATTTATATTATAAGTTACTTAAACCCTAAATTGACTTAGATTCAATCAATTACTAGGCCATGGAGCATAATTTGAAAGACACCTTGACCATGTGGTTATACTCTAGGAACCAGGTCTTTTATATTTTAGTAATAACATCCCCATTAGTCAATTTAGACCAGGGGTAAGATGATTATGACAATGTTAAACAAATTATGTGGGAATCCAACCACAGCCTATGTAGACTTAGTATGGGTGCCAATTATCTATTTTATGGTTTAAAAAATAATTATTCCCCTTCTAGGTCAAATAATAAGCATCTTGTTAAGTAGATAGATCTTTGCAATTAGGTACAAAAGGAAAACTCAATTCTATATGATGTTATATCTCTTAAATGCCCTTTGTGCAACAACCAAGATCCCAAATCAAAAATAATGGTCACCCATTAGGACCCAAACTATTTCATAGTATTATTAAAAGCTACACATATTCAAGTATAGGGACCACATTCAATTCATTTATGACTATGTCTACCCATCCCTAAGTAAGTCTATAATTGGCATTTTAATGCCAAGAATTAACCCACTAAATAAAAATTCTATTGAAGCCATGGGTGATATTTGTCTATATCTATATTAGACTATTATAAGGATTGAGGGAACACAAAGTTCTCATTTAGACTACCTATTCATGTCCTTGACAAGCTAACTAAGCAAGAAGTTGCATATCAACTATTTCATGGTGTAGATGGTCTCTACAAGACTAAAATAAAGGGACTACTTCACAACTTTCCAATAACTATTGGCAATACCATATTCAAACAATGGGAGAATATTGAGGTAACATCCAAACATAGGACATCCTTTAATCTATAGTTGGATGGGCTTAGATAGTGGGACCCTTTTCTAAGGGTTTAAAACATTTGAAGATTAAGGGAATGTTAAATGTACCTTATGATCATGAGCCTAGAGCCTTTGACCCCATTTACACTAAAGCATCTTCATAATTTGAGGTCACTAAGATATTGAAGGAACACAACCTTAGACTTGATTCCTAACTTAAGAGGAAACAAAATGTGGATGATAGATGGTAGTTGGGGCCCAGACAATATTATTTTCTAAATAGTGCACCTACTAGACCTCCATCAACTCAACCATAAGAAGAATAAAGGATTGGGGAATAAATTGAACATAGACCAGAAGAAAGAAGACTTGATGAGGTTGCTTCTTCTTCATCAAAGGTAGAGGAATAAGGATCACCTTTAGAGGAGATTCACATGGTATCCCTAGACCCCAATGAGTCTATGGAGGATGCATTGAGAATGTTATCCAACACTTATGAATTAAAATATGAAAAATCCCAAGTTAAATAAACCAAGGAAGAGAAAGCAAAGGAAGTATTAGACTTAGTCCATGTTAACATCCCTAAGAGGAAGGCTGAACTGGCCATTATTCTCAGAGCTAAAAGACCCAAAGTGAATTTCACTCATTTAAGTGAAGTCAATCTATTTAGTGGATAAAACATCATTTATGATCCAAATATTCTAGAATGGTTCATCTATGGACCTAAATTATAAAAATTTCATACTATGCATAATCCTTAGGCTATGGTAAAGACCACCAACATCCCCCTAGAGCAATAAATTAAGCCATGGATTATGGATTTACAAGAGGAAGAGGAGAGAAGATTGGCTTTTCTAGGTAAATCAAGTGAAACACAAGTAGATATCCTAACTCCTCAAGTGATCCAATCCTTAGTAGGATTCAAATTTGATCCAAATATTGCTAGACTATAGAGAGTAATAGATAAAAAGGTCATGGTAGGTGGTGATGATATGGCATACCATAAATTTTAGCCATTAACCAATTTGACTCAAGTAAGATGACACAAACATGGAAAAGACCTAATTTTTGAAGAAGATGTCTTGGAGTTGGCTGAGGCACAGATAGAAAAACTGAAGGTTGCCATTAAGGGATTGAAAATACAAAGGAAGAAATTTTAGGAGCAATCTATCCTATTTGTCCTAGAATCTATGATTGATATGTTTGAAGCCACTCTATTTGATATGTTCAATGCCTTGAAATCAATAAAGTCTAGGCAGGTGTGGTGAACCAAGAGAATACTATGGCCATGAATCTATTTCACCAATGGTAGAGCTCAAGCAATAAAGTAAAACATCTTATCAATATTTTGATATAATATCAAATCCCTATTTTAAAAATAGTTATCTTGGCTCATTTGAATATGTCCATGGTAGTATTGTTAGACTAGATCAAAAGCTTGAGAAAATGGTCCAAGAGCCTAGAAGATATTTTTAAGGATGGTAAGCAGTTACAATATAGGATGGAGCATATATTAGGGAGCATAATAAAGGATCCCACTAAAATCAACCCAATTGGTCTAATAATTTATGATGAGTTCAATCATAGAGCCACCCAAGTCATGAATGAAGTGAAAAATTAGATCCAAGGAAAGATAGGAAATGACAACACAAAGATCATGGACATGATATTTACTATAGATGAAAATATTGTAGAGGCTATGAGCATCAAAGAAGAATTAGAAAGGGTTGATAAAGATCTCAAAATCTTGGTATATCAAGAAGATGAAATATTTATGGAACCTATCATCAACCTAAAGCTAATTGATGATCAACATGAAAAAGCAATGAAGATTCTACAATAGAAACAAGGGACTTTAGTATCAAAAGGATCTCAAAGTTAAATTTGTTGCTTAAAGCATATTCTTTTGTAAAATAGATATGTATATTTTGAAAAAATAATATTATTTTTTGTAAAGTTATATGCAACTTGTAAAGCACATCGCCTATAGGTCAATTCACTAGAAGAAGTTAAAATTATATAACTTTGAAAAAGGACAACTATCCTTAATACTTATACAAATATCATTGGATATGACTAACCAACATACTCCCTTAATATTATATATAAGGGGTATTATCAATTGTAAGAAAGGGGGAGCTTTGAGAAAGAACACTTTGTGATAATTTTAGAGTAATTAATGGAAGTAGAGAATTTTGAAAAGATTGTCTCATTTATTTGTGTAATTGTTATCATGGCTGCTTTCTCACTCGTCTAGTTTAAATTTCAGATTTGAATGATTCTTATGCATTCTTGATGTTAACATTTTAAATGCAAATTTGTCAATTTTTTCCAATGCTAGGTTGATTTAAAGTTCATAGGTTCATTTTATTTTCTTTGCTCTTCTTGTAGATGTGCTTATGTTATTTGCTTATAGGGATAAATCTTTAAAGTGAATCTAGTTCTTATTTGCATTCTTTCACTTCCTTAGATGTTTTCCTGATGTGTGATGTGATTTGAGCTTAAGTTTTTTCATGTTATACATTGGTTCTAAGTGCATGTTTAGATGAAATTTGAACTTTGGCATTATGTTTAGACTAAAAATCAGCAACATCAATATGTTCCTTCTCTACCTTACCCTTATTTTTGCTTATTTTTTGACCAATTCACTTTAGAATAGCTTCATTGTAAATATACACTTTAGCTTAGATTTTAGACTTAGTTATTTAATTATAATTCACTTCACTTATTCAAAATTACTTTCATTTTCATAGATTAGCTATCAAGCCACAGTTTCTCCCAAAAACCAAACATTATAAATTTTGTGAAACAATTCATTTTTTTTGCCATTATTCTACCAAAGATATCGATAATATCACAACATGAAACTCATGCATTGGGTTATTTGAATCTAAAAATGAGTAGTGTTTCCTAAACACTCAGAACCACCTATGATACACTTTCAGGCATCAATAGGTGGCATAGACCTGCATTGTCATCTTGGATAGTACTGGTATATCTTAAACAATATCAATTGCCACACGGTATAATCATTACTAGAAACATCCATACAAGGTTTGAGATATAATTTCTTAATCTAAGCAGTTATAAAGCATACACAAGGTTATTTTAAGTATAGTGATTTACAAAAATTAGAATTAAGCTAAGTGTATCTCTCCTTCATTATTTTTCCAATTATAAATATAGTAAGTGAAATATCAATATCTTCTTTTACATTCAAATTTGTATGATTATTTCCCTTTTTTATAGATCTAAATATTCATATTATTATCTTATTTATATGACATTAATACGAAAATAACTAAAAAATAGCATAATCACCAACTCTAAACTATGTGGCATTTTAAAATTTGTAATTATAATGGTGTTATAAATTTAATAAATGATATTCAAATTAAAACTATTATGTTTTCAACTTTGATTTCATGGCTTGATATGTTTCCATCCTTCAATGTCATCAACCTATATAATGCATTCTCATTGTTTGATTCACAAAAGACCTAAGACCTCTTGAGATATTTATTACCGTAGCTAGTAAATATATCCTCACAAATTTTGTATATAATTAATATTATGAAGGCACATCCATTTATATTAATCCACTAGATCCTCCTTTTACTTCTGATTACTTGATTTCTACAAGCCTTGAACTTACATATCCCACAACAAAGTAAATCCTACACCCTCCAAGATAGTGTTTATCCTAATTCTAATTTTCTACAAAATAAGAAATAAACTAATTATAATTAACTAGATATAAGCATTCATGAATTAAAGTATGTGATTTAGATATATCTAACAAGCTATGATGAGAAATAAGTCCAAGTGCCACAATGAAACAATACTAATAAAATTAAATGACAAAGGAATAAGAAATGGTCACCCCTATTTTTTGTTCTATAAGTTTGAGATTTTAGACTAACTATATTGAATATATGCATCCTACTCCTAAAATATGGAAATTATGTTGTGTTTTTTGACAGATCCATGCTTTGTTCAAATACATCTTGGTTTAAACCCAGTCATGACTATCCTATCAAGGTCATGTAAGTATGTTTGTAGTTGTGTTTGTCCTGCTAAGATTGTGTAAGATGATATTTATGTCACCTGTGCATTTTCATATTCCTATCATGCATATACCTACACTTCATATAATTTTTTATAAAATGTATGAATCTCCTCCTTAACCTACATTGAAATTATAAAACAAGTAAAATTAATAGATTCATGTTATTTTCAAGGCAACATTGCAACCTACATATCCTACATACACAAAATAATACCTCCACATAGTTATGTGAGTGTATGTATAGAATATATTGAGTGATGGTTTTGAACCTAATTTTCTTACAAGTGAAGATGCAATTACATGAAATATGATACCCTCTTTTTACACAAGGTAAATGAAGAGAGACCATGATAGAATGACAATTTTGAAAGTATGAAGGATTAGGTTTGATGTTTGGATCTAAGTTTTACCTTTGATAAGTGTATCTCTCTTATATTCTCTAACTTTTATCTCATTCCTTCCTTATGAAATCGATTAACAATACATTGTATATATAGGATGATCTAGGATAATTTATGCACACTACTCGACTATATAAATATAGAAAGGGAAAGTTAAAGTCACATGATCAATGGAAAAGTAAAAATGGGCCAAAATAGCTAAAGGGAAAAAACACGTATAGTGTGTGGGTTTGTCCTAAATAGACCTGTGCAATACTTAAGTTTGTTTCGAATAAGAGTCTAGCTCTCTTTTTGAGGAAAGGATAACTAATAGGTTAAAATAGTCTAAATATGTTAATAAGTACCTTATTCATCAGTTTTGAGGTAATTTTTATGCTCAATAGACAAATTTTAAAAGTATTTGGGATCAAGATTATCCTAGAAAGAGGCTTAAATGTACAAATTTACCAAATAAGGTAAATTATAGATAAAACACTAGGAATAATGTTTTTGTACCAAATTTAGGTGTCTATAGATAGTTATAGATGCTTCTTTCAGGATCCATTATCATTAGTATTATTATTTTCTCTATATATGACACCCATCTTTCCTATACATGTCACTAGGGACCCAAAATGTCTAGGAATAATTTTGGATCCAAATTTTTCAATAAAATAACTAACTCACTTAATCCACATATGCATAAGGTATAAAAACATACCAAATAAAATAATTAACTAATAATATTATGTTAATAATCCAATATAGAGAGGTGAAACTTACCAAAATAGGTGACATTCATCTAGTTATACTAACCTCATGTTTGGAGACCACTTTAGGGTTAGCCTTTCCCCTAAAAAATTACAAAACTAGTATTCATAGTACTATAGATTATTTTATAAATGTGTTCTAAACTTTGAAACTCCTCCCTAAGAAAATTTATGTACCACTTCGTATTATTCTTATGTAAATACATATTTTGTACGGTGAGAGATGAAAAACACACTTCATTATTTAATATGCAAAGATGGTAATATAGAATATAATAAATAGACAAATATGTATTTTGAGAATAAAAAGAGTGCACTAGTTTGTTTGTTTTTTTTAAATTGTACACTATCTACTTTGCCTTTCTTTTCTTCTAATATAAAAAATCCATCAAAACTCACACTATGTTATTTAAATAAATTAAAGTGTTATTTACCTAGGAATGTTGTAACAACTAAAGCCACTTGTCCATCTCATAATATTTGTCAATGTTTTACAAAAAAATCCACAAAGAGATAAGATTTAAATGGAGATATAAATATTAATTTTATATAAAAATGAATGAGTAAAAAAATCACTTATCACATGTCATATGCACACACACAAAAAGTTAACACATGTCACTAACAAAATAAATAAATATATGAACTTAACATGTCATCCTGAGAGATAAATTTCATAGGTCTCTATGATTTTAGCACTCAATATGTTGAAAATAAACTGTTAAATGTCCCAAACATAAGATATATTATTACAATTAAATAAAATAATTTTTGTACTTACCATAAAATAGCTCACATAATTTCAAATGATTTTCCATGTTACCTTCATACACATTCAACATCAATGTGAAATGTACATATATACAAAATAAAATTAATAATCTATAACATTCTTCAAATATACAAAATTAAATGTTAATATAGACAATGTCATAGTACAAAAGTTTCAAGTGCAATTGCTAACAAAGCTACAAATTCTACATTTATGTTTTCTTTGGATAATTGACACACATATAACATATCCCTATTCGCATTCACATGATTAAATATATTTTTAAAATTAGGGTATAATATTTAATACTCAAACTCATAGACAATCCAAAATTATATTATGATAGCCACAAATTTGACTTATCTTTCTCACAACAATAAAGTTGTGATAGTACACACTAATGTTCCACACTTGGTTTCGAGTGATTCTAGAAACTTATATATTAATAGAGTCCACTCAAGTTATGATCACACAATGTTAGTGGCCAAACCGAAGTTCATGACAATACAAGCTTAGTTAGATGGCTCACAAGACATGATGATAAGAGGATCCTCTATGAACAATGACACACATATAAGCAAACGCATGCATATGCAAGTAAGTGTTCACACACAATAGTAAATGTAACTATGTAATAATCATAATGTATAATGTTTATGTGATAAAACATGTATTTATCTACGTAATTTAGTTCAATATGATAAATGAAAAGTGAGGATATATATTATCATACAAGAATCCATTGAAATGGAAATTTCCCCATGATAGAACATGGTGTCTATGAAACTAAACCTCCAAGATGTGTGAAATCCAATATCATGTACTTGTGAATGTATATAGACTCCACTCAATAAAATTCCATGAAAATAATTTTTTTAAACCATGGATAATGAAAACCTCTAGCATATGTAAATATGTAACATGTATAAATCAATGTTTTTGAATTTTTTTATAATTTTTTGATCCAATGTTTTTGAATTTTGAACTTTGATATATCTAATTTTGACATGTTTCAACCCCTATAAATGAAATATATGATCTATTAAGGTATCAAAAATGATAATCATAGTGTGATAAATTTTATGAATATTGTACTGAGCGTCATGATTTATCGAGATAGGTGGAGAGAGAAAGCCTACATAGTGTATATTATTCATGAGGAAATAATGGAGACTACTTATGCATAATATTTGTTTGATGGCTTTGTTATTGATGTAATAATGGTATGCAGGAGAAATATAGGATGAATGAGAAGCATTCTCATTTCTAACATGAAAGTATCTACCATAATCCTCCATCATGTCATTTTCACTATAACATCTACAAAATGTTAATAAAATTAACATAAAATATCCATATATATATATATATATATATATATATATATATATATATAATATATATATATATGATAAAAATATATCACTAGTACCAAGCATGTATTTTGTAATAATGCAAGCCAAGTACATAAAATAAGTTCCAAAATGTATGATAAAATCTAAATTGTAATAATGTATGATATAATTGACTATGTGGCAAGGCCAAAACTTAATTGAATCATAAGCTAAGGATATTTTTTATATGGGGAAGATGTCATATCTCCCAATGTAAAAATTATAAAATATAGTAATATATGGCAATAAATGATCAATTGGTGCTAACTAAACATACGTCACCATACGTGTAAAATATAGAATCTAAAGTTGGGACCATAAAATTGAAATGTATATAATAAAAATGCATCAATACAATTACCCCATAGGTGGATATGCATCATCTACACCAATATAAAATATATAATCAAGTGAATAATGTGTATGAAACATAAGAAATTCCAACATGTAATTAATGCTAAGGATATTAAATCCCATATAATGTAGTAAGACAAGACATGCAAGTAATATGGCATGATAATTTCATATAAGTATTATTAGTAAAATGTGTAGGATAGACTACAGGTGCCACACCCCCATGGAAAAATTAAGCTAAATCCATGCCATAATAAACTCATAAAACGTCAATGATAAATACGTGAGGGGACAATGTCCCCATAGGAAAAGATGTGTATATATATGTAATCAATCAAAATTATGCTTGGGTATGATTCCCATAGGAAAATAGATATGATTATGTATGAAACCATGTTTTAGATTTTATATATATATATATATATATATATATATATATATATATATATATATAATAAAATTAATCTAATGCAAAAAGGAATAGATCCACAAAAGAAAATAAAGGAGCAAGGCTCACAAACTAGAAAATGAGATGAGAAGGATTATAGGCATGAATGGCTTCCCTTAGAATTTAATGCATAATGTGAAAAAAGGTCTCAATAAGTATGTTAGAATCATTGGTAAGGCTAATGTAAGTGTTAATAATGGGATAAACATTGAAATGGTTAAGGCCATTGAAACATAGAAAGCAACTTGAAATAAGTGGATAGAATAATATCAATGCAAATAGAAGGAAAGTGTCATGTGGAATCTATAAAATAGAATAATGAAAGCAAACTAATTAAAGAGGCCTAAATCATATTCATAATTTTTAGGATGGTAATGTATAAAATGTTTATGATAAGATATAAAATGTACTCATCTGATTGAATAATATGCTAAGATATCATGAATATATCCATGTACATGATTAGGATATGTATATTTTATGTAAGTAATTAGAAATAAATAGGACACATGTAATGGTGGATCTGTATATAGTAAATGTAATTGATTAAAATGGTGTCACTATGTAACTATCAAATAAATAAGCAAACCCCCCTGATAGGAGAGACAAACATGTAACCATAAGCATATATATCCAGATTATCCCACTTCTTGCCTAGTTAAGGTATATTGTGATAACATGGTTGTGTATAACTCTCTAATGTAAGTAGATAGGTATTATGTATTTCATATGACTAAGATAGTATGAAAAATAATTTTTTTTTTTTAAATGATAGTTTATGGATTTTACAATTTTGACAAAGTAAGCATTAGGAGGAAGACATGTGTAAGGCACATCACAAAGAATAATAAAGCTATGAACATATGGTCCTATGTATGTATATGTATATGTATATGCATATGTATATTTATATTTATATGTATGTATCAATGAATCTCATGATGAGAGTTAGCAAGGCTACCCTAGGATGTTTTCAATTTTTAGATCTAAAGTAAAAAACCTGAATGTATCACTTGATGTATCAAAAAAATAATCATGATATATGTAATAATTATCATAATCTAAAGGAATCATGTTTGTATAATATGGTGTAGTAATATTTATGTTCACATAATGAGTAACTTTTGAATATTTTGTTAAATACAATATGCTATAATGATTAACCTATGTCTCAAGTGAGTCGTATGACATGGATGTCAAGGTGGTACATGTCTCAAAAGTGTAACCATATCGATTTAAGTTTTATAATATTTAATATTAGATGGTAATATTTTTTCCTTAATTATAGTATGTGCATAGGATTAATTCATTGGTGAAGGATTCATAGGGACCACCTTAAAATTAATGATCTTCACCTTTTAATATGTGTTGGGTGGTTGATGATTAAGTTTCTCATAAGGTGAGCCATAAATAGTGTGGATTGTGTTGTTGTAATAAAACTTAAGGCAATTTTGAACTATTTTATACATTAATTTAATTTAATTAATCCAAGGGCATCCAAGTAATATATTGTATACTCTTGAATTGGGTATAATATAGAACCAAACTAGGCACGTCCTAGGTCCAACTATGGGTGGAAGTGTAACACCATATAATGGTGTAAGATCATGTCCATTTTTATTGTGAAATGTTGTGTCCATACCACATAAGTCTCTATATGTGATCCTTTACTAGATAAGAATGGTATTGAGATAATATTGTCATTATAATCATTATCAATAATAATGTCATCGGTGATAGAATAATTATAGTTGACAAAGCCTAATATGTATATAGGAGTATTAATTGATCCATCTCTAGGAATTTCATAGTTATAGAATTTAATAGATTGTGGTTGATTTTTATAACTCATTATCATGATAATGATGTTATCTAATTCATGCTCAAAGTGTGTAAATGTTTCTATATGTACATTATTTTCTTTGCATCGTTATGGTTTGGAAATGGGTTGCTAAATAGTTTCAAGTAATAATTGGATGTTGCTTTCGATTCATTCAAATTAGAATCATGTCCATCTATCACAATAGTGTTGTTATCAATTAGGTCTTGAATTTTATTATGTAATTTTTAATAAATATTGGCTAAATGTCCTAATCCTCAATGATAATTATAAAATGCATTAAGATTATATCTTCTATGTAATGGTATGATTGGATCCCACTGAAATGGTTTATTAAGGATATGGCATTACATTGTATTAGTCTCTTTAGTACTTGAATAGGTGGAATAGGTAGCCTTGTAAATTAACTTATTTGCTTAGGTGAAAAAAATGTAATCCTATCTTTCAATACTGTATTGATAGTTTTGGCCTCATTTTCAGCTTCAAAGATAGGTACATATTTAGCCTTTGAGTTGAATGTTTATTTTCATTCACAATTTTTAGAATTTGATGTTTAATTAATTGGTGTATAATTTAACATTTTTGAATCCATAATCTTAGTCTCAATTTTGTGCAAGGAAAGACAAAGGTTCCATCAATGAGTCATAGTTTGTAGACATAACCTTGTCTGCAATGTGTTCATTAGGTCCTTGTTTGATTTAATAAATTGGTGAAAAGGACACATTGATCCCTTAGGAAAGGAATAGAACCAATCTAAATCATAACCCGTGAGGCTTTTAGGAAACATTTTGTTCATGATAAGTTAATCATTGTGAGACCCTATACAATATGAAAACAAGTGTTTATTGTGCAAAGAGGGAATCTACAATATGAAAACAAGTATTTATTGTGCAAAGAGGGAATTCATTTTCCATTGAATGTTGTGAACTTGGGCATATGAAAATATGGAGGTAAAGGATAAAAAAGTACCTCTAGAGCCAAATTATTATTCAATATCTCTAAATATGAAGGTACATGACTACATTTAGTTTATGCTTGTTATATTTGTGAATTTTTTTTCTTTCATGTCTTTGAGTTGTTGTATGATGGAATTGTTATATGTAGCACTAGATGTAGGGTTTTCATTAGTGTTAACATTGGTGTGCCATATACCAAGAGATTGGGTGTATGAATTCATTGGAGGCATATTGGTCTTTGTATTTTTGGTATTAGTTGGATGAATTTTATGAGTAATAAAAACCTTACCACTTGTTTTGGAAGGGTTAGTTTCATCCAATATAAGTTGTTTGGGTATAGATTCTTTGTTCCAAATATTCTCATTTTTACTTCAATTAGAGAAAAATAATAGTATCTAAGTCTTTAGTATTTTTGGTAATGAAGTCTTTGAATTGATCCTAGTCCATGCCCTAAAAAATTATCATATGTGTAGGTTTGGGTGGAGGTTTATCATGGTTAACATTTTCCCACTCACTATTTTTTGTAGTGGGAATTCCAAATAAAGGTCTTCATCAATATTTTAAACACGAGTGTTGTGAAAAGGTAGGTATTGAATTTCACAAGAATCACCACTTAACCTAGCAATATGTCTAATGGGAGTAGGTGACCTAATCCTCCTATGAATAATATATGAGTATGTAAAATCATAAGGAAATAAATACCAATGTGATAAACCCTATTGAGGTTTATAAAAACCCCAGGTTGAATGTGTAAAAGAGTTGGGTTTGACCATTTATGTTTACCCTAATTTTGGTTTTATAAAAAATAATAAATAAACTAATAGTAATTAAATAGGTCTAAGCATACATGAATAAAAATATATAATTTAGAATATCTAACAAGATATGATGAGAAACAAGTTTGAGTGTCACAATGAAACTAGACTACGCAAACTAAATAACAAAGGGATAAGGAATGGCCACACCTATTTCTTGTTATATAAATATGAGACCATAAACTAACTATATGCAATATTCTCCTAAAATATATAAATTTTATTGTGCTCTTGGATAGATATATGCATTACATGAATGCATCATGTGTAGACCTAGTGGTGATAGACCCATTAGGGTCATGTCAATTTTCTTGTACTTGTGTCTATCATACTAAGGTTTCATAGGATAATATTTATATCACCTATGTGTTTTCCTCCATGTTATGCATGTACCTTTGGTTCATATATTTGTTGGATATAATGTATGAATCTCATATTTGACCTAGATTGACAGTCCAAAATAAACAAAAGTAATGGAATCAAGAACTGCCAAGGCAACATTGCAACCTACATATCCCTCATGCATGAAATAATAACTTCACATATTTATCTAAATGTGTGAATAGAATAACTCAAATGATGGTTTTGAACCTCTTCTTCCCTACAAGTGATGATGTAGCTAAATTCAATCTAATACCCTCCTTTCACACAAGGGAAATGAAAAGAGACCATGATAGAATGATAAAATTGTAAGCATGAAGGATTTGGTTTGATGCTAGGCTCTAGGTTTGACCTTTTATAAGTGTATATCTCTCATTATCTCTAAGTTTTATCTCATTCCTACCATATGAAATGGCTTGATAAGACCTTGTATATATAGGATGATATAAGATCATTTATTCATGTTAGCCGATTATAGAATTGTAGAAAGGGATATTTAAAGTTGCATTCTCAATGGTAAAGTGAAAATGGGCCCAAATATCTAAATGGAAAAAAATTATACAATGTGCAAGTTTGTCCCAAACAGACCTGTACAATACATGGGTATGTTCTAGATAAGAGTTTGGCTCTATTTTCAAGGTAATGCTAGCTAATAGTTGACAATAGTCCAAATTTGTTAATGGATACCTTCTTGATAAGTGTTGAGTTAATTTTTACACTCAATAGACCAAGTGTAGACCTGTTTGGGACTAGGAATATCCTAGAAATAAGCTTAAATGTACAAGTTTACCAAATAAGGTAAATTGGGGATAAAAAACTAGGAATAGGATCTTGTGCCAAACATAGATGTCTACATATAATTATATATGATTTTATCAATATCCATTATTATAATTGTTATTTCCTCTATAGAAGGACACCCATTTTTCCTATACACATCACTAGGGACTCAAAATGTCTAAGAACAATTTTAGGTCTAAAAGCTTCAATAAAACCAAAGACTCGCCTAATTTACATATGCATAGGGTGGAAAAACTTGCCACATAAAATAATTAACTAATAATATTATGTTAGGAATCCAATGTAGAGAGATATAACTTACCAAAATAGGCAAAATTCATCCTTTTATACTATCCTCATCTCAGATACCACTTCAAGGCTAGTGGATCCCCTAAAAAAAGGTGTACAACTAGTATTCATCGTACTGTAGATTATTTTATAAAGGTTTTATAAACTTTGTAACTCCTAACTCAAACATGTTATGTACCACTTCCTATTATTCTTATGGAAATACATCTTTCATAGTATGAGATATGAAAAACACACTTCATTATTTAATAGGCAAAGATGGTAATATGGAATATAATAAGTAAAAAATATATGTATTTAGAGAATACAAATAGTGCACTAGTGTTTTTTTGAAAATATTTTTTTGTACATTATCTATATTTAAATTTATTTTATTTTAATATAATAACACCATCAAAATTGATATTGCAACAAATCCAAGTGAGTTATTTACTTAAGAAGGTTGCAATAACTAAAGCCACTTGTCCAGCTCAAAAAATTTGTGGATTTTTTACACACAACTCCACAAAGATATAAGAGTGAAATGGAGATAGAAATATTAATTTTATATAAAAATGAATGAGTAGAGAAATCACATGTCACATGCTATATGCATGTCATCATGAGAGAGAAGTTTCATAGGTCTCTATGTTTCTAGTACTCAATATGTTGAAACTAAATTGTCAAATGTCCTAAACATAAGATAGATTTCAATTAAATCAAATAGTTTTTGTACTTACCATTAAAGAGTTCACATAATTTCAAATGATTTTACATGTTACCTTCATACACATTCAACATCGATGTGCAATGTGCATATATACAAATACAAAATACATAATCTATAATGTTCTTCAAATATACTTATCTAAATGTTAATAGTGGTAATGTCATAGTACAAAAGTTTCAAATGAAATTGTTAACAAAGCTAAATCTTCCTCATTTATGATTTCCTTTGATAATTGACCACATATAACCTATCCCTATTCATATTCACATGATTAAATGTATATTTTCAAAAAAAAAATGATATAATCTCTTAGACTCAAAATCATAGACAAGCCAAAATTATATTATGAAAACCAAAAATTGGACTCATCTTCCTCACAACAAGAAAGTTGTGATAGTGCACACTTGGTGTTAGAATGATTCTTCAAACCCATATATCAATGCCCTATACTCAGCTTGATGATGGTGTAAAAAAAATCCTCAATAGTTGTGCCTTTTGTAAATATCTTTGTGGACTTATGGTCAAGTAAAATGAAAAATGTTTATGAAAGGTTTTACTAACTATTTATTACACACTAAATTTATGATTCCCAAATGCAAACAATCTCTTGGGTATAGTTTTACAATAGAATTAACAGTAATGAGGAAAAATAGTTTTTAAACTAAATTTATAGAGATTTTTATTAATGTCTAGAGTTTACTTCTTGAGTCTATATGAATCCACAAATAGTAAGACAATAAAAAAACATCTTCAATGCACTAATATTTTAAGAAAATCTTTGTTATTTCATAGACAAAGATGTTTCCAAATAATATAATAAATACATGTTTGTAGACTATATATTAACATTAGAAAAATTCACATATGTTTTTTATTTCTTTTTATTCTTATGATATAATAACATTGACAAACTTCGCATTATGTTCTCTAATTGATTCAAAATTTGTTTTTAATTAATTCAGTGTGTGACTCCTCTATATATATAAATTATAAATCAAATACAAGGGAAAGACTTTTAGACATATTTTATAGTGATTGATTGTCCAATCACAACTTACACAACCTATTAGGTATTATTTCTCTAAAAATATGAATTTTAGAATATTGAAGGGTTTTTAGTAGGGGTCAAATTTTCCCCCTCCCCTAGTCTGAAAAAGCAACAATGTATGTTATGCCAAACATATTCGTTATATCCCTCCCATCTCTTAACCCTATATTTTTGTGTTACTTAACTAATCAACATTGTGTTATTTAATTAGCTCACATCATGTTATTAAAGGTCACTTGATAATTAAACCTAATAGCCATATATATAAAGTAAAAATCAAATGGTATAGCAACACTTTTGGATAAATTTCATAAATATTGATTCTCTAATCTTTCTTTATACATTTATCATAATGTCTCAAATTAAATATTTTGGCCACTTTAGCCACATCAAACACTCTACCATGTCACTCCAGTTGTGTCAAAATTCATGTTTAATATTATCCAACGTCATAACCAAACATGATTTGTAGTCCTCACACCATCTATTTAGTCATACAATGGGTTATGGGAACCTTTAATAACATTCGAATTATTTCAATTGATCATTGTGAATTACTTTCATAAACCAATATGATTTTTTTTGATGTTATTATACCTGAAGGAAAAATAATAATCAAATGTAATATCCATATATATAAATTAGATATTAAATATTTTAATTACAAATTCGATTTAGGGTACAATAAATTAAATTATAAATCAAATACTTTTTTCTACACCTTATATGACGTTTCTCATTGTTTTGTTTAATATGGTAATTTTTCACTTAATAACCAAGCTTAATGGAAACATCAGAGGAAATACACCAACAACCATAACAGGAGATAACTTTAGTTACACAAAAGAGACAAATAGTAAATACATAGTAGGAAAAATATGTAGGAGATCCAACAAAAGGATATACATATCTAAACAATATTGCTTACAACAACCACCCCACACGTTTAATAAAATAGTAAAGGCACAACAAGTGATAACACATGTTTTCCACTAGAATTTTATTTATTATAAAAATACAATGTGTTTTATGTATCAATTAAAATATTTGACTTCTAAAATTTATATAGTATTTGATTCACACATACAATTTAAATTCACACAAATAGGGAAATTTCACAATGTGGTGTTCATTAAAATTTATATGTGAAACAATGGACGTATATTTCATTTCATTCATGAACATAAGAGGAAGATAGAGGTATCAAAACTGAAATAAAATAACATTGAAATTGTTATTTTAATAAACATGAAGTAATTGACAAACATTGACTACTATAAGATGAGGATAAACATGAGATACATCAACAAGTGTTGTGTGTATGTCCTTGTCTTGGATCTCTTTCTTATTATTTTTCCTGTTGTGTGTATTTACGTATTTTAAAGTATAACTAGTGTGTGTTTTGTTTTCCTCTTCTTTATAGCAAGGGGTATCTTCTAAATACAACTTATTTTTTTAATTATTCTTAATATCCATGATTTCTAAACTAACTATTATACTCCTACATGATTTATCATCAACTATCAGCAAGCAAGGCCATAAAACTTTTAAAAGAGGGTTAGTTACAAGGGTAGATAAAATAAATGCAAACCCAAAAAAACCCATTAAACACAAAAAATCTACTAATAAACCCATATAAAAACTACATTTACAAAGAAAACCACAAAATCATCCATATCCCAAACACAATCAATAATAGTGTTCTTAAAATTCAACCACCAAAACTAGTATTAGAACACCAACAAAGTGTAACAGGGATTTATATTGACAATCCCTAGCAAACTCTAGCTTCTGACAACTCCTTACAAATAATTGTCATTATTTATTTTACAAATCCTTCTCCATTGATGCCAAGAATGCGAAATAAAAAGTGGTAGATCATTTTTATATAATTGACACCTAATAGTAGCTCAAATTTGTAGGAAAACACAATGCAAAAATAGGGGAAATTGTAAAAAATGAGAAAATGCAATGAAATATCACAGAAAATAATAGAGAAATGGTATTCAAAATGTAAATGAATGAAATATTTTTGATGTCGCATTACCATGTCTTGCAATGATGTATCCACGTATGTCTCCAAGATTTTGATATTGGGTGGTTGTAGACTGGTTCATGTGGCTAAAGTGACGTGGTGGAAAATATGGAAAATAGAGAAGTTGACGTGGCTCTCTTGATGTGGCTAAAGTGACACATTGAATGCACCATGTTATATCTCATGAAACAAAGAGATCAAAAAGGATTTCCAAGTAAGGTATAAAAACTTGGACGTATGTACCCATTTAAGAAATTCCCTTCATAGTTTAAACTTTTTGTCCTTTCCTCTCATTTTGGCATGCATGTGTGTGTGCATGCATGAACTTTGGATGTGTTAAATTTAAAATATATCATATATGTTATCAATGGAGGCTCATTCCAATATGAATACATTGTTGGAACTATTAGCCTTATTGTGTCACCTCTATGGCTACATTCATCCCCAATCTATTGTGTTGACTTAGTTATTCCTCTCATGAAATCATGCACCCACTTTTCTCCCTGATCGACATTAGTATGAATATTTTGATCTGCATATAAACCAAATTGGATCACAATATCTTTATGATATAACATAGCATGATAAATCTCAATCATTTGTATAATAATTAGACAAATTTTCATTATCACACATTATGAGATAATCAAACACTAGATAATGAGTAGCATATCACTATAAAATGTCATAAATATCAAGATTGTTACACATCCATCAAAATTCCTCTTATACTATAAATGTTTCTTATAATAATAAAAGTCACACATAATCTTTTGTAATTAGATAATTCCACAAATCAATTTGTCATAATTTATAACTTGTCAAGTTATCCAAGAGGATATGGGCCTTTAAATGGATCATGTTATAACAATAGTACTTCATGCCATGTATCATCTCCATCGTAAACTTTAGTACCATCCCAAGCACATGTGGTCATACCATGAATTCATAGCTCCTCTCCGTTGATGTCACGAAACTCTGATGATGCCACAAACTTTGACAATGTCAACATTATTCATGCAATTGTGCAATAGGGCTTACATAAAATGATAAACATATGGTTAACAACAATTACAAAGGGGTTTATTATCATTATTGTAATGGTTCAACTAAAACTTCATCCTCTACACTTGTATATTATTGTATTTTTTCATTCTCTTTGAGAGCAAAGATAGAATATGAAGTTTAGTAGTGGTTAGAAATAATGTAACACATCTGATCTCTCAAATCATTGTACACAACTATTAAATAATATATTAATTTAGTGTATGGTTATAATAAGGTTTCTATTGTTATATTTGTCTCCCCCTTTGTCTCGTATCACTCTACTATATCTTTCATCCTTTATCATTTCATAAACACGCCATATCATATCATGTTGGCATTTAATTTTCCATATAAATACTTATATGTTTGTATGCCCATGCATACAAGGTCTTATTACATTAAGTTAGGGCTTGAAACTCATGACCCTTCATCATACTTCCTTTACATCCTTAGATGGAAGACAAATCAACTCTAAAAATATCAACTTATAAAAAATTTCATTAAATTATATAGGATGTTTTGCATAGAAAAAATAATGATTTCAAAGAACACCATGCACTTGAATGAGAAAAAGTATTTGATCACTTCACTTAACTTATTAAGTGTTTTCATACTCCTTGCTACCCATCTCCTTCACAATGACATTTCGGTGATCAAACTTTGCACAATGTAAAAGTAAATATAGACACCATTTTGTTTGATTGGGAAATAGATGCAAATGCCCTAATCTAAAGTGTTTGTATTACGCAGTAAATCAACTGTATAATAAATTAAAGATAACCTTCTCTCTTCTTAAATTTTATTTATGTATAAGGAAATGGTGGGATAACTATGGCACTATCGATGAAGATGATGACTTATAATCTATAGATACCTAGAATGGTTTCATAGAAACACTGTAAAACTACCTATTTTCTTATTAGGAACTATGATAACTAGTACGCCAATTTTTCACAATTTCTATATGGTCATGATTAATTTGTTTAATAATATACATGATTTTCCACACTTTGGTTTCCAAATTAAATGTTCAAGCATCTGAATAAAGTTTAATTTTTAAGTATAGGTCAAATTTGAGACAATAAATCCAATTTGACATGAATTTTATCCATGTCTCCTCCCTAGGAGAAGCCTACGTGTTTTCTTACAAATTTTAAGCAAAAGCTAGGAGAAATTCTAAGAAACAAGATTCTAGTTCTTAGGACAAGATGCAGAGTAATAATTCCAAGTTAGAATTAAACAGAATATTTAGAAATGAAATGTTTCTTCACACCATCCTCTAAAGAAGAACACATCATCAAATGATCATAATAGGTATTCCAAAACTGACAAGTTGTGTATAATCACAACTCCAACAATCGCTCTAATGGAGTGTTGGCACTAGGAAAAGTCTACTTACACAACTCGAAGAAACCTGTATTAACATTTTGGCTCTCAAAAAAAAATATCATGGAATCTATAACTAATTCTATAATATGTACCTCAAACACTTCTTCCTCCAACACATATTCAAAGGAACTAAAAAGATTGTTCCAATCTCAAATCTGGGTCAATGGATAAACAAGACACTTCGTCATTAACAAGGAAGTCAGAAGAACCTGATTTCTCTTAAAGTAGTTCAAATATTATAATTGTAACAAATGTCTCAACCAAAACCATTATCCATTAGATGGTTCAGTTCAGGCGTCGAGAAATGCATCACTCAACAGTATCACCTGGTGTGCAAAATCAAGCCTTTTCAAATTGTAGTCCTTTATGACATAATGTCATTAAAGGTATGTGTTGTTTTACTTGGACAACCATAGCTTTATCATCAACATGCAATCTATGAATCAAGTCCAATAAAATTTTAAATAGATGTTTGTGACAAAATATGTTGCATACCAGAAGTAGTTCATAATCTTTCACTCACTAGCGCCAAACACTACAAGAAGCTAGTTGGGTCCTATAATAAAATTGTTCTCTTAATGGTGAAACTTGAATATAATAACATCATGGTTCAAACTCATAATGTGGTTCCTTAAATACATTCAAAACAATTGAAAATCATAGAAGAATAATTCAAGGACATATTTAAGTCACCTAAATAACTACCTATACACCATGCGGTAAAACATATTATTCATTTGATTCTAGGAATACTATACATAACTCAACTTTGTAATGAATATTATTTCTTGAGAATGGAGATATCAAGGGAAGATACTTGAAATAGTGAATAAAGGACATATCATGCCAAGATAATTTCCTTGTGGTAGATCCATCGTGTTCATGCTAAATAAGGATGGTAGATGGAGCTTGTGGATTGATTACAAAACTCTCAACAAGATCACTATGAAGAAACACTGCCCTCTTCCCAGGACAAAGGACCTAGTGGTTAAACTCTATGGTGCCAAATTCTTTGCCAAGATCGAACTTCAATTTGGGTACCATCAAATCCCTGTTGAACCCTTAGACATCTAGAAGATAGCCTTCAAAGCCAAGGAAGGTATTTTTGAGTGGTTGGTTATGCCCTTTGGCTTAACTAATGCTTCTAGGGCATTAAAGTGGATGATGAATGACATCCTTTGGCCATTCACTACTTAGTTTGTTATATTTTATCTTGATGGTATCCTAATCTTCAACACAACATGGGATGAACATTTATGCTATATTCAATAAGTGTTTCACAATTTACATCATTGGAAGTTGTATGCTAACTTATAGATATCTAAGATACATTGTGGATGCAGAAGGAGTTCATGTGGACCCAACCAAGATACACATCATCTAAGAATTTCCTACACCAACTAATCTCTCATGGAATTACAAATTCTTGGCATTATAAAATTTCTATAGTGGATTTGTGCTTGGTTTTCCTCATGTAACTTGGCCTTTGAATCAAGTTACCAAAGATGGTTCCCAAGCAACATTCACCTAGTCAGTCACACAACATAAAGTATTTGAAGAAGTAAAATGCAAACTCTATTTCACATTAGTACTTGTGTGACCTTATTTTCAACAACCATTTAAGATAGAGGTTGATGCACCTAAATATGCACTTAGAGAAATCCTCACTCAACATGGTCACCTAGTCTCCTACGACAATGAAACGTTCCTTATCATCGTAAGGAAATATCCCACATATTAAGATGATATTTATGTCATTATTCAAGGATGTGCACATTGAAAGCATTAAATATTATGATGGATACCATGATTCACATAGATCACAAGACACTGAAGTTATTATAGACAAGAATGCCATCAAAATTGGTCTTCATCTTTGAACAATTCCATTTGAATATCAAGCATAAGAAGGGAAGTGTCAATCCAATAGTTGATTGATTAAGTTGACCTATGGATCAAGTTCCCATCACTATGGTTAATGCATGTAAACATGAGATTAACACTTGGTCAGAAATACATACAATTGATTCAAACTTTGCATAAATCTATCAAACTTTACATATAAATGAGTCATTTCCAAATTTATAATTGCAAAATGAACTCCTATACCATCTTAGACACTTTTGTGTAGCAAAAAAGGTAGCGCAGAAGAAACTAATATGCAAGGCTCATTTTAGCAAGGTTGTAAGACACTTTGGAGTTGAAAAGACCCTTTTAGTATTGCATAATTATTTATTTTGGTCACACCTCAAGGTAGATGTTTCCAAATATATCAAATCATGTACTGCCTATGTAATTTCAAAACTAGTCAATAAGAAGCAAGGTATGCACACACCTTTGTCAATTCTAACAAGACCACGGGAATCTACTTTATTGTATTTTCTCTCTGGATACCATACTACTAAGCATGGTAATTATTGTGAGAGTCTTTTAGATATAACTATGTAAAAATCTTTAGGCCTGACATTTTAGATCTCTCTACATGACCCATTATTAGGGAAAGAATTGAAGTTAATGCTTCATAGTGTCTATGTAGTAACTGATAAACTCTCAAAGGTGGACCACACCTTGTAAAAAATCAGTCTCAGCTCTAAAAACAATGCAATTTTATTTTCAATATGTCAAGATCCCCTTTAGATTACCAACCACTATCATCTCTGATTGAGATACAAGATTCTTGAGAAATTTATGCAAAACCCTTTTGTCTATGATGGACAAAAATTTAAAAAAATCTATTGCATTCCATCCTAAGACTAATGGATATACATAAATGGTAAATAGGATGATCTTACATCTTATAACATATAATTCCAGGAAGCAACACACATGGGATGAAATTATTCATTTCATTTAGCATAGCTACAACAAAGCTCTACATAACTCTACTACACACAATCTTTTTAAGGTCTTACTAGATTTCCAACCTTTGGAACCCATTGATGTAGCTTATCATATGCCACCATCCATAACAACTCCTCCATCTCAAAAGGAATTTGACAAATTTTTAAGTTCATTGAGCACATTTAGCACATTCAACAAGTGTTGACCATTATGTAGAAGGTTAATGTTAAATACAAGTGGTGCCATGATCAACATCAAACAACATAGACCTTTCCATTTGGTGATCGAGTATGGCTTCATTTGCAGAAGGAAATATAGATAGATCATTATTGCGATCTTCATCCACTTAGATATAGGCTTTACAATATTACCAAGAAAGTAGGAGATAACACTTTTGAGTTCAATCTTCCTTCCTACCTTGGTTTACATCCAATATTTAATGCAGAGCACTTGCGCCATTATTTTTCACCTTTATTGGATACTTCAAATGTTTCAAAGACACTTCAGTAAATACAAATCAATCTTAAATGTAGCACACTGATAGATTCAAATCAAATAATTCATGTTAGGGTCGAATAGACAAGACAACAAGAGATCCCTCTTTTCTAGATTGCTAAAGCAGGTCAAGTTCCTTCCCAAGGGGAATGGTGTTCAAAATTTCAAGTTTCCAACAACTTACCACATCTTTTATCACAATTGCACATGATTGGTATTTTTTCTCTTCAAGTAGGGGCTATTGATCCATGAATATTTGTGCCTTTGAGCAACTTTTGGTATAACAACAATACTTCTCACCATGTGCCATCTTCATCATCAACTTTAGGTCCATCCCAAGCACACATGGTCATACCACGAAGTCCTAACTCCTCTCCATTGTTGCCACACATCTTCAATAGTGTCAATATTGTTTTGTGTAGTTGCACTTACAAAAAATGACAAACTAGTGGTTAAGAACAACTATGAAGCAATTGATTATCATTCTTGTAATAGTTTAACCAATACTTCATCATCTACACTTGTCTATTAATGAATTCTTCCATTCTTTGCAAGAGAAAATATAGAATGGGAATTAAAATAGTAGTTAGACTTCTCGTGACGTATCTAACCTCTCAAGTCGTTGTATAGACTATTGCCCGATATAATCTTGCAACCAAAAATTATAATACAATGTCTATTGTAATCTTTGTCTCATAGTACTTTGATATATCTTTCAACCTTTATTATTTCATAAACACTTTTGCAACAATGGATTTAATCCATTAAGTGTAATTGTCCATTGGGTTCCTCATGGGGCCTAGATCATTGGGCATACCCCAAGAGTAGTAAAATTGATCATATAATCCACTCCTATATAAAATTACACAAGAAAATGGAGGTGAATTAGGAATAAGAGGGTTCAAAGATAGTCAAGTTGGTCTATAAATAGGTTTCATTTTGTGGGGTGCTATAGAGGTGTTGTATCAAGTGCACCACTATCAAATACATTCATATAATCGTTATATTCCCCAAGACTTCTTAGTGTAAAACTTAGCTTGGGCAACTTCTCATCAATGTTATCAACTATGGGATTATATTATACTCTTTATCTTCCTTACCATTTATACATTCACCAAAATTTATTTTTTGCTACTTTTTCTATTAAATAAATTGATTAGGTCCTTTTATAGTTGATTATTATTTATTCAAATGAGACACTGTATTATCTTAGGGCTCAATTATCTTACAAAATCTAAAAGGCATGTTACATGTTGGACAAGTATAAATTATTGCTCCATGTATAATCTTCAAATATTTATACAAATTGAAAGGAAAAACACCCATTTCATGAATCCAAGGTGTTCTAATAAATATATTGTAGCTTACATCAATAGATATGTCTTGACATTTTGTTGCTACTATTTTTGAGTTAAATTTAGTATGGTTTCTCTAAGAGCTCTTCGGTTTTGATTTTTAAATCCCTTTTTAACCATTTTTTTAATTAGTTAGGGCCTCTCTACCAATACCTAATTATAAGAGAAAAGTTTCATGACAAATATTTAATCATGAACCATTGTCAACAAGCACTCATTTGATGATTAAATTGAATACACAAGAGTAAATGTTAATCAATAACATCTCTTAGATGTATTTCACTATTTTCAAAGGTTATTACATTCTCATTATCTTTTAAATATCTAACCCAAAAAAAAGTGAGATGGTTGAGTATCACTTGGCAATGTTATATCTTCCAATGCTTTATAAAGAATATCCTTGTAAACATTTGATTTGATAAGTAACTCCATAATGGATATCTTAGTTTAAACATTTTAAAGTTGATCTATAATATTGTAACCTAAGCTAAGGAGTTTGAGGGAGATTTAGGAAAACATTTTGGTTATTCCTTGGTTTTGAGGAATACTAAGAGGAACTATTGCATTTTAAGCTCTAGCTCTCCTTTTCATGGTATGGTTCAATGCATAATAAGTCATCATACATTGAAGAATATTGTTATTGGAACATGACATTCCTACATAAGAATATGTTTCTCCTTTCATGGGTTGAGATCTTGGCAAAATAAGTAAGACACACATGAGCCACTCGAGCAATTATGCAAAACTCTAATGTCTTGGAAGACATTCAAGTATTTTATAATTTTCTTTTGAAGATATACTTGAACATGAATATTAGCATTTTATACTATAAGAAAAATATGATAAGCAACAAAAGACATCGTAGGATTGTGCCATATACACATGTTTTTAAACATGGCATAATAGAATATCATCTAAAATCATTATTGATCAAAGGGGTTTGCCTATCTATAATGAAAGCAATAGTGTGCATATAGGCAAATACTACTATTGATTCCTATGATAAATGGCAGGGTTTGGAAAATATGAATTTGAGACAATACTTTATGAATAAGCACATAAACAATCACACTAGGGTTTGGAAGATTTTAAAATAACCCAAGGCTTGGGCTCAAGCTTATCAAGCAAAATCAAGCTATGGTTATTAGATTTTGAGAGCATGCAATGGAATTAACCCTAGAAAAAATAGATAAATTTAAATTTATCACAAGATTGAGCAAGATCTAACCCTAGAATGGGTGTCATACATTTTAAACAAATCAAGTAAAATGAGGCTAGGGTTATTGGATCTGAGAGCATGCATTGGAATTAACCCTAGATAAAATGGATAAATCCATATTTATCAAAAAATTGAGCAAAATATAACCTTAAAATGGGTGTCATTCACCAAAATGTAATATGGATATGTGGATCACAATTAAATAGTGACAAAAACACCCAATTAATTTTACCTACACTAAATAAATGTGTAATACATAAATCAAGTTTAATTAATTAATTTTAAAATTAAAGAGGTGGTTGCGCAAGGTTTAGAGATGCATCTTGAATATTATGAGATTTGGTGACAATCATCAAAATGTAACAATGGAAATGTGTGCTCGTAAGTGATAGTGACCTTACCTAGATATTTTTCAGCAAACATCGAATTCTCCCAGGAACATTATATACTCTCCTAATGGTTGGAAGAACACACTACAATTTTGGAAATGGATAAACATACAAAAAATGATTTGATGGATGTGCTCCTCTAGTCGTGATCTCAATAATCTCAATCATTTTTTCATGCTACACCTTGACCACCTGCAAAACAAATTGTTTCTCCTTATCTTATATTGGAAACAATCTCTAAAACTTAAGGAAAACAATAAGCATTTTTTGGGCTTATGTTGAGGGTTAGTTTGGTTTTTAATCACTACCTACTTTTTAGGTCCCTAGACAGTAAACATTATCGAAAACAACAAAATGCTTAATTGGAAACAAATCCAATGTCATACAAAACCCTAGAGATGCATAGCGTGTGTTTTTCTTTCCAATGATTTCTCTAGTATGTTCTTGTGTGCAAGAATGATAAATTCTCTAATGATTTTTTGATCTCTCTAGAATGTTTGTGATGTTTCAATAATTATCTATGAAATGCTCAATGCGTTTTCTATCAAATGAGCTAACAATGTGTATGCATTTATAGACAACTTGAAATCAATGGCACCGAAACTGACATCAAACAATCAAAAAGTTAAAAAAAAAAAAAAAAAAAATGAGACACAAGAAGTGTACTCTAGCCACAAGGGGGCATACAAGAAGACCCAAGAGTCTACCCTACACCCCTGACTTAAGGTTTAGTGCTAAAGGAAATGGAGGAGAGCGAAAGTGGTACCCAGAGGGAGTTATGAGGAAGTCAACAAACATGCCAATAACACATAATTTGATACAATAATTAAAAAAATACTTAATTTTCCTAAATTATTACCAAAAAATACATGAGGGAAAATGCCATAAGGGTAATTATTATTCATGGGGATCATCTTGAGATGACTTAAACGCACAAGTAAAACCCCACAAAGATTAATACTCTTGTCAAATAATTCTTGGAAGCCTTCAATTAATTAACATCAAGTATATTTTCATATTATTAAACAACATTTAGTTCCCATATTTATTTTTCGAAATAAATAAGGAGTGGAGTGGTGAGTCAGGGTACTACTACTACTACTACTACTACTACTACTACTACTAATAATAATAATAATAATAATAATAATAATAATAATAATAATAATATAGTTTTTAAGGTTCACGATGCCAAGTAGCATCTTGGTTATGGTCTGCAAGGAAACTTACAGCATATGGGACCAACTCGTACTCCCATCGTGGGGAAGCACCTTACTATACTACAAATATGAGGTATGCAATCCTTACCCCCTGCAGGATTTGACTATGTGACCTCCCTTCCAGAAACATGTTCTTCACTATTAGGCCAACTCAAGAGCACCTAAGAGACCAAGGTTCCCCTCTACATGAGGGGCCCATGTGGGAGGAGTCCCTAGCTCAATTCAGAAAAACATGAGGATTTTATTAAGGCTCCCTACCCAACAAAAAACATTTACAATATGTGCCATCCATGAGATACTCCTCCGAGAAACCCACAAACAAAGAGTCAATGAAAGGCAACAAAATCTGCTAAAACTTTGACCAACCCTAACTGATTCAATTGCATATTATCAAGCAGAAAAAAGTTCTAGTATGTGCGCAAATGAAGTATTTTTTCGTTAACAAATGAAAAATGATTAATGAAGCATTCTTATACGTTTATGCAGGCTGCATAACAACTACTAATAAATGATTTTTTTTAAACATCTCTTCTATCTTTTATGGGGGTAAAAGGATTTTGTTCCATTTTGCTTTAATAAGCATTAGAAACCTCTTTTTTTTTGAACGGTTTAATAGAATCCTGATGTTAAATAGATGATTGTATAGTTATGTAATATTTATTTAAAATAACATAGAACTAGTACATATCCATATTAAAATGGAGAGGTATCTACAAGACTTGAAGTTCCGATCCATGTATTTTTAAATTTTTCTTGGAGTGGGATCCTCACCTCGAGTCTTTTGAATACCTCTCTAGACATAATAATATAATAATATAATTAATAAAAAATTTAACGTCCACGAGACTAAAAATAGCCTATGGGGCAGCAAGACAACTCAAGCAGATTTAAGTAGCACTGTTCGCTTCTTGTGTAGGCTGATGATGGGCCCCCCTAATTGCTCAATGTACTCTTCGTTGAATAGGTTATGCCAAGAACTGTCACATATAGTATCCGCAAATTTATCTCTACTATCCTTGTAGGCCTCACATTCTAGAATAAAGTGCTGTTCAGTTTCCACTTTCCCAGAATTGCAAAATCTGCAAATTCTCTCTTCCCAAGCCTCCTTTGGCCTCTTCCAACGCCCGGTCTCACAACGAAGTTGGTGAGAGTTAGTTCTCAGCTGAGCAATAAGAATTTTAGCCCTCCAAGAAATGTTGGCTCCAATGTACGCTTTCTGGAGTTGATCACAAGTGGGGTTGAACTCATTTATATCAAATCCATGTCAAAACTTCAATTTGCTACCTTCTATTAAAAATATATCCACCACAATGCCGGCCTTCAATATTCCCCATGCATCCACCCACTGCCACACAAAACCCAAAAGTCCGAGTTGATGTTACACAACTTTGGAAATTTGTATAGTCAATGCATTTCTTTGGGGTTACACAGAACCTAGGTTATTAAACCATTCAGACTCAGGCGTTATGTCTCAACTTAAATAGAAAGTGTTCCCACTAAATACTGTTGTCTTCTGTACATCCAATGATGTCAAATCCTCAAAGCAAATTAGGATAGGAAGCAAAGCTTAAATTAAATTTAAGAGAGTGGGCATTAATGAATAAATATTTTTACCGGTAGAATGAATTTGTTTACAATATATATGTTTAACTTTTCATTGACCACACCACCTCCATGGTATTCCGTATGACCTCTACCTGCAGTTAAATTAAACTACAACATTGCTTTTGCTGTGTACAATTTCTTCTGTAAGTGAGAAGCTACATAATGCAAGGTGCCAAGAACATTTTTACAGGAGGTTGGGATGAACATTTTGGTCACCATACAAGAGGGTGACAAAATCCAATGTTTGAAGAAAAATATACTGATACAACAATGTATGAGGCATCATGTTTCCAATTAAGGTTCTGAAAAAAAGGAAATTGGACCTGATGAGCAATTTCAGCCAAATGCACCAAAGCAATTTTCTGGATTCAAGCATATCTCAATATACTTCATCATCTGTACATTATTTAGTGGTGACCAGTACTGACTATAGCCATGGTGGTTGGATCTTAACAGGGAAAAAATGTCATTCCAAGGACCTTGACACTGATCATAGAGTCATTTAATCCTGTTCTTGAATAAGAAATTTACCCCCGATTGTCCTGCTGTTGTTCTCCTTGCTGTCACTTGCACCGAAGCACCGTCTACAAGCATGTGTTGCAGTACACGTGCAATGTTTTGTGCATCATCGAGGCCTACGTGATGCGTTCCAATAATTGGCATGCCCAAGCCCTTGAGCATTGCCACCATTCCTGCAGCCTGCAAATGGTGGGCAATAACAAGCTATGTGATTGCAAAGATAACATAAAAAATCTTTCAGACTGTAGTTGAAATAGTTATTACACCATACAAATGACTAGTAGATTTACCCGTCGTTTGTAAAAATTCAAATAGACATCCTTCAAATTTATCCACTCCATGAAATATGGTGGCAGATTTATTCCTGAAAGTTGACATTGTTGTGGGATCTTTGTCTTCACATCCCAATTGCCACTGAGCTTCAGGAGAGGAAAACATCAATGTGGGTAGCAAGCATAGCATATGATAAGACAAAAGAAAAGACAACAACAGTTTGATAAAAGAATAAAATAATCTGCTAAGTAATAACTTCATCAATGAGTTTCACATAATATATTTTATTTCATCTGAAACACTTAACTGAAGCTAATTTTATTACAATGCTAGTAGTAACAGTCAAATGCTTCCTCTTCAAAACATTTAAATGATCTACTTTATACAAATATACCAAGTTGGTTACACACTCTGTAAGGATCACAATTCCCTTAAGAGCATGCCCGTGCAAAGAAGAAAACTATGGGAATAACCAGTATTGTACATGGTCAACCAGATGTAAGAATAGCAGTTTGTTTAATTTTATTTTTTTTGCAAGCAAAATGTTCATACGTTTGACAAGTAATGCACCCAACATAAAAATCTTTGAAGTAGAATGAGAAGAGTGATCAATCAAATGTCTCTAACAGCTACTTTATTCCAACTTGATCATATAGATACAGTTGAATATTTTTGGCTCCTTGGATAAAAGTTGGCATTAATAAATAAAATCTCTCTGCATGCATTTTGCACAACACATCCTCAAAAACCACACATTAGGGCTCTAAGATATAATTACATATCTATCCGTAAACAGTGGGTATGTTTCCATTTATTAGGTCAACAGATTCAGGAACCTCAATGGCAGACATGAAAAACTCAGGTACTTAGAAACCCCTACAGACTCCAGCACTTTTGCTGCCTTATAGCTGGACATGGAAACACAAGACTTATGTAAATAGCTTCTACCAAAAGCTTCTCGTTAACTTTCAAACCTCTAGATCACTAGTCTGATTTCAGCCTGTTGATTGATCATGAGAATGGGCATCAACTAATCTTCAACCAAAATGTATCTTTACTCCATATTTCCATCCCTTCTAACTAATAATTAAATTGATCTAAAAAAGGAATTAAATCAAGGTTTTTAATTCTTGCTTGCATTCCCACTAGTAGGGCTTGCCATTCATGTGGTTGTAGGTGTTGTGGTGCCATCAGATGATGAAATAAAACTATTGAAGTTTGGAAAGCGACCATGTAATTTCAACTTGACACAGCTGATGCCTTTGCATCGCAGGACAAGCTATAAGTGACTTGGCTTCTTGAACATCACACGAGTCCTTGGTTAGAGTCGAATGGAAGTAAGAGCTATTACTTCCACGCTAAAAACTATGTAGCATATCGGTAACAATAAAATGCTATTCTTCCAACAAAATGAAATTGACAAACACCATGTAGGTTGCATACAGCATATATAAACATACACGATAATTAAACTTGTTTTTGCTTACACATAATTTGGAGGTGATATAATAAGATCTCATTGTATAGAGACACTACAATTTAAACCTTCTTGATTAACATAATGGAATAGAATTGAGAATGGAATATGCCTTATTGATAATAATGGTGAGTTAAGGTATTGTTGACTCTTCAAGTCACCTTGATCCCTTGTGAAAGAGGTGGAACTCTCTGCGCAAAACCAGCCTATGCAGTGCTTTTCGGGACAAGTTTCGCACGACTAAGTCATGTTAATTTCTCTCCAAAACTTGTATAAGGGTAGTCAAATGTCAGGGGAACACAATGGTGATGTTGGTCACAGAAAATCATTTTTCAGTTGAAAGATATGCAGCCATGAAAACTGCCCAGTGCGCAGATTTTGTGTTTCTAGGTGCCAAATCAGCGTGCACAGCACTTTTCAAACACCATTGCGCATGACCAAATGAAGTCCAATTGCCTTCAAATTTAACATGGTGGTAGCCAAATGTAGGGAGAATATGCAGGTAAAATTTGCACAAAAAATTCATGCCCACGTGCAAACTGCACAGCTGTGAAAATTGGCTTCTGAGCTGATTTTGTACTTAGTCAATTTTTTGTGTTTTCAGTTTTCAAATCTGCCCAATGAGCACTTTTGAATCCCATTTGCGCAGGAACAAATGAAGTCCAAATTTCATGAAAATTTGCATGATTATACCTTGATGTCATGAGAAGGCAATGCACTTGGTTTCGCAGCTGCACAAGACTCCAATGAAAATTTATGATGCTGCAAAGTGACCTTTCTGGGAAGATTTATCACTCAGCCAACTTTTTATTAAAAAACACTCAGAGGGCAGGTCGCAGGGGTTATTTTAATCATTTCAAAAAACTAAAAATACCCTTTTGAGTGTCTTTTCAAGAGCTTTCTAGTGTTATAAGATATTATGGGTTTTGTCCATATCTTATGCTGCGATTTTCCATTTTTTCATGTTCTGTAGGCACTGATGCGACTGTGCAACTGCGTGTTGGTTTTTTGACCATATCTTTTGATTCATGGCTCTGTTTTCGATGACATTTATTGTGTTGAAAAATTGACTTCTCCCTCTTTATAATTAATTTAATTTTAAAATTGGAGAAGCGTATAATTAAATTGGTCAAATATTATAGCTGGAGCGGTGCATTGATTTGACAAGTCTACGGACTTTAATGCAAAGACAGTTACTGACACCAGGGGTCACTTCCAAAAACGCAGAGCATGGATATGTCTTCGCTTCTCAAAAATATCTTAGCTACTTCCAAAATCATGATTGAATATCGTAACTGCCCTAATAGTGGGTGAGATGGAGTAATGACCATGAGCTCTCCAATTGCCTATATTAGCAGTTAGATTTATCTTTGTAAATGAGGACTTTTGAGCACAAAAATGCTGCAAAAATTTGCCCTCTAGGAGCACCTCTGTTGGCTAAACCTTGCACTTTAATGAAAATTGAGTTCACCTCCCTTCATTCTTCTTGTATTCTGTGCGTTATTTGTGTTTGTTGATCTTTGTTTGTGGGTATTGTTGACAATTCTTCCACAGGCCAAAATTGTCAACCTTACTATTCGGAAGATGGTCTTATGGTACCAGTTTGTCTTGTAAATCAGTTTTTTTGGGTCCTTAAATAGCCATCTACAACCTTCATATAAAGCATGGGATGATCTAGTTGAGGATGTTACAAGTGCCCTGGGTTGTGACTGAAGATACATATGTTCTACTTTGTTGAGACATACTGCAAAACTGGACTGTTTGAAAAGGTAGAGGTTGTTTTGCATACAATGCGCAAACATGGTTATTCTTATAGGGTTACTGCATACAATACATTAATTAATGCCTTAGGCAAGGTTAAAAATATGCACAAAGCAAAGCAAGTTAAAAAGAAGGAAGATATCCTTCGGACTTTTTGTCCGAAGGAATACTTCGGAGAATTTGCAAACAAAAACCTGCAGCCAACAAGAAAAGAATAAAGACAAAGGAAAGGCCAACAAAGTCCACAGCCTCCAAAAAGTTTGCAAAAAATTCAAAGGTGTGGAAAACATAAAATCCAAAGGAATAAGGTGACTTACAAAAAACTCGGGTGCCTCCCAAAAAGACCGAGTTCCCTACAAAAAGCCCGGGTGCCCTGCAAAAAACCCAGGTGCCCTTCAATTCTTCTGAAAAGCCAGTTCCAGAGAGACAGAAGTCCTTGCGGAGGGCACTTGGTCGGTGGCAGGATCTTTCCAATTTTCTCGACACCTGCCCTTGCGGAGGGCACTTGGTCGGTGGCAGGACCTTTCCAATTTTCCCGAAGGGCACAAAGGAGAGACAAAAGCCCTTGTGGAGGGCACTTGGCCGATGGCAGGACCCCACAAAGGAGATGAATTCCTTCAGACTTTTTGCCCGAAGGAATTCCTTCAGACAAAAAGTCCAAAGAAATTAGGGACAAAAAAAACCGGAGAAAACACAAATATAAAGGCAAAGAAAGAAAAGGGAGGGATATCCTTTGGACTTTTTGTCCGAAGGAATACTTCGAGAAATTGCAAGTAGGAAAATTCGGCCCTCCGAAAAGTCCGCGGGAATTTAAAAGGACATAAGAGCCAAAAGGAATAAAATCGGAAAAATTGGCAAGAGAAAAAGTCAAAGCCAGGAAAACCCGAAGGAAAGAATGGCCATGACAAGAATTCCAAAAGAATAAACGGAGGGGCTGCCCGAAAAAAGTCCGAGGGCGCTGTTTGAAAATTCCGGAGGGCACTTTCCGCGGGAAGTCAAATACAAAAAAGCCCGAGAGATTATGATAAAATAAGCAAATGAAAAGGAGGAGGATATCCTTCCGACCTTTTGTCCGAAGGATTCCTTCGAGAAAATAGGCAGAAATTTATTCGGAAAAGTTGGCCAAGAAAATCCAAAGCCAAGGAGAGGACACGCATGAAAGTCCGCAACCAGCAAAAGTTCGAGGAAAGAGAAACCAACAGAATTCCGAAAGGAAATAATTAAAAAAACAAAAACAAAACAAAGGCAAGACAAAATTCCGAAGGAATAAATCGACTTGGACAGAAAATAGAAGTCCGCAGAAAATGAACATGAACAGGCAGACCAAAATAAAAAGAAAATCCATGCAAGCAAAGGCTATTTTCGATTGAATAGTCAAAGCTTCAATTGATTGGTTGTTGAAGCTCATCTCCGGATCAACTCATGCTTTCAAACGTTCCAACTTAGCTTCCAACATTTCAATTCGAGTTCTAATTTTAACATGGCGTGGATTTCATGCATGCTCTCGTTCTCTCGTGCTTTCAAACGATCAAATGGCTCAAGAGGAAGTCCATATTTGGAGGTGGGCATAGCATTTTTGCATGATAAGAGTTCGACTTTCAACAAACTCACCGTCCATTTCCTCTAACGCCAAAGAGCTTCATGCAAGACAAATAGGCTTTTTGTAAAGGCTGAGTTGGAAGGATTTAGCCTCTCTCCTATTTTTCCAATGCCAACTCTTGGCTGTTGTAATTTTCTATATAAGTTGGCTTTTCAGCCTTGAATTGTATCCCTCTCTTGGTAAGACCAAACTCTGCCACTGGTGAGTTGTGTAACCTTTTCAATCAATAGAAGGATTTTATTTTCAGATTTCAAGTGTTGGAATAGTGTACATTCATTCAGCAATTTGCATACGTGGTAGATTTCTCTCCCTTCCCAAATTCTAATTCGTACCTAGTTGCTAGCTCATCATATTATGCAGGTCATGTTCAGTGTTCTATGTCTTTTGCTGAAGCTATAAGTAGATGTTAGGTCGCTGCAAAGTGTCTTGTATCAGACCTCTCTCCATCATTTTCCCTCACGTTTTGGTCATTGGATCGAACCTTCTCATGAAATATTTATGCATAGTGATAAATTGAAATCAAAGGTCTTCTTTTTCCCTTGTTTGATTCAGTGTTCAAGGTTCCAAATAGAGTGGATCAACATTTTGGTGTATCACCGTCATTAGGTAGGATTTCCCTTTCAAGTTTTCTTTCTCCATTTTCCATGGTAGATTCGCAGCACAAAGTAGAGATCCATTGATACATCTTACAGGAACCAATCTCTTGAGGTTCTTACCATTGAGGTACCAACCCTCGTGAGAAGATCTCATTGTTCCAACCGAAGAGAGGATTGGCCATTTCAGCACATCTTCAATTCAGGGTGCAACTCCAGGTTGACAACAATTTTTGGCATGCCCGATGGGACCACGAAAAAAGTTATTTGCATAGAGTTTTCGCAGCAATGGAGGATATTCATCTACATCCAGTTGCAGAGTTCATAGCATCATTCAGGCAATCTGTTCATGCCAAAGGTTACTACAAGATCAACAAGCACAGGTATTCCTTTTGAATTTGTAACTTATAAAAGAGCAAGGTGTTCAGAAGGAGTTCGATTTTTTTGAGTTTGATGGAGCCAAGGAGTTTGAAGGGTTTTACCACGGTCCACAATTGATTGTTGGAGGGCCGAGGTCTGGTTTTCCACTATGTGTGTTGTCGAGGACCCTGCATGGAAGAACTTACTTGGAGGAGCCCATCATCAAATTCCGCACCTAGCTGCGAGCCATCAACCAAGGGAGGAGAGTTGTGACCTAACGGAGTTTTTTTTTTTTTTCACTTTTTTTTAAAAACATCAAATTTTAGCATAATGATTTTAGGGTTTTTTATCATTTTGTACATTAAATTTGTTGTTTCCTTTTACTTTTTTTTTGTTATTTTTTTTAAATTTGTGTCTTCTGGGCCATACGTTTATCTTTATTTTATTTATTAAACTAATTTTTTATTATTTTAATTTAAGTTTTGCTTTAATTCTATTTTTTTTTTTTTTTTTTTTAGATTTATTTAAACTTTTTTTTTCGTTTATTTATTTTTATATGTAATAAAATTATATATTAAATTGATTATATTTCCTTATATATATATATATATATATGACTTATTTTTATATATTTCTTATGTTTTTATATGGTTCGAACTTAATGGCGAATTTTTTTTCAAACTTTATCCATTGGCGAACTTGAATCGAATTTTATCTTCGCCAAACTCGAACTCGAACTCCAACCTTGCGACTTAGGTTATGACAATCGCTAGCATGGATGGTGATATAATCATAAGACAACACCCCCCTCTACAAGAGGCCACATAAGCACCTCAATTTTTTAATTCTTGCTCCATGAATAGAGGGTCAACTACTCCTTAGCATTCACAATCTAGATTATAGGGGAAAACGCCTTCCACTAATTTTCTATTTACATACAAAGGACGACCAGTTGTGTGAAATATCCCCAACTGGGATATTTGCTAACAGACACTTCCACTATACTAATTCACACTCAACACTTATGCTTTGATACCACTATAATATCCCCAAATGGGATATTTAGGAAAAATAATTGATTTATACTAATTCCAAAATACATATACATGAAATATGGGAATCATCCATGAACAACACACTATATTGCTATAATAATTCTTACATAAAATGAATGACACTATAAATTTTTTATTACACATTCAGATAACTGGATTACATAAGATATTGTTGGAGATAATATTCATAAACACAACTCTTGCATAAATTGCAACACTTCCATAATATGACTCAAAAGCTGATATCATAGCAACAACACTTACAATATTGTAGCAACACAAATTACTCCACACAAACTGCAAACTAGAAAGACCTGCAAATTTGCAAACTCCAAACAAACTGGATAATCTTCACACACTGCACTGAAAGACCTACACACAACACACATATAATGGATCTACAACTCTGAAGCACCTTCACAATCTCTGAGTGAGATTGTCCTAATAAATCGAAGGGATTTCGTCCTATGATTCAAGAAATCAATGGGTTTTCATCCAATGATTTCAATCTTCATTGGGTGTTCGTCCAAAGAAGATGAAGAAACTGAACACGGGGTTCAAGCTCTCAAAATGGAGGGTTTAACAAAGATGCCTTTACAAATGAGAAGCATGCTACTTATAGAATTTACATAGAGAAGAGAGATGAGAGAGAATATGAGGTGAGAGAAAATATGGTGCCACATTTCCATGTGGACATAGTCACCCATGTGAAGAGTTGCCTTGTTGTGCAAGTTAATCAAAAAGGAGAGAGAGACAAGGTTAGTCACACCATGTGACTCCAAGTTTGGCGCCCCACCTTCACACATGTGAGCAATAGTGTGATGCTTGTCTTCACATTCAAATGGTCAAAGTGGATCGCATGATTAGCCACCCTACTTTGTCTTTGTCTCCCACGTTCCATGTGACACCAAAGAGGACACCTTATTCACACATGTGAGAGCAATCTGTAATAGTGCAGTCCTATCTTCTTCCATGTGATCATAAACTTTCAAAACTGCTTGTTGACTACTCCCCATACTCCAAATCATGAAGATGTCTTAGGAATGCACCCCAACTATTCACTCGTGTCATCATTCAAACATGTGAATCATAAAAAACAAGAAACCTATCCTTTAGTGAAAGGTACACCCCTCTTTCAAATCAGCATTTTCTCCATGCCACATCACTCCAATTCCATCTCATCACTATGCCACATCACCATGCACAGTCATTGTGAATAGTACCGGTTGACAATTTTGACCCCACAGGTCAAAATTGCCACCATTGCCATTCGAAACTTTGTAATGCCATTTTGACTTCAGAGCTCAACAATTGGTCCTGAGAAATCCTTGAAAATCAATGGTTAACAGGGCTTGAGGTTGTCTAAGTGATTTAGGGGGTTTTCTTTCACTTGTCTTGTTCTTTGCAGGAAAGAACAGATGTTGATTAGAGCAGTTGAAAGGAGCAAATTCTAAAGAGGACTTCGAGCTTGATAAGAAGAAAGGTTCTTCTCAAAAGGGCAAAGATCATTTCAAAGTTTCGGGAGGATTTATTACCTTCGGAAAAATCCTTTTCAAAAATCCCGAAGTCCTTTTCAAAAATTTTGAAATCCTCTACCATTTTTCCAAAAGGTTCTATTTCATTAATCCCGAAGGACTTTTCGAGGGAGAGTGGACCGTTTCAAGTTTCCCGAAGGGAAAGTCAACTTTTCTGAGGGACCATTTGCAAAAGTCCAAAGGTCTTTTTCTTTCAGAAGGGTCCTTTACAAGAAAGCTGAAGGGTAAGTGGACCATTACAATAAGTTCGAAGGGCTCTTTCGGAAGAATTCATTTCAAAGTTGCCAGAAACGACCTTTACAATTTATCCGAGGATTCACTATCCCTTTGGGAAAGTCACTTGGCAGAATCCCGAAGGGCACTTTCCCTTCTGGAAAGTTCATTTTTGAGAATTCGAAGGGCTTGTCAAAAAACCCAAAGGGTCAATTCCGTGGCAAAGTGCCCTAAGCTAACGCCCGAAAGAGGCAAAAGTCTGAAAGAAAAAGTCCACCTTACAAAAACAGAAGGGCCATTACAGAAAATCCGAGGGACTTTTGGAAAATGCCGAAGGACCTTTACAAAAAGTCTGAAGGGTTATTAACACTTGACTTTATGGAAAAGTCAAAGGAGAAACAAGATTTCCGAAGGAAATGAAAGAAAGAAGGCCCAAAGGAATACATGAATTCCTTCGGACTTTTTGTCCAAAGGAAAGGACCAATGAGGAAAATCCGTAGGAAATGGTTCAAGCCAAAGGTCGAAGGAAAGGAAATGGGTAGAAACAAGATTGCCGAAGGAAATGAAAGAAAGAAGATCCAAAGGGAAATGTCTCGGACATTTTGTCCGAAGAAATAAGGACCAAAAAAAAGCCCAAAACAATTCCACGAGAAGAAATAGAGCCAAAGGCCGAAGGGAATAGACGAAGATAAAAACCCGAAACAATACAGAAGGAATACATGCACAAAATACGAAGAGCTGAGAATGGAAGGCAAAGAGCTAATAAGGAATTCAATCTGAATGCACCTCTCATCGTCCATGCAAGCAAAGGCTATTTACAATTGATTGGTCAAAGCTTCAATTGACTATTTGTTGAAGTCAGGGTTATCTCCTAGTCATCTCATGCATTCAATGATCCAACTGTTGAAAATTTGAGCAAGGAGATAGTTGACAGTTTTAATATCATGATACAAAAAGCAGTCTGAGGACTGAACAGTTATCATTTCCATCCAGGGCAGCATGGAATTGTCATTGATGTCAAAGGTCAATGTCATTGATGTCATTGAGATTGAAACTGATCATGCATTAATGCCAAAGGTTGAGTTGAGCAGACTTGTGGAGTAAATCGCGTTTGTGAAGTGCTCTTACTTAGAAGAGGCAATCGAGATAAGTCAAGAAGAATGGAAAACCCGAAATAGTCTTGAAGAATTCCTTTGGAGAAATTCTTTTAGAAAGAATGGCAAGGACAACTCTTTTGGAAAAATTGTCAAGTCCTTCAAAGGCAAGTGGACCATCTCAAAAAGTTCCAAGGGCAAGTGGACCTTTTCAAAAAATCCTAAGGGCAAATGGACCTTTTCAAAAAGTTTGAAGGGCAAGTGGACCTTTGCAAAAAGTCTGAAGGGTATCTTTTGAACGTTGCAAAGGGCATGTGGACACTTGCAAAAAAGACGAAGGGTAGATTGCAAAAAGTCCGAAGGGTATCTTCTGAACGTTGCAAAGGGCATGTGAACACTTGCAGAAAAGCCAAATGGTAGATTGCAAAAAGTCCGAAGGGTATCTTTTGAACATTGCAAAGGGCATGTGGACACTTGCAGAAAAGCCGAAGAAATGACGTGGACAAAAAGTCTGAAGAAGTGCCTCGCAGACAGAAAGTCCGAAGAAAGCCTTGCAGACAAAAAGTCTGAAGAAATGCCTCGCGAACAAAAAGTCCGAAGAAATGACACGAACAAAAAGTCCGAAGCAATGGCTTGCGGACAAAAAGTCTGAAAAAATGCCTCGCAGAAAAAAAGTCCGAAGAAATAACCAAGACAAAAAGTCCGAAGAAAAGATTTCTGAAGGACATCTATTAGAAGCCAACAACAAATTCTTTCGGAGAAATTGGAGGATACTTCAGGATGAAATGAACTCGAACAAAAAGTCCGCAGAAATTGTCTCGAAGACACAAATGCCCGCAACAATCTGCATAAATGAACCTTACAAAGGAATTAAAGCAAAGTGAAAAGACGAGCAAGTATTGAAGGATCGATGTTGCAAGGAAAGTTACAATGCCGAAGAAAATAAGATCATGCCAACATGCCAAAGTTTAACGCTCAATACAAAGGGTAAAGATCGAGCATATCGAGGATAATCGAAAAGAGCGGAAGTGAACCCATGATATAGAAAGCAGTGAGATGCAAAAAGGGAAGAAAAGGAGCTCGATGGTTAATGGCAAAGCAAGTATTAAAACTAATGCTGTGTTAAAATATCAACGGCTCATGTCTGATCGGTGCATTAGATCCAATGGTGCAAAGCAAACTCAGATGATCCTCCGAGAGCATGCGCATTTGACAAGTGTCAAAAGGTCATAAGGAAAGATCCAACAAAGAAAAGAACATGAACTTGGTGCGACGAAAGAATTTAAAAAAGACCGCAATCAATGACTTCTGTCTATAAAGGAACAACTGGAATTGATGATGAGCTCGATATATCTTCACGGAGCTCGAGATAATTCAATCGAAGTGATCAAGGAAGCGGCGCAGTTAAGTAGAAGTGCAGATGCCAAAGATACTAAAGGCATTTGAACGTTGTCATTTGAAGCATGAATCGAGACACGAAGTCAGAGTCACATTGAATGCAGATCAGAAGTGATTGAGGAAGCGGTGCAGTTAAGTGCAGTAGAAGTGCAGATGCCAAAGACAGTAAAAAAATTTGAACGTTGTTGAGTGAAGCATGAATCAAGACACAAACTCGAAGTCACGTTGAATGTAGATCAAAAGCTTGAACTGGTTAAGTACAGTTGAAGTGTGAACACTTTATAGATAGACAACCCTAAGATGCATCTGTCTATATATGCTATGAACAAATCACTTGAAGTGTGCTGTCTTTTTACTGTTGCTGTGATAATAATTAGAGTGTTACCTCAAAATTATCGAGTGAGGACATATGCAGACAACGTAAAAAGAGAAAATAAAATAAGGTGTGTCAATGTAGAAGATATTCAGACACAAAGAGATAAAGGCAGATAAGCTGAGAAGGCACACAATGAAGGTGTGGTTACAAACTAGACTTGTAACAAAAAAGTGAACAAGATTCATTCTGAATCTCTTCTATATTTTGAAGTTGTAGCTTCATTTCTCTGATAGGTTGGTGCCATCAGAAAAACTGAGTTGATGCTCAGTTAAAAAGTTGACGCTTCCTTAGAGTGGATGCTCTTGAATGTAACCAATGAGGTTTGTTTGTGAGACTTCTTTTCTGTGAGGTTGAATTAGAACAGTAGCTTCTAGCAGCTTTTCTCATCATGATTTTTCCCTTTGGGTTTCCACGTAGAAATCTGGGGTTGAGCATTCTTGTGTGTGTGATCTCTGTTTTGTTCTTTACTTTGCATATACTTTAAATATCTTGTTTAAAATTTTTAAGAACCAAATTTTAGCTCATCTACATATTCACCTCCCCTCTTAGTAGATAGTGTGTTCAACAATTGATATCAGAGCCCAAGTTCTTTAGGAGAAGCTTAATCGGCTCAGGTAGATTGTGGTTGGTGAACACAATGGCCTGCCAAGAAGGATCTTCATCAAACAAGGCTCCTCTGTTCAATGGGTCCAACTATGCTTTTTGGAACATAAAAATGGAAGCATATTTGTCTTCCCTAGGGTTTGATGTATGGATGTCAGTGGTAAATGGTTACATGGCTCTTGTTGTAACTCCTGTTGATTAGGTAGCCAAAAAGGCTTATGAAAACAATGCCAAAGCTAAGAATGCTATTCTTTGTGGATTGTCAAACTCTGAGTTTGTCAAAGTTATGCACTGCCAGAGTGCAAAAGACATTTGGAATAAGTTGAAAAGTATCTATGAAGGAGATGTTAAAGTGAAACAGGCCAAGCTGCAAACACACAAAGGATAGTTTGAAAGCCTGAAAATGAATGAAGAGAAGATAGCTGACTACCTCCTCAGGGTAGATGAGATAGTCAATGCCATTAGAGGACTTGGAAAAACAATAGAAGAATCGACTATTGTCAAGAAGGTTCTAAGATCCCTTCCATCAAGATATGACTCCAAAATTTCGGCCATTGAAGAAGCAAGAGATTTGGACAAGCTTACCATGGATGAACTACATGGAATGTTCATAGCCTACGAAATGAGGATGGAAGAGATAGACACAGTCAAAAGAGAAGCAGCCTTCAAAGTAGTAAAATCTACAAAAGAAGAAGCCTTTGTGCTCGATTCTGAGGAGGCTGACGGTGAAGAAGCAAATTTTGTCAGAAAACTGAAGAGAGGATCAGGGAAGTATAAAGAAAAACTTCCACTCAGGGGTTTTAACTGTGGCAAGGTAGGACACTTCGCTACAAAATGTCCATTCAATAAGGACAACGCCGAGCAAGTTGAAAATATCCAAAAGGTAAAACTGCATTATGCTAAGAAGAAAAACTTCTTCAAAAACAAAAAGGGGTTATATATAAAAGAAAAAAGTGACTCAGTAGGAGAAAGTAACAATGACAGCTCTGACGATGAAAATGACTGCCTTTTTAGCTGAGGGAAATGAGTTCCTATTTATGGCAGATGAATTCACTTCCTTGAATCAAGAACAAAATGACGATGAAGATTGTGATGGAGAAGAAGGTGAGACTAATCTTGAAGGTGAACTAGTGTGTGCTCTTGAAAAAATAAAAAATCTAAGAAAAAAAAACTCAACGCAGAAGAGGCATGAGTAAAAAGAGCTAGAAAAGGCTAATCAAATGATTGTGACGCTAAAAACTCAAGTTGAGGAAGCCAACAGAATAGTAGAAGTCGTCAAAATGGATCTCTAGACAAAATCCAACGAATGCATGAGACTTGAAGCACAAGTAGTATCCTTGAGGAAAGAACTTGAGAAGGCAAGAGACCATATAAGCAAAAGCTTAACGCTAACGAAAAGATCAGAAGCTCTTAGTGAACTAATCAGTGCGCAAAAGCCTTCAAATGAAAAGTCAGGTCTTGGATACAATAAAGAAAAAGGATCCCCAGCTTGTACATCAATGAACTTGTATGATAACTTCAAGAAAGGAGGAGAAGCAAAAGCTATAAACAACAAAAAAGCGACAAAGGCAAAGACCAGAAAGGACATAAAGACTAATCCAAGGAAAGATGCAGAAGGATACGTCAAAGTGGCAGACTTGAAAAAGCAGAAAGGTAAAAGTTTCGATATACTGCACCAAAGAACAATATGACCAAGTACGCTCCTTCCTTTTATAGTTATTGTTTTAGCTGTAATCAGTTTGGTCATAGCGCTGTTGATTGTAGAGTCTTTCCTACTAAAAGATTTATTTTTGCTAGTAAAAATTCATTTGCTCCTTTGACAGATTCAAAGTTAATATGTTAGAATTGCAATAATTCTGGACATATAGCTAAGTATTGTAGAGCTAACATTACAATGACAAGAAAGTGCAGCTTAGGCAAAGGCAGTTTTTAAATGAGAATAGAGTTTCAAAGGCCACTTTTAAAGAAAAGAAAAAGGCAAATGAGAGACCCAAAAAGATGTGGAAGGTGAAAGATCAATCCTTGATTGCTCAAACAACACTCCATGCCAAAGAGCAAAACTTGTCGGTCATAGACAGCGGTTGCTCAAAGCATATGACTGGGGACAAGAGCAAATTCACCAGTTTAAATAGATGCAAGGAAGGGACTGTCAGTCTGGGTGATAACACTGCAGTCAGAATAAAAGGCAAAGGAACCTTGCACATAGATGGCAAGCTTCCTACACATGACGTCTTGTATGTTAAAGAACTTAAACATAATCTTTTAAGTGTAAGTCAGATGTGTGATAATGGTTATGAAGTCACATTTAATGTTGAAAGTTGTAAACTGAAAAGAGCTGAAAATACCGTTTCACAAGGAAGAACTGAAAGCAACATATACAACCTGATTGAAGAAAATGATGCAAGTTGCCTCATGAGAAAAGTCGATGAGAGTTGGTTCTGGCATAAAAGAATGGGTCACGTCAACTTTGACAATCTAGTCAAAGTAAGTTCTAACAAGTGTGTTAGACATATGCCCAAAATTGTCAAACCTGCAGATGTCACATGCAGAGCGTGCCAACTAAGAAAGCAGACAAGGGTCAGATTTGAAACAAAAGAATATACGAGCTCAAAACCCCTACAAGTAGTTCATATAGATTTATGTGGTCCTACTAGGACAAAAGGATCCAAAGGTGTATACTACTTTATGCTATTTGTAGATGACTTCTCGAGGATGACATGGATAATTTTCTTGAAAGATAAATCACAAGCCTTTGAGAGATTCAAGATCTTCAGAGCCATGGTTGAGAATAAAATGGGAAGAAAAATCTAGTGTCTAAGATCAAACAAAAGTGGAGAATTCACCTCCAATGAGTTTGTAGAATATTGTGAGAAGCATGGGATTAAGAGACAATACTCTGTCGCACGAACTCCACAACAAAATGGAGTTGTCGAAAGAAAAAATAGAACTGTGAAGGAGATACCCAGAACAATGCTAAAAGAGGCAAAACTTCCTGATGGATATTGGAAAGAGGCAGTTCAAACAACAATATATATCCTAAATAGAGTTCCACTTACAATAAAGAGTGATAAAACCCCATATGAACTGTGGTTTGGAAAACTTGCATCCGTAAATATTTCAGAGTGTTTGGAAGCAAGTGCTACATCAGAAGAAAAAAGGCCAAACTAGGAAGTTTCGAGTCAAGATGTGATGAAGGAATTTTTCTTGGATACTGCACTCACAGCAAAGCCCATGTGTTACAACAGACGGCTGCATAAAATAGTTGAAAGCATCAATGTCAAGCTAGAAGAAGGATTCAAACAAGTTGAACCTAATGAGGAGATCAAAATTAAAGAATCAGAAGGAGCAAAAAATGAAGTAGAAGGTAGTGAAGAGGAAGAAAAGAGTAAAAAGGCACCTATAAGGTTTGTTCAAAAAGAACATCCCAAGGAGCAAATAATTGGCAACAAAGATGAGGGTGTTCAGACTAGAAGAAGAGCTATAATAAACAAGGAGCAAGTAAACTTTGCTCTACTTTCAGAAATTGAGCCTAAGACCTTCAATGAAGCCAACAAAGATGAAAACTGGCTAACAGCCATGGAAGAACTTAGCCAAATTGAAAAGAATGAAACTTGAGAATTAGTTCCTAGACCCTCGAACAAGAATGTAATAGGAACTAAGTGGGTTTACAGAAACAAACTCAATAAAGATGGAGCAGTCATAAGAAACAAAGCTAGACTGGTGTGCAAAGGATATGCACAAATAGAAGGCATAGATTTCGAAAAAACATTTGCCCCTGTGGCAAGACTAGAGGCTATTAGAATGTTCTTGGCATTCTCTGTTCACAAGAAATTCAAAGTATATCAAATGGATGTGAAGTTAGCATTCCTAAATGGAAACTTAGAAGAGGAAGTGTACATTGAACAACCAGAAGGATTTTAGTTAGCAGAGGAAGAAAATTAAGTGTGCAAACTAAAGAAAGCTCTATATGGTCTGAAACAGGCACCTAAAGCATGGTATTCACGATTGGATCAATCCCTGCAACGACAAAGTTTTAGAAAAGGGTGCACAGACAACAATCTGTACTTTAAATCAGAAGGTGAGCATATGTTGATTGTTGTTGTATATGTGGATGATATTATCTTTGGAGGTGGTGATAGTAACATGTGCAAAGAATTTGCCACGCAAATGCAAAATGAGTTTGAAATGTCAACGCTGGGAGAACTCTCCTTCCTTGGTTTACAAATTACACAAACTAATGAAGGGATATTCATATCTCAAGCAAAGTATGCAAAGGAGATGCTCAAAAAATTTGGAATGGAGGACAACAAACCAATTGGTACTCTCATGATGACTAGTTGCAAGCTAAGCAAGGAAGACGAGTCCCTTGATGTAAATAATACGCTATATAGATCAATGATGGGTAGCCTGTTGTATCTAACAGCATCAAGACTAGACATCATGCAAGCAGTATGCATGGTTGCACGGTATCAAGCAACCCCCAAAGAATCACATGTTAATGTTGTAAAAAGAATTTTCAGGTACATCAAGGGCACAATAGACTATGGGTTGTGGTCCCTGTTGTCAACCTGGAGCTGCGCCCTAATTCAAAGACGTGCACGAAATGTCCAGTCCTTTATCTGGCTGAAACAATGGGATCTTCTCACGAGGGTGGGTGCCTCAACGGTGAGAAGAACCTCTAGAGAAGGCTGGTTCCTGTATGATGTATCAATTAGGATCTCTACTCTATGCTGCGGACTACCGTGGAAAAGGGAGAAGGAAAACTTAAAGGGGAAATCCTACTTAAAGGGGGTGATACACCAGAATTTCGATCCACTCAACTTGGAACCTTGAACACTGAATGAACAAGGGAAAAATAAGACCTATGATTTCAATCAATCACTTACGCATAAATATTTCATGAATAGGTTCGATCTAATGACCAAAACATGAGGGAAAACGATGGAGAGAGCTCTGATAAAAGACACTTTGCAGCCACCTAACGTCCACTTATAGCTTCAGCAAAAAACATAAAGAACATTTTAACATGACCTGCATAAGGATAATCTAGCAACTAGGTATGAACTAGAATTTGGGAAGGGAGAGAAATCTACCACTTGTGCAAATTGCTAAATGAAATATACACTATGCCAACGCTTGAAATCTGAAAGTGCAGTCCTATTGATCAAAGAGGTTACACAACTCACCAATGACAGAGTTTGGTCTAGCCAAAAGAGGGATTGGATGATTTTTAATCAACGCTGAAAACCATTTTATAGAGAATTACAAAAGGCCAAAGATTGGCCTAGAAAATTTGAAGAGAAGGATTCACTTAGGTTAACTCAAGGCTAACTTGGCCTTTCAATAAAATATGTTTTCTTTTGTCTTTGCATGAAGCTTCTTGCGCTTGAGGAAGTGAACTTGTCTTTGTTATGAACCGTCCACCTCTTTTTGCATGGAAATCCACGTCAATGTTAATTTTAGAACTCTACATGAGCTGCTTGATGCCAAATTGGAACGTTTGAAAGGCTGAGTTGGACAAAGAAATCAACTGAGTTGAGTGCTTGGCAACCTAAGTTGGTCGAAGCGATCATTCTCCCTCGCATGGAAAGCTCCTAGTGGATGCAGCGTTTAACAATTAGTCAACTCTAAATCTGGGACAGTCAACTCTAAATCTGGGACAGTCAACTCAACATTCGAATTTGGAACCTCGGTTGATGCTAAGTTGGATCCTCGAATGTATGAGTTGATCCGGAGATGAGCAGGACTTCAATAACCAGTCAACTGAAGCTTTGACCAGCGTTCGAAAATAGCTCCCACTTGCATGTACTTTACCCTGTTCTGGTCTGCCTGTTCGTTCTATTTCTGGCGAGATTCTATATTTTATAATTATATCCGGTCTATATTTTCTCCATTGGGCTTTGCTTTCGGAATTCTGGCTTTACCCCTGTTTCAATGGTTACTTCCCGCGGTCAGAATTTGACGGCTGGCGGGACGTCACCCTTTGGCATTTATTCCTTCGAACTTCTCTTATTTCCTCTTTTGCACAGTCCAAAACTATTACTTTTGGGTGTCTCGGCTTTTATTCCTTCGGATTTTATTGAAGGGGCCTTGTCCAAAGGAATTCCTTCCGACAAAAAGTCCGAAGGAATTAGTCCTTCGCTTTTTGCCTTTGTTGAATTCAACTTTTCCGACGCCCTTTGTATTTTGCCGTCGGCTTTTTGTATTCGGACTTGTTTCCTCAAGCTTTTTTATGCGGGTCCTCATTGTTTGGCGGCCGAATTTCTTCGGACTTTCTTGCTTTGTAGCCTTCCGAATTTCTTCGGACTTTTTGTCTGAAGGAATTCCTTCGGACAAAAAGTCTGAAGGTTTCCTTTCCCCTTTTGCTTTTCAACCGAGTGCCTTCGAAATGCGCCCTTCGGATAATTTGCAATGGTTTTGCCGCTGACCAAGTGCCTTCCGCAAAGGCTAGTGGCTCTTGTCTGTGCCATTTTCGGAAAAGTTGTAGGGCACCCGGACTTTTCGCAAAGGTCCCGAATTCATTCATGTATCTTCCCGAAGGGTATGTGCCCTTTGGGAATGTTGAAAATGACCCACTTTTCGCAAAGGTCCCGAATTCATTCATGTATCTTCCCGAAGGGTATGTGCCCTTTGGGAATGTTGAAAATGACCCTTCCGAAGGGTACCTTGGCTTTTCTTTGCTTATTTGGGTGGACTTTTGGATTCTCCCTGTTTGGCCTGTGGGTGTTCTCTTATAATTTCTCCGAAGTATTCCTCCAGACAAAAAGTCCGAAGGAATTACTTCCTTTGGTTTTTTGCCTTGTGGACTTTTCTTCTTAGCACTTTTCCAAAGGCTCTTTTTCAAAGTAAAACCCTTTTGGTGAACCATTTCTTCGGAATTCCCCTGTTGTAGCAAAGGCCCCTTACCAAAGAAAAACAACGTATTCTTCTTAATGATTTCTTTCTTTCCTTGGATGGAGATGCGAAATTTTCGAGCGGCAAGAGACACTCTGCCCTGTGGAAGAATTGTCAACATTTCTGGCGACTCAGCTGGTTCAGCATGCCTACTATGCTTGAGAACTCAGACCATGTATAGATGCTTCTTTGAATTCCCAAATGGTGAATCTGATTTCTTACTGAAAATCTGCTCTGATCATGGCTGTAGTAACCTTCAAAATAAGAAGGGAAAGACACGAAAGCAGAAAACCAACTAAAAAACAAATGTGCAAACAAGCACTTATTGGAACAAAATTGAAGTGAACTACTGTGCCTGAACAACACTTGGAGGAAAGCAAAAACAACTAAAGAACATAGCTAACCATGGTAAAGCATGATCCGCCTGGATCAAATGGGAAATTCTTGAATTCACTCCTAAGAGATGGTACGAGTTGCAAAGCAGGATGTTTTTTGATCATAACCTTCGATGAGGCATTTGCCTTGTCCACCAACTGTATTAGCATCTTCTCAAATGGGTTATCAACAATAACAAGGACAAACTCATCAAGTACCTCTTGATGTTTTTCAGATTGCTTATCAATCTACCACCTTGTCAAGTGATACCTCATCTATGCATGGTTTTTGAGTGACCACATCCTTCGTATCGACTAATGCAAGTTCATCCAGCTCTTCAAGGAGCTTTGAGTAGGCAACCCAATCTTTACTATGACCCTGAATAGGCGATTCTTAATCAAATTTCTCATAAACATGCTCTCTAATAGCCATCAGATCCATACAAAGCTCTTCAATCTCTTGTAGAGATTGAAGGTACAATTGCCAATCATCTTTTTGTTCCTCATTTTGATCTATTTAAACTGAATCAACTATCACACTATCTGGATCCATCTCAATAGGAGAACCCTGTAACTCATGTATGACTTCAATTTGTACCAGTTCCTCTTGAAGTTCATCTACATCAAGATCAGTCTTCTCACTCTCAACTATAATTGGATGCTCAACTACAACCTCAAGTGAAGTATCAATAGGAAATTCTTCCTTAAACACATCTGAAGCATCTTCTTCACACTCTGCAAGAACTTGTCCTGTCGCTGCAACTTTTTTCTCAATCCTCCAAATAACAAGATCCTCCTGAGTAAGGGGGATGGCGGGAGGGTGATAAAATTCATTTGTTTGAGAGGGAAAATGAAGTATGGGAGGTTGATCATGATCAGATTTTGGAATCTTGAGGGAAAAGGAATTATCTAGGGAGTTTTGGAGGGGACGAAAAGAGAAACTCTTAAAGACCTCTGTATTATGTTCCTTCCACTTGGCCATTACCTCCTCAAAGTCTGGAACCTACTTGTCTTCCTAGACAACCTCCTAGACAACCTGAGCTTGAGGGATGATTGGTGAGGTAATGGGACTCTAGGAAGGTTTAGTCTCATGAATAGTCACTTGAATAGGCTCTTGAATATGCTCTTGACTCCAACTAGGAAGCTTCCTTGGCACACATTGGGCATGATTAAGAACTTCATGAGAATAAGAAGCACAATAGCCCTTTATAAACAATTGGTTTAACTCGACTTTCTGCCTTTCCCAAGCCTCCATCTTTTCCAATGCAAGAATACATAGTCCATTTATCTCTTCTGGATCATTGGACACATTTTGAAATAGACCATTCACTTCCTCATACTGAGAGTTAGAACAAACCTTTCTTGCATATGCTAGTATTCTAAGCTCTATTTCACTCATTTTTTCTTGAAGGCAATACTGTTCATATGCAACATCATAGCCACATTGAAATAACCCGAGCCAATTTTTTTTTTATTTTTTAAGATTTTGGATTACAACATCACAAGCAAGTTCCGTCAAGATTAAAAGTTAATCTCAAATAAACTGAAATAACTTTGCCACTAGTATGCAAGAAATAGAACTCAACGTCCAGTATGTGCTACCCAGTCCAAGGCGGAGTAGGGGCGACCATAAGATGGAGTAAATTACTTAACAAAGGAACTCTACGTCAAGTATGTGCTACCCATAAGGGGCTACCATATGACGGAGTGAGCTTAATAACAATGCTTTAATGGGAATACTAAAAAGGAAACTACTCCACACCCAGCATGTGCTTGCTAACCCAGAAGGGAAAGTAGCTACCATAGGGCGGATGCTCTACACCTAGAATGTGCTTGCTAACCCAATAGGGAAAGTAGCTACCATAAGGCAGAGCTGTAAACTATTACAATATTCTAAAGGAAAATTGAACCTTTGAAATCAGCTTTGAACAAATAGAGAAGGGCTACCAGTACTACTGTCAGCTTACAAAATTAAGAGAAATTTGCTCTTAGAAAGAAGAAAAACCAGCCACCTATTAATTTCTTCAGATGTTCATAACTCACAAAATTTGCTCAATCTTCCTGATTTCTGTTGCAAAGTCTCTTCTTAAAGATGGCGCCCAAGCTAGCACCCAAGATCTGATCCAATCTGCATCCAATAATTAATACACGGATTCCAATGCAAACCCCAAGGGGCGTCCTAGCTGAAAGGGGCGATTTGCTCTAGGAAATAAATGCAAGCTTTAAAAATTCTGAAAATATGAGAAAAGGGGCGCCTAGGCCTAACCAAGACAATGAGATGATACCCAGAACATTTTTTTTTGTATTTTTTAATTTATGAATGAAAACCTAGGTCTGTCTTATACAGAATACAAAATCTGAAACTCTAATAATACCAAAGGAACTGACAATGAAATAACTGAAAGCAATACGTAAGCAAATACAAATATCAATGACTAATTCACCCCTAGATGCTGTCTTGCAAGCATGAAGAGATGCCCTTGCTAGGAGGCCTTCATTTCCCGAAGCAGTTCCAGAGCCAAAGCTGCAGCATAACAATGCATTAAAACCAAGATGGAGAAATGATAACCCAATGCCTTCTTTTATAGGCTTCAATTGGCTTTCCCTTGAAGCTTATCCCCAAAAGTGGCGCCCCCTTCCATGTCATGATGGCGCCCCCCCTTCAAGTCCCTCTTTTAAAACAACATTAAGTTATTTTGTCTAGGCCAAGGTCAACGTTAAAATATAACGTTATTATTATTTTTTTAAGTGAAATTCACTTATTCCACCAAGACCGAATTCTGAAGCCCAAAACTGAATGAGTCAACTTAAAAAGGAGAGTTAACTCCTTGTGACAATCCTGCTAGCTGCCAAAAATAGAATTTACTAAAAATAGTAAATTCCTGGAAATGCTCAGAAAACTGAAACAGACATACCTCCGCGAAGCTCTCGAAAAACCCAGAAAGAATTTGCCATCAAAACTTCGAACAAAGACATCCTAAAAAATAGGAAACCCTCATTTGCACCTTCCGAATAGCCTACGGATTTCCAGGAATAGGCAAACGGTCATTATGAGTTCAGATTCGAGAAGGGGTCATTACACATATGGGGAAGATGCAATCCGGTCCTAAGACTAATATGGCTCACAAGGGAGGTAAGATTCATGCTCTTGATAATAAGGATCATGAGAAGCTTGATAAGGGTCAACATAGCTTTGATAATACCCTTGATAACGCTGATTAGGCTCATAAAGAGGCTCATAGGTATCAGGACCAGGCTGGTATGATCCATCATTGGGCTGATAAGGAAACATAGCATAGGAATTCTCTTCATCACAACCATCAAAATTCATTCATGATAATGTAATAAAAATAGACTTACATAGAAACTATCTTGAGCTATTAGAAGCAACTGCTTGAGCTTAAAATCACCAAATACTTATTGAAGAATACTGCTACAACTGCAATTTCATCAAGACCAGCTAAAATAAGTCCCACCGGGCGTGCCAAAAACTGTTGTCAACCTGGAGCTGCGCCCTGATTCGAAGACGTGCACGAAATGTCCTGTCCTCTATCTGTCTGAAACAATGGGATCTTCTCACGAGGGTGGGTGCCTCAATGGTGAGAAGAACCTCCAGAGAAGGCTAGTCCCTGTATGATGTATCAATTAGGATCTCTACTCTATGCTGCGGACTACCGTGGAAAAGGGAGACGGAAAACTTAAAGGGGAAATCCTACCTAAAGGGGGTGATACACCAGAATTTTGATCCACTCAACTTGGAACCTTAAACACTTAACGAACAAGGGAAAAGGAAGACCTATGATTTCAATCAATCACTTATGCATAAATATTTCATGAATAGGTTCGATCTAATGACCAAAACATGAGGGAAAACGATGGAGAGAGGTCTGATAAAAGACACTTTGCAGCCACCTAACGTCCACTTACAGCTTCAGCAAAAGACATAAAGAACATTTTAACATGACCTGCATAAGGATAATCTAGCAACTAGGTATGAACCAGAATTTGGGAAGGGAGAGAAATCTACCACTTGTGCAAATTGCTAAATGAAATATACACTATGCCAACGCTTGAAATCTGAAAGTACAGTCCTTCTATTGATTGAAGAGGTTACACAACTCACCAATGGCAGAGTCTGGTCTAGCCAAGAGAGGGATTGGATGATTTTTAATCAACGCTGAAAACCATTTTATAGAGAATTACAGAAGGCCAAAGATTGGCGTAGAAAATTTGAAGAGAAGGATTCACTTAGGTTAACTCAAGGCTAACTTGGCGTTTCAATAAAATATGTTTTATTTTGTCTTTGCATGAAGCTTCTTGCGCTTGAGGAAGTGAACTTGTCTTTGTTATGAACCGCCCACCTCTCTTTGCATGGAAATCCACGCCAATGTTAATTTTAGAACTCTATGTGAGCTGCTTGATGCCGAATTGGAACGTTTTAAAGGCTGAGTTGGACGAAGAGATCAGCTGAGTTGACTGCTGGGCAAGCTGAGTTGGTCGAAGCGATCATTCTCCCTCGCATGGAAAGCTCCTAGTGGATGCGGCGTTTAACAATTAGTCAACTCTAAATCTGGGACAGTCAACTCAACATTCGAATTTGGATCCTTGGTTGACGCTAAGTTGGATCCTCAGATGTATGAGTTGATCCGGAGACGAGCAGGACTTCAAAAACCAGTCAACTGAAGCTTTGACCGGTGTTTGAAAATAGCTCCCGCTTGCATGTACTTTACCCTGTTCTGGTCTGCCTGTTCGTGTCTATTTCTGGTGAGATTCTATATTTTATGATTATATCTGGTCTATATTTTCTCCATTGGGCTTTGCTTTCGGAATTCTAGCTTTACCCCTGTTTCAACGGTTACTTCCCGCGGTTTGAATTTGACGACTGGCAGGACGTCACCCTTTGGCATTTATTCCTTCGGACTTCTCTTATTTCCTCTTTTGCACAGTCCAAAACTATTACTTTTGGGTGTCTCGGCTTTTATTCCTTTTTGATTTTATTGAAGGGGCCTTGTCCGAAGGAAATCCTTCGGACAAAAAGTCCGAAGGAATTATTCCTTCGCTTTTTGCCTTTGTTGAATTCAAATTTTCCAACGCCCTTTGTATTTTGCCGTCGGCTTTTTGTATTCGGACTTGTTTCCTCGGGCTTTTTTATGCGGATCCTCATTGTTTGGCAGCCGAATTTCTTCGGACTTTCTTGCTTTGTAGCCTTCCGAATTTCTTCGGACTTTTTGTCCGAAGGAATTCCTTCAGCCAAAAAGTCCGAAGGTTTCCTTTCCCCTTTTGCTTTTCAACCGAGTGCCTTTGAAATGCGCCCTTCGGAAAATTTGCAATGGTTCTGCCGCCGACCAAGTGCCTTCCGCAAGGGTTAGTGGCTCTTGTCTGTGCCATTTCCGGAAAAGTTGTAAGGCACCCGGACTTTTCGCAAAGGTTCCGAATTCGTTCCTGTATCTTCCCGAAGGGTATGTGCCCTTCGGGAATGTTGAAAATGACCCTTCCGAAGGGTACCTTGGCTTTTCTTTGCTTATTTGGGTGGACTTTTGGATTCTCCCTGTTTGACATGTGGGTGTTCTCTTATAATTTCTCCGAAGTATACCTCTAGACAAAAATTCCAAAGGAATTACTTCATTTGGTTTTTTGCCTTCCGAATTTTTCTTCTTAGCACTTTTTCGAAGGCTCTTTTCTGAAGTAAAACCCTTTTGGTGAACCATTTCTTCGAAATTCCCCTGTTGTAGCAAAGGCCTCTTACCAAAGAAAAACAACGTATTCTTCTTAAATGATTTCTTTCTTTCCTTGGATGGAGATGCGAATTTTCCGAGCGGCAAGAGACAATCTGCCCTGTGGAAGAATTGTCAACAGTACCCAACTAGTGAGGATCTTACTTTGGTTGCATATATTGATGTTGATTGGGCAGGAAGTGTGGATGACAGCAAAAGCACAAGTAGTGGTGCATTCTTTCTGGGTAACAGACTTGTGTCTTGGCTAAGCAAGAAGCAAGAATCAATTACACTCTCTAAAACTGAAGCAGAGTATGTCGCAACCGCTGCTTGTTGCACTCAAGTCTTATGGATGAAGTAAACTCTCAAGGACATAAAGGTAGAATATCAAGCACCTATCTATATTTATTGTGATAATTCAAGTGCCATAAATCTATCCAAGAATCCAGTGATGCATTCCAGAACCAAGCATATCTCCATAAAATTTCATTTTTTGAGAGAAAAGATAGCAAGTCAGGGGGTCACAATGGAATATGTGCCAACCAAGGATCAAATTGCAGATATCTTTACCAAGCCTCTTCCCAAGGAGCAATTCGAGTATCTAAGAGAGAAGTTGGGAGTTGTAGCTCCCACCCCATATCACTAGCCTCTTGTGATAGGTTAGAAGTCTAGGGAGAGCATTGCAGGCATTTTATTAAGCTCCTGGACTAAGAGTGAAGGCAATCTGCTATGTACCTTACACATTGTTTGTCATCTAATGTTAAGGAACAGACTAAGGTATGTTGGATCTAGATTTCTATGCACATCTATGTAAGAGATATATCAATTGTTGTTTGGTCTTTCAAACCAATGCTATATCCAAGATCGGTTGAAGCATATGAAAGCCCGGAGAATCATAGGAACAGTTCAGGTCGGTGTGCATTATCCAAGGGGGAGTCGTTTTCATAATGCTCTATCCAGACAGGTCCAAGGATCAGAACAACTCAGCAACAGTGTGTCTTATTGGTTTAGCAAACACTCTGTCATTAATGTCAAAGGGGGAGAAATTAGAATAAGAGCAAGCAAGTAGAATGAGAAGGGACTTTTGAGGATGGTTTTACTCATTGAGGATGTTTGTCATCAATGACAAAGGGGGAGATTGTTGGACATTTGAGCAAGGACACAGTTGACAGTTTTGATATCATGATACAAAAAGCAGTCTGAGGACTGAATAGTTATCATTTCCATCTAGGGCAGCATGGAATTGTCATTGATGTCAAAGGTTAATGTCCTTGATGTCATTGAGATTGAAACTGATCATGCATTAATGCCAAAGGTTGAGTTGAGCAGACTTGTAGAGTAAATAGCGTTTGTGAAGTGCTCTTACTTAGAAGAGACAATCGAGATAAGTCAAGAAGAATGGAAAACCCGAAATAGTCTTGAAGAATTCCTTCGGAGGAATTCTTTCAGAAAGAATGGCAAGGACAACTCTTTCAGAAAAATTGTCAAGCCCTTCAAGAGCAAGTGGACCTTTTCAAAAACTCTGAAGGGTATCTTTTGAACGTTCCGAAGGGCAAGTGGACCTTTTCAAAAAGTCCGAAGGGCAAGTGGATCTTTGCAAAAAGTCCGAAGGGTATCTTTTGAACATTGCAAAGGGCATGTGGACACTTGCAGAAAAGCCGAAGGGTAGATTGCAAAAAGTCCGAAGGGTATCTTTTGAACATTGCAAAGGGTATGTGGACACTTGCAGAAAAGCCGAAAGATAGATTGCAAAATGTCTGAAGGATATCTTTTGAATGTTGCAAAGGGCATGTGGACACTTGCAGAAAATCCGAAGAAATGATGTGAACAAAAAGTCCGAAGAAATGGCTTGCGGACAAAAAGTCCGAAGAAATCCCTCACAGACAAAAAGTCCGAAGAAATGACGCGGACAAAAAGTCCAAAAAAGAAAAGATTTCCGAAGGACATCTCCTATTAGAAGCCAATGACGAATTCTTTCAGAGAAATTGGAGGACACTTCAGGATGAAATGAACTCGGAAAAAATCCATAGAAATTGTCACGAAGACACAAAGGCCCGCAACAATCTGCATAAAGGAACCTTATGAAGGAATTAAAGCAAGGTTAAAAGACGAGCAAGTCTTGAAGGATCGACGTTGCAAGGAACATTACAAGAATGCCGAAGAAAATAAGATCACGTCAACATGCCGAAGTTTAACCCTCAATACAAAGGGTACAGATCGAGTATATCGAGGATAATCAAAAGGAGCGGAAGCGAACCCATGATATAGAAACCAGTGAGATGCAAAAAGGGAAGAAAAGGAGCTCGATGGTTAATGGCAAATCAAGTATTAAAACTAATGTTGCGTTAAAAGATCAACGACGCATGTCTGATCGGTGCATTAGATCCAATGGTGCAAAGCAAACTCAGATGATCCTCCGAGAGCACGCGCATTTGACAAGTGTCAAAAGGTCATAAGGAAAGATCCAACAAAGAAAAGAACGTGAACTTGGCGCGACGAAAGAATTTTAAAAAGTCCGCAATCAATGTCTTCTAATTGTCTGTAAAGGAACAACTGGAACTGGTGATGAACTCGATATATCTTCACAGAGCTCGAGATAATTCAAAGTGATCAAGGAAGCGGCGCAGTTAAGTAGAAGTGCAGATGCCAAAGATACTAAAGGCATTTGAACGTTGTTGTTTGAAGCATGAGTCGAGACATGAAGTCAGAGTCACATTGAATGCAGATCAGAAGTGATCGAGGAAGCGACGCAATTAAGTGCAGATGCCAAAGACAGTAAAGAAATTTGAACGTTGCCGAGTGAAGCATGAATCGAGACACAAAGTCAAAGTCACATTGAATGCAGATCAAAAGCTTGAACCGGTTAAGTACAATTGAAATGTGAATACTTTACAGATAGACAACTCTAAGATGCATCTGTCTATATATGCTACGAAAAGATCATTTGAATTGTGTTGTCTTTTTACTGCTGCTGCGATAATAATTAGAGTGTTAACTCAAAATTGTCGAGTGAGGACATATGCAGACAACGTATAAAGATCAAAGTAAATAAGGTGTGTCAAAGTAGAAGATATCCAAACACAAAGAGATAAAGGCAGATAAGCCGAGAATGCACACAGCGAAGGTGTAGTTACATACTAGACTTATAACAGTAAAGTGAACAAGATTCATTCTGAATCTCTTTTGTATTTTGAAGTTGCAGCTTCATTTCTCTGATAGGTTGGTGCCATTAGAAAAACTGAGTTAGTGCTCAGTTAGGAAGTTGACGTTTCCTTAGAGTGGGTGCTCTTGAATGTAACCAGTGAGGTTTCTCTGTGAGACTTTTTTTTTGTGAGGCTGGATTAAAATAGTAGCTTGTAGCAATTTTTCTTACCATGGTTTTTCCCTTTGGGTTTCCATGTAAAAATTTGGTGTTGAGCATTCTTGTGTGTGTGTGTGATCTCCATTTTGTTCTTTACTTTGCATATACTTTAAGTATCTTGTTTAAAAATTTTAAGAACTAGGTTTAACTCATCTAATGATTCAACCCCCCTCTTAGTAGATAGTGTGTTCAACACCAACTCAGTGTTAAGATTAATCAACAGGGAGTTTCCTTTGAAGATTGTGGCGTGGCTTTCCATGCAAGAGTTTGACTTGTCAAACTTGGGTCCACTTCATCCCTTCAAACGCATATATGGCGTTGATTTCATGCATGTGCTCTTGTTTGTCTTGTTGAAGGCTTTCAACGTTTCCAGCAGTTCAAGTGGAGCTCTAAATTTAGATGTGGCATAGCTTTTCATGCAAGTGGAGACCATTGGAGGTAATTTAGGCTGAGTCTATATCTGGAGATTGGCGTAGCATCATGCATGATGAAGGTTTTGACTCAAACTTGGGCTCATCATTCTTGTCAAATGCCAAAGATCTTTCTATGCAAAGCATAAGACAAAGGGATTTATTTTTAGATCTTTGGAAAACACAAGTTGAACTTGAGTTGATCTCTTCTATTTTCAACGCCATCCTTTTGGTTGTTGTATCTTTTTCTATATAAGTTGGCTCCTTAGCCTTGATTTGTATCCCTCTTTTGACAAGATCAAATTCTACCAAAGACTGAGTTTTGTAATCAATCGGTTCAAGCTTGAGTTTAGATATCCAAATTAGCGTGTTGTTCATGCATGAAGGAGATTAGCTCACCGTCCATTTTTCAACGCCAAGGAGTTTTCATGAAAGCATAAGACAGGGATTTATTTGTAAATCTTTAGACAGCACAAGTTGAATTGGAGTTGACTTCTCTTTTATTTTCAGTGCCACTCTTTTGGCTTGTATCTTTTCTATATAAGTTGGTTTTTCAACCTTGATTTGATCCCTCTTTTGGCAAGATCAAATTCTACCAAAGACTGAGTTTGTAACCTTTTTTAGATTAATATCACTGTTTTTATTTTCTGAAATGCTGGTATAGTGTATTCATGTCAGTGATTTGCATAAGTGATAGAATTTCTCTTCCTTGTCAAGTCTTGGTTCTTACCTAGCAGCATAGTTGATCAGTTTATGCAGGTCATGTTTTGTGTTTGATGTCTCTTGACTAAGTTTACAGTGGATACAAGTGGCTGGTTAGTGCCTTGTATCAGGCCTATTCCATCATTTCCCTCAAGCTTTGATCACAAGATAAAACCTTTTCGTGAAATACTTATGCATATTGGTCAATTGGAGTTGAAAGTTCAACCATTTTTTTGTCTAAATCAATGTTCTTAGGAGCTCAAATTGAGTGGATCAATAAAAAAATACAGGTGTATCACCATCATTAGATAGGATTTCGTTCAAGTTTCTCTCTTTTCTCGACAGTTTGTAGCGTAGAGCAAAGATACTAATTGATACACCAAAGGGAGCTAGCCCTTAGAATCTAGAGATTCAATCCACTGATTAGGTCACCCACAACCTAGGATTGTTTCCATGTTTCAACAGACTGTAAAGGCCTGAAACTACCTTCACAAGGGTGCAAGTCTGATTGACAACAATTTTTGGCACGCCCGGTGGGACACATTGGAGCTGGTCTTGATGAAAATGCAGTTGTAGCAGTGTTCTTAATGAAGTATTTGGTGATTCTAGGCTCAAGCAATTGCCTCTAATAGTCCAGGCACGGTTTCCATGTAAGTCTATTCTTATTGCATTATCATGAATGAGTTTTGATGGCTATGTGTGAAGAGAATTCCTATGCTATGTTTCTTTATCAAACCTATTGTGAATCATACCAGCCTTATTATGATACCTATGAGTCTCTTTATGAGCTTAATCAGCCTTATCAAGACTATTATCAAAGATATGTTTAGCCTTATCAAGTTTCTCATGATCCTTATTATCAAGAGCATGACTCTTATCTTCCTTGTGAGCCATATCAGTCTTAGGACCAGATTTCACCTTTGCCATATGGCTATGATGTTGCATATGAGCAGCCTTGCCTTCAAAGAATGAATGAAATAGAGGTTAGAATACTAGCATATGCAAGAAAAGTTTGTTCTAACTCTCAATATGAGGAAGTTAATGGTCTATTTCAAAATGTGTCCAATGATCTAGAAGAGATAAATGGGATGTGTATTCTTGTATTGGAGAAGATGGAGGCTTGGGAGAGGCAGATAATCGAGTTGAACCACTTATCTACAAAGGGTTTTTGTGTTCCTTATTCTCATGAAGTTCTTAATCATGCCCAGTGTGTGCCAAGGGAGCTTCCTAATTGTATTTAAGAGCCTATTCATGAGGTTAAGCCTCCTTATAGTCCCCTTTCTTCACCACTCATCTCTCAAGCACAAGTTGTCTATGAGGACAAGGAGATTTCAGACTTTGATGAGGTAATGGCCAAGTGGAAGGAACAGAATACAAAGGTCTTTAAGAGTTTCTCTTTCCCTCATCTCCAAAACTCTCTAGATAATTCCATTGTTCTCCAGATTCCAAAATCTGATCATGATCAACCTCCCATGCTTCATTCTCCCTCTCAAACAAATGAATTTCATCACCCTCCCACCATCTCCCTTCTTCAGGAGAACACTGTTCTTTGGAAGATTGGAAAAGAGGTTGCAGCTACAAGGCAAGTTTTTGCAAAGTGTGAAGAGGATGCTTCACGTGTGGTTGAGAAAGAGTTTCTTATTGATTCTTCACTTAAGGTTGTAGTTGAGAATCCAATTATAGTTAAGAATGAAAAGGCTGATCTCAATGATGTGGAAGAACTCCAAGAGGAGCTAGTACAAATTGAAGTCATAAATGAGTTACAGGTATCTCCTATTGAGAAGGATCCAGATAACTTTCAAGCTGATCCTATTCAAATTGATCAAAATGAGGACCAGAAGGATGATTGGCAGCTGTACCTTGAATCTCTGCAAGAGATTGAAGAACTTTGTATGGATATGTTGTCTATTGAAGAGCACGTTTATGAGAAATCTGATCAAGAATCACCTATCCAAGATCATAAAACAGATTGGTTTGCCTATTCAAAGCTCCTTGAAGAGCTAGATGAACTTGCAACAGTTGATAAGAAGGATGTGGTCACTCAAGAACAATGCATAGATGAGATATCGCTTGACAAGGTGGATGAGATATCATTTGACAAGGTGGTAGATGACAAACAGTATGAAAAAGATTAGGAAGTACTTGCTGAGTTTGTCTTTGTTGGTGACTGGTTTGCTGTTGATGACTCATTTGAGAAGATGCTAATACAGTTGGTAGACAAGAAAAATACCTTATCAAAGGTTATGATTAATAAACATCCTGCCTTGCAACTTGTACCATCTATTGGAGTGACTGAGTTTATGAATTTCCCTTTTGATCCAGGTGGATCATGCTTTGTCATGGTTAGCTAGGTTCCTTGTTAGTTTGTTTTCCTCCAAATGTTGTTCAAGCACATTAGTTTAGTCTGTTTTGTTCCAAATAAGTGTCTTGTTTGCACAGTTGCTTTGTTTAGTTTGTTTTCCTATTTTTGTGTGTTTCCCTTCTTATTTTGAAGGATGAAGGTTATCTCATATCAGGGCAAAAGAGATTTGCAGTCATAGACTAGATTTACTATTGTTTCAGGAGTTCGATATCATGTTTATGGTCTAAGTTCTCAAGCATAGCAGGCATGCTTCCCAGCTGAGTCGCTAAAATGTTGACAATTTTGACCCCACAAGTCAAAATTGCCACCCTTGCCATTCAAAACTTTGCAATGCCATTTTGTCTTCATAACTCAATAATTGGTCCTGAGAAATCCTTGAAAATCCATGGTTAACAAGCCTAGAGGTTGTCTAGGTGATTTAGGGGGTTTTCTTTCACTTGTCTTGTTCTTTGCAAGAAAGAACAGATGTTGATTAGAGCAGTTGAAAGGAGCAAATTCTAAAGAGGACTTCGAGTTTTATAAGAAGAAAGGTTCTTCTCCAAAGGGAAAAGATCATTTCAAAGTTTCGGGAGCATTTATTACCTTCAGAAAAGTCCTTTTCAAAAATCCTAAAGTCCTTTTCATAAATTCTAGAGGCCTCTACCATTTTTCTGAAAGGTTCTATTTCATAAATCTAGAAGGACTTTTCGAGGGCAACTGGACCGTTTCAAGTTTTCCAAAGGGCAAGTCAACTTTTCTGAGGGACCATTTGCAAAAGTCCAAAGGTCTTTTTCTTTCAAAAGGGTCCTTTACAAGAAAGCCGAAGGGTAAGTGGACCATTACAATAAGTCCGAAGGGCTCTTTCAGAAGAGTTCATATCAAAGTTGCCAGAAAGGACCTTTACAATTTATCCGACGGGTCACTATCCCTTTGGGAAAGTCACTTGGCAGAATCCCGAAGGGCACTTTCACTTCGGGAAAGTTCATTTTTGAGAATTCCGAAGGGCTTGTCAAAAAACCCGAAGGGTCAATTCCATGGCAAAGTGCCCTAAGCCAAAGCCCGAAAGAGGCAAAAGGCCAAAAGAAAGAGTCCACTTTACAAAAGCCGAAGGGACATTACAGAAAATCCGAGACATTTGGAAAATGCCGAAGGACCTTTACAAAAAGTCCGAAGGGTTATTAACCCTTCGGAAAAGGAGTTTATGGAAAAGCCGAAGGGAGAAACAAGATTTCCGAAGGAAATGAAAGAAAGAAGGCCCGAAGGAATACATGAATTCCTTCGGACTTTTTGTCCGAAGGAAAAGACCAATGAGGAAAATCCACAAGAAATGGTTCAAGCCAAAGGCTAAAGGAAAGGAAATGGGCAGAAACAAGATTGCCTAAGGAAATGCAAGAAAGAAGGTCCAAAGGGAAAAGTCTCAGGCATTTTGTCCGAAGAAATAAGGACCAAACAAAAGCCCAAAACAATTCCACTAGAAGAAACAGAGCCAAGGCCGAAGGGAATAGATGAAGATAAAAACCCGAAACAATATAGAAGGAATACATGCATAGAATATGAAGAGCTGAGAACAGAAGGCAGAGAGCTAACAAGGAGTTCAATCTGAATGCACTTCTCATCATCCATACAAGCAAAGACTAATTATAGTTGATTGGTCAAAGCTTCAATTGATTGTTTGTTGAAGTCAGGGTTATCTCCTAGTCATCTCATGTATTCAACGATCCAACTTAGCGTCAGGATTAATCAACAGGTAGATTCTTTTGAAGATTGTGGCGTGGCTTTCCATGCAAGAGTTTGACTTGTCAAACTTGGGTCCACCTCATCCCTTCAAACGCATACATGGCGTTGATTTCATTCATGTGCTCTTGTTTATCTTATTGAAGGCTTTCAACGTTTCCAGTAGTTCAAATGGAGTTCTAAATTCAGATGTGGCATAGCTTTTCATGCAAGTGGAGACCATTGGAGACAGTTTAGGCTAAGTCTATATCTGGAGATTGGCGTAGCATCATGCATGATGAAGGTTTTGACTCAAACTTGGGCTCATCATTCTTGTCAAACGCCAAAGATCTTTCCATGCAAAGCATAAGACAGGGATTTATTTTTAGATCTTTGGACAACACAAGTTGAACTTCAGTTGATCTCTTCTATTTTCAACATCATCCTCTTGGCTGTTGTATCTTTTTCTATATAAGTTGGCTCCTTAGCCTTGATTTGTATCCCTTTTTTTGGCAAGATCAAATTCTGCCAAAGACTGAGCTTGTGATTTTTTTCAAATTAATAGGACTGTTTTTATTTTTCAGAATGCTGGTATAGTGTATTCATGTCGGTGATTTACATAAGTGATAAAATTTCTCTTCCTTGTCAAGTCTTGATTATTACCTAGCAGCATAGTTGATCAGTTTATGCAAGTCATGTTCTATGTTTGATATCTCTTGGCTGAGTTTACAGTGGATATAAGTGGCTGGTTAGTGCCTTGAATCAGGGCTATTTCATCATTTCCCTTAAGCTTTGATCACAAGATAAAACCTTTTCGTGAAATATTTATGCATATTGATCAATTGAAGTTGAAAGTTAAACCCTTATCTTGTCTAAATCAGTGTTCTTAGGAGCTCAAACTGAGTGGATCAATCAAAAAATACAGGTGTATCACCATCATTAGATAGGATTTCGTTCAAGTTTCTCTCTTTTCCCAACAGTTTGTAGCGTAGAGCAAAGATCCTAGTTGATACACCAAAGTGAGCTAGTCTTTAGAATCTAGAGATTCAATCCACTGCTAGGTCACCCAAAACCTAGGATTGTTTCCATGTTTTAGCAGACTATGAAGGCCTGAAACTACCTTCACAGAGGTGCAAGTCTGATTGAAAACAGTACCCATGAATAATAATTTGTGAATAGTGTTCTCATTCCTGAACCAAAGCAGTGTATGAGCTCCTAAAGATCCCCTAAACACAATGCCACTAACTGAATTCCCTTCTGAAAATGTTGGCATTCTCCAAGAAAGTTGGAGCTTCCAAAAATGTTGGAAGGCTATAAAAAGGGGACATTACATTATGGATGTCAATCCAAGATTGTTCCATTCTTCCATGATTGTTTGTTGGATATTTGTTGTATATTTAATATGTATTACACCCCTTATAGACTGTACACCCTACCACAATAAGCAGATACTTATACATGGTTTCTCAATGCATGGTTTTATATCCATTGTATTGAAATACTGCTTAGTGGTGTCATGTATTGATGTGCATATAAATACTCACACATGGATTAGGTTTAAGCACTATTGCGAAATACCTTATTTTATTTTGAATGGTTGAGTTAATATAGTGAGGGTTGTTTTGCTTGGTTTTTCCTAAAAGGGTTCCCTAGGTTAAAATCTCGTGTATATTGTGTGTCATTATTGTTTTTGCTACATTTTAAAATTCTATTAGCACCGCTTCTCCTACATAGGTTTATTTGTATTTTTCTCTTCTTTTGGTATCAAAGCTAGGGTTTTAGCAAGTTCTTCAAGAGCAAGGGCATCTTAGCTTTGTGATAAACCTTTTCTTGATTGGGAGGTTTATGCAATGAATCTTGTGTGTGAAGGAAAATGACAAACACTTCAAGGATAAAACTAGAGATATTTATTGGCGAAACTTTGAGATATGTAAGCTTAAGATGGAAGATTTCTTTGTGGATTGAGATCAATGCATTGATGTGTTAGGAAAGTATCCCAAAAGCATGACAACAAAAGACTAGGCAAAGATGGATAGTAGGGAAAAGATTTAAATCACGGTATGCCTTTCATATTCAATGGTGTTGAATGTCTAAGGAGAATCCAACACTAAGCTTCTATGGGATAAGTTAGGGTCTTTGTATTAGACAAATTCCCTAGCAAACAAACTATTTCTTTGAAAGAAGTATTCTCTTATAGGATCAATGATGGTGATTTCGTGACAAAGCATCTGAATGATTTTAAGATTTTGGTAAGCCAATTAGCCTGAGTTGATATTAAAATGTTTGGAGAAGATAAATGTATTACTTTCTTATGTTCTTTGTCAAATTCATGGGATAATCTTGTTATAGCCATTAGTAGTACTTCATCTACAATAAAGCTTGAAGACGCAGTTGCATACACAAGAAATGAAACAAAAATTCATGGAAGATCTAACAAAGGATGCCTTGTTTGTTAGAGATCATCCCAAAGATAAGTAAAAACAAGTTAGGGACAAAAAATGGAAGTCTAGAGGTAAATTTAAATCCCCAAGAAGACAAACAATGGAACTGTTGTAAAACTAGTCATTTAAAGAAACAGTGTTGATTTAAAGGTTGACCAAGATGAGACACCTGATGATGCCCCTTCCACAAATGAATACCTCCATTATATATACTTGGCATCTTCAAGTACACACTTATGTCATGATGCATGGTTGATCGATTTGGGTGCTTCATTTCATGACTCCCCACAAGGAGTGAGTCCATTGAATTGTCATTCATGAATAAGTATTGTTGGCATGTTTTATTAAGCCTCTTGTCAGCATTTGGATAGTAAAAAATATCTTAGTTACATCGGTTGTGACAGTTGAATTAAACGCAAACCACTTAGTCTTGTCCTTTATGAAGCTTAGTGAATGTTGGGGAAAGGGTGTTTGTATCAGGTCCTCCCTGAACTGTTTGATTCTACTAATATTTATAATTGAGGAATACATTTTGTGGATACTCATACATGGTATGCTCTATTATTACTGCTCTATGTCTGATTCTTGTTGATAGTCTAGTAGCTCAATAGACTTTATCTATACTATATTTGGCAGTGTTGCTTTAAAATAACTAGGATAATACAAATTAAGTTGACTAACAATTCAATTGACATCCAATCCTAATGACAACATGGAAAACTAATGGTTCAACCCATCTAGTTAGAAATTTTAACCAAAGAAGAACAAGAAATCATGTTCATTCAGATCGGCCACGATGGAGAACAAGAACATATTACATATGTGGAACTCACCCAAGATTTACAATATCTATGGGATATTTTTGTACGAGAACATGTCAAGGAGGAAGCTAAAGGAAACCAAGTGCCAACAGATTCCATCTAAGGCACATTGGCTATTAGATAAGTAGAACATCTCCTTGACCATCTCCCATGACTTCTTGCTACGGATTATATTGTATTGCAAGACCTTCGAGCCAAACATGACCGAAATGATCAAAAACAAAAAAATCCTAAAAAGGCATGCACTAAAGCAAAGTCGGGAAGAGGAAGCGAGATCAAGAGACTGACGTCAATGCCACTAAACCTGAATAAAGGGGAACAAAGAAGACAATGTAGCAGGATAGAGGTAATTGAAATAAGGTCGACCAGATTCTTGTAACAAGAGCAAAGAAAGTTACAAGCATTAACCACTTCAAAAAACCAAGATCAAGAAACCAATAACCGAAGTCAAGGTTGAAGCCCAAGCCGGAGTAGGAGTCGAAGTTGGAAGAAGGTTCATTTGGGGCCAGAACATGTAACTGAACATCCTCCACAACACTCAGAGACACAATGAAAGGATATTTATGAGCATCATCCCTCCGCATACAGTCAGGGAATTCTACAATGGAGTCCACAAAGAAAGTTTCCTTTCTGAATAAGAGATTGAAGACAACTTTTTCACAGAAGAACAAGCCTCTTATGAAACTAATATCCGAGGGATTGAAGAATTACTAACTAAAGATCCAATACGAAAGACACCAGGGCAGCGAAAACAACCGGAAGAGCATGAATGTCGGGGCGGGGGGGCGAGGGCAAGAGCACAGAGAGGGAACCTGAGGGTGAGCAAGACAGCGTATAGATAACTATTGAAGGACAGGTCGAGTACAAAGACGTGTCCAAAGCAAAGGAAAATCCGACAAAGACCTTCTTAAGGAGGAAGATTGTATTTGGAATGCCACCTCAAAAGACCACAATACCCACGAACATGGGTACCCCGACCCCATCACTAGAAAACAAAAATTGGTAAAATTTATTGGTTTTAGATCCGATACAACACTAGCATACATATATCATTATCTGGACTGCCAATGGGTAGATAGATGAGGGGATGTGGTTAAGATGCTTCCCCGCTACCCTTTAAAAAATGGCCATCAACTGGTACATTGATGCTTCAAGTACTAACAAAGAAACATGGGCAACACTGAGGCAAGCATTTGAAAAGGAATTCAAAAACCAAAGGGACAACAATGACATTGTAGAAAAAATATACAACACCAGACAAGGTAAGCACAAGACAGTTCAACCTTATAATAGGAGTCTCAAGGAGTTGCTTGGAAAACTTGAGAAAGAACCAATGGATGGGCTAAAAAAGAAGTGGTTATTTAAGGGTCAGTTCCCTCATAGAGAAAAAATGAAGGTAGTCCCACCTTGGTCATATGATGATGCTTATAACCAAGTAATGGGCATTGAAATTAAGAATAAAGCATCATTCTCACACACAATACAAAATGAAGATGAGGACTTGGATTCTAATGACAATGAACCTAAATCTGTTCGAGCTCTTCAAAAGGACATGCGTTGAATGATGAAATCACGATATTATTTTTCCCCCTATCGGCTGGTAGAATCAATGCTCTAATACCACTAAAATGTCCCTTTTTATAATTTTTCGGTATTCTGATTTATCTATTTTGCAATTTTATATATAAACAAGTTGGAACAAATCCTAAATAGTGACATGTAACTGAAATATGCAAAACTAATAATACCCAACTGGAATATTGATTCAATAAGCTGATTACAAATTTATTACAGCAAACCCTAACTGTAAAAGTCCAAAAATAATGAATTCAGCGATAAATATCAATTATATCTAGTAGAACAAGGTACAACAGTCTATTTGGAAGTATGACGATGGTTGGAAGTGTTATGATGAAATAGGGAGGTTCATCACAGTATAAACGCAGCTGTCTGCACCCTAAATGTTAATGCCAACAATGGAACTGAGGGTTACAAACTCCAAACAACACAATAGTTCGACACCAAGGGGTTCAACTTTCGACGCAATGGTCAGCAAGTGTACAATAGGTTGTACGGCCAGGTATAGCAGCAACAAAGTCTCCAAAAATAGTAATAATTCCTCCTCAAACCCAAATGCACCAATCTATCAAGTATTTCAAACCCTCAATAGGGTCACACACATTGAAACTATAATTTTAATCCTTATTTGAAGCACAATAATGGTTCCTGGATGGAATCACCTCACTGGGTAAAGGGGTTTTCATCCTCCACACTTGTCTATCAGAGGGTTTTCATCCTCACATGAAAAAGATGAACATAAAGGCTCAAGCTTTGGATTAGAGTTTCTTTGCAAAGTTGAACAGTGAATAATCCCTCTTTTGGCCCAACTTGTCCTTTTATAATTTCACTTTTCCAATTTCACCATAAAAATATTTAAAAATACTTTTAATTAAATATCACTTTTCACTCTCTTAATATTAATTACTTTTGGCCCTCTTAATAAATAATAATGCATGTGTTATTTTCATGTTATAACATAAAGTGACTTGGGACAACTTAAAGTATTAACATTAATTTATTTTCCTAACTCTATCCCTTAGCCTACGGGAAATAATGAATAGGTTACGGGCTTCTAACTGGCTTAATTCCAAAAAGGAGATATGACACTCCGCCCTTCTTGAAATTATTTGCCCTCAAGCAATTGCAAACTAGGATGCTCAAGGATCTCTGCACCTTCCCATGTAACATCTTTTGTTGGAAGATCTTTCCAATGTACCAAATATTTTGTTATGCTCCTATTCCTCAATTTTTTCTCTCTGACATCAACAACTTCTAAAACCAAGAATAATTTACCTTCATCATCTAGAGGAGGTAATTCAATTGAAGGAATGATGCGCTGTCCTAGTGCCATTTTGAAGCACGAAACATGAAATACATTGTGGATTCTACTATAATCTGGGAATTCAAACTCATATACAACCTCTCCAATCATCTTTTGAATCTTGTAGAGGCCATAGAAGTGAGGATTGAGCTTTTCAACTCCACTTCTCTTGAGAGAAGACTATCTATAGGGCTGCAATCTTAAGAAAACCATGTCTCCAACCTCAAAAGATCTCTTTATACGGTGTTGGTCCGCATAAAACTTATTTGATTCTGCGCTCGTTGGAAGTTTTTCTTAAGTGACTCCAATATTTCCTCACTTTGTGCAACCGAGTCTCTTGCCTCTAGCACTCTATTGTCTATAATAACCAAATCCACAAAATAAAGAACATCATAAACATACAAAGCTATGAAAGGAGTCATACCAATGGACATATGATGTAAAGTATTGTAGCAATGCTCCCCCATATAGAGCCATTTGATCCAAGTTTTTTGCTACCATGCTACATAATTTCTCAAATATCTCTCAATCCACTTATTCACAATCTTTGTTTGCCTATCTGTTTGAGGGTGGTAATTAGAACTACAAGTCAATTCAGTTCCTGTTAAATAAAAGAGCTCCTGCCAAAACAAAGGAACCTACTCTCCCTATCACTTACTATGTTCTTAGGCAATCCATGTAGTCTAAAACCTTCTCTGAAAAACAAATCAACTTGTTGTAATGTCCCCAAATGGGACAATAATGCAAATTTGAAGTTTTCCAACAAACCCTACCTAATTCAAAACCCCTTCCTTCAAAGAATCTGAAAGTACAAATTCGGCCAATAACACACTTCAAAAAATGAAGCAATATTCAACAATTTCCTTCACCAAACCCTTAGGCGATTAGGGCAAAAATAAGATTTGATATTTCTAACCATCCAAAAAATATGAACTGAGCTTTATATTGCAGGCACTAATTTTAGAAGTCAAAATATTCACCCAAAAGTCGAAACTCAGAATTCAGAAATTTATTATTGCAAAACTACAATGGAGTTTCATAAATTCACAACTTCCACAATACTTGGAATTTCCATGCAAATGATAGCCCAAAATGATCACAAAAATAGTAGTTATCAAAAAAATTAGAATCGGAATTTTCCCATCACGGAAAGCCCACCAAAAGTTGTCCCGAAATTTTCAAAACCTTAGTTTACTGCTGAAATAATATAATAAATTGAGAATATTAACTAAGGCACAAAATCACCCTAAATCACATGCAAATCAACTCCCAAACCATTCACTAAGCTGTAATAAATTACTAAAAATACCTATAACCCTAAAAGAGGGTTCCAAAGACAAATTTTCCCTCTTGAGAGGAGTTGCCACCCTCCCAAAGCAAGTCGCCACCCTTGAGATGGCCTCCAAACTCGATCAAGCTCGTTCACCAAGATCGCCCTTCTCTTTGACCTGCAATTTATGTATTTCCATCTCTCCGAAAGGGTTTGTAATAATTCCTTGTTGAAGGTGGTGTCCAAAGACACATTTGTAGATCCACTTGCATACAATTATGCAAAATTGAGGCATAATTACAACCCTTGAATAGAGTTGTCATAGTAGAATAATGGAGGTTTTCGTCCCCAAACTCCTTGGTGCACTTGAAGGTTTTCATCCTCAAGTCACTTGTTCAAGCTTGAAATACTTGCTCAAAATTTTCAATATCAAAAAATGCATAAACTTTTCAAATGAGTCTTTCCTTTCCTTTTATATCTCTCCTCCAAGTGTGGCACCCAAAATAAAGAGGGAGAGTTTACCTTTTTCTTTTAAAAAATATATATATATTAAACTTTCTTATAAAATCCACTTTAAGCTTTAAGAACCCATGACCCTCAAAAGGTCTCAACTTAAGTGAAACACAAATTAGGCTATTATTACTTTATTAAGTATTTAGAAATACTTTTTATTTTAATAATAATGTTATTTTAATTTCAAAATGGGGACATTACAGTCCACCCCACTCAAAATTGTTTGTCCTCAAGCAATTGCAATATCCATCGAGGTGTCCCCACATTCTTCATGAGCACTTACCAACTGAAATGGCTTCCCACTGAATTGAAGCTCCAACTTGAACTCCCCACTTGCTAAACGTGTATCTTAAAGCTGCCCCCATGGGCTCAAGGTGTCATAATCATCTCCCAAGAACTCCTCATAACCCCAAAGAAACAAGACATGCAATTCTTGTTAGCTTTTGATGTATCCTCTCAAGGTGATTAATGTACCCCCACAAGATATTCCCAAAATTCAGAAATAAATCACTATGATCTTATCATAAAACACACCTTGAGTGCCAATGGTACATAGATGCAACCTCTCTTGAGTGTCTTAGAAAGTGTGGTATGTTATTCCCTTTTGATTTCCTTCATCACCTCATTTATGCATAGAAAGAATATGAAATTGATCAAACAAAAGCCACCACCAACTCCCAATATAGAATTGTACCTCCCATGCTTGATTAAACCAAAAGCGTACTTGTGAACATTTCCAGAATATACCTCTGGCTGGAATTTACCCAAAACATCAGACTTTTGGCCTCCCACATACTGCTGTACCTGTCTTTCAAAATCAAATTTTTTTGTGTGACAAATTTCAGAATGTACCTTGGTACAAAGTTTCCCCAAAATGAGCTGCAGTGTACCTTGAAAGTGCCAATTTTTTTCTATTTTATGTGGCTGGACTTGTTTTGTTAACACAGAAAAATTTGAAACCAAAAAATTCAGATTTCATACCACTCTTTCCAGCCCTTCCCCTTGGCTGTCATATGCAAAACAAAGTGTTCTTGATGCCCAAAAGAGTCCATAGGTGAACCCAGCTATGTCTATCATTCTTTTATAAGTAGCAGGACCATCTTTTTTTGCCATTCGAACCTTGTGAACAACTACTTGTAATTTCAATCCCTTCAATATAACTATGACAAAAATTAGAATTTGCAACACTTACCAATTGTCTTGGATCAGGGTTAGGCTTCCCAACACCATTTTGTGCACTTTCGTGAGCTTCATACATTACAACATGGTGCAGGAAGTCAATAAGATCTGATATCTCCGTTGGATCAACTGGAATTGATGTTTGAGAATTTATCCCAAACACATCTACCAAGACACTAAAAAGAAGAGCCAATGTCTTTTTAAACAGTGCACGAGCAATTACCAGATGTGGAAGGAGGGGTCCCATGATGCGAAAAGCAAGTCGCAATTATGCAATAGTAGTGATTGGCCTTAGGTTCTTTATAATAGTATGCGTCCCTTCCAGCCATTTATGTGGTAGATTACTAAAGAAAGCATGGACCAAAGCAACAAGATTTCCAATTGTAGTTGAAGTGTTGTCTTGAAAAGACCATATTGAATCCCACAGAGCGTAGCCAAAAGCAGGGTCCAATTCCATTAAGGACCTCGTGACATCTGTGAGCCACCAACAATCCTTGATTATCCGGGCTGATTCTCCATAAAATTGAATATGAAAGGTTGGTGGTAGGTCTCCAAAGACAAATTTGCCCTCTTGAGAGGGGTTGTTGTTGACAATTTTGCCCCCATAGGGCAAATTGTCACCCCTACACTTTGGAACTTTGCTATGGTGCCAAGTTTGTCTTGTGAATCAGTTTTTGGGTCCTTAAATGAGCATTTACAGCCACCCAAGTGCCCATCTACAACCAGGTGAAGTTTAGTCATGCAGAGGTTTCCAACGAGCTTGCTTGATTACAGCCAAATGTGCAAATACAGCGAAGATATTCAAGCTGTAAGTTTATTTGTTTTGTCTTCCCAAGGAATTTTTCGGGTATAAGAGGTGGACTATTTCTTCGGGCATTTTGTCCAAGAGAAAGATCTCTCAAAGGATTGACAAAAAGTCCAAAAAAATGACTAAGTGGCAGTCATTCAAGGCTTTTTCCTTATGGGTTTTTTGTCCGAAAGAAAGGAGAAGAGCACAGTTGAGAAGACTGGCTTTCAAGGCAAGACAAAAGTCTGAAGGAATAAGGACGGTTACAAAAAGCCTGGGTGCCTTACAAAAAGCTTGGGTGCCCTTCAATTCTTCCGAAAAGCCACTTTTGAGGACAGAAGCCCTTGCGGAGGGCACTTGGTCGGTGAAGTGGACCTTTTCAATTTTTTCGAAGGGCACTCTTGGAAAACAGAAGCCCTTGCGGAGGACATCTGGACGTCGCATAGGGACATTTACAATTTTCCCGAAGGATATGTGCCCTTGTAGGGGGCACTTCAAGCACGAAGAAGACCTTGGCAAAATTCCGAAGGACCCTTTCACAAGTTCCGAAGGACACCTGCCCTTGCGGAGGGCACTTGGTCAGTGGCAGGGCCCTTTCAAAAGTTTTGAAGGGCATTATTGGGAAACAAAAGCCCTTGCGGAGGGCAGAGACCTAAGCAAAGGACAAAAGCAAGACGAATTCCTTCGGACAAAGCAAAGGACAAAAGCAAGACGAATTCTTTCGGACTTTTTGTCCGAAGGAATTCCTTCGAACAAAAAGTCCAAAGAAATTCGGGAGAATTAAAAAAAAACCGGAGGGGAAATAGACAAGACAAAGGCAAGACATAAGAGGCTAAAAGGAATAAATTCGGGGAAATTGTCAAGGAAACGAATTCCTTCGAACTTTTTGTCCGAAGGAATTCCTTCGGCTAAAAAGTCCAAAGGAATAAGTAAAGTCGACAAAAAGCCACAGGAAATGAAACAAAGGGACAAGAAAAATAATCCGAATCAAATACAAGTAATGGAAGGGATGGACTAAGTTGAAACAGAATATCCGAGGAAAGTCTAAGGGAAATTTGACTATGCAAAAGGGTTGAAAATAGATAACCCGATGGGAAGTTGAAGACAAAAATAGAATCCCGCCAAAAATAGACAAGACACAGGCAAGGCAAAATAAGATAAAAATACATGCAAGCAAAGACTATTTTTGGCTGAGTGGTCAAATCTTGAGTTGACTCGCTATTAAAGTCAAGCTTCTCTAAAGTTTGACTAGTCAACCACATGCATCCAAACATTCCAGCTCAGTTCAACCTTGACTTCTAAATTTGGGCGTTCCTTCCACATTGCAAGGCTCTCAATGATCTGGCATTCCAAGTGGAGTTGACTGGACACATTCGTTACACGTTTTCTTTGTCCTTCATGCAAACGCAAGTAGCTCAAGGGGAGTCTATTTTGGAAACTTGGCATAATCTTCCATGCAAAGAGAGGTGGATGTTTTAACAGACCCACCGACCATTCTCAAACGCCAAAGAGCTAGTGAAGTTTCTAATTTTAGACATGGCTTAGCTGAGTATGCACAAGCAAAGTCAAACGTATCAATTCACCATCTAATTCTAGTGCCAAGGAGCTTTCATGCAAAGAGGAAGAAGACAAGATAGACTTTTTGTAAAGACTGAGTTGGTTTGAGTTTACTCCCTCACTATTTTCCAACGTCAATCTGGTGATCAGATTATACAACTGAAAACTAATAAGCTACCCAAGGGAGTGGTCACTCTTGAAAATATTTTCAGTGAAGATGATGAGCTAAGGAAAGAGAAACCATCCTTGTCAACAAAGGAAGAGCATTATGCCAATGTAGAGATTGCAGCTGGTAAAATTTTGAAATTGGGCAAGGTATGCACTCCACAAAAGAAAGCTTTCATTGATTTATGCACAAGTTTTGCTGATATATTCGCATGGCAATATAGTGATCTCAAAGGTTTTGACCCAAGTTTGGCTCAACACACTATTGAGTTAAAAAACGAAACTAAACCAGTGAGACAAAGACAAAGGCCAATCAATCCAAAGCTTGAGCCTTTGATGAGAGCTGAGCTTCACAAGCTCATAGAATCAGCTATTATATTTCCAATCAAGCACTCAACTTGGGTGGCGAACCTCGTTCCAGTACAGAAAAAGAATGGTGTAAATTCGTTTGTGTGTTGATTTCCGTGATTTAAACAGAGCTTTGCTTAAAGACCATTATCCATTGCCATCAATGGAACAAATTTTACAACTTGTTGCAGGTTCAGAGAGGTTTCCTTGTTGGATGGATATAGTGGTTACAATCAGATTTTGGTCAAAGAAGAGGACCAATTCAAGACAGCCTTCACGACTAAGTGGGGTATATTTGCATACAGAAAGATGTCATTCGGTTTGTCTAATGTTGGAGCAACCTTTCAAAGAGCCATGGATATGGCCTTCCAAGGCCTTCTTAACAGGTTTGTGCTTGTTTATTTGGCTGATATAACAGTGTTTTCAAAAGATGCAAAAGATCACATGGTTCATCTCAATCAAGTTTTTGAAAGGTGTAGGCAATTTAGGATATCTCTAAATTCCCAAAAATGTGTATTTTCAGTTCATGAAGGTTAGTTTCTTGGACATGTTTCAAAGCATGGTTTAAACATAGATTCTGAAAGGATTCAATCCATTCTTGCACTCTCCTTGCCTAAGAGCAAAAAGGCTTTGCAAAGTTTCTTTGGTAAAATCAATTTTATAAGGAGATACATTTCAAATTTCGCTACTGTAGCTAAACCACTTATAGCCATGTTAAAGAAAAATCAGAACTTCAGCTGGTCCAAGGAGGGAGTAACAGGGTTTGAAGATGTTAAGAAAGCCATAGCAAGTGCTCCTACGCTCATAAATCCAAATTTTACGAAAGATTTCATTCTATATACGTATGCTAATATGGACACCATTTCAGGGATTCTTATGCAGCATAATCATGAAGATTTGGAGCAGCCAATAGCTTTCTACAGCCAAGGCTTGGAGGAGTATGAGACAAGGTATTCTTTTGTTGAAAAACATGTCCTTTCAGTTATAAGATCTCTGAAGAAATTTAGGAACTTGTCTAATAATAAAATACATCTAATGGTTGCTCATCCAAGCATCAAAGAATTTCTTCTAAACAAAGACATAAATGAGAAGAGGGCTGGTTAGATAACCAAGGTAATGGAATATGACGTGGAAATTAAGGTTACAAAGCTGGTTAGAGGCAAAGGACTTTGTGAGCATCTAACTCAGGACTTGCAAGAAACTAATGAAGTTGTTTTAGTGTCAAATGATGAAGAGATTGTTGTTGTTCACACCTTACCTTCTGACTGGTTTCGTGATTTGGTAAGCTATCTTCAAGATGGTTTTTACCCTTCTCACCTAAGTGCTTCAAAAAGAAGGTATTTCAGATTGTAATCATTTCCATTTTTGCTCGTTGACGGTGTTTTGTTCAAAAAGGATATTAATGAAATGTTACTAAGGTGTGTGGAACCAAGCCAAACTCAAAGATTACTTGAAGAATTCCATGCTGGACTTGGTGGAGGACACTTTTTCACAAGAACTACAGCACTCAAAATCATGAGAGGTGGGTACTATTGGCCTACTATATTTAGCGATTGCCATACATGGGTTAGGAAATGCAAACAATGCGTTATATTTGTAGAAAAAGTTAAACTTGCAGCCCTGCCCCTTCAGCCAATTGTAGTTGATCAGCCTTTTGTCTAATGGGGATTGGACTTTATTGGTCTCATTAATCCTCTTTCAAGTTCAGGGCACAAGTGGATTCTAACAGCGACGGATTACTTCACACGTTGGACGAAAGCAATTGCATTGAAAAAAGCAAACGAAACTAACGTTCTTGATTTCTATGAAGGTTTGCTTACTAGGTTTGGAGTTCCTTTGACCATTATTTCTGACAATGCAATGGCTTTTATGGGATCTAGGATCAGCTAATGGGCTGTCCAACATGGAGTTTATCTCAGCACTTCGTCAAACTATAATCCACAAGGAAATGGCATTGCTGAATCTACAAACAAGAACCTCTTAAGGATCATACGAAGGACTATTGAAGACAATCAGAGGTCATGGCATCTCAAGTTGAAGTCAGCTCTATGGGCTGATAAGATAACCTACAAGAGGTCAATAACCAACTCTCCCTACAAGCTAGTCTATGGTAAGGAAGCAAGGTTACCTATTTCTCTCGAGTTTCCATCTTTGGAACTAATGCATCAACTTGAGTTGTTGGAGAATGAGCCTATGGAGATCAGGTATGCAGAGCTTATGGAGTTGGAAGAGACAAGAAATCAAACCATGCTAGCCATGGAAAGTTATCAGGCATAGGTGAAAAGAACATTTGACAAAGGAGATTCCTCACGAAGCTTCAATGAAGGAGATTTGGTCCTCAAGTGGGATGAGGATCGAGCCAAACCAGGGAGGCACATAAAGTTTGATTCCCTTTGGAGTGGCCCATACACGATCTCCAGCTGCAAATCCCACAATGCCTTCCAACTTGCTAAGATGGACGGCCAAGTGCTTCCAATCCCAAACAATGGGATACATTTGAACATTGCTATTGAAGAGCAAAGCTCTATGTACATAGTTGTTTTTGCTTTCCTCCAAGTGTTGTTCAAGCACAGTAGTTTGCTTCAGTTTTGTTCAATAAGTGCTTGTTTGCACATTTGCTTCTTAATTAGTTTTCCTACCTTCATGTTTTCCCTTCCTTTTTGAGGGAGAAAGGTTACTTCAACCAAGGCCAGGAGGAGATTTTCAGTCATAAATTAGGTTACCATTTGGGAGTTCGAATAGCATCATTTATGGCCTCAGTTCTCTAGCATAGCAGGCATGCTTCCCAGCAGAGTCGCCAAAAAATGTTGACAATTTTGCCCCCACAGGGCAAATTGTCACCCCTACACTTTGGAACTTTGCTATGGTGCCAAGTTTGTCTTGTGAATCAGTTTTGGGGTCCTTAAATGAGCATTTACAGCCACCCAAGTGGCCATCTACAGCCAGGTGAAGTTTAGTCAGGTAGAGGTTTCCAACGAGCTTGCTTGATTACAGCCAAATGTGCAAATACAGCCAAGATATTCAAGCTGTAAGTTTATTTGTTTTGTCTTCCCAAGGAATTCTTCGGGTATAAGAGGTGGACTATTTCTTAAGACATTTTGTCCGAGAGAAAGAGCTCTCAAAGGACTGACAAAAAGTCCGAAAAAATGACTAAGTGGCAGTCGTTCAAGGCTTTTTCTTCGGGTTTTTTGTCCGAAAGAAAGGAGAAGAGCACAGTTGAGAAGACCGGTTTTCAAGTCAAGACAAAAGTCCGAAGAAAATAAGGACGGTTAAAAAAACCCTGGGTGCCCTACAAAAAGCCCGAGTGCCCTTCAATTCTTCCGAAAAGCCACTTTTGAAGACAGATGCCCTTGTGGAGGGCACTTGGTTGGTGAAGTGGACCTTTTCAATTTTTTCGAAGGGCACTCCTGGAAGACAGAAGCCCTTGCGGAGGAAATCTAGACGTCGTGTAGGGACATTTACAATTTTCCCGAAGGGTATGTGCCCTTGCGGGGGACACTTCAAGCATGAAGAAGACCTTGGCAAAATTCCGAAGGACCCTTTCACAAGTTCCTAAGGACACCTGCCCTTGCGGAGGGCACTTGGTCAATGGCAAGACCCTTTCAAAAGTTTCGAAGGGCATTATTGGAAAATAGAAGCCCTTGCAGAGGGCAGAGACATAAGCAAAGGACAAAAGCAAGACGAATTCCTTTGGACAAAAAGTCCGAAGAAATTCGAGAGAATAAAAAACAAACCCAAGGGAAAATAGACAAGACAAAGGCAAGACATAAGAGCCTAAAGGAATAAATTCGGGGAAATTGTCAAGGAAACGAATTCCTTCGAACTTTTTGTCCGAAGGAATTCCTTCAGACAGAAAGTCCTAAGGAATAAGTAAAGTCGACAAAAAGCCACAGGAAATGAAACAAAGGGACAAGCAAAATAATCCGAATCAAATACAAGTAATGGAAGGGATAAACTAAGTTGAAACAGAATATCCGAGGAAAGTCTAAGGGAAATCTGACTATGCAAAAGGGTTGAAAATAGATAACCCGATGGGAAGTTGAAGACAAAAATAGAATCCCGCCAAAAATAGACAAGACACAGGGAGGGCAAAATAAGAGAAAATACATGCAAGCAAAGATTATTTTTGGCTGACTGGTCAAATCTTGAGTTGACTCGTTGTTAAAGTCACGCTTCTCTATAGTTTGACTAGTCAACCACATGCATCCAAACATTCTAGCTCAATTCAAGCTTGACTTCTAAATTTGGGCATTCCTTCCACGTTGCAAGGTTCTCAATGATCTGGTAGTCCAAGTAGAGTTGATTGGACACATTTGTTACACGTTTTCTTTGTCCATGTAAATGCGAGCAGCTCAAGGGGTGTCTATTTTGAAAACTTGGCGTAATCTTCCATGCAAAGAGAGGTGGACGTTTTAACAGACCCACCGACCATTCTCAAACGCCAAAAAGCTAGTGAAGTTTCTAATTTTAGACATGGCTTAGCTGAGCATGCACAAGCAAATTCAAACGTATGAATTCATCGTCTAATTATAGCGCCAAGGAGCTTTCATGCAAAGAGGAAGAAGACAAAATAGACATTTTGTAAAGGCTGAGTTGGTTTGAGTTTACTCCCTTTATTTTCCAACGCCAATCTCAGCCTTGTAAAATCGATCCCTCTCTTGGTAAGACTAGACTCTGTCATTGGTGAGTTGTGTAACCTCTTCAATCAATAGAAGGACTGCACTTTCAGATTTCAAGTGCTGGCATAGTGTGCATTCATTCAGCAATTTGCATACGTGGTAGATTTCTCTCCCTTCCCAAATTCTGTTTCATACCTAGTTGTTAGCTCATCATGTTAAGCAGGTCATGTTCAATGTTCTATATGTCTTTTGTTGAAGCTGTAAGTGAACATTAGGTGGCTGTAAAGTGTCTTGTATCAGACATCTCTCCATTATTTTTCCTCACGTTTTTTGTCATTGGATCGAACCTTCTCATGAAATATTTATGCATAGTGATCAATTGAAATCAGTGGTCTTCTTTTTCCCTTGTTTGATTCAGTGTTCAAGGTTCCAAGTAGAGTGGATCAACATTTTGGTGTATCACCGTCATTAGGTAGGATTTCCCTTTCAAGTTTCTTATGGTACCAGTTTGTCTTGTAAATCAGTTTTTTGGGGTCCTTAAATAGCCATCATATAAAGCATGGGATGATCTACTTGAGGATGTTACAGGTGCCCTGGGTTGCGACTGAAGATACATATGTTCTACTTTGTTGAGACATACTACATATCTGGACTATTTGAAAAAGCAGAAGTTGTTTTGCATACGATGCGCAAACATGGTTATTCTTATAGGGTTACTGCATACAATACATTAATTAATGCCTTAGGCAAGGTTAGAAATTTGCACAAAGCAAAGGAAATTATAAGGAAGATATCCTTTGGACAAAAGTCAAAAGGAATTCCTTCGGACTTTTTGTCCAAAAGGAATACTTTGGACAATTTGCAAAACAAAAACCCGCAGCCAACAAGTAAAGAAAAGACAAAGGAGAGGCCAACAAAGTCCGCAGCCTCCAAAAAGTCCGCAGAAAATCCAAAGGTGTGGAAAACATAAAGTCTGAAGGAATAAGGACACCTACAAAAATCCTAGGTGCCCTACAATTTTTCCGAAAAGCCAATTTCGAGAGACAAAATCCCTTGCGGAGGGCACTTGGTCGGTGATAGGACCTTTCCAACTTTCCCAAAGGGCACAGAGAAAGGACACATGCCCTTGCGGAGGCCACTTGGTCGGTGATAGGACCTTTCCAACTTTCCCAAAGGGCACAGAGGAAGGACACAAGCCCTTGCGGAGGGCACTTGGTCGGTGGCAAGACCTTTCCAATTTTCCTGAAGGGCATTCTGCTGGTGGCCAAATAAAGACAAAGGAGAAATTCCTTCGGACTTTTTGTCCGAATAAATTCAGGACAAAAAGAAAAACCCGATGGAATGTACACAAAGGCAAAAGAGAAAATAAATCGAGGAGTAATTCGGAAAAATGCAAATAGACAAAGCCTGCAGGAAAGTGAGAAGACATAAATCCAAAGGACACAAAGCCCACGGGAAAGTGAGAAGGAATAAGTCCAAAGGAAATGCAGCCAAGAAAAAATTCGAGAAAATTGGCAAGGAAAAAGTTCGAGGAAATCAAGACGAAGCCAAGACAGAAATCCGACGGAAATTAAAGCTAGGGGCAGACAATTTTTCCGCAGGAAATTCGCAGATAACAAGAAGCCCGAGAGAATATAGCCCGAGGAAACACAACCAAGGTAAGGCGAAGGAAATCCGAAAAGGGTAGCAGAAAAAAAAATGTCCGCAGAAAATAAAAGACCAAAGTGAAGTCAATGAAAAGCCAAGAAATAGAAAAAACACAAACAGGCAAGAGAAATGCATGCATAGGAAATAAGGAAATCGAGAACGGAAAGTCGGTGAACGATTCAGTCTAAATGTGTCTCACTCATGCAAGCAAGGGATATTTTTGGAGGATTGATAAGTTTCAGTTGACTATTTGTTTTGTTCATGGTTTGACTAGTCATTCTCATGCATCCGAAGGTCCAACTCAGCTTCAAGCCGAGTTTCTCAGTCTAAGTTTGGCGTCGTTTTCAGGCAAAATGATTGTTTTCTTGATCCGACAGCGCAAGAGGAGTCTATTTTTGACAATTGGTGTAATCTTCCATGCAAAGGAGAAGTTGACTTTCAACAGACCCACCGTCCATTTCTCAAACGCCAAGGAGCTCATGCAAAGACAAAGGGAAAATATTATTTATTGAAAGGCAAAGTTGGTCTTGGGTTAATCTAAGTTGACCTTCCTCTTCTATTTTTCAACACCAATCTCTTGGCTTTTGTAATTTTCTTTATTAATGGCTTTTCAGCCTTAGATTTTTTCATCCCTTTCTTGGCAAGACCAGACTCTACCATTGGTGAGTTGTGTAACCTCTTCAATCAATAGAAGGACTGTACTTTCAGATTTCAAGTGTTGACATAGTGTATATTCATTCAACAATTTGCATATGTGGTAGATTTCTCTCCCTTCCCATATTCTGATTCGTACCTAGTTGTTAGCTTATCATATTATGCAGGTCATGTTCAATGTTCTTTATGTCTTTTGCTAAAGCTGTAAGTGGACGTTAGGTGGCTACAAAGTGTCTTGTATCAGAGCTCTCTTCATTGTTTTCCCTCATGTTTTGGTCATTGGATCAAACCTTCTCATGAAATATTTATGCATAGTGATCAATTGAAAACAAAGGTCTTCTTTTCCCCTTGTTTGATTCAGTGTTCAGGGTTCCAAGTAGAGTGGATTAACGTTTTAGTGTATCACCGTTATTAGGTAGGATTTCCCTTTCAAGTTTCTTTTTCCCTTTTCCATGGTAGATTCGCAGCACAGAGTAGAGATCCATTGATACATCTTACAGGAACCAGCCTTCTCTAGAGGTTCTTCTCACCATTGAGGCACCCACCTTTGTGAGATCCCATTGTTTCAACTGGATAGAGGATTGGCCATTTCAGCACGTCTTCGATTCAGGGTGCAGCTCTAGGTTGACAACAGTTTTTGGCACGCCCGATGGGACCACAAAAAAGTTCTTTGCATAGAGTTTTCACAGCAGCGAAAGATATTCATTTACATCCAGTTGCAGAGTTCATAGCATCATTCAGGCAATCCGTTCATGCCAAAGGTTACCACAAGATCGACAAGTAAAGGTATTCCTTTTGAATTTGTAACTTATAAAAGAGCAAGGTATAGGAGGGAAAATCCATATCCTCAAAGGGAATATTTACCTCCCCCTCAATCCCCACCATCCAAATGACCGTTAGAAATCAAGTGTTTGCTCCATTCAATAGGGGAACTCCACTGAATCTAGCACAGTTAGATGACATTCTTGTATCTGCCCTCAAAAGTATTCCATTCCTCTCAGGAAAAAATCAAACCCCTATTGAGCATATCCAGGATGTGGCTAATCTTTGTTCAGTTCATAATGTTGCTATCAGATTGCTAGCTGCTTCTTTCAAAGGAAAAACATTACAGTGGTATGGAACCCTCCCACTTAGATCCATTTCCACTTGGGATGAATTGGGTGCAGCCTTAGTTAAACAGTTTGAAGACAAATCTGATCACTTATCTTTAGTTGAGCAATTAACTGCCATACAGAGAGCTCATCATGAGTTCATGTCCGATTTTAATCTCAGATTCCAAAAGACATGGACCAAAATACCGGTTCTGATTAGGCTATCCCCTGAATATGCATTTATGTATTTTTTGAAAGCTCTCAATTCTGACATTAATGTGATGATACAGTCAATGGGTGGTACCACTTTGAAGAATGGATGTTACGCACCATATATACTGAGAGGGGGGGTGAATCAATATATCATATATCTTATAAAACTTTCCTTTAACCAAATTCCACTTAATCAAACATTCAAGATATGCAATAAAACTCAAACAATAAACACCACACAAGATAGAGAGAGACACCAGATATAACGTGGAAACCCAATGTGGGAAAAACCACGGAGAACAATCTCAAGTATATGAATGAGCACCAACCCAAACAATATTTGCAAGCCAAGCTTGCAGGAGCACCACACCCCTTTGCCAAGCACCAACCCAGCGACTATTCATGAGCACCAACCCACAGGAGCACCACACCCCTTTGCCGAGCACCAACCCAGCGACTATTCGTGAGCACCAACCCACAGGAGCACCAACCCCTTTGCCGAGCACCAACCCAGCAACAATTCGTGAGCACCAACCCCTTTGTGTATATCACACACCTATCTCTCAATGTTGCTATCTCAACAAATGATAGTTCAATACATCTCTTTCCTCTCTCTTACCTTTGCTCTTATAAGCTAGATATTACAATATCAAATCAACCTCTATCTATCATATTACAAATGGCTTCTCAAGCCTTTATTTATAGCTTTTCAAATGACCTTTGGCCTTCCCCCTTTGTGACCCTTCAATCCTTATGGAAAATGGCACCAAACTTGTATGACCCTTCATATTCTTGCCTTTGAAAAGTCATGTGGTGACCCTTCATGACCAAAAACGTCCTTCCATCTTTTGTCCTCATCTTGGTGACTTTTCGTATTCCTTAAGGTGTCCCTTCATGAGAAATCGTGCCCTTCCTCTTTTGTCTTCACTTGGTGACTCTTGGAATTCCCCAAGATGACTTTTCATGGGAAAATGTGTCCCATCCTTCTTTTGTCTTTATCCCGTGGCTCTTTGACTTCTCCATGGGCCCTTCTTTTGTCTCATATGCAACCAAAAATATATTCGTTAATATTAAATAAATATTAACTCACGTTAGCCAAGATATAATTATTACAAACAACATTAATTGCAATGAGGCCTTTATCACCAATAATACTAGACCTTTGACATCAATGACAATATTTCCAACAATCTCCCCCTTTGTCATTGATGGCAACCTCAATCCTGAAACTGCCACATCCTGTCACCTGCACATACTATCATTTGAAATCATACAGTAACTCCCCCTTACTGTACCAACCTGTACCTGTTCTCTGTAACTGTTTCTGCACCTGTACCTGTACTTATTATTCTCCTCCTTTGACATCAATGGCAACGGGCCTACCTGGAGCTAACACTTAACTCCCCCTCAACTGATGTTGAACATCAATGGCAGGAAGTAATAGAAATTACTCCCAACTCCTCTTGCGTGTCTTTGAGAAGATATCTGATTAAAACATTCCCTGTCCTTTGAGAATCTGCAATCAACTCATTTGAATATTTTCTTCTAATCTCACAACCTTCCGCATGAAACTTTAAGGTGTATCCTTGATCACATATTTGACTTACACTCAATAGATTATGCTTACAAAACATTCTTAGCTTTGGTTCTACTAATATCCAAACTTAAAATACCTTATCTGGCTATCCTGGCAGTGGTTTTATCTTCGAATTTCACTATGCCACCATTGATCTTCTTTACTCTTATCTCCTTGTCATATGCCTCGAACATCCGCTATCAACGAACCATGGCTGATTTTTATTTCTTACATGCAAAGCTGTTTGCACCAACATCGAATCTTCAGGGTGTTTCTTCTGCCATGAACATGTCTGAACCTTCTCCTTGATGAATGGAGCTTTGAAATTCTGATCCCTCTTCTTGAATCTGCATAAGTATTCTTTTCCTTCTTTCTGAAACTTGTTAGCTCTTTTTCAACATTCTAATTTCTTATGACCATAATCATTTGAAACACTGCATATGCAAAAATCATTCTAATAGCCTCAAACCATAATACTGATGCAAAATTTTCTTCAAAAATCTATTCCCTCAAAAGATATACAAATTAATCTGTCAACTCACCTTGTCATGCAACATAGCCAAGACCCAATAGCATCCACCATGCTTCAATTTTTTTTTTTTTAAAAGTCTCCTTGAAGCCTAGAAGAGACACCCCACACAAAAGGGTCCTAGAAACAAATCTCAGGAGATTCCCACATCTGCTTTGTTTCTTCCTTGATCTTCTTGTGTTTTTCTTTTAAAATCCGTTTAAGCATGTCTAACCTTTTTGACCTACTAACCTTATCATTTATGATGTTTTTCATCTTCTCAACTTTTGCAATTATCTTATCTTGATAAAGCTCATGCTCAAATGTAGCAAGAGATTCTGCACAATCCTTTCTATCTGATTTTTTATCTACTATAGCAAGTAATTCATTTTCACTTTTAAACTCAACCTGATCAACCTTTACTATTTTAGGTCTTCAAACCTTAATTTGACTCTTCTCATATCTTTTAGGGGCTTTGTAACCTTTGACATACTTTGAAGATCTCTTTACTTTATTTTGACATAATTTAGCAATATGGCCAACCTCATGACAACAAAAGCAAACAATATTTCTCATACCTTTTTCTTGAATGTGACTGAGATCTCCCTTTGACTGATTGCTTCTCCTCATACAATCTCTTGCCCTATGACCAACATGATGACAAACAAAACAACGGCCATGAAAAGAATTTGAAAACTTGAAAGCATTGGGCTGCCTGATCGGCTTCTTTGATTTGCCTTCAAAACCTACATCCTTCTTTCCTTGGATTGATATTTCATGATCTTTCTCAACCTTGATTATAAGCTTCTCATGATTATCCTTTAAAGAGCCTAACTCAACCTTCAACTGATTACACTCTTCTTCTTTTGATGTTAAAATTGAATTTGCAACCTCTAACTGATTCTTAAGATCCTGAATAAATATCTTATTTTCTTTTACTTCTATAGCCAACTTAGAATCCAAGATACACACATTTTCCTTAAGAGCCTCAACTATAGATTTTAACTCTTGATTCTCCTTCTTTCGCTGCTTGGCCATCTTATGTTTTTCTTTGATCTACCTTCAAACTGTTAAACCCTTTCTGAAAGAACCTGCTCTGATACCAATTGTTAAGCACGAAATATACTGAGAGGGGGGGTGAATCAGTATATCATATATATTATAAAACTTTCCTTTAACCAAATTCCACTTAATCAAACAATTCAAGATATGCAATAAAACTCAAACAATAAACACCACACAAGATAGAGAGAGACACCAAATATAACGTGGAAACCCAATGTGGGAAAAACCACGGAGAACAATCTCAAGTATATGAATGAGCACCAACCCAAACAATATTCGCAAGCCAAGAGCACCACACCCCTTTGCCGAGCACCAACCCAGCGACTATTCGTAAGCACAACCCACAGGAGCACCACACCCCTTTGCCGAGCACCAACCCAGCAACAATTCATGAGCACCAACCCACAGGAGCACCAATCCCTTTGTGTATACCACACACCTATCTCTCAATGTTGCTATCTCAACAAATGATAGTTCAATACATCTCTTTCCTCTCTCTCACCTTTGCTCTTCTAAGCTAGACATAACAAATACAAATCATATTCATCTCTCACAATTGCTCTTCTAAGCTAGATATTACAATATCAAATCAACTTCTATCTATCATATTACAAATGGCTTTTCAAGCCTTTATTTATAGCTTTTCAAATGACCTTTGGCCTTCGCCCTTTGTGACCCTTCAATCTTCATGGAAAATGGCACCAAACTTGTATGACCCTTCATATTCTTGCCTTTGAAAAGTCATGTGGTGACCCTTCATGACCAAAAATGTCCTTCCATCTTTTGTCCTCATCTTGGTGACTTTTTGTATTCCTTAAGGTGTCCCTTCATGAGAAATTGCGCCCTTCCTCTTTTGTCTTCACTTGGTGACTCTAGGAATTCCCCAAGATGACTCTTCATGGGAAAATGTGTCCCATCCATCTTTTGTCTTTATCCCGTGGCTCTGACTTCTCCATAGGCCCTTCTTTTGTCTCATATGCAACCAAAAATATATTCGTTAATATTAAATAAATATTAACTAACATTAGCCAAGATATATTTATTACAAACAACAATAAATGCAATGGGGCCTTTATCACCAATAATACTAGACCTTTGACATCAATGACAATATTTCCAACAATGGAGAGATCTGCTTGTGCGTATATTTTAGAAACCTGGCCAAAGCCTCCCTCAAAGACCACTACCCCATTCCGCCAAAGGAGCAAATTCTACAAACAATCATAGACACGAAAAGGTTTTCACTGTTGGATGGTTATTCAGGCTATAACCAGGTGTTTGTGCAGGAGTGTGATAAATTCAAAACAACATTCACCACTAAGTAGGGTATCTTCGCATACCAAAGGATGCTCTTTGGTTTGACAAACACAGGAGCTACCTTCCAGAGGGCCATGGATATGGCATTCAAGAGACTCCTCAACAACATCATCTTGGTTTATTTTTATGACAATTATTTTCTCAAAGCACGCAGCGGATCATTTGAGTCACCTAGAACAAGTCTTTGAAAAATGTCGAGAGTTCGGGATCTCTCTGAACCCGAGCAAGTGTGTATTTGTAATGCATGAAGGCAAACTTTTGGGACACATCGTCTCCAAAGAGGGACTTGCAATTGATCTCGAACAAGTCAAGGCCGTTCTATCGCTCCCTCTCCCAAGTCACAAGAAGGGTCTCCAAAGCTTCTTGGGAAAAATAATTTTCGCCAAAAGGTTTGTGCCAAGTTTCGCAACTCTGGTCAAACACCTCACAACAATGTTCAAGAAGAGCATTGCGTTCAACTGGACCCAAGAAGGCCAAAGTAGTTTTGAGGCCATCAAGCGTGACATCGTAGAAGCTCCTACGTTGATAAACCTAGATTACAGTAAGGCTTTCATCCTTTATCCATTTGGCGGAGCTGAAGGCATCTTAGTTATTCTTGCACAACATTACAATGATCAATTGGAGCAACCTATTGCCTTATTTAGCCAGGCCCTCAAGGATTATGAGTTGTGCTATAGCTTTGTAGAGAAGCACACCCTCACGGTAATAAGAGCGCTTAAGAAATTTAGGAACATGCTCTCCAATAACAAGATCCAGCTTATGATCTCACACTTGAGTATAAAGGAGTTCTTACTCAGCAACGACATCGGCGAGAAGAGAGCTGGTTGGGTTACAAAGGTGATGGAATACAACGTAGACATACAAATCACCAAGCTAGTACGAGGCAAGGGACTCTGCGAGGAGCTAGTAGAGGAAGTGAAGAATGAAGACTGCACAGTTCCTGCACTACGCAAGAGCCAACCAGAAGACCTATTGGCCATTTTTGGCCCACATACCAAAATTTTGCCTAAGTGTGAGAAGATGGACATTCAAGCAAAAGCGGCAAGTTCAAAAAAACTTCGGGCTTCCAAGAGTAGACAACAGACAGCTTCGGGTTCTTGGAAGGAGAAGGCTTCGGGCTTTAACAAGTAAAAGACTTCGAGCTTTCTCTTAGAAGACCGCAGGTTTGTCAAGTAGGAAGACTTCAGGTTTGTGAAGGCGCACTACTTATTTCACTTTATAAGTTCCAAGTAATATCCGAAGTAAGTAGTGCCATTTGAGAAGCCCGAATTGGTCTTGGCTAGTGTTTTCCGGGTTCTCTCAGCAAGAAGACTTTGAATTTGTGGGGCTGCCTTGCTTAAAAGGTGAAGTAAGTTGCAAGCATTCAAAAACCCGAAATAAGTAAAGGGACATGATAAACCCGAGTTGGTCTTGGGTGGTGATTCGTGGGTTCTTCAAGAGGCAAGTCTTCAGGTTTTCCGAGATGAAAGACTTAAATTATTTTATAAGTCATAAGCAGTGGAAACCCCGAAGTAAGGAAGCAAGAAGTTGCAAGGAGTCAAAAGCCCGAACGAATGAGTAAAATAAAAAGTTCCATGGAAAATAGTCCGCAAAAAGCAAACGGCCGTGGAACATTAAGGTCAATGGTCAGCAAATCCAAAGGGCCAATCAGCCAAGGGCAAGTGGCACAAGTACATACAACTCACTTCCAGAACATGCAAAGTGGTCAAACAAGGATTAGACACGTCCAGGTGGAGCAATGAACATGCAAAGACCAACCGGGATAGTCCAGATTGCAGTAAAGAACACGCCGAGTTTTAAATGCAAGGACAAATCATTCACGCTTGGCAAGAACATGCAGCTACCTCTAGTATGACTCGCTCAGTTCCAAACAAGAGAATTGACTGCATGAGGAGCTCGAGGAGATGGATGGCGATTTTGGATGGTTCATCCAGTGGTCAAAGTAGTTGCATGCTTTGAATGCAAAGAGCTCGAGCAGAATAAGTGTTGGTGCCAGTCATCGATGACTTCCTCTCTCCCTTCTCTCCACGCAAAGCTCTTCATCTTCTCTCTCCCCCTTTCTATATATCTCACGTCTTCCATTTTGTAAAGGGTTCCCAGTTTTTAGATTTTTGTCATTTCGCTGGGAGACGGATGCTCATTGAGACGTTTGCAAAAGCATGCTCCTTCGACTAGGCTAAACCCTGTCGAAGTATTGTAAGAACTACCTCTTGAATGTAATGAAACTTGATTTCCTTGCCTATTTTCTGTCTTCAATTAGTGCTTTAGTATGCTTGTTGCTTTGTGGGTTTGTGAATGCGTTTATTTCTAGTCCATTAGCCTATTGCTTGCCTCTTTGAAGTTTTTTTTCAAGTTTTAAAGGTTCGGATTAGTTTTCTAACTGAACCTCTTCTAGCGTGTGTTAGCTTGACCCTGAGATCATGTAAGCCGAAGTCACCTCATGACTGATCTAGTGTGGGTTCAAGCGTAGATGAGTGTCTATTTTTTTTTGGTGCATCGCCTAATTAGCCCTCTTAAGAGCCCTTGTCTCCCTTCTAACCCTTTTCCCCATGAAATTTCATTTCAGCATTAGTTTTAGGTGATCCACCAAGAGGAACTAGCCTTTTTAAAAATCCTAGAGGCTCAACCTCACCATAGGACACCCACATCCTGAGGCTGTTCCCATGCTTGTAGTTGAAAGTGAAAACCTGATGAACTCTCTCACAAGGGTGCAATTCCAAGCTATAACAGTTTCTGGCACGCCCGATGGGACTAAGGTCCAAAACAGCAGAAGGATTTTTGGTGTTCTTCTGCATATCAGCCTTTAGAGGCATTCAACAAACATCAATGGCGACTCCGAACATCTATCAGCTGGTTTGAACAGTCCAAGTGCCTAATCATCATTATCTGGTATGTATAATCAACCATCTTTTGTCCAGTATGCTTATTCTCTGCCTCATCATCACACTTATCAAGCTAATAATGTTTGTGTTCCCCCCAAGTGGCCCTCAAAAAACCTATCAGCCCTATCATTGCCTTTGCCCCCCTTCCACCCCTGTGTATGACCAAGATCAGCGTCCTAGGCATTCAAATCAGTCCTCTAATTCCCCTTGTCAAGACTATGTTAATCCTACTACATCCTTGTCAGGATTCAAGCAAGCGTTATCAAATTATACTGAGTTGATAAGGAAGATTGGTACGGGTTTAGAACTTTCTTCAGTCATCCCTATTCATGTCCTACAAGAGGCAAGGAATGCTCTTCAGCTGGTCAAGAACAGGTGGTCAGTTTGTAAGGACGAACAATGGGCAGTTTGTGAGGGGGAGAATAAGGTGTGGTTGAGAAGCATTGTCCAAAATTCAAAAAGTGTGTTGATGTCTTATGAAGATCAACAGACTCAGTGCAATCAATCCTATGTTTCAAATAAACCGCCTAGGCCCATTTCCACTCAAGAGTTTGAATCCCTTCCATCATGGATCTTCTCCAATACTTTTGACCCTGGCTATGTCATGCCCTCGCTTGTGAAACCACCCTCTCCTGTACTCGTTCAAAAGGAAGAAAAGGTGGTTGTTCCCTGCACATTTCCATCCTGGAAATCGATTCAGCCAGTTCAAGAGGAGGATTTAGTGGTTGAAGAATATAAAAAAGAGGTGTTAGCTTAGCTCAATGAGCTTGCCCTACAAGAGTTCCAAAACTCTTTCTCCCTCCCTCAAGAGCCACCAAAGAGACCACTCAAAGTACCTAGCTGGAAAGACACTCTCTCAAGCTGCAAGCAAGGTGAACTTTTTCACCCTCTCACCATCTCCCTCTTGGAGGAAGACCCTGTTTTGCAAGGAATAGATTACAGTCAAGTTTGAGCCTAAAGAAGACAACACAAGTGCCTATGATGAAGAGATCATGATAGGCAGTCCACTCCAGAAAAGAAAAGAGAAATCAGGTTTGGACCAGCTATTGTGGCATGGCTTTGACATTGATGAATTAGACCCTGAAGGCAGTACTGATGCCTTCATACTTAAAGAGGTGTCAGGATGCGGCTGAGAGCAAGGAGGATTTTGTTTGGTCCCAAGAGCTTCCATTTGGCATGGCTGCAGATGAAGATGACCAAGGTGCAGAGATTGACATAGTCAATCAGTTAGCTGACTATGTTGGAGAGGTCATGAATGAGCAAGAGGATCAAGATGAAGTATGGCAGTAGTTGTACCATGACTTCATAAATCAGGTAGAGGTTCTAAACCAGCCTATGCCTCCTCCAGAGTATGAGGATGAACTCGCCAATCAGGTTGAAGAAGCTGACCAATCCCAAGATGAATTGTCCATTGAAGGCAGTACTGATGTCTTCAAGAATGGATGGGAATGGTCAGATCCAAAGCCACAAAAATATGACATGTTGGGCCTTAGATGGATTGACGAACTACCATATGGCTCCTTTCAAAGCAAACATAACAAATATGGAGTTGAAGTTGGCATTGTCTCGGATGACCAAGAGGAAGCTGCCTTTTAAGACGACTTGGAGCTTTTCTGCTTAAGTCTAAATAGTAAACCATGCACCAGTTCAAAGGAGCCATCACATGTGGTGCTTGATTCAGAGCACAAATTTGAGCCATCAAATGAGAAGATTGCAAAAGCCCCTACAGTCCAACATGAACCAAGTTTGGAGGACATGAACCAATATGTCTACATCGGAGACACGTTTGTTCCATTCCATCCATTAGAGAGCATACCAAAAGGATCGACCATAAAGCTGCCTGGTTCACCAATTCTGGTACCTCCAAAGCAAGATATTTTTCATCTTGGATTGCTACAGGTGAATGATACTCACAGTTTCCCATTTGATCCAGGAGGGAGATACTTGTAAATTGTAACCTTGTATATATTAGGATAGATTTCATGCTTTCCTCCAAGTGCCTTGTGCACATTTCCTTTCTGTTCTGTTTTTCCTTTCCCTAAGTGCCTTGGGCACTTTGTTTTGTGTTGTCGTGTTTCGCTCTTGTTGTCCTTGTTGCTTCAAGAGGAAGTTCCAAAAAGGGTCAGCCTTGTATCCAGTTTCAGACCAGCCCAGTTGCAGAGGCTGATGACTCCATACCCAATGGACTAGACAAGGCAACATGAGCTGGGTTCTCAAGCATAGCGGCATGCTTCCCTGCGAGTCGCCAGAAATGTTGGTCAAGTAGGACATTCAAGCAAAAGCGGCAGGTTTAGAACAACTTCGAGCTTCCAAGAGCAGGCAGCAGACAGCTTTGGGTTCTTGGAAGGAGAAGGCTTCAGGCTTTAACAAGTAAAAGACTTCGAGCTTTCTCTCAAAAGACCTTGGGTTTGTCAAGTAGGAAGACTTTAGGTTTGTGAAGGCACACTACTTATTTCACTTTGTTGTCCCCCAAAAATATCACTCATTTTTGGGACAACATTTGAACTATTTTGGTCCTACAGACCAAAATCCTCTCTTCCCCTTTCAAAAATTGTTCTGAGCATTCGGGTTCTTCATTTTTCAAAGCTTTTCCAGAAATCTACGGACTCTGCAGCCTTTCTCATTTTGTTAACCTCCAAATCCCTAGCTTTGTTTTCCTCTATCAAGGCTATCTTCTCCATATGCAACTCATAGGAAGTAAATTGGTAATCCAACATCCTTCGGTCACACTCCATTAAACTTCCAACATTCATTGCCACAACCTGCCCATCCAAAAGTTTCTTTGGCACAACAAAGATGTTTTCAACCATCACGGTAAGTGTTGATAAATTTTCCACAAGTCAAATTGTCTCTTGCCATTCGGAAAGTTCATGTCTTTAGCCAAGGAAGAAAGACTACAAAGGAAAGAATACATTGGGTTTGTATAGACTAATTGTAAATACTCATTTGCAAAGACCTTGGCTACAACAAGATTTCCTTCGGATAATTTGTCCGAACGAATGGTTCATCAAAGAAGGGGTTTTCACATAGCTTCGGGAGGTTGAAAGCAATAAGTCTATCAAAGAGAAGACAGACAAAAATCCCACAGACCTTTTGTCCGCAAGAAATCCGAAAGAATGAATTATGCAATAAGTCTGAAGGAATTGCAAGGGCTAAGTCTATCAAAGAGAGGACAAATCAAAAAAACTTGAAGGGCAAGGTACCCTTCGGAAGGGTTGTTGACAAAAAAGCCGAAGGGTAGGTACCCTTCGGGAAGGTAAACTTCAATTTCGGAAAAGTCGTTTGCAAGAAACCCGAAGGGCATGTGCCCTTTAGGAAGGTCTATCTCATGATCCTTAAGAGCTTTTACAAAAGCCTGAAGGGCATGTGCCTTTCGGGAAGGACGTTTTCAAAATTCCCAAAGGGTACCCTTCGGGAAGGTTACAGGTTGCCTACGGAAAAGGAATGGTTCAAAAAGAAGGTGGTGCCCGTGGAAGATATCCTTCGGACAAAAAGTCCGAAGGATTCCTTCGAAAGAATTGGCAAACATAAAATCCGAAAAACAAAAGTTTGTAGAATTGAAAAAGACTCAAACATTTTTTCCGAAAAACAAAAAATCCGTAGGAAAAGAGCCTCGGACATTTTTTTCCAAAAGGAGAAGCCAAAATACCCGAAGGAAATTGGCCAAGGGAGATGACAACAAATCCAAAAGAAGGGAGATGACAAAAAACCGAAAGAATAAAGACCAAGGGTAAAACAAAAAAGCCGAAGGAAATTAGCTAGAACAGAATATCTGAAAAAATCCAAGACCAAGGGACAATTCCCGCGGACTTTTTGTCCACGGGAAGTTGACAAAACAAAGTCCGCAGGAAAGAAAAAAGAATAAAGTCCGCAAAAAAATGCCGAAGAAAATAAGATGTCCAAAAAGACAAACCAAGGCAAATAAAAATAGAAAAGACACAGGCAGACCAAAATAAGGGAAAATACATGCAAGAGACCAAAAGTGACTGCCAGAAATAGATGCACCTTCCGATGATCAAGCGGGATCATGCAAAGTAACCATCATTTTGTTCCTAGATTAGCAAAGTGAAGTCTCTAATTTTAGACACAACTTAGCTGAACATGCACAAACAAATTCAACCGTATGAATTCACTGTCTAATTCTAGTGCCAAGGAGCTTTCATGCAAAGAGGAAGAAGACAAAATAGATGTTTTTTGGAAGGCTTAGTTATCTCCTTGAACCAAAAATAGACTCACGTGAAGTGATAGTTGATCTTCCTCTTTAATTTCATCGCCACCTCTTGTTTTAGCGTATTCTTTCTATATTAATGGCTTTTCAACCTTGTAAAAATCATCCCTCTTTTAGCAAGACAATCTTTTGCCAAAGACTGAGAGTAACCTTTTTTAGATTAATAAGAGGACTGTTTTTAATTTTCAGCAAGCTGGTATAGTGTATTTTGTCATTGATTTGCACAAGTGATAGAGTTTTCTTCCTTGCCAAGTCTTGATCTTTATCTAGTTACTAGATGGTCATGTTATGCAGGGCATGTTCTGTGTTTGAATGTCTTTTGGCCGAGTCTACAGTGGATGTTAGTCGCTGTTAGTGCCTTCAATCATGCCTATTTTACCATTTCCCTCAAACTTAGATCACAAAATAGAACCTTTTCGTGAAATACTATGCATATTGATCAATTGGAGTTGAAAGTTTAGCCCTTCTTCTTTGTTTGGATCAGTGTTCTTAAAGAGCTCAAATTGAGTGGATCAATCTACATTCAGGTGTATCACCATCATTAGGTACGGTTTTCTTTCAAGTTTTCTTTCTTTTCTAGGCAGTTTCTAGTAGAGATCCGAATTGATACATCAAAAGGAGTTGGCCCTTACAATCTAGAGACTCAATCCACTGATTAGGTCACCCATAGCCTAGGATTGTTTCCATGTTTCAGCAGACTGTGAAAACCTAAAACTACCTTCACAGGGGTGCAAGTCTGATTGACAACAGTTTTTGGCACGTCCGATGAGACCACAAATAAGTTTTTGCATATCTGAAGAAATTTTACAGCAGAAAAAGATATCATCCAGTTGTAGAGATCATATCATCATTTAGGCAATTCGTTCATGCCAAAGGTCACTACAAGGTTGGCAACTAAAGGTACTCCTTTTGAATTTTTATCATATAAGAGACAAGTTTAAGAGGGCAAAGCCATATCCTCAAAAGCAATATTTGCCTCCTGATTAGTGTATTGTTCTAAGCACTACAATCCCCACTATCCAGATGGCCATTAGAAATCAAGTGTTTGCTCCATTCAATAGAGGAAGCCCACTAAATGTAGCCCAATTTGATGATATTCCAAGGTTTGCCCTCAAGAGCATTCCATTCTTCTCAGAAAAAAATCAAACAACCCCTATTGAGCATATCCAAGATGTTGCTAATCTCTGTTCAGTCCATAATGTTGTTGAAAACAATGTTGCTATTAGATTGTTGGTTGCCTCCTTCAAAGGAAAAGCATTGCAATGGTATAGAAATCTACCATTTAATCCCATTGCAACCTGGGACGAATTGGGTGGAACGTTGGTCAAGCAATTTGAGGACAAATCTGATCATCTCTCTTTGGTTGAGCAATTGATCGTCATAACAAGGGCTCCTCATGAGTTCATCTCTGATTTTAACCTCAGATTCCAAAAAATATGGACTAAGATACCTGCATTGATTAGACCATCCTCTCAATATGCATTTTTGTACTATTTGAAAGCTCTTAATTCTAACATTAGTGTGATGATACAGTCAATGGGTGGTACTACTTTGCCGGATGCTTATGAGGTTGCAATTAAGGCTGAAAATACTTTGATACAAGCTAGTAAGCTTTCTCCAAGACCTCCAATGCCCATATTTCCATAAATAAGTTCTATACCAGCCCTCAAGTTCCTCAAATTCCATCCTTGGCTCCAATTCCAACACCTCAAGTTCAAATTGCAGCCCCTACTAGTCAAGCTAGTGAGATAGGAGAGTTGAAAAGTTTGCTACATTCTTTTGGAAATAAAATAGTACAGCTCAAAAGGCAGCAATTTCAATCAAATAGGCCCTATCAACAGCAAAATTAGAACACCTATCAGTCCTTCAAAGATCAAAGGCCTCCTTATCAAGGTTTCGGAGAAAATAAACCACCTTATCAAGCACAAGGAGCCATCACTCCAACTAAGCCATATGCTGCTCTTGATTCGAATGTTCCTTCCACTTCAAAAGCCATTGTTCCAACCCCACCTCAAAATAATTTGGTGTCGGATTCAGGTTGGCAGCCCTCAAATCTCAATGATGCTCAAAACCAGGCCTTGGTATCACAGAACATCACCATGCCACAAATGACACAAGAAGAATTTTCTTTTCAAAGAGGTCAGTATCACGATACAGGTTTGGCATCACAAGGAGAGACTCGTCAATTTCAAAGGCAGTCTAATGCTATTAATGTAAATTGGCAAGTAGATGATCATGATGCTTTTACTCAGGGCATTAAATATAACGATACAAATGGTCAAGTTGCAGTTATAACCTATCAGAGAGCTAAAAGAAGAGCTATTGATGAGGCTCAAGTGGTAACAAATACTTCAAGTACTTCTAGTATTGTTGCTAAGAGTACAAAAGGGCAACTTGCTGCCCCTACAACTCAGAAAAATCAAAATATAGAGTTTAGTAAAGTTCATCAACTACCTCTAGTTCATGAACAGTGACTGCTCCAAAAAGTATAGCCAAATGTTAGTGGATCTCATTTTAGTATAGTAGATCAGATGAAGTCGTCTAACATCAGCATCAACATGTGGTATTCTCTTTCAATTCCAGGACAAAAAGATAAGCCTATCCAAGAGCTTTCAGCTCTTGAATTGTCTCCAAAACCGATTGAGAAAGAAGGGGTTGTCTTAGCTAATTCAAATCAGCCAACTAAGCAACAGGTACAGAAAGCAAATAAGATGGCAAAGGTTGACAAAACTGAAGTAAAATCAAGGAAAACTCCTCCTTTCTACCTTTCTTTGATAGTAGGAGATACTTTGGTTCATAATTGTATGGTAGATACTGGAGCTAGTAGTACAGTCATGCCTAAACAGATTGCAGATAAGCTTGGACTCGTTTATGAGCGAAATATTAAAGGAGTATTGCAATTGGATGGGTCACCAACAAAGACGGTAGGCATCATCAAGGATTTGAAATTGACATTACATGCATGTCCTAATGTTACTATTCAGCAGGACGTTGTGGTAGACTTGCCTCCCTACTTTGTGATGTGCCTCTCAAGGTATTTTACCTCAAAGATTGGGGGATATTTATCAGCTGATTGGATCTATTTGTCGTTCAAAACCAAGTATGGTACAAAGGTAACAATTCATTCAGAGCCTATTGCACATTTTCATATGCAGCCATATACGGCAAATGTTGTCAATGTTAATTGTATAATCACAGATGAGGTAATAGAAAGTAGTGAAGTAGAAAAGGAATCACCTCTAGATGGATTTCCATATTTGTTTCTTGATGAGTGGGCTTCTAACTTGCATGAACATGATCCTTATATGCTAATTGAAAAAGAGGGTCTTGGTGTGTATTGCCTTCATGAGAATGATGCACCAATTCCAACCATGGTCAAAAAAGATGAGTCTAATGAAGGTTTGTGGAAATTGTATTTTGATGGGTCAAGAAATAAGCATGGAATCGGAGCTGGGATGATGTTGGTTTCTCCAACAGAACAAAGGTATTTCTCTTCTATTAAATTTTAGTTTGGTTGTTCAAACAATGTTGTTGAATATGAAGCACTAGATCATGGTTTGCAGTGGGCTAGGAAGATGAAAGTCAATTGTTTGCAAGTGTTTGGAGAGAGTGAGCTTGTAGTCCACCAAGTAAGAGGTTTGAATGTATGCAAAAATTTGTTGCTTAAATCTTACAAGCATAGAATTTGGGATTTACTTGTAGATTTTCAGGGTTTTAACATTTAGACAATACCAAGGGATAAGAATAAACATGCTGATAGGTTGGTTGTTGTTGGGACACAATTTAGTATCCCAGCTGATGTAAAAAATAAAAAAATTCCATCACACATAAAGTGGTTGTAAGGCCTTCTGTTCCAGATAATCATGAGAATTGACAGGTGTTTGAAGATGACAATCAAATTGTGAGATTATTGTAGGAAGAGGCTAATTTTCTTCAAGAAATCAGTCAAACAGTTACAATAGTATGGTGATCAGATTGTGCAACTAAAAACGAATAGGCTGCCCAAAGAATTGGTCACCCTTGAGAATATTTTCAGTGGAGATGATGAGCTAAGGAAAGAGAAGTCATCCTTGTCAACAAAGGAAGAGCACTATGCCAATGTAGAAATTGTAGCTAGTAAGATTTTGGAATTGGGCAAGGTATGCACTCCTTCATAAAAGAAAGCTTTCATTGAGTCATGCACAAGTTTTGTTGATATATTTGCATGGCAATATAGTGATCTCAAAGGTTTTAATTCAAGTTTGTCTCAACACACCATTGAGTTAGAGGAGGAAATTAAACCAGTGAGACAAAGACAAAGGCCAATCAATCCAAAGCTTGAGCCTTTGATGAGAGTTGAGTTTCACAAGCTCATAGAATCAGCTATTATATTTCCAATCAAGCACTCAACTTGGGTGGCAAATCTTGTTCCAGTACCGAAGAAGAATGGTGAGATTCGTTTCTTTGTCGACTTCCGTGATTTAAACAAGTCTTCACTTAAGGATCACTATCCATTGCCATCAATGGAACAAATTTTATAGCTTTTTGCAGGTTCAAATAGGTTTTCCTTGTTGGATGGATATAGTGGTTACAATCAGATTTTGGTTAAAGAGGAGGACCAATTTAATACAGTCTTCACAGCCAAGTGGGGAACCTTTGCATACAGAAAGATGCCGTTCGGTTTATCTAATGCTGGAGCGACTTTTCAAAGAGCCATGGATATGGTATTCCAAGGCCTTCTGAATAAATTCGTACTTGTTTATTTAGATGATATAACTATGTTCTCAAAAAATGCAGATGATCACATAGCTCATCTCACGCAAGTGTTCGAAAGGTGTAGACAATTTGTGATATCTTTAAATCCAAAAAAGTCCGTCTTCTCGATTCATGAAGGTAAGGTTCTTGGACATGTTTCAAAGCATGGTTTAAACATTGATCCTAAAAGAGTAGATTCTATCCTTGCACTCTTTGCCTAAGCACAAAAAGTCTATGAAAAGCTTCTTTGAAAAAATCAACTTCATAAGGAGATACATTTCAGATTTCACTACTGTAGCTAAACCACTTACAGCTATGCTAAAGAAAAATCAGAACTTCAGCTAGTCCAAGGAGGGAGTAAAAGGGTTTGAAGATGTTAAGAAAGCCATAGCAAGTGCTCCTACGTTTTTAAATCCAGATTTTACGAAAGATTTCATTCTGTATACATATGCTAACATGGACACCATTTCAAGCATTCTTATTTAGCAGAATCATGAAGATGTAGAGCAGCCAATAGCTTTCTACAGCCAAGGCTTGGAAGAGTACGAAACAAGGTATTCTTTTATTGAAAAGCATGTCCTTTCAGTTATAAGATCTCTTAAGAAGTTTAGACACTTGTCTAATAATAAGATACATCTAATGGTTCCCCATCCAAACATAAAAGAATTTCTTTTGAACAAGGATATAAATGAGAAGAGAGCTGGTTGGATAACCAAAGTAACGGAATATGACGTGAAAATTAAGATTACAAAGCTTATTAGAGGCAAAGGACTTTGTGAGCATCTAGCTCAAGACTTGCAAGAAACTAATGAAGTTGTTTTAGTGTCAAATGATGAAGAGATTGTTGTTGTTCATACCTCACCTTCCAGCTGGTTTTGTGATTTGGTAAGCTATCTCCATGAAATATCTCGAACCAATTTTTTTTATTTTTTTAGATATTGGATTTCAACATCACAAGTAAATACCGTTAAGTTTAGAAGATAATTTCAAAAGTACTGAAATAACTCTGCCACTTAAAATGCTAGAAATTGAACTCAACGTCCAATATGTGCTACCCAGTCCAAGGCGGAGTAGGGGCGACCATAAGACGGAGTAAATTACAAGCAAAGGAACTCTACGTCCAGTATGTGCTACCCAATCCAAGGCGAAATAGGGGCGTGTTGAGCGTTCTTTCGAGGTAGGAGATATGGTCTATCTTAGATTACAACCATATAGACAGTCTACTCTCAAGAAGAGTGGCGCTGAGAAGCTCAAACCTCGCTTCTATGGGCCCTTTAGGGTCATCAGAAAAGTTGGAGCAGTAGCTTATAAATTGGAGCTACCTTCTGATAGCAGAGTGCATAACGTCTTCCACGTGTCTCGCCTCAAGAAGGCACTTGGACATAATGTGATTGCTTCATCACAGTTACCACCTTTGGATGAAGAGGGACAGTTGGCTCTAATTCCAGAGGAGATACTTGATGTTCGAGAATGATATTTGAGGAAAAGAACCATCAGAGAATACCTGGTAAAGTGGAAGGACCTACCTATGGAGGATGCAACTTGGGAAAATGATGAGATCTTGCATCATCCTAGTTTGCGAACGCTTGAGGACAAGCAATTTTGGGAAAGGCGGACTATAATGACCTCTTTTCAAATCTGATCTCATAGTGACCGTTGGCCTATTTCTAGAAATCCGTAGGCTATTCGGAAGGTGCAAATTAGGGTTTTCTATTTTTTAGGATGTCCTTGCTCGGAGTTTTGATGGCGGATTCATTCTGGGTTTTTCGAGAGCTTCGTGGAGATATGTTTGTTTTCGCTTTCTGAGCATTTCCAAGAATTTACTATTTTTAGTAAATTCTATTTTTGGCAGCTAGCAGGTTTGTCTCAAGGAGTTAACTTTCCCCTTTCAGTTGATTCATTCAGTTTTGGGCTTCAGAATGCGGTCTTGGTGAAATAAGTTAATTTCACTTAAAAAATAATAGTATATTTTAACGTTGACCTTGGCCTAGTCGAAATAACTTAATGTTATTTTAAAAAGGGGGACTTGAAGGGGGGGCACCATCATTGCATGGAAAGGGGCGCCACTTTTGGAGATAAGGTTTCAAGGGAGGCCAACTGAAGCCTATAAAAGAATGCATTGGGTTCTCATTTTTTCATCTTTGTTTATTACATTGTTATGCTGCCGCTTTGGCTCTGGAATTGCTTCGGGGAATGAAGGCCTCCTAGCTAGGGCATCGCTTCATGCTTGCAAGACAGCATCTAGTGGTGATTTAGTCATTGATATTTATATTTACTTATGTAATGATTTCAGTTATTTCATTGATTAGTTTATTCGGAATTATTAGTGTTTCAGTTATTGTATTCTGTATAAGATAGATCTAGATTTTTATTCGTAAATCAGAAAATACAAAAAAACAAGTTCTGGGTATCATCTCATTCTCTTGGGTAGGCTTAGGCGCCCCTTTGCTCTAATTTACAGAATTTTTAAGGCTTGAAATTTATTTCTAGAGCAAATCGCCCCATTCAGCTGGGACGCCCTTGGGGTTTGCATTGAAATTCGTGTAACAAGTTTTGGATGCAGATTGGGTCCGAATTTTGATACTAACTTGGGCGCCATCTTTAAGAAGAGACTTTGCAACAGAAATCAGAAAGATTGAACAAGTTTTGTGAGAGTTATGAACATCTGAAGAATTTAACAGGTGGTTGGTTTTCCTTCTTTCTAAGAGCAAATTCTTCTTATTTTTGTACGCTGACAGTAGTACTGGCAGCCATTCTTTATTTGTTCAAAGCTGATTTCAAAAGTTCAGTTTCTATTAAGTTATTGTATTAGTTTATAGCTCCGCCTTATGGTAGCTACTTTCCCTATTGAGGTTAGCAAGCACATTCTGAGTGTAGAGCTCCGCCCTATGGTAGCTACTTTCCCTTCTGGGGTTAGCAAGCACATGCTGGGTGTGGAGTAGTTTCATTCTTCAGTATTTAACAATTAAAGCATTGTTATTAATTTCACTCCGTCATATGGTAGCCCCGTACTCCTCCTTGGATTGGGTAGCACATACTTGACGTAGAGTTCCTTTGTTAGTAATTTACTCCGTCTTATGGTCGCCCCTACTCCGGCTTGGACTGGGTAGCACATACTGGACGTTGAGTTCCATTTCTAGCATTTTAAGTGGCAGAGTTATTTCAGTACTTTTGGAATTATCTTCTAAACTTAACGGTATTTACTTGTGATGTTGAAATCCAATATCTAAAAAAATAAAAAAAATTGGTTCGGGATATTTCAGTGGTATCAGAGCCACGTATCCTGCCATCCTGTGAACAAACCATCTATGAGTGACAGACAAAAGAGATATATTGCAAGAGAAGATAAAAAAATTGCAAAACAGTTTCAGTGGTACCAGGTTCCCAAAGGTCAGACAACTTCAGAGGTCTTGAGGGCTCATTGGGAGTCTTCTCAAGAAATAGATATGGCAGAAGGTGAGAGATCAGTCGGGGGTAACGAGAGGTTTACCAACCCTAGAAATGATAGTGGGAAGGGTAGAGAAAGATCACTAAGTCCCGAAAAGAGATTTGAAAAGAAGATGGATGCCTTGATGGATATGGTATCCCTCATGTTGGGGAAAGTGGGTCAGAACCCAACTCTCCAGAATAATTCTGGATATAGAGGAGAGCCTAGTGCCTCTAATCAATTTGATGGAAGTGTTGCTCAACATGTTTCAAACAACACTTACATTTCGTCAAGGCCCTTCAAACCCACCTTCGTAGCACCAGTAAACACCCAACCTGATCCTGAAGAGAATTCTTCATTTGTGGAACAATTGAGACGTGGCCATGCGGAGTATGATTCTCTCCCTGATGACATCAAAATGGATATGTCCTATAATGAATTTATAGATCATAAGAGAAAGAGTAAGGGACAAGGGAGAAATTATGACCAAAGAAGAACTCCAGCACAAGGAGACTTGCATCAAGCTATCAACAAGGTTTTGCTTTCCCACTTTGACGGAAGTGATAGTAATTCTGCTCGAGCTTGGATTCAAAAACTAGACAACTATTTGGCTCTTAGGCCAATCGCTGAAGAAGACGCGATTAAATTTGCTACGCTACACCTAGATGGGGTGGCACATGAGTGGTGGTACCATGGCCTAGTCACCTTGGGTCATGGATCAATCACTAGCTATGATGAATTCACCAATAGACTCATTGAGAGGTTCAAGAAGGACCCAGAAGTGCATTTTAGGGAGTTGGCGCAGTTGAAGTAGTATGGCACTGTTGATGCCTACATAGCTGAATTTCAAAGACTTTCAGTTATGGTCACTGGAATCACTGAGAGAAGATTAGTGATCTTATTCAGCGAAGGTTTGATGGAGCCACTCAAGGGATGGATCAAAGCTTTTGACCCACCGTCCTTACAAGAAGCAATGAAAAAAGCTAGAAACATGGAGTGGGCTGCTCCTAAAACAAAGTTCCATTCTAAACCATCATTCCACAAAAAGGATAGAGGGAAAGGGTTTCATCAAAAGCCTTATCAAAAGGAGTCTAAACAGCAGAAACCTCTTGGCACAAGATTGGATACGGAAACTATCAATGAACTCCGAAGAAAGGGGTTATGTTTCCGATGTAGAGATAAATGGTCTCCAGATCATGTTTGCCTAAAGGGAGTCAAATTTCACCAGATTGAGTATTATTCAGCTGGTGAGAGTAACTCTGATTTTTCGGACCAGCAATCTGATTCCGAAGATAGTGAAGTGGAAAGAGCTCCTTAAGAGTCCGAAAGCGAAAAAGAAAGTGGTGGTACATTGGCTCAACTTTCGAGCTTCCAAAAGAATGAGTCTTTCAAAATTCGTGGGACGATCAAAGGGCAGCGTATAGTTGCTCTAATTGACACTGGAGCAACCCATAACTTCATTGACGAAGCTGTGGTAGCAAAGAAGGGGTTGCAAACTGAAGATTTTGAAGGGTTCAAAGTCATGGTTGCTGATGGGTTCCACATCTCTTGTACCAAAAGGGTTCCCAACATGTCAATGCAATTGGGCAATTACGAAGTCAAAGATGACTTCTATGTGGTGAATATTGAAGATACGGATGCTGTCCTTGGCATTCAATGGCTGCGATCTCTTGGAGAGATCCCTTTAAATCTGCAAACCATGGAACTCAAGTTTCAATCCGATGGAAAGAGGGTGGTGTTGAGAGGGATGTCAAATGGTGGCCCTCGGATTGTGTCATTCAAAAGGATGGCAAGGTTGATACGACATGACCAAGTGGATTGGGCTGCGGAATGCATGGTTCTTCCGGCTAGTCCTGCTGAAACGAAAATAGAGTATCCTCCTGATATTCAATCTTTACTCACCAAGAAGAGTAAAGTGTTTGCTGATTTACCTCCTGGACCACCTCCTGATAGAGGTTCAGAACACATCATTGAGCTCAAGGAAGGAGCAAAACCGATAATCATAACTCCATATCGGTATCCGAAGAGGCAAAAGAACGAGATCGAGAAGAATATTCAAGAACTCTTGAAGATGGGTTTTATACGCCCAAGCAAGAGCCCCTTTGCTTCTGCAATGGTTCTTGTGAAGAAGAAGGATGGTACCATGCGCATGTGTGTGGATTATCGCGCTTTGAATCAAAGCACCATCAAAAACAGATATCCCATACCCAGGATAGATGAGCTCATTGATGAGCTACATGGTGCCAAGTTCTTCTCAAAAATTGATCTAAGATCGGGTTACCATCAGATTCGAATGAGGGGATCGGATGTGGAGAAGACAGCTTTCAGATGCCACTATGGCCATTTCGAATTCTTAGTCATGCCATTTGGGTTGACTAACGCTCCGGCTACCTTTCAGTCTTGCATGAATCGTATTTTTCAGAATCATTTAAGGAGGTTTGTGTTAGTATTTTTTGATGACATTCTGATTTACAGCAAGACTTGGGGAGATCATCTTAAGCACTTGGAGGAAGTGCTTAGTATCATGGAATCCGAGAGCTTGTTTGCAAAAGCTTCCAAATGTGAATTTGGGATGACGGAGTTACTATACCTTGGCCACATAATCAGTGCTGAGGGAGTGAAGGTGGACCCAGAGAAGATCAAAGCAGTAGTTGATTGGCCACCTCCTGAGAGCTTAACTCAGTTGAAAGGTTTTTTGGGTCTATGTGGGTTTTATCGGAGATTCGTAAAGGGTTATTCACAGAATGCTGCTCCCCTTACTGATCTCACCAAAAAGGGAGCCTTTGTTTGGTCAGAAAAGGCTCAAATTGTTTTTGACAAGTTCAAGAAGATCATGAGGTCGTGTCCGGTTTTGGCAATACCGGATTTCTCCAAGCCATTCGAGCTGCAATGTGATGCATCAGGGGAAGGAGTGGGCGCTGTCCTGATGCAAGACAAACACCCTATCGTGTTTGAGAGTAGAAAATTACGAGGTATTGAAAAAACATATTCAATCTATGACAAAGAAATGCTTGCCATTATGCATGCATTAGCCAAGTTCAGACAATACTTGGTGGGAAACAAGTTCGTGGTTAAGACTGACCACAATAGCCTCAAGCATTTCATGCACCAGAAAGATCTAAATGAGAGGCAACAGAAATGGGTGAGTAAGCTTCAAGCTTACGACTTTGATATTGAATATGTAAAAGGAAAAAATAATATTGTGGCCGATGCTCTCTCCAGGAGACCTCATCTTAGCTCATTGTGTGAGCTTACTGCAGATTGGAGAGACATGTTGCTTGCTGATTATGCTAAAAATCAGTTTGCAACCAGCATTCTTGAGGGTACTTTTCATGATGAAATGTACAAGATGGTTGAGGGATTGATACATTATAAGGGAAGAATCTTTCTGGTGGCTGATTCTAAACTGAAGAAGAAGATTCTCTTGACTTTTCATGATATTCCAGTTGCTGGTCACCAAGGTTTTTTCAAGACATATCGGCAGAATCGAGAAAGGTTTTCTTGGAAGGGATTGAAAGGAGAGGTACAACGCTACATTCAGGAGTGTCCTGTTTGTCAAGCGAATAAAAATGAGCATACATTACCAGCCGGTTTATTGCAACCACTCCCCATTCCCAATCAAAAATGGGAAAGTATCTCGATGGATTTCATCACAGGGTTGCCCAAAGCCCAAGGGAAGGATTGCATCTTTGTAGTGGTGTATCGGCTAACCAAATTTGCTCACTTCTTCGCCATTACCAGCACTTTTTCTGCAGCCCAAGTTGCAGATCTGTTTTTTCGAGAAGTGTTCAAGCTGCATGGATTGCCAAAGAACATCGTGAGTGATAGGGACAGCAAGTTCCTAAGTAAGTTTTGGCAAGAAGTCTTCAGAATGAGTGGCACTGTGCTCACCCCAAGCACTAGCTACCATCCCCAAACAGATGGGCAAACTGAAGTGGTGAACAAGTGGTTGGAAGGCTACTTGAGAAATTATGTGTCAGACCAACAGAGAACTTGGGTCAAGTCGCTGCATATTGGTGAGTACTGCTACAACTCTATTTTTCATATGTCAATTAAGATGTCTCCTTTCTTGGCACTTTATGGGTATGAGGCACCTAGTTTTGCAGATTTAGTGTTTGGTGATAGCAAAGCACCCCTAGCCAAAGATTTGTTGCAGCATAGTCAGGACATAATGAAATCCTTGAAAGATAATTTGCAGATTGCACAAAATCAACAAAAGTTGTATGCGGATCAGAGGCATGTTGAGCGTTCTTTCGAGGTAAGAGATATGGTCTATCTTAGATTACAACCATATAGACAGTCTACTCTCAAGAAGAGTGGAGCTGAGAAGCTCAAACCTCGCTTCTATGGGCCCTTTAGGGTCATCAGAAAAGTTGGAGCAGTAGCTTATGAATTGGAGCTACCTTCTGATAACAGAGTGCATAACGTCTTCCACGTGTCTCGCCTCAAGAAGGCACTTGGACATAATGTGATTGCTTCATCACAGTTACCGCCTTTGGATGAAGAGGGACAGTTGGCTCTAATTCCAAAGGAGATACTTGATGTTCGAGAACGATCTTTGAGGAAAAGAACCATCAGAGAATACCTGGGAAAGTGGAAGGACCTACCTATAGAGGATGCAACTTGGGAAAATGATGAGATCTTGCATCATCCTAGTTTGCGATTGCTTGAGGACAAGCAATTTTGGGAAGGGCGGACTGTAATGACCCCTTCTCAAATCTGATCTCACTGTGACCGTTGGCCTATTTCTGGAAATCCGTAGGCTATTCGGAAGGTGCAAATTAGGGTTTCCTATTTTTTAGGATGTCCTTGCTCGGAGTTTTGATGGCGGATTCATTCTGGGTTTTTCGAGAGCTTCGTGGAGGTATGTTTGTTTCGGCTTTCTGAGCATTTCCAGGAATTTACTATTTTTAGTAATTTTTTTATTTTTTTAGATATTGGATTTCAACATCACAAGTAAATACCGTTAAGTTTAGAAGATAATTCCAAAAGTACTGAAATAACTCTGCCACTTAAAATGCTAGAAATGGAACTCAACGTCCAGTATGTGCTACCCAGTCCAAGCCGGAGTAGGGGCGACCATAAGACGGAGTAAATTACAAGCAAAGGAACTCTACGTCCAGTATGTGCTACCCAATCCAAGGCGGAATAGGGGCGACCATAAGACGGAGTAAATTACTAACAAAGGAACTCTACGTCAAGTATGTGCTACCCAATCCAAGGAGGAGTAAGGGGCTACCATAGGACGGAGTGAAATTAATAACAATGCTTTAATTGTTAAATACTGAAGAATGAAACTACTCCACACCCAGCATGTGCTTGCTAACCCCAGAAGGGAAAGTAGCTACCATAGGGCGGAGCTCTACACCCAGAATGTGCTTGATAACCCCAATAGGGAAAGTAGCTACCATAAGGCGGAGCTATAAACTAATACAATAACTCTGAACTTTTGAAATCAGCTTTGAACAAATAAAGAATGGCTGCCAGTACTACTGTCAGCTTACAAAAATAAGAAGAATTTGCTCTTAGAAAGAAGGAAAACCAGCGACCTGTTAAATTCTTCAGATGTTCATAACTCTCACAAAACTTGTTCAATCTTCTTGATTTCTGTTGCAAAGTCTCTTCCTAAAGATGGCGCCCAAGTTAGTATCAAAATTCGGACCCAATCTGCATCCAAAACTTGTTACATGAATTTCAATGCAAACCCCAAGGGCGTCCCAGCTGAATGGGGCGATTTGCTCTAGAAATAAATTGCAAGCCTTAAAAATTCTGTAAATTAGAGCAAAGGGGCGCCTAAGCCTACCCAAGAGAATGAGATGATACCCAGAACTTGTTTTTTTGTATTTTCTGATTTATGAATAAAAACCTAGATCTGTCTTATACAGAATTCAATAACTGAAACACTAATAATTCCGAATAAACTAATCAATGAAATAACTGAAATCATTACATAAGTAAATATAAATATCAATGACTAAATCACCACTAGATGCTGTCTTGCAAGCATGAAGCGATGCCCTAGCTAGGAGGCCTTCATTCCCCGAAGCAGTTCCAGAGCCAAAGCGGCAACATAACAATGTAATAAACAAAGATGAAGAAATGAGAACCCAATGCATTCTTTTATAGGCTTCAGTTGGCCTCCCTTGAAGCCTTATCTCCAAAAGTGGCGCCCCTTTCCATGCAATGATGGCGCCCCCCCTTCAAGTCCCCCTTTTTAAAATAACATTAAGTTATTTCGACTAGGCCAAGGTCAACGTTAAAATATAATATTATTTTTTAAGTGAAATTAACTTATTTCACCAAGACCGCATTCTGAAGCCCAAAACTGAATGAATCAACTGAAAGGGGAAAGTTAACTCCTTGAGACAAACCTGCTAGCTGCCAAAAATAGAATTTACTAAAAATAGTAAATTCCTGGAAATGCTCAGAAAGCCGAAACAAACATACCTCCACGAAGCTCTCGAAAAACCCAGAATGAATCCGCCATCAAAACTTCGAGCAAGGACATCCTAAAAAATAGGAAACCCTAATTTGCACCTTCCGAATAGCCTACGGATTTCCAGAAATAGACCAACGGTCACTGTGAGATCAGATTTGAGGAGTCATTATACTCCAAGATGGTATTTATCCTTCTTATCTAAGTGCTTAAAAAAAAGGTATTTCAGATTGCAATCAATTTCATTATTGCTCGTTGATGGTGTTTTGTTCAAAAAAGATATTAATGGAATGTTACTAAGGTGTGTAGAACCAAGCCAAACTCAAAGATTACTTGAAGAATTTCATGATGGACATGGTGGAAAACACTTTTCCGCAAGAACTACAGCACTTAAAATCATGAGAGGTGGGTACTATTGGCCTACTATATTTGGTGATTGCCATACATGGGTTAGGAAGTGCAAACATTGTGCTATGTTTGTAGGAAAAGTTAAACTTGCAGCCTTGCCTCTTCAGCGAATTGTAGTGGATCAGCATTTTGTCCAATGGGGATTGGACTTTATTGGTCTTATAAATCCTCCTTCAAGTTCAGGACATAGAGAGATTTTAACAGCAATAAATTACTTCACATGTTGGATCGAGGCAATAGCATTGAAAGAAGCAAACGAAACTAATGTTTTGGATTTCTATGAAAGTTTGCTTACTAGGTTTGGAGTTCCTTCAACTATTATTTCTGATAACGCAATGGCTTTTGTGGAATCCAAAATCAGTCAATGGGCTGTCCAGCATGGAGTTTACCTCGGCACTTCATCAAACTACTATCCACAAGGCAATGGCCTTGCTGAATCTACAAATAAGAACCTCTTAAGGATCATACGAAGGACTATTGAAGACAATCAAAGATCAAGGCATCTCAAATTGAAGTCAGCTCTATGGGCTGATAGGATCACCTACAAGAGGTCAATAGTCAACTCTCCATACAAACTAGTTTATGGTAAAGAATCATGATTACCCATTTCTCTTGAATTTTCAGCTTTAGAACTGATGCATCAACTTGAATTGTTGGAGAATGAACCTATGGAAATTAGGTATGCTGAGCTTATGGCGCTGGAAGAGACAAGAAATCAGTCCATGCTAGCCATGGAGATTCATCAAGCACAGGGAAAGAGAACCTTTGACAAAGGAGCTTCCTCACAAAGCTTCAAAGAAGGAGATTTGGTCCTCAAGTGGGATGAGGATCGAGCCAAACCAGGAAGGCACACAAAGTTTGATTCTCTTTGGAGTGGCCCATACACGATCTCTAGCTGCAAATCCCACAATGCCTTCCAACTTGCAAAGATGGATGGCCAGGGGCTTCCAATCCCAATCAATGGGATACATCTAAAACATTGTTATTGAAGAGCAAAGCTCCATGTACATAATCTGTTTTGCTTTCCTCCAAGTGTTGTTCAAGCACAGTAGTTTCATTCGGTTTTGTTCTAATAAGTGCTTGTTTGCACATTTGCTTCTTAGTTAGTTTTCCGGCTTTCGTGTGTTTCCCTTCTTATTTTGAAGGAGAAAGGTTACTTCAGCCATGATCAAAGGAGATTTGCAGTCATGGTCTAGGTTTACCATTGTTTTATGAGTTCGAATATCATGTTTGTGGTCTAATTCTCAAGCAAAGCAGGCATGCTTCCCAGCAAAGTCGCCAGAAATATTGACAATTCTTCCACAGGTCAAATTGTCTCTTGCCATTCAAAAAGTTTGTCTTTAGCCAAGGAAGAAAGACTACAAAGGAAAGAAAACATTGGGTTTGTATAGACTAATTGTAAATACTCATTTGCAAAGACCTTGGCTACAACAGGGTTTCCTTCGGATAATTTGTCCGAAAGAATGGTTCATCAAAGAAGGGGTTTTCACATAGCTTCGGGAGGTTGAAAGCAATAAGTCTATCAAAGAGAAGACAGACAAAAATCCCGCAGACCTTTTGTCCGCAGGAAATCCAAAAGAATAAACTATGCAATAAGTCTGAAGGAATTGCAAGGGCTAAGTCTATCAAAGAGAGGACAAATAAAAAAAACCCGAAGGGCAAGGTACCCTTCGGAAGGGTTGTTGAATAAAAAGCCGAAGGGTAGGTACCCTTCAAGAAGGTACACTTCAATTTCGAAAAAGTCATTTGCAAGAAACCCGAAGGGCATGTGCCCTTCGGGAAGGACGTTTTCAAAATTCTCAAAGGGTGCCCTTCGGGAAGGTTACAGATTGCCTTCGGAAAAGGAATGGTTCAAAAAGAAGGTGGTGCCCGTGGAAGATATCCTTCGGACAAAAAGTCCGAAGGATTCCTTCGAAAGAATTGGCAAACATAAAATCCGAAAAACAAAAGTCTGCAAAATTGAAAGACTCGGACATTTTTTCCGAAAAACAAAAAATCTGCAAGAAAAGAGCCTCGAACATTTTTTTCCGAAAGGAGAATCCAAAATATCCGAAGGAAATTGGCCAAGGGAGATGACAACAAATCCAAAAGAAGGGAGATGACAAAAAATCCGAAAGAATAAAGACCGAGGGTAAAACAAAAAAGCCGAAGGAAATTAGCCAAAACAGAATATCCGAAAAAATTCGAGACCACGGGGCAATTCCCACGGACTTTTTGTCCGCAAGAAGTTGAAAGCAAAAAGCCTAGATAGAACAAAGTCCGTAGGAAAGAAAAAAGAATAAAGTCCACAAAAAAATGCCGAAGAAAATAAAATGTTCGGAAAGACAAGCCAAGGCAAATAAAAATAGAAAAGACACAGGCAGACCAAAATAAAAGAAAATACATGCAAGCGACCAAAAGTGACTGCCAAAAATAGATGCACCTTCAGACGATAAAGCGGGATCATGCAAAGTAACCGTCATTTCGTTCCTAGATTAGCAAAGTGAAGTCTCTAATTTTAGACATAGCTTAGCTGAACATGCACAAATAAAGTCAACCGTATGAATTCACCATCTAATTCTAGTGCCAAGGAGCTTTCATGCAAAGAGGAAGAAGACAAAATAGATGTTTTTTTGGAAAGCTTAGTTATCTCCTTGAACCAAAAATAGACTCACGTGAAGTGATAATTGATCTTTCTCTTCTAATTTCGGTGCCACCTCTTGTTTTGGCATATTCTTTCTATATTAATGGCTTTTCAACCTTGTTAAAATCATCCCTCTTTTGGCAAGACGATCTTTTGTCAAAGACTAAGTGTAACATTTTTTAGATTAATAAAAAGAGTACTGTTTTCAATTTTCAACAAGCTGGTATAGTGTATTTTGTCATTGATTTGCACAAGTGATAAAGTTTTTTTCCTTGCCAAGTCTTGATCCTTACCTAGTTACTAGTTGGTCATGTTATGCAGGTCATGTTCTGTGTTTGAACGTCTTTTGGCTAAGTCTATAGTGGATGTTAGTGGCTATTAGTGGCTGTTAGTGCCTTCAATCAGGCCTATTTTACCATTTCTCTCAAGCTTAGATCACAAGATAGAACCTTTTCATGAAATATTTATGCATATTGATCAATTGAAGTTGAAAGTTTAGCCCTTCTTCTCTATCTGGATCAGTGTTTTTAAGGAGCTCAAATTGAGTGGATCAATCTACATTCAAGTGTATCACCATCATTAGGTAGGATTTTCTTTCAAGTTTTCTTTCTCTTTTCCAGGCAGTTTGTAGCAGAGATCCTAATTGATACATCAAAGAGAGCTAGCCCTTACAATCTAGAGAATCAATCCAATGATTAGGTCACCCACAGCCTAGGATTGTTTCCATGTTTCAGCAGACTGTGAAAACCTGAAACTACCTTCACAGAGGTGTAAGTCTGATTGACAACAGTAAGATCTCCTAGTATAACAAATTTTAGCTCAATAATCACACTATAGGGGTTCTCCAACTCTATTTCAATGCTCTTCATCAGTTGTTCCTCAATAAAATTGATTGTTTGTTTGTTGCTCAGCGTCGATGACATGGGGTTTGGCTTTTCCATCTATTGGGGCATCTTCTTTGCTACCCCTTGTCTTCCCTTTATGGGCCATCCCTTGCTCTCCCCTTTGGCACTCAACACTCAACTTCCCCCTTGTGGACCTTTGGTATGTTGATCCAATGGTAATATCTTGGCACTCCTCTTCACTTGTGATCTTTTGACGATTTTGTGGACTTCTCGTGTGCAAAGCTTCTATCCCTTGGATCTTTTGTCCTCCTCGGCCAAAATTCTCTCAAAGCAAATCAAAACTACTTTGGCTTTCAATCCTCACACTGCGCTACTCTTTGGCATCGAGGTTGTTCACTTGGGTAGAAACTCCATCTTGCCTTCGCTCCAGGGCTTTAAGTAGAATTCCCTTAGATATCCCAAACATGCACTGAACACATGACTTTGCTCCCATCCTACGCACCCACCTAGTGTGTGTCCTACCTAATAGGTCAGGTGGCATGAATATAAGGAAACCCTTATTGGCCTTGGAGAAGGTATGGCTCAACCTTTTTTGTGTTGCAACCACTAACTTTGGCATAGATTCTATCTAATAACCCATTGTCGGCAACCACCCGCCTCTCCAAGTTTGTTTATTTCTCACTAGATGTGGTATGTTCATCCCATGTGTAATGTCTTCAAATTGGGACGACAACCAAAAAAGAGGGTTTTCCAATAAACCCTAACCAAACCAAGCACCAAACTGAATTCTGAAATCTATAACCAGCCAAACCCTGGCTGAAAAAATTTATGATATTCAATCTAAGAGCATCCAAATAAATCCACAAGAAGCTGAAAATTATTTAGAAGATTGAGTGCCTTTTTTGGAGTCCAATAATATGGTAAATTGTTGAAAATACCTCACAAAAATATTTTGAATTTTTCTTTTAAAGTACAGTTTTACTTTCCATCCCTTAAATGCTTCGAAAAACTCCCCAAGAGGTTCGCCACACCCAACAAAAATAGAATAAATAAATTTGGAATTTATTCCTTGATTTTCTCTCACCGAAACACCTCTCGAAGCTCGCCAAACAAGTCGCCCAAATGCCAAAATTGCAGGAATAATTTTTGGAATATTTTAGGACCTTGAATGTCCTCTTATGCATGCCAAATGTCGCAAACAATTCACCAAAAATCTGAAATAAAATATGAAAATTACTTTAACCTCCGAATAGGGCTCCAAAAATCAAATTTCACACTTATGAAGGGTCGCCACCCTAGGGTGTCACCACACCTTAGAAGGCCTCAATTTGTCTTAGAGCTTCTCCATGGAGTTTGCCAACCTTTTTTCCTGCAAATTGTAGAATTCCAACTTTCTAAAGGGTAGTACCAATTCGTTGATGTAGGTGGCGTCAAAAGACACTTTTGTAGAATTTTTTGCATATAATTATGCACAATTATGGTGCAAATACAGCCCTTGAGTAGAGCTTCCCTAGTAGAGAATGGAGGTTTTTGTCTCCAAACCCTTGGTGCACTTGAAGGGTTTCGTCCTCAAGTCACTTGTTCAAGCTTGACATACTTGCATAACAGTTTTAATATCAAATTTTGCATAATCTTCAAATGAATCATTACTTGCCTTTATATACCACTCCTCCAAGTGTAGCACCCAAAATTGGAGGGAAGAGTTACCTTCATTTTTCAAATATTAAAAGATCCTCTTAATTTCACTTTAGGCCTTAAGTGCACAAGACCTATAAACCCCACCACTTAAGTGAAATAGAAACATAAGGTGTTTTTTCATAACTCAACTCAAAATTAGAAATATTAAGTACCTTTTCTATTATTAACTCCTCACAAGTGGCCCACAATGCTCCCTTTCCTTCCTCTACCCTTAGCCATTGGAAATAAGAATAAGCTAAGGGTCCCACAAGGGTCTAGATCACAAATGGGGACATTACACCATGGCAACACACCTTCCTTGGTAGACTCAATATAGTCGACAGTGCTCATTGTGACATTATATAGAGCATTAAAATATTCCTCCCCATCAACTAAATTGACATAGGGGGCCCGTGTTTGTTGACCAAGGGGGCGACCACTTTCTAGATATTGTTCTCAAAACTCATATAGCGTTGTTTAAAGCACATATCCATGTTATTGGCATAACACTAAAACCTTCTTGACAAAGTTAAGTAATTATTTGCTGCCACCAAGTCGATTACCTCAAAGTCTACTGCAAACTACATATCCATGACGTCAACCATAGCATTCCTCAAAATCCCTAGAGGCCTTTCTTGCATCTTGCTTGTCATAAACAAGATATGGATGAGGGGCATAGTTTAGACACCCCATTGCCATCCATGTTTTGGTCAAGATATTCACCTCAGAGCCAATATCCATAAGATGTCATAAACATCATAGCAGTTGATGGTGGCATCAATGATCAATTCTTTGCCATAATCCTTGCAAGTTATCCGAACACAAAGAGCTCAAGTCGTTGTTTTATTTATTTTTTGATTAATGTAATCTAAATAAGATAAAAACTATGAATATTCAGATTATGTAAAATAAAGAAATAATCCTACAAATTTAAATGTAAAAGGATAGATTGATATTGCAGTTACTATATTTAGAATTGAAAAAACAAAGTAGGAGAGATACACTCAACTGATTTATGATTTTTGTTGCTCATTGTATTTGTCAATCCCTAAAAATGTTGTATGTCCGCTTTGTAACTGCTCAGATCAAGAAACAAGAGCTCAAAACTTGCGTGGATGCTACCGGTGAAGCTCAGACCCCTACGACAACCAGTATTGTTCGGGCTCTATCGATAGTGTCCCTGTTGACTATACAAGTCTCTGCGGTCTCAAATTGTTGTGCTCACACATATGCAGATGTCCCCTATGTATGTGCTCACCATCGGTTCTATGCATTGATCCTTATTTTGCTTCTCCTTCCTTTGAAACCTTAATTGCACTTTTGACATGATAAGCTTTGAAAATGAGGTTAGAAAGATGGGTTGGATAGCCCCAAACCACTCCCCGCTAAGTGATTGAACATTATTTACATTTCAATGCTCCAAAGAGGGCTCAAACCATATGTAGTTCTCCCACCTAGATGTGTGTGTGCACCATCGTGATCAATTTAGAATGCAATGCAATGTTTGGCTTTTGACACTTGACACAATACAACTTTGACTTGTGTTTGTGTTCAGATTTACCTATAAGGCTACTCCTTTGATGGGTTTTAAGATATGTATACCTTTGTGATAATCTCAAGAGAGTGTCAGTGCATCTCTCAAGTATGTTAGGACTTGCCAATATGAGTGCTAGATGAGTATGACCTTAGGTTTGATTTGTATTTATAGATGACTCTTTGAAAATTTTCTACCATGACCAAACCATGAAATACATTTAAGTTGACCTAATGGAGACGTCCCAATTTGAAAATTTGTTGTTACGTGTTCCTTAACACTACTGACAGAGGCAAACACCTACAGTAAACTGCAACTATTTGACTGTTGTCAGTACTGCCATAGGAGTGAAAATCAAAGATATGAGATATGACGACAGTCTGCTTAGTATTATGATGTTCTTGCACAAACTAGGGTGATATTAAATCTGCATCTAATAAATTGGGTTACCCAAGACAATCAGTAGTTAGACAGATAGGAGAAAGTATGCACAAGAGTCAAAAGTGTATGCAAAAGTTATGCCAAAGTGTTCTAAAGTTGATGTTGTCAAGTATCTAATACCAAATTCTGGTGTCTACAAATGTCTCCCTTTTAGTATAGTATTGAATATGTTAAATTAAAAGGATAAAAGAAGAAATTTGGTACTTGTAACTAACTACATTTAGTGTTAATAGGTATGCCCCAAATGTCCCACTTTCTCCATAAAAGACTTGCAAGGAAACATGCATAGATCAATGTCCACTCATGATAGAAAATTTGATATAAACTAGATCATTGAAATGCTTGAAATTGAAAACGCAAGCAATGAATATACCAGATGGTACGTGAATCACGCTGTCACTTGTTGAACTCATTTGGATAAATCCATGCATTGATTATGCCCCAAGGAGATGCAACCACTAAAACCATGAGTTGAGGAGTATAAATGCCTCAACTCCCATTGGAGAAGGAGAAGTGCTAGAAGTTGAGAGCCGGAAACATCAACTACACTACTCGAAATATCATCATAACTCTTTTTGTGGAATCCCAAAACAGGTTCATATGCAAACTAAAACTCCAAATCAACCGTTAAAGACGGATTTCAGATTCAAAGTGTTTACATAGTACCACTGTTCCACATCGATCCTCAATATAAAAATGGAAGTGTTTGCATGAACATTGATACCCCAAATCTGATTCATCTGTACCTCCAAATGATATAGAATGTCATAATTTGTCTGTCATAATGTGAAAGAATGTCCATCTGATAAATCCAATAAAACTACTCAATCTTACCCATAAAATTTGTCTCAGAATGTCATAGAATATCCTAAGTGTTCCTCACAATTATGCAAAAAAGCCTCACATATGCTTCAATCTACTCAATTTGTTTCATTTGAATCACATAATCTGATCCAAAGTATTTACTATCTTTATGTTATGCCCTAAATTTCTAAGACAAGCCTACTATATGCCCCCTTTTGATATGAAAGATGAAGCCTATGACTCATACATCTCAAAAGAAAGAGTTGTACGCACCATCTGTTATATAAAAGAATGTAATCATGTAAAGTATGTACAATATGATAAGATATGTCATCATATAAAGATTTGATCATCCAAGCACATATGAAACATGTAATCCAAGGAAATAGGCATACAAGTTGTTGACGCAATGGATTGCACCCTTTGAAAGGAAACTCAGCACCCTTCCTCCACCCGACACAATGGAGACATTCCTCTTGCTGTGAGTAGCAAATTTTGGGAATGAATCTCTAGATTATGGGGCTAGCTCCCCTTGATGCACCTTGAGGCCCTGAATTTCTACTACTAATAATGGGAGGGGTGAAAAGAGAGAGATACTATGAAAACATAACCTAATTAAAGTGGTGATGCACCAGAATTGATTGGTCTACTCAGCTTTCACCTACACTTTGCACCAAAAAGAGCGAACAGACACTTCATTTGAATAAGAAACTAACTGCATCAATGCTTCAACAAAGGGTTTTATGGAGGTATAAGGAGGAAGAACCTACCAAAGGTATTCTAGAGACACATTGTTGGACAGTTGCTCACCTGCGCCTATACTTCAACCTGGACACTTCTTGTTGACCTACAGAAAAGGATCTACAATACACTAGATATGTTGGCATAAACCTATGAAAGCATTAGAATAAATGATTGAACATAAGACAATACACAGGCATATGCAAGAGTGCAAACTCAAATGGAGGTAAAACACTTCTTTTGATTAAAGGTAAATTTTTTCAGGGCTTTGCCATACAAAGCTGAGAGATGCCTTTCTCAAAAATGAGAAGCTACAATATATAGAAAACTTGGAAAAAGGTCATTGACCAGTCAAGGGAATGAGGCCCATACTGCATTAAACACTCCTGTAGTGAAGAATTAGCCCATGTTGTTGTCGTCTCTCTTTAAATGTGCCTGTGAAGGCCATGTTGTAGGTGCTTCAGATATTGACTTTGCTATCCGGGCCTGCAAGAGCATGGGTCGCTTCTCTTAGCAACCGACAAGACCATCCCTCCTTATGTTCTGGGCCATGCTCTCTCTTGAATGCTCGCGCAACTGGCTACTCATTAATGTCAAAACAAGGAAACACGAGCCGCTCTCTTGAATGTTTGCAACCAACTCTCTTAATGGTTATTCGGTGGAGACTATTCCACCTGAAAACATTTACTTCTCCTGCTAACGACTCCTATGCCACCTGGCCTGGTTTGGTTCGTCCCTGTGCTTGACTTGCTACGCCACCTGGAGCGTTTTGAGCGTTTGTCTTATATGTGCGTGGCCGTGTTCTGGATTACCCACTTTGCCTTTCTCTTTTCTTGCTATTTCTTGTCTTTTTCCTGGTAATTTGGGCTCTCGGGGCTATCTTTTTTCTCTCAGGCTCCTTCCGAGCCTTTGAATTTCTTCGGGCAAAATGTCCGAAGGAATTCCTTCAAACATTTTGCTTGTCACTTTTGGAAACCCACTTTTGACGACTCTTTAGGCCTCCGCTCATGAGTTCTTTTGGACAAAATGTCCTAAAGAATTGCTCTTTGGCTTATCTCCGACGGCTAACCCATCACTTTAAATTTGGCATTCACAAGACTGTCATCTCATTTGAAATCCAACAGCTATTTCACTACCTTGAATTTAACATTCGCGGCCCTGTCACCAGACGTTTGAACTCCAACGGCTAGCTTATTACCTTAAAATTGACGTCCGCGGACCTGTCACCAGATGTTTGAACTCCAACGGCTAGCTTATTACCTTAAAATTGACGTCCGCGGACCTGTCACCCCCTTTGGCAATTCCTTCAGCGTTTTTGCAATGGACTTTTCTGAAGGGAAAGTCACCCTTTGAAAAAATGAAAAGGTCCTCTTTTCAAGGCCAAGTGCCCTCCAAAAGGGCACCTACCCTTCAAACTTTTGTCTTCTAAATTTCTTCGACTTTCTTCACTTATCGAATTTCTTCGGACATTTTGTTCGAAGAAATTCGTTCCTTGGGTGTTCTTTGGAATTCCTTCGGACAAAATGTCCGAAGGACTGAAGGAAATCTCTCTTTGCCCTGTCAAGTTTCCCGAAGGTCAAGTCCTTTTCGGGTTTTTTGATTTGACCTTTTGCTTCGACCATCTGCCCTCCGCAAGGGCACCTTGAGCCCATGGTTGCCCTTTGGGCTTTTTGAAAAGGTCCATTTTGTTGATCCCTGCCTCCCGTAAGGGCTTCTTGGCCTCTAAGTCGCCTTTCGGAAGAATTGCAAAGGCCCTGTTTGGCACCTAAGTGCCCTCCGCAAGGGTACCTACCCTTCGAACTTTTGTAAACGACTCCTGACCCTTTGAACTTGGTCCGTTTTGCCAATAAAAAGCCCCCTGAAGTAACCTGTTTGACAAGGCAGCTGCAGGATGAACTTTGTCAGAACCTAGGCTAAAGGACTCTGCAAGGGAAAGGAAAGAGGGATGCCCAATTTTGGCCTGTAGGACCAAAATTGGTCAACACAAGTGTCATGTCATGTAGATATAGCAATTAGGAATGCAGTAATAAGCATTGCAATAGATGCATGATATACATCATAGCATTGCACACAATAGAAACATGTGTGATAGAAATCATGACACTAAGCTCAATAACAATCATATATGTATTCACACACAATAACATGATTATAGAGCACACAAGCACTGAAAACATGACAACTCTGACTCAATTCTTACTTGACATGGACACGACATGGACTAGAGGATCCTCCGACACAACTAACGCACGACATGATGAGACACAATCAATGTATTCATAGAACACGCAATATAGTACACATCAATGATCACACAATGTAAAAATCATCAACATCAAATACGCACAAAGCCAGCAATGGTAGTCCGCATAATTAATCAATATCATCATCTAATATAGCAAAGCACAATATCCGTAAGAAATAGCACTCTAGAAAATATGAAAAAGAGCAAGTCATATGTAACAATATACCATGATCAATGGACCAATATAGAAAGATATGACCTAGTAAGTGTGTAAAGATGTCATCCATGTTAAAAGCACAATGACTGAGAGTAGGGGGGTGGAGGTGAATCAGTGTCTTCAAAACATTCATTCAATTCCACTTGAGCATAAATGAACCATTCATACAAACATGAATATCTAGCAAACATAAGAAACCATACAAAAGCATGAAACAAGATAACACATCATGTATGTGGGAAACCCTCAAGGGGAAGAAAACCCACTGATCCCTGCAAATGGACTACAGTCCTATAAGCCAAAAAATCACAATTTAGTGAAACACCAAATCCACATGGAGCACCAACCCCAACTAGCTAAGCACCAACCCAACTAGGCTTTAACAAGCACCAAACTTGCAAGGAAGCACCAACCCCCTAGATGACTCAGAACCAACTCAGCGACCTCATTGCTTTGATCACCTTCAGAACACCTTGTTGCTCAACCAACAGATGATGACCACCTCTTTAGCTCTTCTCACTCTTCTATCCCTTTCAAACTGACTTCTAGGCTTCTTCGCTCAACTAGGTCTCTTCAAGACAGATTAGGTCATATGACCTTGATATTCATACTTAGACATACTATCAGATCTTCATTACAAATCCTTTACACCCCTCTAATGGTCTACATGACCTCCTACTCCTCAATCTTCTTTCTTATTCACTTCCAGTAAGCATACTCAAATAAGCCTAAAACTACCTTGTATTTATACAAGCCTCTTGCTCATATCCCTCTTGGTCGGCCACACACACTTGCCCACCTAGATTTGCCACATAATAGGCCTTAGGACACGTACAACAAGAATCAATCACAACTCAAGTCGGTCATAACTCAATAGACTACATTCCTTTTTTAGGTCACATGGAGACCTATTAGGCCTTGTAATCACACGTTACACTTTGCCTTCCTTGGAACACTTTCAAACTCTATACACAGCAGGAACACTTCATATAACACTCAAATAGGCTCCCACTTAGCTCATCTTAGGTCCATGACACCTTTTAGGTCCAACCACCACTTGAAACACTCTATTAACACTGTTCACATTAGGCCTGTGTGTACTCAAACACTATCTAATCTTTCTCAGATCACATGTTGTCATGTTATATAAACAGAGCATACTGTTAAGTACGAAATATACTGAGAGGGGGGGTGAATCAGTATATTATATATCTTATTTCTTAATCAAATTCCTTTTCTTTAACCACTTAACCACACATTCAAGATATGCAATAAAATTGAAACAATAATATGCACCACACAAGAGAGACTAGATTTTTACGTAAAAACCCAAAGTGGGAAAAACCACAGAGAACAATCTCAAGTATATGAATGAGCACCAACCCACAAGAGCACCAACCCCTCGTGTATAAAACACAACTATCTCTCAATGTTGCTTACTCAACAAATGATAGAACTATACAATATCTCATTTTTCTCTTTTCGAAAACAAATACAAACCATGCACTCTCTTGCATATTACAAATGGCTTCTCAAGCCTTTATTTATAGCTTTTCAAATGACCTTTGGCATTCACCCTTTGTGACCCTTCAATCCTCATGGAAAATGGCGCCAAACTTGCATGACCCTTTGTATCCTTGCATTTGAAAAGTCACATGGTGACCCTTCATAAGCAAAAGCGTCCTTTCCTCTTTTGTCTTTATCTTGGTGATTTTTCGTATTCCTCAAAATGACTTTTCATGAGAAAATGCGTCCCATTCCTCTTTTGTCTTTTACTCTGTGACTCTTTGACTTTTCCATGGGCCCTCTTTTCACTTATATGCAACCAAAAATATATTCATTAATATTAAATAAATATTAACACACATTAGCCAAGATATGAATATTAAAAACACCATTAAATGCAATGGGGCATTTATCACCAATAATGCTAGACCTTTGACATCAATGACAATATTTCCAACACATACAAAACATGTTTACATAAGCTCTACAACCTTAAGGTCATCTTCATTCACTTGGTACAATCTGACTCAATGACCAACATTGGTCTTACTCACCGTTTAGATTTCATGGAGACCTACTTCATTAGGTCTGCTCTCTTGATGTTGAGACTTGATCTTCTTGGATCCAGATGGCCTTCTCCAACCATCACAAACCACTCAAACAATTTGCCAATGACTTCTTCTGACCTCTTCCATGCTTGGTTATATTTGCAACCTTTGTTCATACCCTGAAGCCCTCTTTAAGACAGATTGCCCTATTCCAAGAATAAAGTTCAATCACTCCTTTAGCAGCTCTCCCATGACAAATGAAACATATAGACATATCCTATATGACCTCATGAACATCCCCAACTACTTGGAACAATTTTACTCAGGCAATAATGGCTCAAGAACAACTCTGCAACTTGCTCACTTAGAACTCCCAGAATACTCAAAAACACAGTCATAAGGAATTAGACATCAACCACCTGTGTAAACACTTTTCTAGACTTCTGATGCATGTAAATGATCATATGACATCTTCAGAGCATCCTCAAATGAAAAACTCACAAGGACTAATGGCAAATATTGGTCTTATAGACAAATTCCTTGACTTATAGTCTCACAGTCCAATCCTGAATAGATAAGCCATTTTGTGAACACATTTTCTTCACTTACACTGACCTCCAAAACTTTTACCAAGCATGATCATGACTTACAAGTCATGAATAACAACTGCATGCACTACATTGCATCACTCTTTCATGAAATTACACTCAAATCCAACTTTTCATCATTGTAACTCAAAACTGCCAAGACTGTCAAAAACATAGTTATGAAACAATGACCTTCTAACACCTATATAGTGAGACTTTCAAAGACTCCCAATGCATGAACATGATTCTCTGACATTTCTAGACCATCTTCGGATACAAAAGTAATATGGTCTAATGTCAAATATTGGTCTTGCAGACCAATCTTTTGACCTCTCCTCACAGTCACACCAGAACCAGATAAGCCATTTTGGCTTCAACTTTTCAACCACTTTCACTGATTATCAAACCTTCCACAAAGCATGGATAGGACATACAAGTCCCAAACAACAACACCATGCACTCCAATGCATCATTCTTCCATGAATCATACCAAAAACCAACTTCTCAAATTGTCTGGGTTTTGCACTATTCTTTTTCATTAGGCCTGTTAACGACTGGCCAACTTGGATCACAAATTTGGAACACTTAAGCAGTAGAACCAACCCAGAAACCACCAAAAACATCAACTATGAGTCTCAAGCTTCAACCTTCATCAATTTGCAAACTCTGTCCAATACAGCTTTTGACAGTTACAGCTTCTTCAGAAACAAGCCTATAACTCATCATTTTCTTTCTCCTCTCTTTAACCAATACCACCTACCTAGAGGTACCTGGGAGAGTCCACTACAAGATCCAATAGCTTATCTGAGCATACCAATCCATTTTTGGCACTTTTGATCAACATCGAGTCTTTATTAGGGTTTTAGGAGGGTTTAAACCTGTTTCCACTCTTAATGATCATTCATAAAACATAGCCCCTCAAACCAAAAACAAATGCCTAGAATTTTGAGCTAGGAGCCTTTCCCATCTACCATGAATAGCTCAGGTTCCCATGCAAAGGTTTGACGAGCTAATGAGCACAATAAAATCCTTCTCGGGTTGAGAACCCTTCATTATGAGCACTCGAGAGACCTTCAAACACATTCTCATGACTTTTCTTGCAAACCATGACCTCGAACTTGGTCAACATACTTGAAAGTTAAAACAACATGACATACTTCTGACAACACTCACATGTCCATACTTGCCTTGGAAACAGAACCTCATACCCCATTAGGCCATACTCTCTCTACATTATGGTCTTCATGTTACATTAGACTTGGAAACACACCTTCATGCCACTATCAATGCACTCTACACCTCATACACATGCTCAAGCAACCTCATACAACCTCTCATGCCTCTGTGCATCCATCTTACCAAGCCATCATACTCAGACCTTCTCACAAGGTCTCTTAATGTCATGACTAGGCTTAGCCTTCTTAAGCACTTGACCTCAAGATCTTTGTCCATGCTTACATATGCAATTTTGCCTTGAAAACTGAACCTCAAACCTCTTTTCAAGCTCTCAATACTTCACTCACATGTTTACACAATGTCAAACATCCTTCTACAATCTTATCTCACCATGCAACCAAGCTTATGCCTTCACACGAGGTCTCTTCATGCCATAACTAAGATTCACAAGACACCTTGTCCTCAAAGACACTTGATATCAATCTTATATAACCTTTACAAGCCTGAGAACATTCATCTCATCATGCCACCATGCCTCTTCATGCACAAGACTAGGCATCCTATGTACATACCTTCTCAAGACACTACTAGACTCAAGCACTTGACAACTTTGACAAGGATCTTCCATGCTGACCTTCATAAGTGTTGTCAATCAAACTTGCACCCCTGTGAAGGTAGTTTTAGGCCTTCACAGTCTGTTGAAACATGCAAACAATCCTAGGCTGTGGGTGACCTAATCGGTGGATTGAATCTCTAGATTATAAGGGCTAGCTCCCTTTGGTGTATCAATTAGGATCTTTACTCTACACTACAAACTGTCTGGAAAAAGAGAAAAAAACTTGAAAGAAAATCCTATCTAATGATGGTGATACACCTGAATGATTGGTTGATCCACTCAATTAGAGCTCCTAAAAACACTGATTTAGACAAGAGAAACGCTGAACTTTCAACTCCAATTGACCAATATGCATAAGTATTTCATGAAAAGGTTTTATCTTGTGATCAAAGCTTGAGAGAAATTATGGAATAGCCCTGATTCAAGGCACTAACCAGCCATTTGCATCCACTGTAAACTCAGCCAAAAGACATTAAACACGAAACATGACCTACATAATCTGACCAGCTAGTAACTAGGTAAGAATCAAGACTTGACAAGGAAGAAAACTCTATCACTTATGCAAATCTATGACATAAATACACTGTACCAACAGCTGGAATCTGAAAACAACAGTCCTATTAATCTGAAAAAAGGTTACAACTCAATCTTTGGCAGAATTTTGTCTTGCCAAAAGAGGGATACCATTCAAGGCTGAAAAGCCAACTTATATAGAAAAGATACAACAAGCCAAAAGAGTGGCACTGAAAATAGAAGAAAAGTCAACTCCAATTTAACTTGTGCAAATCAAATATTTAAAAATAAATCCCTTTGTCTTATGCTCGCTTGAAAACTCCTTTTGGCGTTGAAAAATGGACGGTGACCTAATCTCCTTCATGCATGAAAAGTCCTTTGGCGTTGAAAATGGACGATGGGCTCATCTTCTTCATGCATGAAAAGTCTTTTAAATCTTCAAAAAGAGCTCTCTTGAACTGCTGGAACATTGCAAGCTTTCAACAAGCTAAACAAACGTGCATGCATGACTTGTCAACCAATCAACCATAGTGCAAGGCTAGTCAACTCCAGAACTGAATTTAGAACTCCGCTTGAACTGCTGGAATGTTGCAAGCTCGAGACAAACAAGAGTGTATGCATGGAATTTCTTGTTAAGCTCTCCAACGTTAAACTCCTTGAGTTCTTCATGCAAACGAGCCTCCGTTTTAGAACTGAAGGTGTCGTGTTTGAAACGGTTACACATCTTAGACATGTCTAATCCTTTTTATGGCTGTTGAAATATCTTGCATTTTCTGGTTCTTCATTTCTATGCATGTCATGTTGTTTATATTTGTCTTTTCTGCGGACTTTTCTTTTACATGTATTTGTCTTCGCCCTTCCGATTAATTATGTCTTTTGGCCTTAGGACTTTTCTCTTCGTGCTTGGTCCCATAGGAATTGCTCATTTTCTTCGGACAAAAAGTCCGAATGAATTGTATTGGGCCTTTGTCTTGAACCATTCCCTTTAGACATATTTCCCGAAGGAACTATCCTTTGCTTCGGGTTATTTGTCTTTGGACAAATTATCCGAAGCTTATCTCTTCTCTTTGGTTTCTCCTTTCTTTCGGGCAAATTGCCCGAAAGAATTATTTCAGGGTTTTTGTCTTTGTCCTTTTCCCGTAGACATATTGTCCACGGGAATTGTCTCTGGGTTTGCTTTTCTTCGGACTTCTCTCTTTCGAAGGAATTCCTTCGGACAATTTGTCCAAAGGAATTCCTTTGGACTTTTTCTCTGCAACTTTCCTCTTGTTCATTTCCTTCTTTGGCTTTTTGTCCACTTTCCCGCAGACAATTTGTCCGCGGGAATTCAAGTCCTCAGACTTTTGAAACCGAACCCTCTCGGGCTTCTTGTTTTGAAATTTCCCCTTCGGGATTTCTACAAACAGCCACTTCGGATTTTACAATGGCCCTTGCCTTTTGAAATTCGTGAAGTGAACCTTCCCGAAGGGCACATACCCTTTGAGATTCTTGCCAATGTCCCTCGGCATCTTTGCAAAGTCCTTTTCCGAAACGCTAATAACCCTTCAGATTTCTTTGTTTTGAACTTTCCCGAAGGGCAGATACCCTTCGAGATTTCTGTAATGTCCCTTCGGAATTGTGATGTGAACTTTCCTGAAGGGTAGATATCCTTCGAGATTCTTGACTTGGGTCCTTCGGACCTTTTGTTTTGAATTTTCCCAAGGGGTAGATACCCTTCGGGATTTCTACAAATGGCCACTTCGGATTTTACATTGGCCCTTTGGCTTTTCGTCGGAACTTTGTAAATGCCCTTCAGAAGAATGAAATAGACCCTTCGCCGAGTACCCTTCAGAAAAATGTTAAAGTCCGACATTTGGAAAATGGTCCTTCTGGCTGATAAAGAGCCCTTTGGAAAATTGTAAATGGTTCTCTTCCCCTTTTAAATGGTCTTTCGGCTTTTCTGTAATGGACAATTCCTTCGGACAAATTGTTTGAAGGAAAATTGCCCTTCGAAACATTGCAAAATGGACCCTCGGAAACTTGAAATGGTCCTAGTGAAAGAAAGAACCTTCTACCCCTTCGGATTTATTGGAAATGTCCCTCACTCCTAGTGATCCTTCGGACAAAAATTCCAAAGGTTTGAACCCTTTGGAACTTTGAAATGATCTTTGCCCCTTTGTAAAACCACAAAAAGTCCTCTTTAGAATTTGCTCCTTCAACTGCTTGAATCAACATCTGTTTTTTCCTGAGGCAAAATTGTCAACATTAAGAACATATACCAATCATATCTTACGCTCTCGGAATCACTGCAACATTGATCAATATTCTCCCTCATAGCTACACTCTTCAATGACCTCATGAAGACCTATGACCTCATAACCACACACTTCTCTCTCATGGAAACACTCTTTCATGAAATACGTCACTCATAACTCTTCCATGCACCTAATCACTGCCAACTGAACTGACCTACTTGTCATCAACCTCATTCATCATGATTACACTCTCTCTCATAGCAACAACACTCACTATGCTAGCATAAGAACTCATCATACACATACCTCAAAGCTTACTTGACCATGCATCTCCACAAGAACTTTTGACATCAATGACAACATCAATTCCAAACCTCAACAACATAAGCAATGCTCAACAATCCAGTGTAGGCATGCCCCCAATGTAGATAGCCCGTGGGTGTAAATAATGTCACGCATTTGTATGTTCGCGTATCATATGTAACTTGTATGTCTTGCATCCCAATCATGTTACCTTAAAAAGCATGTGCATAGAAAATGAATATGTAATTTACCATGTATATGATAAATAACATAAATCAATCATGTATACTAGCAAATTATGTCATGCATAGGTCATTTTATATTTTTTGAATATTTGAATTTTTTTGTATTTTCAATTTTTTGATTTTTGTTTTTTAATGTCCCTACAAACCAATGATACCATCAATAGGATGCTCACATGAAGGTCCTAGATTGATCAGTGTGAATGTCACACGTTGCGGGCAAGGAATAACATCTATATCATTGTCTGAATTCGAAAAGTGATCATGCACTGTAAAATATCCAACATCGTTGTCATAGTCAACATGATTATGTATATGTTGTGTAGATGTAGTAGTCATGGTAACTTGTGGACTTCGTTGTATGCTATGAGAATGTGTTGGTGTTCATTGTGGATCATGTGTACAAACTTTATGTAGAACTTTCTTAAGACATGACGGACTAGGTAATGTCTACTGAACTCGAATAGATAACTGATGTAATAGACATAGGAGAATTGGTCTTTGAAGAAGATCAATTCCCTCTATCTGATTTGTCTTTGTAGGATAAACTTGTATAGGTTGTATAATAGGTGGCTGTGAAGGTGGCAGAGTAAATGTTTGTGGTTGAATGTGATACTCATGAAATACCTGGAACTGTAATCACTTGGTTGTTATAGATATACTTCAAGCATCAATGTACCAAAAATGGTATTGCACATATCTTATGTATCCCTAGATGTCCTAATAGCTTGTCAAATGACCCAATAGTGGGCAAAACTAAGAACCAAGTAGCAATGACTATAAGACCTACCATAAGTGATAACACAATGCCCCCAAGATGGTTTTGTCATTTTCCATTGAATCCTTTTACCATAGTAGTCATACCAATCATATCTCCATGTGTGTACCCAAGACTAGTAAGCAATGTGATAGTGCTTATGTTTTCACTTAACCCAGTATCCAACGTAACATTGTTTACAAAATGTGAGTCAATAAAAGCACATATAAACAAAAGTGCATTAGTAGAATCATCATCACCAATCTCATGGTCATTGACTGTGATTGAAGGTCTATCTATGTATTTGGGTGCCTTTAAGTATGCCAATAAGACCATCTATAGGATGAGCCTCCTCAGTTCTATAAGCATAAGAAGTCGGAGGAGGATGTGCATTATAAGTCATATGTATCTCATGATTAGTCTTGGTTTTTTGTGTTGCATGGTTGGGAAATGGATCCAAAAATATCTTAAGCTTCACATTAGGTTGTGCAACCAAATAACTCGTAGATATATTAACATCATTGACCTAAATAGTGTTGTCCTCAATTAAATCTTGTAGTTTATGTCTCAAACCATAGCATCTATTAGTAGAATATCTTGCATATCTATGCCAACCACAATACGCATTGATATCGAACCCTTTAGGTTGTGTCTTTGTCATATGAACCTTCATTAGCAGAGGGAGAGAAATAAGATTGCACTTGAGTAGATTTTGTAACACCTTATGAGGGGGTTTTGATAATTGTGTAAATTTTCTTCTTTGAAGGGATAATAAAACAACATATTATTTTTAACTAAAAAAAATGGAAAAGATTTATATTATGGAAAGATCAAAATATACATATTCCACCATGCCAAGCATAAAAGCTATTAGTCCATGTCTAGGCAATAGAAACATAAGCAAGCATAGGCAAAATAATCATTGATACAAATCTAACTCGATAATTTTTCGAAGATCTTGTTGAAGCTTGTTGAACCACCAAAGCAGTGGAGGACCAAAACAAGAGATATTCCCATTGTCAAGGGCCCAATTAGCTAAAGCATCTGCCACTCTATTGAGTTGTCTTGGAATATATTTGAAGGTGATTTCCTAAAACCTATCCCTGAAACGTTGTATTTTGTCCCTTTCTCTACACAGTTGCCAATTTCTGCCCTGATTCACAATAGAGGTGAAGAGCAATCTAACTATAATCAGAGAATCATATTCAACCTGAATTCTCTGCCACCCAAGTTTCATAGCTTCTTGCAAACCCCTAGATATAGCACGAATTTCAGCTAAATTGTTTGTGGCATACCCAATACTTTCTGAAAAGAAAAAAGCCACAGAATCATCAGAAAGTCTTTCGATGCAACCGATCCTTGCTTTTCAAGGATTGCCTCTAGAAGCACCATCTGTGTTCAACTTACCATATCCTAGAGGAGGGACAGACCACTTACTATCAATCTGATTTTTCTTGCTTGGTTTAGAGATAGTCATTGTAGTACTTGAAGGACATATCAGTAGTTGTTTTAGAAGACTATCGAATTATAAAAATGTTGAAAACAAGCAATGGAACAATGTTACCTTGCAAAGCAAACAAACCACAAAGTTGAGACAAATGTGACAAGTGAAAAAACTCTCATACGAATACAAATCCCACAATCTATTAAAAGCCTTGCCACAAGAAACTCCAAGTACAATAGCATGAAGAAGCTATAAGAGAGAGAAAGAATGGCTTTACGCCAAAGAGCATCACAATGATGCAAGAGCAAGACTAGATCAACAAGTGAGTTGTGAGAGTGTAGAAGCAAGTACAAGTATATAAGAAAAAGATAGGAGAGCTCTTTATAAAGAGCTAAGAGAGAAAAAGAGTTACAAGTGCAAGCTCCAGCATGTGTGCCATGTGTCCCTAATCCTCTTACAAGTAGGGAGGATGTGTGTGCCATGTGGGGGGGAAGGAGTTACATGCAAGTAATTCCTAAATCTAACAAGTTGACTAGAGAGGTGAGTGAGACCTCAAAAGGCTAGAATAGAGTGCATTTATAAATACAATAAATGCGCACACACATAAGACTTAGGATAAACCTATAAGAAGGACCCAAATTAAGATTAATTCTCCAACAATTCCATTGTAGAGAGAGAGATTGAGGTAACCAAACTTTCGACTTGATGGATTCAGCTATATTCAGTTTGATCTTCTCTCACACCCAAGAGTTGTCTCTACTCTCCTGTTGAAATAGTCATCTATTTCTTTCTTTCCAATTATTCCATAACAATAGAGTACTATTGCTTCATACGGCCTGTCCAATATTATGACTATCTTTAGTATATTTACCCCACTCCCTAAAAGGTTGTTCAATAGATTGCATACCAGTCCAAGGAACTCCAAATAGTTGAGCCAAATGCTACCACAATCTGCTCATAAACGGACAATGAAGAAAAAGATGAGGAATAGTTTCTTCAGAGTCGAAGCACATGACACACCTGAAAGGGCCATAAAACCATCTTTTCATATGCCTGTCACCTGTAAGTATTCTTTTGTTCAATAACAACCAAACAAAGAAACTAACTTTGGGCCAAAAGGCTTCCTACCAAAGGTGAAGAAAAATGTCCCTTAAGGGATGAAAAGTTGCAATGCAAAGAGAATCATAACCAGCTAAAACTATATACAACCGTGTGGAGCCTTTCCCCCAAGCTATTGAGTCCATCCACGGTGAAGTTGAAAGCTAACCATTGTTTTAGCCTCATTTTTAATATCATTAGCCTTAGATTTGAAAGTTGGTTTGCATTGAAACTTGGAACTAGAAGATGTTGTAGGATTAGTCCCATACTTCAGTTTGTTCATAGCAAGTAGCTTAACTTCACATTCTTTGATCATATGGGACATGACATCGAAAGATTGGAAGGATTTGAATATAATGACTCATAGATAGGAGTAAATAAGCTTTACTTGAATATGTCTTGCAATTCATTATCAACCATAGGATGTCATTTTGGAAAGCAGTCTTATAACAAAATATATACACACAATATTTTTAAAACTTTATCATTTATTGATGCTCTCTCTTGCAGGAACCTATTGAGTTTCAATCTCTCTGAGTGCACTGGCAAAGGGGTAGACAAAACATTGATGCTTCACAAGATTGTTGGTTAATTCTATCATCCATAAACCTACTACAAATCCCACTCATCTAACTCCCTAGGCAGTTCTCCTCTCAATAGCCCCTAACTAAGCAAAAAACCCATTTTTCCTACTCGTTTGGCCATGGTCGACCCAGTTGCGAAAGTTATGGCCCATGTTACACATTTAGGTCGGCCTAGGTCAACTTAGTTCGAGGCCGAACGGTAACTTTTCAAAACTGGGTCATGGCGGGACGATCTTGTAGGCTAAAATTCCTCAAAGGTTAGGACCTATCCATTGCTATAAAGACAACCTTCACTTCAATCCAATAGAGAGGAACATTCATTTTCACATTATTACAATCGCAATTTTGCTACATCTGCATTTGAAGGAGCCATTGTTTAGGGTTTGCCTTGGAGGAAATATAGCTTGTCTTGTGAGAAGTCTTGGATGCAAGTAAGAAACTTTTAGCCTAGACCTGATTTCAACTATGGTGTGATCTTTACAAAGCCACAAAAATCGCTTGCAAAGCACCATTGGCCAAGGGAGAGATTGAGACTCAACAGGTTCATCCAAAGGTATTTCTAATTTTTGTTATTTTATTTGATAGATAGATATTGCACAAAGTAATGGTTTGAATGTATAACTCCTTGCTTAGATTACCTCTACACTTAAACTTAGTGTAGCTCTAGGGTTTTTTAGGCTGTCACCTTCCACCTTAGGTGATCTCGGCCCCCATTTTCCTACCATGCTCCCTTGTTTGTTTTGTTTGTTTTAAACCATCCACCTTTGTGTTATAAGCTTTGATAACACTATATTAGATTTTATTGTATCTATTAGAAGACCTAGCTAGAGTTATTGCATAATAGTATAAGCTCTCTTTTAGTATTGTGTGATAAGTGCCCCTTTAGTTAGGTTTAGTGGATCCAATTTGGTCATGTTCCCGATGTACAAAGGATCGCAATAGATGTTAGATTATTTTCTCCGAGTTTGGATTTACTAAGTAGGATAAGATGTAGATCTAGCTTAATTTGTTGCATATATTTTGGTGAAACCAATATGAATATAACTCTTGCATTGCAGTTTTTCTTCTAACAGTCAACTAGGTCGACGTAGGTCGACTCGGTTTTATTTATTGATTCCTGATTTTCATCTAACAGTCGACTAGGTTGACGCAGATTGACCCAGTTATATTCTCTACTTTTTGATTTTCATCTACAGGCAACTAGGTCGACGCAAGTTGATCTAGTTCATTTTCTGCAATTTTTAGTCTTCAGTTTTAGACAACTAGGTCAACGCAGGACAACATGGTCTTATTTCTTTATTTTCAGTTTTTAACTTTCAGCAGACTAAGTCAACCATGGTTGACCCTGTTTAATCTCCGTGTTTTTCAATTTTTTGCATTTGCAGGACTAAATCGATCCTGAACAACCTAGTGCTAATTGTATTTTTCTAGCAAACTTCATTGTGCAAGACGACCTAGTTTCAACATTCAGTTCTACAGCACTCACAATCAGCCAACTAAGTCGATTGTGGTTGACCTAGTCATATTTCTTAGGCTCCTTCTAACTAACTAAATTGGCCTAGCTCAACCTAGTTTACATTTTCTGCTTTTTTGTTAGATCAATAAAATAGTTTAAATAATTTTTGCAATTTTGTTTTCCAATTAAACAACTCCGTATTTCATTTTTCACCCTTGTTTTCCAGTTTTTAAATTATATCAAAATTTTACTACACAATCAACTACGTCAACCGTGGTCAATTTAGTTTTGTGACTGTTTTTTTTGTCGGTAAACTATGTTGACCATAGCCAACCTAGTTTATTTTGACATGTTTTCACAATAGACTGTACTGACTAGCGTCAACCTTATTTTGTTGTCTATTCAACTAGATTGGCCCTGGCAAACCTAGTTCTATGTGTTTTTACTTTCCGCATAAGCAACACAGTTCACTTTCTTTTTCATAGTAATTAATCTCACCTTTGCTTTAAAAAGAGTTGAATGCATGTTTATTTACATTCAAAAATTACAAAATTGGTTTTCGATACTTGACTTTCGCCTTTATTTTTCACTATTTTGATTTCCCTAGAAACTGTGTCGACCATTTTAAAACTACTTAGCTATTGTTGTGAAAGGCTAGGCGATACTCTATTTACGGTCCTAGTCTATCTTTAAAGATATCATGGCGTGAGGGGCTTGCCCAAATATTCATAGCCATAGTACAGAGCTAAACACGAACTTTAATTTTCACGTACCTCGCAGTATTTAGAAAATGCCCAGGATTTCCCTTTTTTATTGAACCTCAGGAAGCCAACCATCCATCTGATTTTGTAGTGCATCAGTTAGTGGTTAGCATTGGGAAGTTACTTTCAGTTTACCCTTGAAACCAGATTTAGTGGGCTATGAGAACGATACTCCTCCATAGTAAGTGCTATGAAATATCGAACCAACACTATCCAACGAACAACCAAATATCTTTGAGAGCTTACAAATCAGTGACATCCTTTTAGTACAACTGCCCAATCTTTATTTCGGATAAATAGTTAGCAATAATAGTTACAAACTTTCATTTTTACTTGTTGCTTGTTATTATTTTTTGTATTTTAGACTATATCAGTTAGTGTTGATACAGTTCTTTGTTGTGTGTTTCAATTAGAACAACCAACGTCGACCTAGTTGACTGTGTGAACAGACTAAGTCGATCAGGCTCGACTCAATCTTTTGCATTTTGTCTTGTTTACCACTGTTTTCCAATCTACATCGTCTAGTTTATTGTCAAAAAAATTCTAGATCCAACTAAGTCGACCTAGTAGACTCCCAAATTACTCTCTTTACCTGCATGTCTAACTAGATCAACCCAAATCGACCCAATAGACTCCCAAATTACTGTCTTTACCTGCTTGTCTAACTAGATCGACCACAATCAACCCAATAGACTTCCAGATTATTGGCTTTACCTCCCAGATTCAACTAGATTGATCACGGTCGACCTAGTAGGCTTTCAAACTACTATCCTTACCTTCATGTGTAACTAGATTGACCCAGGTCAACCTAGTACAGTTCCAAATTGTTGTTTCTATCTTCTTGTGTAACTAAGTTGACCTTGGTCGACCTAGTTCAGTAGGTGGCCGACATAGTTTCTTTTTATCAGCCTCTCTTCTCTTTGCCTAACTACTACTAGTTATACCTTAACCTTTCACCATGCAATACATTTTTGATAAAGCTAAAAATCAAAATGATATGATGAATTTTACTCTCATAAAGTTTCCAAGTCTTGCCTACCCTATATTGTGGTCGACAATCCCGATCTTAGTAATATCCATGTCACTACTAGGACCACCAACTATGGGAACACTCCATCTTTTACCATTGATCCTCTTAATTACCCTCCAAAAACGCCTATTGCAAAAGATGAGAGTGATCTCGAATACACTACCGAAATGATCTTTTTCATCAACGAAAACCCTCAACATCAAGGTAAGGATCCCACAATAATCTATGATCTCATGATGGGACCTCACATTGGGTCTCCCCTTTCACCCACACAGCCATTCTACAGGACTTGGGGCAAGTCACCCTATGACTTCTTCCATGCCTTTCTCTTCTTCCATGCTTTCTTATTCTTCCATGATTTCTTCTTCCATGTCTGCGATTACCACCAACATAGTCAGCATCTCCTTTAGCAGGCCTACCCAAAATGCCCACATTAATAGTCAAGTAAATGCTACCCCTAGTGCATCTCACGTTGTTTCTACTAGTCAAGGCACCATTAGTACTAATCAAATTTTATTACAAACCACGAATCAAATGGTTACTTTTCAAACTAATAGTGCAAATCAAGTGATGCAAATCCAAAACCAACTTTTGCAATTACAAAATCGTCCTCAACCCACTTAATGAGAAGTGCAAAATCCTAATGCGTCACCCCCCTAGAGATGCACAAGGTAACCTTATACCTCAACCTCCACTTCTTAACAAGGCCATCAAATACTTATAAAATGACCCCTTAGTTCCTCAAATTGCAAATATTGACATAGGTGGCATTGTTCCTACTATCACTTATAACGGATCCAATGATCCTGCATTGCAATTGAAAGTTTTCGAAAACTTGTATAAAGATTGGATTAAGCTCAATATCCACCAAGCATTTGTTGCCACCAAGCATTTAGCTAAAACCTTTTCAGATGATGCTTTTTATTGGTATAATCAACTGAAGTCTCATATTATATCCAGTTTAGAAGATTGACTTAATGCATTGGTACAATAATTTCAAACAATCTTCCTGAAAATAGCTTAGCTCACTTTATCAATTGTAAACAATCAGAATCCAAAATGGCCCAAGTGTTCTTTAAAAGATGGAAAGACTTATCCAATAAAGCTGAACATAACATGTCGAAAGACAATCTCTTCCACTTGTTCACTAACGCTCTTCATCATAAATTGGAATATCATGTTAGGACTCTCTCTCCAAAATCTTTGGAAGAAGCCCTAGACCAAGTGAAACATCTAGATTATCTCATAAGACAATTTGAGCCTTCCCACCCTCTAGTTGAAACTCGAACGCTTATGAAATCTAAGAACTGGCATGCTACCAACAATGGTGTTAAGGATACCTATGATTTCATACACACTATTCACACTATCCTCCCAAGTGGTTCCAATGATGTTGCTCTTTCACAACCACTTTCGACCAATCCTTTACAACAACCTAGTTCTACATCTTTCCATGTGAATAATGTAGATTCTCACAAACCACTTTCCATGGCGGAAACTCAAAAAAGTCTTTCTAGGCCATCACCATGAGTTCTTGACCCTACTCGCCCTACCAAACATTGGTACGATCCACACAAGTTTTGTTGGTATCATGCAAGTTGGGTCATTCTAATGAGACTTGTCACAAACTTAGAAACTTTGCTCTTGAGTATCTCCTTGGTACTAATTTTGATCATGAAACCTTAATTTGTAAGTGCCAACAAGCTTATGAAGCGGCGGCTAAGACTCATGAAACCAAACTTAAGCATGATGCTCTTAATCCAACTAATGTTTATCTCACTATTTACAAGGATCCCCTTCCTAATCGTCAATCAAGTATTGTCAACCTTCCACTTCCAACATTGTCAAAACTTTTGATCTTAATTCTCTCATTAACAATGAGAATGTTGTCAATATGAACAATATGAGGAGAGTAGTATCTTACATCAATCTTTATCCACATTCCAACTTTAATAATTTCCCAACTTTCTATACTGCTCAAGACACTTATCCATCTCATTTCACAAAACTTAAGCATACAGCAACATTTCCAACATATCTAACACAACTTACTCCATCCACTATCCCATGTGTCCAACCAAACAATATATTTGGATATTCATTCTCTTTCCATTGATACAACTTTTATTCCTCACTTATCAACTTCTCCTCACTCCGACTTACGCATCTTGAAAACCACAATTCAATCTACTTCTCTACTTTCTTCACCACCTACAACATCCAAATCTCCAAAATAATCAATCATTGACCCAATTATGCCACCAACAACATTACCCAATTCAACCCAATCTGACACACTAGGCCAACCCACATTGGCTAAATCCCAGTCAACTACTCCCTATCAACATCAAATTAAATGCACTTTCACTCCCCCTTCAGTGGACTTGCTTCAATATTACGCACCTTTATCTGATATAGTTTTAACTGGATATGATGAATAGGATCCTATCACATAACTTTCTCATCTCCCATCTCAAATTCCTTTTCTAGAACTCATGAGGACTTCCCCTCATCATCGTAATCATTTAATGCAACTCTTATTCGAAATGAACATCCCTCAACCTCCATTTGTGGGGCAAGAAGCCACTTTGTCCGGGTTTGAAGATAGTATCCTTCAACAATGTGAGGAAATGTCTATACACATTGACGAGACTATAGATACTTCTCTCTCACTCAAATTTCCTATCACTTCAATGATTCCTGATGAAATATTGCTTTATGCGGATGATCCTCCATTATTCATTAGTGTCCAAGTTGGTGATATCCAAGTCAAACATGCTTTGATTGATGAAGGTTCGGGCACTTGTCTTACCTCCCTTGACTTTATGTAAACACTTGGGTACCCCGAATGTAAACTTAAATCTACCCAAAGCACATGTCAAGGCTATGATCGAAGACAAATGCCTCCTCTAGGTTGTGTTTGGCTTCCTATCACAGTTCCTCCTATCACAATTTGTATCAAGGTCATGATCTTTAATTTCCAATTATCCTGTAACACTGTACTCAGACGACCTTAGACACACTACATGAGAGCTATAGCCTCATTAGCATGCCAATGTATCAAATTTCCTCACAATGTTTCTATCTATGAGATTCAAGGAGACACAAACCCTTGGAAATTTGAACAATTCCGAAAACATAGTATTTTCCAAATACCTGCCCTTGAACCTTTATCTAGCATTCCTTTTTCGTGAATCTCAATGATTTAATTATCCCATTAACTCTAACAAAGCTTATAATGGCCACCCCAAACTTTTGTGCAATATACCACCTAATCTCTTAGATTCTAACGATGATGAACCTGATGAGATCAGTTTGAAAATCAAAACTTAATATCTCCCTTCTCACATAATTGTTCAATTACCTCCTTTATGACCTCGGTCTCGTCAAAAACCAATAGATGAGATTCTTGCTCCCATAACAAAGACTAAACAATCTATTCCTCATTCTTCCTTGACCGATAAAATCATTGATTCTTGCATTATTGATCTTTATACCCCTGATTATGATGATGGATATTCATTACATGATCCCTTTTTAGTTGGTTTTGCTCAAGCTAAAGATGCAAAAATACTTGGATATCATTCTTCTTTACAACATTCTTTATATTTGCATAGTAATAATTCTACAGATATAGCTCATTCTTCTTCTATCTCACCTGAAATTCTTTCTTCTTCACTTAATGTCCACAGGTCCGAGATGGAGCAGACCCCAGTTACTTCTCATCTTGTCACTTTTGAGCCTCTTCGGAGTACGCTTCTTGATCATACCATGACAGGACCACATCAGTTCATAAGGTTTTTTTATCCTTCGAGCATGCTCCCTCCTGAGATGTCAACCATATTACACTAACCCACATTGAGATATTCTCTCACAGTTGTTGAGCCTAGTCTTGACCTACTCCAAATTGTCCTATTGATGGTGATGGCATATTACCTTTTCCTAAGCTTGATCCCCTACCTACACGATGGGCAAATGAGCCATATTCTGAATTCCATAAAGTTGTTGGTCATTGGGCCAAAGATTGTCATTCACATCAATTATTCTTAGCACAGCAACAGGCATCAGGTTCCTCCTCTACCGCAGATAGTTGACCTCCACAGTTATCTACTCCTAGACGCACTTGTTTTCATGGCACAACACGCGCACCTCTATTCATTGTCGACAACTTTGACAATACATTGACACGCTTCGCCCAACAAACATACAATCTTCTACTGATAAAAACCCAAGATACTTCCAGAGTACATCCCTAAACATGAGGATGTTTATTGTCTTTGGCATCAGTGTACTACACATCACATAGACAAGTGTAGAGTACTGCAACAACACTTCCGTGATTTCCCATGTCCTAAATCATCATCTAGATTGAATGATGATCTATTATCTGAATTTTATTTCAAAGTTCTATCTTTATTAGATTAATATTCAGCATTAATCCAAATTACAATAAAACAATCTCCTTCAAGGTCCTCTTAACAAACTCTTGGACTAACTCCCATGCCACAAATACCGAAACAACTATTGCAACCCTTCTTTCAGCACAGATCTACAACTCTTCTTCAAATTGACCCTTACATCCCCTTCATCTGCACATCATACTTCTGCCATCTTGTCCCTCCTTGCTTCAACACCACCCAAGCGCCAAGGCCTAGCCAACCATCGGCACAGCTCTAACTCCTCTTTTTTCCATATGCAACTCAAACAAATTCATTGCTTGAACCCTTCGTCAAAACAGAAAGATGGTCCCCGCAACAAAACCAAAATGTTGGGTATTTTTGTCCTGCTTGATGCACTTGACCTAATAAGCAAGAACTAAGAAAATACTCAAATGTGTTGGCCTATCTCCTTTGCAAGAGGATACCATCCTTTGTAGGATGTCTCGCCTGAAGCACATTAGAGAGGCAAGGTGGTCTTTAGGTTTTACATTTGAGAATTAGGGAATTAATACTAACACATCCATACTTAAAATAAGTGAACATCCATCCTAAGACATTCATATACAAAATGAAACAACATATATTGTAATATAATAGAACTCAATACAATGTGGCCTATAGGAGAATATCCATGTAAACATATCCTTTTCTACTCAGCATAGCAATGACTAATTATATCAATAACATCTCATCCTTAGTCTTACAATGAATCTGCAAAATGGCAGCACTTCCCCTACAAAATGATATCCTATCTGCATACTAGCAGAATATACCTATACAGCATAATGAACTAATCTATCTGCATTCTAGTAGAGTTCCCCTAAAACAATCTAAAGCATGCTTTTAATTCAGGTGAATGCATATTAATATAGGTTCAAATAATGCCCAAAACACCAACATGTGGATCCATGCTATCCATCATGTGTCTTCATTCAAATTGACACCTGTCCCATGCAACTATTAGGTGATAGCTTCTATTGAAGTCTAGGCATTGTAAACGATCAACTATTCCATCCTATGTCTTCCTGTCTCCAAATTCATTCAACACTATGTTCTCTTTTCTCTACCCTTCTCTATCATGCTCTCTTCACTTGTATCTCCTTCGCTGCCTCCTAATTCATCCTTCAGCGCTTACTCTAGGTTTGGCGCCCTGTCCACTTGGTGTTGTAGCATTCTTTGCTTAGTCTTTTGTCAACGCCAACCTATATTCTTACTCCAACACTCATATCTCGGCCCTTTTGTATACATTGGAAAAATTGTCAAAACTTTCAGCCAATAGGGTAGAAATCCATACCCCCCTAAGTTGCATAGAAGAGAGGGCAAAAAGTGCAGTTAATACTAGACAATAAATCTCTCATTCATCACCTTTCAAAATTGGAAATAGTGTGAGATCTAATGAGACTATAGGCACCAAAATTTGGACAAAATGAAACCCTCAAATCATCATCATTGAAGAATCAAAACCCCATACCATAGCCAATCAAAAACAAAGGATAAATTGGCCCCACTTTTAGAGAGGAAAAGGAGAATTGGTAAGTACCACAAGGGCCAATGCTAACCAAACCCACCCAAGCTTGGAAAAAGCAATCCATGCATTGAATTTCAACCCGAAAAAAACCCAAACACAAGAGAGAAGGAACCATTGCCATTATCACCCGAAAGCCAAAGCATAGAGCAATTGCAACCACTTTCCAAATGAAGTCTGTTCTAATAAATAGTTCAAACTAGTAATCAACAAACAGAAAAAACCCTTCTCCCACCAAACTAGAATTGGCATGCCTAATTATAGAAGGGAGAGCTGTAGAGTGACTAACATCCTCAGGGTGGCACTGCAAGTTTCCCAACACAATAAAAATCAAAATGACTATAGCACAATGAAATTATTAACCAAACTCACAACCTAAAAGGTAATAAATAGAAAATCCTTCCATATTGTGCTAATATTAATGTTCATATCACACAAGGAATATTTCCAATGATCACATTCTCACCTAGGAAAAGACCAAAGCACCTTACACCCTTAAAATTAATGATGGACAAAGAAGGAAGGAAGGAAGTAGGGGAGAGGGGCAAGGGATGTGGGGAAGGCAAGGTTGAGGTACATCAATTACTAAGGATACTTGGGAAGTGAGGGATAGACGGAAAGAAGGGAGGCACCCTTAACCAAGATCCTTTGAAAATATGTAGGGAAAGGGACTAACCAAAACTTATGTGGGGTCATTTCCAAGAGAAGAGCCCCACACCTTTATTCATAGCAAGATCTACCATGCTATTCCCATCTCTTTGGATATGTTAACTAACTATGGAGTCTGTTGAGAAAATCCGCACCAGGCTTAAATATTTCTCAAGCTTTATTTATTTACCTAAGCCAAAAGAGCTAATAGCTAAAGCTTATATTTTTCACTAAGGTTTTATAAGTCTTTATTTAATGTTTGCGAGCTAAACTTTATTTAATTAGTGGGCTCACCCCACTCAATTAAATAAAAGCTTATATATTGAGAAGGGCCCACGTAGTAAAAAGTGAAAGCTAGCCAAATCTTCAATCAAAGCTTTTTTATTTAAAAAGAAAAGAAGGTATGGGTAGTAAAAATGCCTACCAAAAGCTCTCATTTAAAAATTCAAAAACAAGCTTGCAGTTCTTTAATATTTAAAAGTGAGCTCATATTCAATGAAAAGCTTTTATGGCAACATGGCCAAGCAAGTAAAGTATGGGCAGATTTCTTAAGCCACGAAATGAGAAAGAAGCATGGGTTAGTTGATTGCTTTTCCATTAAATTCATCTTATAATTTTGTACATGGGCAGCTAAAAATTGATGGCTTCTTCCTCTTCTTCTTCTTCTACATAATGTATGAGCTCATTTGAACATGGTTTCTTAGACCCCAAAGTCAATGTATTCCTGCAATATAGTATCCAAGCCTCTACTATTTTTATGTTAGAATTCCTTCAAGCCTCCCATTGTAATGAGATGTATCATGTGCATATCTCCTGCAATTGATGAAGGTTTTTGTGGCTCTAGTTTGTTTTCCCTCTGGCTCTTGTCATGTTGCTGCAACTCCATGCTCACATTCAAGTTACATCTTGCCTCTTGCATTTTATTTCTTTGCTCTATGTTCACTATCCTTCTACCATTTTAACAATCTTGTGTGTAAATAGAGAGGGAATCAACCCATCTCTTACTCTGGTGTATCACTGCTCCTTTCATTTTTATTTCGTGCTTTCTTTTTTCTCTTGCAAAGTTTATTTCATGCATTAGATTAGGAAAACCAGCTATCTCTGGAGGTTCTCTTGCAAGAGCAGTCCCACACTAGCAAGAGATTTTGTTGTGTTTGAAATGTGGGTTGCAACAATTGGACATTTCAATGTATTAACGGCTTTTGGCACACCAGATGGGGCAAGGATTTGATTTTAATTTTTAGAATCTTATACAAATCCCATTGGTTCATATTAAAATCTGAGATTTTGGTGAGAATCTCAGATTTATTTGCTTTTCGAAGTAAAATTCTATCACTTGGAGACTCCACTAGTCAAAGAGCCCATATTCAAGCAAGCATACCTTGCCTATTTGAGACTTCTTTTGCTGCTGCTGTAATGAAATTTGAATATTATGACAAATTTGAGAACCTTACCTTTTTATCTCATGGAAATTTGGAAGCCCACTACAGCTGCAACAACAGAATCCTATTCCTAAATCGGCACTTTAAACATTCCCTAACTTCTATGGAGATGGCTCTATTAACTCTATTGATCACATCAAAGATGTTGCCAATTTGTGCGTGTCCACCACATTATCAATGATAATGTTTTTGTCAGGATTTTGGCCACGTCATTCAAAGAAAAAGTTTTAGATTGGTATAGATCTTTCCCTGCAAACTTGGCGTCGACATGGGATGAGTTGGGTCAAGAGTTGTGCAATCAATTCAATGAAAGGGAAGATGCTCTGGGTCTAATTGAGCATTTATCTACAATCAAGAGGGCTGCCTTGGAGCATATTGCTGATTTCAACCTCCGATTCAAAAGGACATGAGAGACAATACCTACAAAGGTCCGTTCATTGACAGGAATGGCCTCTTTTTTTGTTGGAAAACTTTGGACCCCGACCTTGTTGTCATGTTACGGTCATTAGGAGACACTTTTCTGGAAACTTTTGATTTTGTTGTAGTGGCTGAAAATGCTCTCATACAAGCTGAGAAAACAGCTCCCCAATCCACCTTTATGCAAATCATGAGCCCACTCAACATACCACCTAATGCATCCTTTGATCCCAATGCAATTGATGAGATAAAAGACCTTATAGGAAACTTTGCACACAAGTTTATTTCCTTCAAAAGGCAACTGGCTGTTGAAAATGCTCATAGTCTCCTAACTGTCCAAGGTGCTTCCTGCAGCCTGTATGTTTCCCCAAGCATCCCAATGCCTTATCACGCAAATACTCATCATTCCCAGCCCAAACAACTACTGGTAAACCCCGCAAATTTGTCATGCAAAGGTGATGGAAACCTATTGTCTCAACAATGACTCAATTCCTCTCAAATACCCTATGATTTTGTAGGCTATATATCACCAAATGGTTGAGAATCAAAAGTCTATTGGAGGGAATGAATGGGCCAATTATAGTGTTTTATACCAGCATGATGTAAGAGAAGAGAGTGAAGAAGATGCTGATGTGCACTCAAAAGAAATGACAGCAGAACCTACTCACCTTCATGAAGAAGCAATTATATCAGGTATCCCTTTGAGTCCTCTAGATCTTGATTCATTTGATAGCTTTTCCCAAGGATGTTGTAAGAAAGAGATGTTGGCCATTTTTTGGCCTATTGACAATTTTGCCCCCCACAGGGCAAATTGTCACCCCTACTATTTGGAACTTTGCTATGGTGCCAAGTTTGTCTTGTGAATCAGTTTTGGGGTCCTTAAATGACCATTTACAGCCACCCAAGTGGCCATCTACAACCAGGTGAATTTTAGTCATTCAGAGGTTTCCAAGGAGCTTGCTTGATTACAACCAAATGTGCAAATACAGCCAAAATATACAATCTGTAAGTTTATTTATTTTGTCTTCCCAAGGAATTTTTCGAGATATAAGAGGTGGACTATTTCTTCGGACATTTTGTCCGAGAGAAAGAGCTCTCAAAGGACTGTGTAAAAGTCCAAAAAAATGACAAAGTGGCAGTCGTTCAAAGCTTATTTTCTTCGGACTTTTTGTCTGAAAGAAAAGGGGAAAAGCACAGTTGAGAAGACCCGAAGGGCACTTGCCCTTCGGTAAGGTCCAATTCAAAAGTAACGAAGGGTATGTACCCTTCGGGTTGGTTCACTTTATGGTTTTCAAGTCAAGATGAAAGTTCCAAGGGACAATTTTAAAAAGCCCGGGTGCCCTTCAAAAAGCTCGAGTGCCCTACAATTCTTCCAAAGGACACTTTTGAAGGCAGACATGCCCTTGTGAAGGGCACTTGGTCAGTGAAGTGGACCTTTTCAATTCTTCCGAAGGGCACTCCTTGAAGAGAGCCCTTGCGGATGACATATGGGCATCACGTAGGGACATTTACAATATCCCCAAAGGGTATGTGCCCTTGCGGGGGACACTTTAAGCACGAAGAAGACCTTGGCAAAATTTCGAAAGACAAAATTCATTTTTCCGAAGGACACCTGACCTTGCAGAGGGCACTTGGTCGGTGGCAGGACCCTTTCAAAAAAGTTCCGAAGGGCATTATTGGGAAGCAGAAGCCCTTGCGGAGGGCACCTCCATAAAGCGAAGGACAAAAGCAAAGTTCCCGAAAGGCACTTGCCCTTCGGGGAAAAGATAGCCAAAGGAGACGAATTCCTTCGGACAAAAAGTCCGAAGAAATTTGAGAGGATAAAAACCCGAAGAAAATAAAAAGAACAAAGGCAAAGAAGGAAATCCTTCGGAATAATTGTCAAACAGGTAATCCGCGGGAATATGAAGTCAACAAAAGTTTGAAGAAAATCAAAGGGCAAGACATAAGAGCCTAAAAGAATAGATTCGGGAAAAATGGCAAGGAAACAAATTCCTTCAGACTTTTTCTTCGAAGGAATAAGGATAGTTTCAAAAAACCCGATAGAAAAGACAAGGGCGTAAGCAAAGGCCAAAAAAGAGAAAAGGAAATGCCAAGCCTGGGAAAGAGAAGAGACAGAGAGTCCTAAAATAAAGCCCGAATCCCGAATTAAAGCAGAACACAGGAAAAGCCGGAGAAAACACGAAGTGAACTGAGCATGATCAATAGCATGAACAGAGACGTAAGCACAAACAAGACTGAGCCAAAACTGAACAAGAAGAAAGACAAACACAGAAATAGAGGCATGAACAAAGATTAAAGCAGAACTGAACAAGGACATAAGCATGAATAGTAAATAAAACCAATGCAGAATAAAGACAAAGGCAGGATAAACAAAGATCATGCACAGACTAACGTGAGTGACTCCAACGAAGAGAACGCGTTTAAGAAAGCAAGCACGCTTCAGTTCTGAAAATAGAGTTGTCTTGCATGATGAACAGGGAAAGCGTTGAATGTTTGAAACAGCCAAAAATTCCATGCACGCACTTTCGTTTGCTCGAAACGCTCCAACGGTTCAAACGTAATTCTTAATTTGGCATTTGCATTGATTTCATGCAAAGGGGAGCCTTTCAAACGTTCCAGCAGTTCGAGTGAATTTGACTACTCTTGTTTTAGAGTTGATTAGTTTTCAAGTCAAGACATCTATTCGTAGATTTCATGCATCCAAAGCTTGTCTTCTTTTTTCAATGCAAAGAATTTTCATGCAAGACAAAATAGACTTTTGTAAAGGCTGAGTTGGTTTGAGTTTACTCCCTCTCTATTTTCAATGCCAATCTCTTGGCTTGTTGTAATTTTCTATATTAATGGCTTTTCAACCTTATAAAATCGATCCCTCTTGGTAAGACCAAACTCTGCTATTGGTGAGTTGTGTAACCTCTTCAATCAATAGAAGGACTGTACTTTCAGATTTCAAGTGTTGGCATAGTGTACATTCATTCAGCAATTTGCATACGTGATAGATTTCTCTCCCTTCCCAAATTCAGATTCGTACCTAGTTGCTAGCTCATCATGTTATGCAGGTCATGTTTAGTGTTTTATGTCTTTTGCTGAAGCTATAAGTGGATGTTAGGTGGCTGCAAAGTGTCTTGTATCAGACCTCTCTCCATCATTTTCCCTCACGTTTTTGTCATTTGATCAAACCTTCTCATGAAATACTTATGCATAGTGATCAATTGAAATCAAAGGTCTTCGTTTTCCCTTGTTTGATTCAATGTTCAAGGTTCCAAGTAGAGTGAATCAACATTTTGGTGTATCACCATCATTAAGTAGGATTTCCCTTTCAAGTTTCTTTCTCCCTTTTCCATGGTAGATTCGCAGTACAGAGTAGAGATCCACATTGATACATCTTACAGGAACCAGCGTTCTCTAGAAATTCTTCTCACCATTGAGGCACCCACCTTCGTGAGAAGATCCCATTGTTTCAACTGGAGGGAGGATTAGCCATTTCAACACGTCTTCATTTCATGGTGCAACTCCAGGTTGACAACAAGAGACTTTCCTACAAAGAGAACAAGTAGAGCAACACACTAATATTGATGAGAAAAGAACTTGAGGACTGTTGCCATATATGCCTAAATATATCATAAGGAAAATGTCAATATTTCCCAATGGTCCGCCAATATATAGTGCTCTTGAAGATTATGATGATGATGAGGATTCCTACTTTGAGATTGGGCATAAAGAAAGGACTGTAGAAGGCATGGGACTTGTTGACAATTTTGACCCTACAGGGCAAAATTGCAATCTCTATCATTCAGAACTTTACTTAAGCATGAACAAGAGGATATGTGGACAATCAAGGCATCAAGCACAATCAAGTGAATACCTACAACAATGTTATAACAGTTAGGTTTTTGTCATGATGTTGCGATAAAAATAAGGAGGGTGAGAGATACCTGAAGACCTATACGCAACAAGTCGCCTTGTTTCATTTCAAGAGACCTAGGGTTGATCAAGGGGCAACATGGAAATGAGAGAAAGTTTGCAAGCCTTGGGTGACATGATAGAGTCAAGAAAGTCAAGAAATCTAGTGAAGTCATCAGGTTTTAAGAATAATGGTTTATATATATATGATTAGTGCAAATAATCTCATCAAGCAATCAGAGGAAGAATGAAAATCAAATCTGCTTTGGAGCCTCCTTTGGGGTCATTAACTAGCTGCAGCGATGCAAATTTTAAAGACACCTATAGCAAGTTCAAAGGCCATGTCTCCTATTCAAAATATCATATACAGTTATGAAGCTACAGGCTTGTAGGTTCGCTTGTGAATGAAGGCGAGTGTTTTCTTTCGAACACCTACAGAATACAGTGTTGTCTTTTCATGTCTCAAATGTCTAAGTGTTGGAACAATTTCCTCGAACAATTTGTCCGAGGGGAAAAATCCGAGAGAATGCATTTTTCAAGGACTTTACAAAAAGCTTGAGTGCCCTCCAAAAAACCTAAGTGCCTTACAAAAAATCCGAAAAAATTACAAAGGGGCAGTCATTGGCAAAGAAAAGGTCCATTAAAAAAAAGTCCGGGTGTCCTCCAAAAAGCCCGAGTGTCCTCCAAAAAGTCTGGGTGCCCTTTTCTTAAAAGTTATTCACTTCGCGAGGGATGGTTTCGAAAGCCCGAAGGGCATCTTCAAAATTGTTTAAGGGTAAGTGTACCAAAGGAAAAGCTCCGAAAGGGCACTTCTGAAAATGACCCGAGAAAATTGTCCGGGTGAAAATGTCCAAGGGAGAATTGCCGCAGAAAAGTCTTGGAACAAATCCGTGGGAAAGTGAGAAAACAGTTTCATAAAGTCCGCAGAAAATGACTTAACAAAGAAAATGGACCAAAACAAAGCCCATGGGAAGTTGAAGGCAAATAAAGCCCGAGGCATAAAACAGGAAAGTTCAAAACAAATAAAGGGAACAAACAAGGAAAATAGACAGTAACGATTTCCTTCGGACTTTTTGTCTGAAGGAATGGGCACCAAAAAAAAAAGTCCGATGGAAAACATAGGTAGAAAACACAAACCCGAGGCAAATAGGACAGAAGCAAAAGTCTAAAGACAATTCCCGCAGACATTTTGTCCATGGGAAGTTGACTATGCAAAAACCAAAGAACAGTCTACAGACCAAAGCCCGAGGCAAATACATAAGCCGTGAGAATAAACCTGAGGCCTTAGAAATAAAACAAAAGGGAGAAGTCCGAGATAAAAAGGACCCGAAGAGAATGAACATAAGTCCAAGCAAATGACAAATGCATGCAAAGGGAAGGTCCATCGAAAAGACAAACCAAGCAAATACAGCCAAAAACCATGAATAGATAAGACCTGAATAAATACATGCAAGAGACGAAGTCAATGTGGAATTCCATGCAAGCAAGGGCTAATTACGATTGACTGATCAAGGCTTCAATTGACTGGTTGTTGAAGTCAAGTTTATCTTCGAAGTCAACTCAGCTCTTCAAATGTTCCAGCAGCTCATGAAGGGTTCAAATTTGGACGTGGGCGTACCATTTTTGCATGATAAAGAGTTTAACATCCCAAAATTAGCCACTGTCCATTTCAACACCAAGAAGTCTTCATGTAAGACAAAAGACATTAAAAAGACAAATTTGGAAGGCTCATGCAATGCAAATTGGACTTGGGTTGATGAAAGAGTTGCCTCCTCTTCTATTTTTAGCGCCACCTCTTGGCTATTGTATTTTTCTATAAGTTGGCTTTCAACCTTGAATTAAATTATCCCTCTTTTGGCAAGACAATCTTCTACCAAAGTTTGTGCTATAACTTTTTTCAGAATCAATAAAAAGAAGACTATGTTTTTCCAATTTCCAATAGCTGGTATAGTGTACTTTTGTTATTGATTTGCCTAAGTGATAGATTTTCTTTCTTCCTTGTCAAATCTGGATTCGTACCTAATTACTAGCTGGTCATTTATGCAGGTCATGTTCTGTGTTTGAACGTCTTTTGCTGAGTTTATAGTGTGGATATTAGTGGTTGTTTAGTGCCTTTCATTAGGCCTATTTTTCCATTTCCCTCAAGCTTAGATCATCAAATTAAATCTTTTCATGAAATACTTGTGTATTGATCAATTGGAGTTGAAGTTCTGCCTCTACTTTGTCGGAATCAGTGTTCTCAGAAGCTCGATTTGAGTGGATCAAGCAAATTAGGTGTATCACCATTTTAGCTAGGATTTTCTTTCAAGTTTTTTCTTCCCTTTTCCCCTTGCAGTTTCTAGCGTAGAAGTTGAGATACTCATAGATACATCTTACAGGAATCAGTCTTCTTTGGAGGTTCTTCTCATCATTGAGGCACCCACCCTCGTGAAAAGATCCCATTGTTTCAACTAGAGCGAGGATTAACCATTTCAGCACGTTTTCAATCAGGGTGCAACTCCAGGTTGACAACAGGACTTGCTTTCCATATGAATTCAGAAAGAAGAAGAAAGATGAGCATAAATGAATTCATGGATGTAGAGTACTTTGATGACTTGTTGCTTGCAATAGCAGATGTTGCATATTCATCCATAGAGGATGAAGCCTTGGCTCCTCATGAAGAACAGATGTGGCAAGAGATCCTTGATGGATCCTCAAAGGATAATAGTGTTGGCTTATTTGCAAAGCTGCCCTATTTTTCAAGAGATGGCTGTAGGAACATAGAAAAGGCCTACACATACCCCATGAGGAAGAAGAGGACCTACACATGATCAAAATAGAGTACAATGCTAAGTAGGATTGTTTTGGGCCTCGATTAGAACCTCTCTTTGAAGGCCCTATTGAAGAGCAATGCTCTATTTCAGAGCATGAAGAGATCATGGACAGCAATGATTATGAATATAAAGATGTTTCTTTTCATCTCAAAGATGAGGAAGAGCCTACGGATGATTTATTTGATACATGGGAAGTATTTACAGCAAAGAGCACTGATGAAAAGAGATATGTTCTCTTTTTAGAAGATGAGTACAACAAGTTTAAGGCCTCAAACTATGATTGCAATAAAGAGGAAATTGAATCTTGGGAAGGGCACACAAGTATTTTTAAATACTTAAATAAAAGTATTTTTAAATACTTAAATATAAAGTAATATTAATAAACTAATTTGAGTTCCACTTAAGTTGGGGCCCTTTTGAGGGTCATGGGCGCTTAAGGGTCAAGTGGAGAATTATAAAGAATATCTTTTTAAAGTTTTGAGAGGGAGAGTTATCTTTTAAATGGAATATAAAAGGAAAGTACGTTGTCATTTGGAAGTAATGCAGAATATTGAATTAGAGACTTTGATCAAGTATGTTAAGCTTGATTACCGCCCCTTGAGGATGAAAACCTTCAAGAAATGTCAAAGGTTTGGGGACAAAAACCTCTATTCCTACTACTTGAACAACTTTTTTCAAGAGTTGTAGTTGAGCTTCAAAATTGCATGTTTACATGCAAGTGGATCTACAAAGGTGTTTTTGGACACCACCTATATTAAGAAATATTGCAAACCCTATCAAAAACTAGTTTTGATGAAAAGTGGTGACTTGCTTCGGAAGCTTGTACGTGGCATTGAAGACCATTCCATGGTGTGGCGACTTGCCTAGTGTAAAGTCCCTTTTTGGGCTGAAACCAAACAAACAGGGTATGCCATAAATCCCAATTTAGACTCACAAATTATTAGAAAAAATCGAAATTTCATAAAACTAAAATTTATTACAATATTTTTTCATAAACTACAAATCGCCCAAAAACCTAGGCGACCAGGGTTTGGGGTTGATTTATGCCTCAAAACTGCTCCAAAAATTATGAAATTAAATCTGTAGATGGATAAAAATATTTCAAACACGATTCCACAATCAGATTTGCAAAAATCTTATTTTTTGGTTTTATATGACAAAAATACAGCTGAAACTTATAAATTTCACAACTTGCAAAATACTCAAAATTTATGAACCAATGATAGCTTGAACTGAAGATAAAAATGTGCTCTTTCAAATGAAACGATAATTAGAATTTTATCTTGGGTGGAAGTCACCCAAATCTGAAACTGTGTAGTCAAACCCTATAAAAATAGAAATTTACAAATGAACAAAAATTTTGCCCTTGGATCTTCTTCAAAGATCCTCTTCAAATCAGCAACAACAGATCAACTCAACACACTTGCAATTTCTGAAGTGAAATTGCCTCTTCAAGATATCCTTAGAACTCCAAGAACTTTGATTCAAGATTGGAACTCCAATAACCTCAAAATAAGATTGATTGACAAAAAGATGTCTTCCCAATATTTCAAATCTGTTTTTATAACTCCTCCAAGGTGGGCAAACCACTTGTGGGGGCTATTTAGCAAAAATGGACCTTTTTTAGCCACTTGGGTCTTCTCTTTTAAGCTCAAAGTCATTAAGGACTTTTAACTGAGGGTCAAATCCTCATGAGAGTGTCCTTTTACATAAAGTCATTAAAGACTTTTAATTGAGAGTCAAATCCTCATGAAAGTGTCATTTTACTTTATTATCTAATTTACTCCTCATAATATAGTAATTAAAATTACTTGAGGGTTAATTAAATAATAAATTACAAAATAATAAATAAGAAAATTGTATTTTAATTTCAAATGATTAGAATCACTCTCTAGCAATCTCTTGTTTATTAAAAATATTCCCCTTGCATCATCCCTTAGCCCACGAGGAATAAAATAGGCTAAACGTCTTCAAAAGGTTAATAAAAAATCAACCCCCTAGAAAAGGGGACCTTACAGTCCTCCCTTCCCAAATTTATTTGTCCTCAAGCAAACACAAACTCATGTGTCCAAGTACCATGTCCAAGAGGGAAAACATGATGTAGTACTCACAAAGCCTTGATCCATTGCCGGTTAAATGAGAGATGTTTTGCCCACCCATGCTCATGCTTCCAAAGGGCCTTGGCCATTTCAAGATATTACTCCTGCCCACTCAACCTTCTTATTTCTTGTTTTTACTCCTGCACATGAAGCAAACATATTAGAAAAAACATGAGTGTTTAGCAACACTTTTGTCATTCCTCCATTGTGTCTCATTGGCAAGATCAACTCATGAATTCTTTTGGTCCATATACTGCTGTAATTCTTTCCTTTTGCATTCAAAACTATCATAGGAGTGGCTCGAAATGCACTTAAGCTTGCACCAAATTCCCCCCAAAAGATAGGGATTGGAAAGAAAATTTCCCTAGTGTCAAGGTACCTCCAAAAAAGTGTAGAAAGGAGAAGAAGCAAACTGAAAATGCCAAAAACAGCAGTCCGTAACACTATGCCAACACCTCTGATGAACCATGGGCTGCCCTCCTTCGTGCTCTCATTCATTTTTATCATGCCCCAAGGATTTGCCTTATTTTGGACAGCAATTTGTGGTCCACTTGCCAGCCCATAAAGATGAAATGACTCAAAATGAAACCACAAATCTTGGATGCTTACATACTCTTGGCTGTAGCATGCTATTCCTGCACTTAACTTCGAGCATATGTGTAATAACCACCCCTATTTTTCCAATGAAAGAAGCTTGCGAACTACTATGTCATATCAATTAAATTGCTTAATGATCAACATGGCATTTTGTCAAACACGACAAACATACAACTATACATGCAAAACCTGAAACTCCTTATTTGTTGTTAAACACTAATTTGCAATATAAATGTGCACATACAATTGCCTTATGGGCTGCAACAAATATTCAAATTTGTATTCAAAAATTACAATGCTTAGCTATGAAAATTTGATAGAAGCCTGGAAATTAGCGTTGTAGTGACCCACAGAGGAAATGGCAGCCTTCCAGACCTCTAATCAGTGAGAATAAACAAGTAAACTTGATGCAAACACTGTTCACGCACTATAGCATCACTATTCATGACACTGTAGCAATTTTACTATTCACAAGGTTGCTGTAGCAAAATCACTATTCACGTGCACTGTAGCAAAAACACTATTCATGCACACTGTAGCAAAACACTATTCACAGCTCCTGTAGCAAATCATTATTCTGTCCTTCTTTGTTGTAAATCCAATAAGCCCAATGTGTTCCCTGAATGAAAACACCATCAATCCTCCTGACTGTGTCTTTCAACAGCGAAGAGAATGCTAGCAAAGAGGGATTTCGTCCTCCAAGCTCAAAACTCAGATTTCCAGGAAATCCATCAACATAACATTAATCTCATCCAAAAACCCCCTAAATGGAAGCTCTTCTATTTCTTTTATAGAGTTCTCACAAGAGTCCATTCTTTCGTTTTGTCAATGTGGGATAAAACATAACTCCCTTTATGTAACTTATGTATCCGATGAATTATAAAATAAAAGGGATTCTTTTATTTAAATAATTCTCACAAACTATAGAATATGCATTAATAAAGTTAAATATTTAAATTTAACTTTATAAAATAACTTCATTAATGCCCAATAAATCATATCAATGATAAATAAATCTTCCTGTTGATTTTAAACAATTACCATTGACATGTCACTGCCCCTAGAAGTCCAACCATGTCCATTCAGTACTTAATATAAATAGTAAGTATGCCCAAAACTGCCTCAAACCCCTCAAAAAGATATGCAACTGAAACTGTCTAGGCCAAATGGCCTCTAAGTCCCTTTAATGTCCTGGTTAGCCTACGGGACCATAGGGAAATAGGCTAACAACATCATACTATGAATGTTAGAAAGGGAACATTACAATCCACCCTTCCCAAAATTGTTTGTCCTCAAGCAATTTCAACTTTGAATGCTGTAATATCTGCTCATTTTCCCAAGTAGCATCCTCCACTTGTAGGTTCCTCCACTTGACTAAGTACTCCTTGATGACTCTCCTCCTAAGTGTTCTCTCCCTGGTATCAATGATGGCTTCAGGAATCAATATCAACTTACCCTCTTCATCTAGAGGGGGCAAATCTACAGATGGAACAACACTATGACCAAGCGCTTTCTTAAGCCTGGAGACATGGAACACATTATGCACCCTGCTATCTGCTAATAACTCCAGTTCATATGCCACCTCACCAATGCGGCGAGCAACTCTGAATGGCCCATAAAATCTTGGTTTCAACTTCTCTGCTCCACTCTTCTTAAGTGTAGACTTGAAAGATCCCTGATGGATCCTTTCTGTAGATCTGCTGTAATTTGTATTCTGAAATTATGTTTTCCTGCTTCTGAATGTTTTCTTTCCGTAGTAGACGGAAATTTGCAGAAGGGTTTGTTTGTTTTTTCTTTTGTTTTTGGTGTTTTGATGAATTTATAACATAGAAAAGTAATAGAGAACAACAAACATGAAACAAGACTGAAATAAATAAAGTATGCAGCGAAAATTAGAATTATTGCAATCCGTACCAGGCAGATTTGTCTGAATTATAGAGCCAAGAAATAAATCCAATATATTTCCCAAAGCGCCATACAAATTTGATGTCAAGCTGGAAGGTGAAGAAGGTTCCCAAATCCAGCATACATTTGGAGATGAATACAAACAATAATCTATACACCACGTGGTGTATCTGTTGTAAATGGCGTCCCATAGGCTGCAATGAACCACGTCCCAGCTGGAATGATATTCTGCCACGCTGAAACCCCGATGAGAATGGATGCCGCTGTCCTTAATCACCACGCCCAATGTCTAAATGCTGCGCCAAAGATTGCTGAGGGCTATGTCCCAGCGAATCACTAACCTGGAGTTTGCGTCCCAGACTAGAAATCGCCCCTTTCAGAGCAAATCCGAAATCAAGTTGTCAAGTGTGCAAAAGATCCCCAAACAATGAAGCTTCCATCTCCTTATAACCCCTCTCAATTGCAAAGCGAACCCTAAGTGTCTCCAAGTGGCGTGGTGAAGTGAAGGTGTTATAATTTCTTATTTTAAAGTGGTCATGTTACTAAAAAATGACATTTTTCCTCATAGACAGAAATCCGTTCACTGAATTGCCCTAAGACCAAAGAGAAAGATTTAGAGAATTTCGAGACTTTTCTAATGAGCTATCATACCATAGGGTGCGCATCCAGATGAGGCCAAAAACCCCTTATTACTCCAAAATGGCTAACAACTTAGCCTTATTTAATTATTAAATGCTAACTTAGGAAATATTAAAAATATAACCCAAGTAGCCACAAAATGTCCAACTGACATCACGAACCAACAAATCATCTTGTCACATGTCTGTGACTGAAGTCGGAAATCAAGGATCCACTAGCAATCTCATCCCTAAAATCTAGGGATGCTCCTAAAATCTAGGAAACAAGCCCTATCCCTCTGAAACTGAACCCAAAGAGTAATCTCATGGAGTCCCAACCCTGGGCATGATCATACCTCCTAAAAAGTAGGAACTGCCTACTAAAAACAAGGAATGTCACCCAACTAATCAATAACTGCCAGAACACCAAGTCCCCAACACTGAATAACCAAACTGGGTCTCTATCCAACCCTGTCAACCTACAAAACCCCATAATACGCTGACTCACAGGTCTCTGCTAGACTGAGCTAGAGTGGGGACATGACAGTGCTCCCCTCTCAGAGATGCTTGCCCACAAGCAACTGTAATGCTGGATGCTATAAAATGCTCTCACCCTCCCAGGTGGCATCCTCTATGGGAAGATCTCTCCAACGTACCAAATATTCTCGAAACACACTGCTTCTCAACCGCCATTCCCTCACCTCAAGAATCTCATCAGGAACCAAAATCAATTTACCTTTCTCATCCATGGAAGGCAACTCGGGTGAAACTGTAATATGCTGTCCAAGGTGTGTACCATACTGAAAATTATTCTCAAAGGCTGTCATAGCTTCTACCTCACGGCTGCCAGCTGTACAAAAGAGTAACCTGATGTCTATAGATGAAAAATCAGTCCTTGCTTTATAGAACTCAAGTCCTGAAACTAGGACAGCATTGTATCTACCCAAAGAATCATCTTCATCAGGATATGATGTCAAAACACAAGTAGACTCCTTCAAATCTGAATCACGGATACATCTCTCCATGTCATCCTTTGTTGGTCCATAGGATGTATGCACAATCTTTTCTTCTACAAATCTCTCATCAAGTGTTTGCAACTCTAATTGCTCCTCGTGCTTGATCATCATAAGAGGCTTATCCCTCAAATCTTGAGTGTCAACAATGGAAAACTTCTTACCATTATCATCCTCATGCCACTCATCTATCTCATGATCATGTGAAGACAAAGGACTGCTGTTTGTACTCAGAAAATCAGATCCATGATCATACCTTTTTGAGGTGTCTTCATCGTCCTTTCTTGCATCTTCTTCAATGGTAGGTCGCTCATCCATAAATGCTGGTCTAAGAGGTGTATCTAGCTGAAAGTCACATGTCTCTCTAGCTACATTTCCTCTCCCAAAGCTGTTCTGTACCTCCACCTCTGTAGCTGCTATGTCCTGCTTTCGCTGCACCACTGAGATGCAACCAAAATCTGTAGTTATTTCTTCTTGCAGTTTGTCATGACCGCTACCCTAATAAACCATGTTGCAATACCTGCAAGAGCTAACTTCCTCCTTCGTAAAATAAGACATCTCATACCAAGGTGACTCTATGCAGACGTTACTTGCAACTGCATCCAACATGATCGTGGGCATCGGAGTGATTAACATTTCAATGTGATACTCAACACAATTCATAAGGAATTCCCATGGATGATCTTCACCTGGATCCCATATCCATCTCTGAATTACTGTTGAACCCATCCACTGCGCTACTCTGATATAACTATCATTCTGCTGAATGTTATACGATATCAAAAGGAAAAATTTGAAAAAGAAACTTGCTGTTAATGATCGGCGGAACTCAACCATGCCTCCAGGTGCATTCTCTGCAATAATAATATCCTCTTGCAATACTTTCAATGCACCCTGCAGTGTCTGAGATGTACACTGTTTCCCCTTGAGAAATGCTTCAGTCCTCAACGCAGATAATGAAACCGGAGCAACCCCACCATAGACAATAGATGCATCAACAACAGACCAGGCATGACCTTTCTGCTCAAGGAGAACCCTCATAGCTGCATTTACAAGTGCAATGTCATCATCTCTACGGTGCGCTTGCTTAAACTCCTTGACATATTCACCTGGTCTTGTAAATGGTAAGAAAATAGACAACAATATTTCTCCACTCTTCAAATCAACCTTACGGTAGCCTTTGAAAAAATCCCTAGCAAAGACAGTCCGCACATTTCCTTTGGTGTCAATTATGTTAAGCTGTGCCCTTGCTGCTATCCAAAGAGGATTTAAATCAGATATTGGGCTGGCTGTGCAGATATTTGCAGCAACAGCAGCAACATTTCGTATTTGACATCCAGCAAACCATCTAAGCTGCTCCACAAAGGCTGAGCATGCTGAAGTCTCATGTTCATCACGATGTGCCACACATTGTGTTAAAGTGTCTAGAAGTTCAGTCAATGTAACCGATGCACCTATCTCCAGGCCTTTGTCTTTGACTCTCAAAATATTTAGCTCAGGCACATGTGTAGCAGCAATGATAACTTGATAAGACATGCTTTTGAACCTAGTTTCTATACCAATTTCAGTATTGCCAACTAATAGCTTTGCTTCAGGATACCTTGATTTCAAGTCTAAAACATCTTGAAGCTTCAATGGGCGAAACCATATCATGCCCCGTGGACCTTTCAAATACAAAGGGTAAGGATTTTTGGATACAAGCTCTGAAGGGAAAATAAGTTCGCGTTCCCTGTAATAACTGCCATCAATTTCACTGTAAGAAAGTGGCTTCGAGAGAAGATGCACAGTCTCAGAAGCATGCCTATCATTTCCATTGCTTGCTCCACACTCACAAGGCTTTCCAGTTGAAGGACAACTAACCTTTGCATCTTCAGATTTTCTCATAGAAGCACAGTTAATGTACAAAGAATTTTGAGTCTTGGCAAAAACACGGAAAGCATCAAGAATTGGCTTGTAACCCGTGCAGCGGCACAGATTGCCTGCAAGACTTTCTTCAATTTGTTCTTGACTGGGAGGTCCCTTACTAGACCTCAACAATGCATACATGGACATGACAAAGCCAGGTGTACAAAATCCACATTGTGATCCGTGAGTGTTACATAAAGTTTCCTTATACCATACTAGCATTTCACCATCAAGTATACATTTATCCACTTGAACATTCTGGAGGATAACACTTTTCATCCCATGTTCATACTCTTTGTGAAAAAAAACATTAACTGTTTTGGAAACTTCTTTGGGACTACCAAGAGAACAACTACTTCCGGTTATAACAGACTCATTCATTTCACATGATGATACATCCAACTTAGCTGCAGATACAGGGGCATGAAAATGACTGGAATCTCCACCTCGAATCAGAGACATATTTTGTGTCTTTGAACATTGTGAAAAAAGGGTTCCAAGCAAGCTGTTTGAGTCGTTATCTGAATTCGTCTTGGCTGTCACATCTTGAAGTTCTAATCTTTCACATTCTTTTTGGATTGATGCCTTAGTAGGCACCTCCAACGAACCAGTACAACAACGAGCAGAAATTGATTCTTGACTACATTTAGATAATTCTTCCATTCAGCTCCTCCATTGACATTACTGATTTCTTCTGTTTTTGACGAAATAGGCAGTATCATAGGCTGGGTAACGGGCAAATCTGTAAATTGTCCACGCCTAGGGGACTGAAGGGGGCTCCTGTCTGATGCGTGTGACTGGTGACGACGCTGACTTCCCACCACAGATATTGATCTGCTCTGTCTGCCTCTATCTAATTCCAGCCGGTCCAAGGCATCCTTTATCCTGTCTAAGGTCTGAGCAATCCTAGGTTGAGTGTTGATGAGGGTTCTCATCATTTCTCTCTCTTCATTAGGCTTGGGCCACTTTGATTTCTCTTTTGGAGGAATGTTGGGTGGTGTAAGCCCAAACATTTTGTAGAGTCTTCCCATTTTGAAACAATATGCTAACAAAATAATTTCACGAGGAATCCCACAACACAAAACCACACAAGCTGGCAGGATGCACAGATCTGATACCACTGAAAGATCCCTGATGGATCCTTTCTGTAGATCTGCTATAATTTGTATTCTGAAATTATGTTTTCCTGCTTCTGAATGTTTTCTTTCCGTAGTAGACGGAAATTTGCAGAAGGGTTTGTTTGTTTTTTCTTTTGTTTTTGGTGTTTTGATGAATTTATAACATAGAAAAGTAATAGAGAACAACAAACATGAAACAAGACTGAAATAAATAAAGTATGCAGCAATAATCAGAATTATTGCAATCCGTACCAGGCAGATTTGTCTGAATTATAGAGCCAAGCAATAAATCCAATATATTTCCCAAAGCGCCATACAAATTTGATGTCAAGCTGGAAGGTGAAGAAAGTTCCCAAATCCAGCGTACATTTGGAGATGAATACAAACAATAATCTATACACCACGTGGTGTATCTGCTGTAAATGGCGTCCCACAGGCTGCAATGAACCACGTCCCAGCTGGAATGATATTCTGCCACGCTAAAACCCCGATGAGAATGGATGCCGCTGTCCTTAATCACCACGCCCAATGTCTAAATGCTGCGCCAAAGATTGTTGAGCGCTACGTCCCAGCCAATCACTAACCTGGGGTTTGCGTCCCAGACTAGAAATCGCCCCTTTCAGAGCAAATCCGAAATCAAGTTGTCAAGTGTGCAAAAGATCCCCAAACAATGAAGCTTCCATCTCCTTATAACCCCTCTCAATTGCAAAGCGAACCCTAAGTGTCTCCAAGTGGCGTGGTGAAGTGAAGGTGTTATAATTTCTTATTTTAAAGTGGTCATGTTACTAGAAAATGACCTTTTTCCTCATAGACAGAAATCCGTTCACTGAATTGCCCTGAGACCAAAGAGAAAGATTTAGAGAATTTCGAGACCTTTCCAACGAGCTATCATACCATAGGGTGCGCATCCAGATGAGGCCAAAAACCCCTTATTACTCCAAAATGGCTAACAACTTAGCCTTATTTAATTATTAAACGCTAACTTAGGAAATATTAAAAATATAACCCAAGTAGCCACAAAATGTCCAACTGACATCACGAACCAACAAATCATCTTGTCACATGTCTGTGACTGAAGTCGGAAATCAAGGATCCACTAGCAATCTCATCCCTAAAATCTAGGGATGCTCCTAAAATCTAGGAAACAAGCCCTATCCCTCTGAAACTGAACCCAAAGAGTAATCTCATGGAGTCCCAACTCTGGGCATGATCATACCTCCTAAAAAGTAGGAACTGCCTCCCAAAAACAAGGAATGTCACTCAACTAATCAATAACTGCCAGAACACCAAGTCCCCAACACTGAATAACCAAACTGGGTCTCTATCCAACCCTGTCAACCTACAAGACCCCATAATAAGCTGACTCACAGGGCTCTGCTAGACTGAGCTAGAGTGGGGACATGACAAGACTGCCTATAGGGTTGAAGTCTCAAGTATACCATATCCCCAACCTCAAAACTACGTTCCATCCTGTGTTGGTCAGCATATAATTTCTGTTGATTCAGAGCCTGTTGAATATTCTCCTTAAGTGATCTCAAAATATCTTGGTTGTCCTGTAACCAATTCTATGCACTCGTTACCCTGCTATCTCCAAAAAGATCTGTGAAGCGAGGAGCGTCATACCCATATAACACCATGAACGGAGACATCCTGATCGTCATGTGATAGGTAGTATTATAACAATACTCACCTAAATAAAGCCATCTGATCCAAGCCTTCTGCTACCCTGATACATAGTTTCGCAAGTACCCCTCAACCCACTTATTAACAATCTCCGTCTACCCATTTGTTTGTGGGTGATAGCTAGTGCTAGGAGTGAGCTCAGTGCCACTCAATCTGAAAAGTTCCTGCCAAAATAAGTTCAAAAACTTACCATCCCTGTCGCTGACTATGTTCTTAGGCATCCCATGAAGCCTAAACACCTCCCGAAAAAACAAGTCTGCCACCTGTGCTGCTGTGCTGGTAGATGTAATAGCAAAGAAATGAGCGTATTTAGTTAGCCTGTCCACCACCACATAAATACAATCTCGATTCTGCACCTTGGGTAGGCCTGTGATAAAATCCATTGAAATGCTTTCCCATTTCCTGTCAGGAATGGGTAAAGGCTGTAGTAATCCCGCTGGAGGAGTATGCTCATCTTTGTTCTACTGGCAAACTGGACATTCTCTAATATATCTCTGCACATCTTCCTTGAGTCCTCTCCAAGTAAACCTCTCACGAATCTGTCGGTATGTTTTGAAGAACCCGAGGTGTCCAGCCATAGGTGCATCGTGGAATATCCTTAAGATAGTACCTTTGATGTGCGAAGAAGGTACCAAATAAATCCTATCTTTGTATAGGATAAGGTCATTAACTACCACATAACTATTGTCCTGTAGAGATCCCTCTATCAAATCAGCTGCCCACTGATCCTTAGCATATTCAGCTATTATTTTCTCCTTCCAGTCTACTAAAATCTCAACTAGGAAACATACATGTGGTCTCCTAGAAAGTGCATCGGCCACTACATTCTTCTTCCCTTTGACATAATGTCAAAATCATATGCCTGTAGTTTGGTGATCCACTTCTATTGCCTATCATTAAGATCTCTCTGGCTCATGAAATATTTTATACTGTTATGATCTGTTTTAATCACAAATTTACCTCCAACCAGATAGGACCTAAATTTGGCCAATGCATGCATTATGGCCAACATTTCCCGATCATATATAGAGTAGCTCTTCTCCACTCCCTTTAGCTTCTTGCTCTCAAAAGCAATAGGATGTCTTTCCTACATTAAGACTGCACCCACCCCATCCCCAGATGCATCACACTGAAGCTCGAATGGTTTGGAGAAGTTTGGAAGTGCTAATACCGGACAAAATGTCATCAACTGTTTGAAGTGCTCGAAGCACGTCTGAGCTGCCTCTGTCTATACAAAGGCTCCCTTCCTGGTCAAATCCGTAAGTGGAGCTGCTGTCTGTGAGAACCCCTTCACAAACCTCCTATAGAAACCACATAGACCAAAGAACCCCTTGAGTTGGGTAAGATTAGTAGGAGTAGACCACTCAACTATAGCTCTGATTTTTTTTGGGTCCACCCTCACTCCATCCGCACTAATGATGTGCCCAAGGTACAATAATTTTGTCATGCTGAATTCACATTTAGATTCTTTGGCATGAAGGGACTCATTCTCAAGTATGCTCAATACCTCCTCCAAGTGTTGCAAGTGTTCCTCCCATGCCCTACTATATATCAGGAAATCATCAAAAAATATAAGCACAAATTTCCTTAACTGACTCCTAAACACCTGGTTCATACAACTCTGAAAAGTAGCTGGAGCACTGGTTAACCCGAATGGCATGACCAAAAACTCAAAGTGGCAATAATGGCACCTAAAGGTTGTCTTCTCTACATCCTCTGCTCTCATTCTAATCTGATGGTACCCAGAGCACAAGTCTATCTTCGAGAAGCAACATGCACCATGTAACTCATCTATTAGCTCATCTATTCTTGGAATGGGGTACCTGTTCTTGATTGTCTTTTTGTTGAGAGTCCTATAATCTATGCACATATGCATTGTCCCATCTTTTTTCTTTACTAGGACCACCCCTGAGGCAAATGGATTTTTGCTAGGCCTAATGTGTCCCATCTCCAGCAACTCCTTTATTGCCTTCTCGATCTCATCCTTATGCACCTTAGGATGACGATAGGGGGTGGTAATCACAAGCTTCGCCCCCCCCTCCAGTTCAATCACATGCTCTATTCCTCTCTCTGGTGGAACACCTGGTGGAATGCTTCCAAACACCTTTGTATGTTTGCATATGACCTCATGAATGTCTGGATGGTACTCCTTAACTTGTTGCTCTATAGCTGTAGGCATGATCATACATTTTGCTGCACACTCTATCTGGTCATGTCTAAACAAACATTCCATCCTCCTAAGTGAGACTACTCTAAGTCCCCCATCTGATAACCCTCTGAGAACCACTTTCCGACCCTGGTGCCCAAATCTCATTTCCAATTTCTCCAAATTGAAGGTGAACTCCACTAGAGATCTCATCCATGTCATGCCTAGGATGGCATCATAATCTCCCATGTTAACAACATAGAACTTGCCTACCATGTCATAGTCTCCAATCTACATATGGAGATCAGTTTTCATCTGAGTACTAAGAAGCTTGTCTCCACTAGCTACCATCACTCTGAATCCCTCGTGTTCCTCGGTCTGAAGTCCTCGCTTCACAAAGCTTGCATCAATGAAATTGTGGGTGGCACCTGTGTCTATCAATGAAACAACTCGCTGCCCCTGAATCACACCTCTTACCTTGAAGGTTATTGACGGTTCAGTGCTGGTAAGTCGGGCAATGGCCTTAACTTCTCTAACCTCCTCTGCCATAGTCTCTTCTTCATCACTGCTTTCTGAATTTGACTGTTGGTCTGACTCTTCTGAAGCTGATTCTTCAGTAGAAAAATACTCTAATTGTTTTGCCTTCGCCTTAACCATACACTTATGCGAAGGATCCCATGGCTCTATGCAATGAAAACAAAGTTTTTTCCTTCTGAGCTCATTCAACTGATCACTGTCAAGTCTTCCTGAATCTGCTCGTGGTGGATGTGATGCATTTTCTCTTATCATTTTCTTTTTTCTGTGTCAAACTCTTAGACTGAAATCGGCTTTTTGAACTAGAAGCCTCCATGTCCCTAGCCTTCTTAATAGCCTCCTGTAGTGTAGGTGGGTTGAGGGCCTTAATCCACCCTCTCAATGGATCAACCAATCCATCCATGAAAAGCACCATAAGTCTCCTCGGTGATATATCCGTGACTAATACTGAAAGTCTCTGGAACTCAGAGATATAGTTCTCCAATGGTCCCCATTGTTTCAACTATGCCAACTCCTCAAAATGCAATTTTGGATCCTTCCTATCAAACCACTCTATCAATCGTTCTGTAAACTCAACATAAGAAGTGATTTGATCATGTCCCATAGTCACCATGCCATGGTGCCACCACTCATGTGCAACTCCATCAAGGTGTATAGCGGCATATTTAATGGCTTCTTCTTCGGGCATAGGATTAAGCTGAAGATAGGTATCCACCTTTTGCACCCAAGCTCGTGCCGTAGTCTTCCCAGAAGCATCAAAATAAGGTAGAGACAATTTCCCTACTTTCTTCCGTAACTCAAAGTTTTGGTCCCTATTTCCTGCACGAGGCATGTGTCTCATCCTTACATCAATATAGTCTCATAAAGATATAGCTGCCTGAAATTCAGGTCCTCCACTCTCCCAATCTCTTCTGAATTGATCCTACAAATCTGTGATCTGAGGTTCATTGGCAGGTTGTGCCAATGCCCTAGGTGGGAAGGTAGGTAGAAGCGGTCTAGAGCTCACCGTTCTAGTGGGTTGAGCTACATGGCCCAAGTTGTCGCCTACATTTCCCCCTCCATTAGCTCCATTTCCATTTTGTCCACCATTATTACCTTCATTCTGATTAATGCCACCACTATTTCCACCTCCTAAGTTCTTCATGTCAATACCTAACTGGGGTGCCATCATCTGTGTCAATAGGTCCAATCGTTGATTCTGTTGTTGTGCTCTTTGCTCTACTAACTGTTGTCCCTGAACTAATGTGTCCAATAACTATAGAAATCTCTCCTCACCTGGGTCTCTTCTCTCACCCATATTGTCAATGTTTTGTTCTCCTGTAGTTCTATGTTCTTCTAGAACCCCTTGTTCCTCTGGACCTGTATATATTATTGCTATGTTCCTTCTTGTGTTGTAATGGTGACTGAAAGGTTGCTGATCAAAACCAGACATGTCCCTGTTTATACATTCTTTAACCCTTCAGGATGGCAGGATTTTCTGCTCTGATACCACTGTAATAACCACCCCTATTTTTCCAATGAAAGAAACTTGTGAACTACTATGTCATATCAATTAAATTGCTTAATGATCAACATGGCATTTTGTCAAACACTTGACAAACATACAACTATACATGCAAAACCTGAAACTCCTTATTTGCTGTTAAACACTAATTTGCAATATAAATGTGCACATCCAATTGCCTTATGGGCTACAACAAATATTCAAATTTGTATTCAAAAATTACAATGCTTAGATATGAAAATTTGATAGAAGCCTGGAAATTAGTGTTGTAGTGACCCACAGAGAAAATGGCAGCCTTCCAGACCTCTAATCAGTGAGAATAAACAAGTAAACTTGATGCAAACACTGTTCACGCACTATAGCGGCACTATTCACGGCACTGTAGCAATTTTACTATTCACAAGTTACTGTAGCAAAATCACTATTCATGTGCACTATAGCAAAAACACTATTCACGCACACTGTAGCAAAACACTATTCACGGCTCCTGTAGCAAATCATTATTCTGCCCTTCTTTGTTATATATCCAATAAGCCCCATGTGTTTCCTGAATGAAAACACTATCAATCCTCCTCACTGTGTCTTTCAGCAGCGAAGAGAATGCTAGCAAAGAGGGATTTTGTCGTCCAACCTCGAAAATCAGATTTCCAGGAAATCCAGCAGCATAACATTAATCTCATCCAAAAACCCCCTATATGGAAGCTCTTCTATTTCTTTTATAGAGTTCTCACAAGAGTCCATTCCTTCGTTTTGTCAATGTGGGATAAAACATAACTCCCTTTATGTAACTTATGTATCCGATGAATTATAAAATAAAGGGCATTCTTTTATTTAAATAATTCCCACAAACTATTGAATATGCATTAATAAAGTTAAATATTTAAATTTAACTTTATAAAATAACTTCATTAATGCCCAATAAATCATATCAATGATAAATAAATCTTCCTGTCGATTTTAAACAATTACCATCAACATGTCATTGCCCCTAGAAGTCCAGCCATGTCCATTGAGGACTTACTATAAATAGTAAGTATGCCCAAAACTGCCTCAAACCCCTCAAAAAGATATGCAACTGAAACTGTCTAGGCCAAATGGCCTCTAAGTCCCTATAATGTCCTAGTTAGCCTATGGGACCATAGGGAAATAGGCTAACGACAACATCATGCTATGAATGTTAGAAAGGGGACATTACAATATGATGGCTGGAAATTCATGTGCATGTGCATGATGACAAGGCTCGAGAAATACATCTCTCACTTGCCAACATACTTCCATGAAGTTGTGAAAAATTGAAAAAGCAATCTGAAAATGTAAGGAACAACAATGCAATTATTCATGGCATTATGCAGAATCAACATCATACCTTGGCTGTAGTAATGTGTTTTTGACATTGTCCTTGAGTTTAAAGTGGCTGGAATCCTTCTTGTAACAGCTGCAAAAAACTTTAAAATAATGGTACATGAAATATGCACCTTCTCCATGGCCCAAACCTCTTTCCTTGCAACCAAATACCCATAGATAAACTTGAAAAAATAGTGGCCAACAGTCCAACAACTCGGAATTTCTTTCATGGCCATGCTCATGCATAGGTTGCCTTTCTCCAAGTCTCCTTTTATTAAATCAACACTTTCATTCATATGATTCCTAGTGCCCCTTTTGTATGCAAGTTTATCAATAATAAACGAAAAAACATCAAAACTGAATAGCTGTTCTGAATTTTCTGAATTGCTATTTACCAACCAACAAGCATCCCTCTTAACAACATTAGCAACCTGATTTTTTACATGTTCATCTGTACATAAATTCTTTGAGTTGGTTGTAAGAGCATATAAAAATACTTCCTTCTTAAGGGAAGAATTTTTATGCTTCAAAGTACAACTTCTTTTACAAGCATAAATGTCCCATAGGAATTGAAAAATTGTATGATGAGTTGCACTTACCAAGTAGTGGGTAGCCCAAGAAACTTGACTGAAATTTTGCATTCTTTCACCAAAAATCAGAATGGTGAGGGTTGGAATCATCCACAAAATGGCTAAAATTGTTTCAACCAAATCCACAAACGGAAAATCATTCTTATGTATGACTGAATTGACTTGTAGGATTGCACACACCTTGTTGAGTTGGCTGGAAATGATGATAACAACTCTCCAACATGCCCCAATGAGATTCGTTTGAAGAAATTCATTCTCCTTGAGTTCCCCTTCACACCAAGTGACTGAAATTCCTTCCCATGCAATCTCGAACTGAAAATCACTACCTATGATGACTGAAATTAATTGTATGACAGCAAATACATGAAAACACTTTCTTTTACTTACTTTCCATTTCAAGTGTACTATTGCTTTGTCTTAGCCCATGTCTAGGAAACAGCCCCTTATGCGAACATCTTCAATCTTGACCATATATGAGTTGGCCCATGATGTGACATCAAATCTGAAATTGAAATGAAGTAATTTACCAAATTTCTGAACCTCTTTCTTGCTGCGCCCTCTCCAAGTAGTGCCCTTCATCTCATTTTCCAAGTTAGCACATTCCTTATCATGCAAAGACATAGTATTGTGATGATAAAAGAAATATTTGCTATCAAGACAATAAACTTGCTTACCCTTGATGGCTGCCATAGGAAGCTTATTACTCAGAAAATCAGCATTGTTAGCTTGGATAAAATGCAAAACATCACCTGGATCCCATACCTTAGGGTGCCCATAGAAGTGCCATTGAACCACAAAATCTTCTTGTCTTATTGTGTAAACCAAACCCTTCATTTTATCTCTTGCATACTTCTCATGATGGAAACAAATCTGAAATGACAAAATATGCAACAATACATCAACCTTCTCATACCTTGAAGTGTCCTCATTGGATCTACCTTCATTGGTGGAGTTGAGAAGTTCTGCTAGAGGTTTGACACCCTCTTCATGCTCCCCCTGAGCTGCTGTTCCGGGAAGAACAACACGCTGCATATAATCATCTCTACGTAGAATTGGTGCTTCAATCACCAAAATTTTCTCCACAACTTGTAGATCTGATTTTGCTTCTTCCATGATCCCATTTTTTGTCACTTCACTATTTTGCAAGCAAACATTACAAGGTAAGGAAATATCTCCAATCACTAATATATTTTTACCTTGGACTTGCATGGTAGATTCTTCTAGGAGTTGTTCTTCCTTTCTTGGATGTCTCTCCTTAGTGTCCCTTGATGTTGCTTCTTCCTACCATCAATTTGAGCCTTGAGCTCACAACATTCATTGAAAGAAAGCATGTTTCTTCACCTCATCACTTATAAGACTATATTCTTCAATATTGGTGAGATTTTGGCTCTTCTTAGGTAGCTGTTCCACCTCTTTAATGGGCTCCTTTTGCATAAATTTCATGGTAGATTCTTCTAGGAGTTGTTCTTCCTTTCTTGGATGTCTCTCCTTAGTGTCCCTTGATGTTGCTTCTTCCTACCATCAATTTGAGCCTTGAGCTCACAACATTCATTGAAAGAAAGCTTTTTTTTTACCTCATCACTCATAAGACTATATTCTTCAATATTGGTGAGATTCTGGCTCTTCTTAAGTGGCTATTCCACCTCTTCAATGGGCTCCTTTTGCATAAATTTTGCATGAAACATATGCTTGCGTTTTGGAAAAACCCTTTTGTTGACCATTTTGGTCCTGCAGGCCAAAATTAATCTCTTTCCTTCCCTACCACTCTGAGCCTCAGTCTAGTCATGCACCCACCTTCTGCAAAATCTCATTTTCTTTGCAATAAGACCTATTCTTTTAGAACATTGAAAAATCTAAGCCCCTGCACGGTTCGGTTCAGTATGGAGCTTTTCGCTTTGAGCAAATGCCTTAGACAAATAAGACTCTCTTACAAAGCTCTGAAGGTTAAATAGCCCTTGCAGAGGACAGATGATGAGCAAGATGGGCCATTTCAAAAGATCCGAAGGGTGACTTTGGACTTGATTTACCCTTGCGGAGGGTAGCTGGTCAAAAGGCCGAAAGGTGAGTTCCTTCGAGAAGAACGACCAAGGCAAAGAATTCCTTTGGACTTTCTGTCCGAAGGAAATTCGTAAGGAAATAGCAAAGGATTTCTTCGGACAAAATGTCCGAAGAAAATCCATGAAGTAAACAAGGCAAAAGGAAGATAGCCAAAGACGAAGGTTGAATTTTCTTCGGGCAAAATGCCTGAAGGAATTCCTTCGGACATTTTGTCCGAAGAAATTCACAAGGAAAAGATTGTCTTTCGGAAGGAAAATTCCGCGGAAAAATTCACAAGGCAAATCTTTCGAACAAAAGGTCTGAAAAAATTCCTTCGGACTTTTGCCCGAAGAAAAGAGCCGACCGAAAGAAACAAGCAAGGAAACAAACAAGGAATTCTTTCGGGAGAAAATCCCGCGGCAAAACGAACTAGACCCGAAGGAATTCACCCGACGGAAAAGCCCGACAGAAAGCAGCAAGCGGGAAAGACAAAGGAAAGAATTCCTTCGGACATTTGCCTCGAAGGATTTCAAGACCAAGGCAGCCCGAAGGACCCCGAAGGAAAGGTGCCCTTGTGGGGGACTCTCGGCTGCCGAAAGGAGGACCTTCCCTAAGCCCCGAAGGGACACTTTCCCTTCGGAAAGGTTAAAAGACAAAGGCCCGGACAAAGGAAAAGGGGTCGAAGGAAAAAGGGCCGAAGGAAAAAAGGCCAAAGGAAAGAAAGCCGAAAAGATTGCCAAAGGGGATGACGGGCCCACAGACGTCAAATTCGGGACAAGGGAATAGCCGTTGATTTTTGAAGAGCTTAAGGACAGGCCGCAAGTGAACTCAGCGACCTACCGAGAAGATAGCCCCGAGGGCTCAGATTGCCGGAAGGAGTCAAGACAAGAAAAGACAAAACCAGGAAGAGACAAAGCTGGGAAAAAGACAAAAGTTAAGAATGAACTCAGCGACCTGCTGATGAAAGAGCCCAAGGAGCCAGCGAAGGACGATAAGATAGTCTCGAGATCTCAAATTCCAGAAAAGACAAAGCCAGGAAGAGACAAAAGAGCCAAGTGCAGAAATGGACAAAACAGTCCAAGTGGCAAAGGAAGGTGTCGACTCAAGGAGTTACTCCAGCGGTTGACACAGTATCTGCCAAGTGGTCATCAAGGAGCGCAAACAGTGAACGGCACGACCCGTTTTCTTCACTTTGCATTGATGAGCAGACAAACCACGTGAATGCCTTGAAGGAGCAGTCTTGTTTGCAGACAAATGGCACGGCCTATGTTTTCATGCATGACATTTAATGTATTTAAACACCTAAAGTCAAAATTGAAGCCGACATAGCATTCCCTTTTAGCGGCTTCCTCTTCCCAATGCTCTCAGCACACGTAGGCCACTTGTCAAAGGGCGCCAAGTCTTTTCCAAAAGTGACGCGCTTGTTTTTTTTCTTTTCTATATATATTGTAACTTCTCATTTGAGAGGATCTCTCATTGTTGTAAGGCGAAGCCCTGCCAATTTTCACCTGGAATCAATAAGATATGCATTTACCTCTATTTTGGTTGGATATATCAAGTGTTAACTGTTGTCAACCTGGAGCTGCGCCCTGATTTGAGGACATGCGCGAAGAGAATTGGGAAGGAGAAAACTGTGGCCACTTGTGCAAGATTGCTAGAAATATACACTATGCCACGCTTGAAATTTGAAAGTACAGTCGTTATTGATCGAAGAGGTTACACAACTCCTAATGGCAGAGTCTGGTCTAACCAAGAGAGATTGGATGATTTTTAATCAAGGCTGAAAGCCATTATATAGCAAATTCAAGAGCCAAGGATAGGCGTATAAACTTGAAGAAAAAGATTTACTTTTGTTAACTGAAGCTTTACTTGGCCTTAAAATAAAATATATTTTTCCTTTGTCTTTGCAAAGCCTATTCATTTGAAAAGCGCACCCATCCTTGTCATGAGTCCACCTCTTTTTTGATGTAAATCTTCTAGTGGATGCAGCATTTGATCAATTAGTTAACTCTAAATATGGACTAGTCAACTCCTCATTCAAACTCGGAACTCCTGTTGAAGCTGATTTAGACTTTCGGATGCATGGGCTGCATGAAGACGAACAGCTCTTCAATAATCAGTCAACTAAAACTTTGCCGTTTGTTTCAAAAATAGCGTCGATGTTCGAAAATAGCTCCAACGTTTGCATGTATTTCGTTCTAATTTTGATCATGTCTATTTCCGGCAGGATTCCATATTCAATTCTTCGTCAGATTATCTAATTTCTATTCTTTTTTGTACAGTCGGCTTCCATTTATTTCAGATTTCCTGCTATCTCCTTAGTTTCAACGGTTACTTCCTGCAGAAAAAAATTGACGGCCTGCAGGGCGTCACCGGAAACTGTCATATTTCTTTCGGCTACATTTCCTCAGGCTTATTTCACCATTTTTCCTTGACTCCTTAGTTTAGGGTTTTTCCCGCGGTCCTTTGCTCTGTCGGCCTTTTGTATTGAACGCTAATTCATATTCTTGCGGTTTATTCTCTTCGGGCTATTTGTCCGAACTCCTTCGCTTTAAATCTTGCGGCCTTTTTGTTTTGTCTAGGCCTCCGTGGACACTTCCAAATTTCTTCAGACTTTTTGTCCGAAGGAATTCCTTCGGACAAAAAGCCGAAAGAATTCATACCTTCTCTCGTCTTTTTGGCTTTTTCACAACTTTTTGACTTTTCTCGGGATTTCTACTGTGTAAGTCATTTCCGAATTCCTTCGGACAAAAAGTCCGAAGGATTCCAATTGTTTGTCTTTAAGGCTTTTTTTTTTGAAACGTCCTTGGTCTTGTTTATATATTGACTTATGCTAGTTCCGAATTCCTTCGGACTTTTTGTTCAAGGAATTCCTTCGGACAAAATGTCCGAAGGAATCTTTCTGTTGCCATTGCTTTTTTGATGTGCCCTTCGGCAAACCGTCCAAGTTCCTCCGGCAGTGCCCTTCAGAAAAATTGGAGGGCACCCGGACTTTTTTCAAAAGCCTGTGATTTTGGTCTTCCACCTGCCCGAAGGGTAGGTGCCCTTCGGGATTGTTGTGTCTCTCGAAGGGTACCCTGCCCTTCGGAACTCTTGAAACTGTCTTTTCCTTGTCTTTAAACTGGCTTGGATACCTTCTTTTTCACGTCAGTAGACGCCTTTGTCAGGAGTGAGTCCGTAGAATTCTCTGAGTGAGTCTTTAGAAACTCTTGAGTTCTGTAGAAAATTTCCTGAGTGTGAGTCCAGGGAATTTCTCTGAGTGAGTTTGTAGATTTTCACTTATTGAGTCTTTAGAAACTCTTCCTGAGTGAGTCCGTAGATTTTTTCTGAGGGAGTCCAAGAAAATCTTGAGCGAGTCCGTAGATTTTTTCTGAGTGAGTCCTTAGAAACTTCTGAGTGATCCGTAGAAAATCCTCTTTGCTTGAGTCCGTAGAAACTTCTGAGTGAGTCCGTAATTTTTTCTGAATGAGTCCGTAATTTTTTTCTGAGTGAGTCCTTAGAATCAGCAAAGATACGCATTTTTACCTCTATTTTGGTTGGATATATCTCTGAGTGTGTCTGAGTGTTAACCTTGTGTTCAGTCATTTCTTTCTTGATGCTCTCACAAGCTTGATACCAACACCCTGGTATAGACAAAGCTCCATTCCTGCAGATAACAAGAAGAGTTGTATCTGGAGCACAGAGGCAGAAGAAGGTTATCAGACAGTGTGTTTTTTCTTACAGCGCCTGTGGTAAATTCATTTTCTGTGTTTCCATTAAAGCCTCCCTGTTAGGTTCCTTGCAGTCTGGTCCTTTTACCAGTTAAAGTGTATGTATGTGTTCTTATGGTTCAAAGTGTGAGTATAAGTAGATCAAACTTGTTTGGTGCATCACCAGCTTAGGTTAGGTTCTGTTTTCTAGTAATCTTTCTCTCTTTTCAACCCCCCATTATATATATATATATATATATTAGCAAATGTTACTGGAATAAATCAGAGATGCATCAAAGGGAGCTAGCCCTTATCTAGAGACTCTCCCCTCAGTTTTGCCAGACACACAGGCAAGAGAGGAGTTTCCATCGTGATGTGTGGAAGACAGGAGATCATTCTCCTATCAAGGGTGCACTCCACTGCATCAACAGTTTTTGGCACGTCCAGTGGGACATTTTTAACACTCAGCAAAGTTCCAGGATTGATGCTGGTCCTGTTACAGCAAAATCAACAATTTTTCAACATCTAGCGACCCCATTATTAAGAACATCAGTCTCTGATCAAAGACCGATCTGATCTCTTGTGCCTAAAATCACCATGCGATCTGTTGCTAAGGGTGTCCCTTTTGAATTTATTGAACTACCTTTAAACTCAACAAGATGACTGAGGTTTGCAAGAACTCATCCTTATTCAGCAAATTGTTTTCCCAGACCTGCCATAAGATACACCTACACAAGAAGGCCTCGATTGAATCCTGCTATAGCTATTGCTTTACCTTTTGTGGCCTTTCATGGTCAGATTCCCTTGAATCTCTTGCATTATGACCCAATTCCAGGGCAGTCCTTAAAAGTGTGCTTCCCTTTAATAGAGAAGGGCCCATTACTGCCATTGAACACATCAAAAATGTTGCTAACCTCTGCAACATCCACAATGTCACTAAGGAAAACATTGCGATCAGATTGTTGGCATTGTCTTTCAAGGGCAAGGTTCTAGACTAGTATGGGAATTTGCCCATGAATTCAGTCGATTCTTGGAACCAATTGGGCACCCTCTTAACAAATAGATTTGGAGAGAAGAGCAACCACCTCTCACTTGCCGAGCAGCTGACCACTATGAAAAGAGCTCCACACGAGTTCATGCAGGATTTCAATAATCGTTTTCAGAAGACATAGGACAGAATCCCCATTCTAGTAAGGCTGACTCCGAGCTATGTTTTCCTCTATTATTTGAAAGCGTTGAACAGCAACATTGCTATTATGATATAGTCCATGGGAAGACATGTGCTGCCTGCTGCCTATGACATAGCTATAGCGGCTGAGAATTACCTGGTGCAGGCCGGAAAGATAGCCCCTAGGCCTCACATGCCGCTCTTTCCTGAATTGTTGCCTCCAATCCAGACTGTTGCACCCACCTTGGCTCTTCTACCTGGCATAGAAAAGTTGGCTGCTACTTCATCCAATGACCTCCATGAAGTCAAGACCCTATTACAAAGCGTAACAAATGAACTAGTGGCTCTTAAAAGGCAGCAAGCCCAAGACAATCGACCAAATCAAAGATATCAGCAGCATGGACAAGCAAATAGACCCCCTTTCCAGAATTACAATCAAAGGCAGGGTCAGTTTGCACAGGGCAGACCTTTTCAAGGCTATAATTTAGGCGCCCCTTCATCATCCAAGGCTCTAGTGCCCACTCAAAACAATCTGGTACAAGAACAGCCCAGTTGCTCAACCATGGGATATGGTCAAAATTAGGATGTTTATACAAATGAAATGCTGAGTCACTACACAAATGCACAGAACAATCAGGCAGTCACCCAATTCCCAAGCTTTGAGGCTTCAGTGCAACCCGGCATGGGCAGCAGTCAGTTTCAACCTGACTCTACTCTCATGAATCACCTGGAAGGTGAGTTCTATGCAGTCAATTACGTGGGTAGTGCAAACAATTAGGGTGACTGTCACAGCCAACACAAGGTCCAAAAGAAGAGCAATGGAAAAAGCTCAAACAGCTGCTCAAACATCAACACCACCTTCTTCATCACATGTAAACCAAAAGGTTCCAAACTTCAGACCACCGATTGCACCTTCAGCACCTCGGCCTGCGCCTCAGGCTATAAGTAATCCCAAAGAAACTTTGAAAGAAGGCAACCCTCGAGTCAACATGGTAGACCAAATGAAGAAGCTGCACATGAATATCTCCTTGTGGGATTCACTATCAATACCGGGACAAAAGGACATGCTGCAAAAAGAATTGCACGTGCTGAATGAACAAGCTATCCCAGCAAAGGCCGATAATGTTCTGATGATGAATGGGCAGCCTTCCACATCAAGCCAAGTTAAGAAAGAAGAAAAGGTTGCCCCTTTTTATTTATCCTTGGTCATAGGAGATTTCTTGGTGCACAATTGCATCATTGACAGTGGAGCAAGTACCTCGGTAATGCCTAAATGCATAGCGGATAAACCAGAACTCAAATATGAAGAGATGACTAAGGGAATCCTACAGCTGGATGGAACACCAGCAAAGACAGTTGGAGTGGTAAAAGGTTTGATCTTGACGCTACACGCATGCCCGACCTTCTCAGTTCCTCACGATGTGGTAGTGGCAGATGTCCCTCCTTACTTTGCTATTTGCTTGTCCAGGGATTTCACATCCAAAATAGGCGGCTACCTAGCAGCAAACTGGTCCTATCTGGTTTTTAGGACCAAGTATGGGACTAAGGTTAAGATTGAATCAGAGCCACTCCACAGAGATCATCTAAAACCAGACTCGCTCAAGGCGGCAAATGTCAGCTACGCCATTATTTACCAGGAAGAATTCCAAGTGAATCAATCTCCATCCTCCGCCCTTGAAGGAGTTGCTGACCTGCTCTTAGACGAATGGGGAAGTGACAACTTTGAGCATGATCCTTACAAGTTCATAGAAGAGACAGACCTTGGGATTTATTGCATGCACAAAGAGGATACTTTTGTACCAAATCTGATGAAAGCAAGCCAAGAAAGCTCAAGTTTATGGCAGTTGTTCTTTGATGGCTCAAGAAGTAGGTTGGGAGCTAGTGGAGTGATGCTAATTTCTCCTTCAAAAGAGATACTTTTCGGCTTTTAGGTTTCAATTTTCTTGCACAAGCAATGTTGCGGAGTACGAATCCCTCATCCATGGTTTGGAATGGGCGAGGCAAAGAGGAATCAAAAAGCTGTGGATTTTTGGTGACAGTGAGTTAATTGTGAATCAGGTAAGGGGCCAAAATCTGACAAAGAACTCTTTGCTTAAGTCCTACAAAGACAGAGTATGGGACTTAGTGGAGAGTTTCCTTGCTTTCAATGTTACCTCCATTCCTAGAGAGCAGAACAAGCAAGCAGATAGGTTGGCAGCAATTGGTGCCCAGTTTGATATCCCTAAGGAGATAGGCCGAGACCGCAGTCCGCGCCATTCGAAGGTAGTAATCTGGCCCTCTGTACCTGACAACATCACTAACTGGCAGGTGTTTGACAGCGACCAGCAAATAGCACTCTTCTTGCAAGAAAAAGTTGAGTTTGCTACTAAAAACTAGGTTAAGCTACAGCAGCAGTATGGCAGCCAAAATTGTTCAGCTGAAGAACAATAAACTTCCAAAAGGCTTGGTCACTCTCGAGAGTATCTTCAATGAAGATGACCAATTGAAAAGCAATAAGGCAAGCATCACAACGAAGGAGAACTATGAGAAAGTTGAAATATTCAAGAATAAGCTGCTTGCACTTGGGAAAGTGTGCACGGACCACGAAAGACAGGCCTTCACCTTGTTGTGCCAGGGGTTTGCTGATGTCTTCCCCTGGGAGTATAATGATTTGAAGGGTTTCGACCCAAGTTTGGCCCAACATACCATTGAGCTGGAGGAAGGCGCCAAGCCGATCAAGCAGAAGCAAAGGCCTGTCAATCCAAAGATTGAGCCTCTCATGCGGAAGGAACTCACCAAGTTGATTGAGTCCAGGATAATATTTCCAATCAAACATTTTTCTTGGCTGGCCAACCTTGTTCCTGTCTGGAAAAAGAATGGGGAGATTAGATTATGTGTAGATTTCAGAGACCTCAATAAAGTCTCTTTAAAAGACCATTATCCTCTCCCAAGCATGGAGCAGATCCTTCAAATGGTGACAGGGAGCGAGTGTTTCTCCCTCTTGGATGGGTATTCAGGATATAATCAGATTTTGGTGCAAGACTGTGACCAGTACAAGATAGCTTTCACTACCAAATGGGGGACATTCGCTTATAGAAAAATGCCATTTGGACTTGTTGTCCCCCAAAAATCACTCATTTTTGGGACAACATTTGAACTATTTTGGCCTTGCACAGACCAAAAATCATCTCTCCCCTTTTCAAAAAATTGTTCTAAGCATTCGGGTTCTTCATTTTTCAAAGCTTTTCCAGAAATCTACGAACTCTACAGGAAGAAATCTACGGACTCTGCAGGCTTAAAACTACGGACTCCGCAGGCTCATTTCTACGGACTCTTTCAAGGCTCGAGAGAAAACTTAAAGAAATCTACGGACTTCACAGGTTGATTTCTACGGACTCTGCAGGAAAGAAACAAGCTCTCAGCACTCAGGCGATTTCAAGGTTGGTTCAACGACAAGGTTCAACCAAAATGTCCATCGGCAAGCTTCTAAGCAAGGATCGAACCATTGAACCGTTGAACCGTTGAACCTTGAACCATTTTGGTTCAACAGGTTCAATGGGTTCAAAGGTTCAACGTCATCAGCAAGAGTTAAGCGCATTTGTCAAGGTTCAAAGTTCAACCGCTTCAAGGTTCAACGGCTTCAAAACACTTATCAAAGAGAAGAAGGCTTGAACCATTGAACCGTTGAACCATTGAACCATTTTGGTTCAAATCTTCAACGGGTTCAATGGTTCAAAGGTTCAACATGCAGTTGGTTCAAGCGGACAAAGGACTTAGCCAAATAAAAGGATTGAACCGATTGAAGCATTGAACCGTTGAACCAAAGTTGATTCAATCGGTTGGTTCAATCGGTAGGTTCAAGGGGCTGCCCCAAAGCCAAAGGAACAAGTGCCCTTGCGAAGTGCGGTGAACCAAGGCCTAGAACCCTTGCGGAGGGCAGCGAGCAAAAACAGACAAAGTGAAAATGAACAAGGCAAAGAACAAAGCGAAATCCTTCGGACAATTTGTCCGAAGGAATTCACCCAAAAAACAAAGTAAAGCCCGCCGGAAGAAAGAAGCCCGAAGGCCATCCGAAGACCGCCCGAAGGGCAGATACCCTTGTGGGGGGCTCTTCTTGACTCAAAGCGGACCGTTTCTCAAGGCCCTAAAGGGCAGGTCCCCTCCGAGAAAGATCAAACGACAACGCTGAATGAATTGCCGAGGAAAGTGACGTGCCCGCAGACGTCAAAGTCACAACAATGAAATAGCCGTTGATCCTTGCAGGTTTAAGCACGGACCTGAATGCATTCAAAGGCTTTAAGGCCAAGGCCAAAAGGAAGAACCGCTGAGAAGAGTGTAAAGAGCCAGTAAAGCTGGGAACGTAGCCCCGAGAGCTTAAATTTCGGGAAGAGACAAAGCTGGAAAAGACAAAAGGAGAAAGAGGGAAAAGCCTGAAATATCTGCGCAGAAGTAATTTCAGTAGGTGGAACAATCCACTACGCAGATATTTTGGCTTGCAAACATTGAAGGTGCGGCCTGTTAGTCTCCTTTGGAGTAAAGACAAAATGGACAACTATGCAGACGTCAGAGGGGACAGACCAATAGATCCAGACCCAAGAAGAGACATATTAGATGAATGGACATGCCATAATTAAGGCAATGCGTTGTTCCAAGCATGGTCCCTCCAGACAGAACTGAAAACGCATTGAAGGCGTTGACTGCAGCATGGGCCGTCCCATGGGAGAGAGCACCAAGCCTTGCTTGGTGTCTATATATTGTAATCTCTTTTATTGTTTTAAGGAGATCTTCCCATTACCAGAAGCAAAACTCTGCCCAAATTAAAAGGCGAATACTGAGACTTTGAGCTCATATTGTAGTTCATATTATTTTATCTAAATGAGAAAGCAAGTGACTTGCAGACTTTGTGCTGTTATAGCTTGTGCTATTTTAGAAAATTGTTCTAATGTCTGTTTCCTAGGAGCATTCTTGTTTATTTGATCTAACAAGCAAAACTAACGAAAGTAATCAGGAAGGTGTCTTGAAATCAGTTGTGGAAGACTGTGCTGTCTGCAATTGTCTTTAGTGTGTGTTTTTATTTTCTGTTTCTATGTAAAGGACCTTGGGACGACTTTGTGCTCCCATTGTTCTTCATATCTCACTCTTGGGCAGTCAAGGTGGAGACTTTGTGCTACATCTTAGATTGTTGGTTGCTACGCTCTTGGCACCCTGTTACTTATCCTACCAGAAAGAGTCATGTTGTTTGCAAGAACAAGCACTTTTGAAAGAAGAGGAGTGCCTTCTGTTGCTTCACTAGGATTTCTACTCTCCAGGAAGGGATCTGGCTCTTGGCTGAAAGTTACTTCTGAAAGAAAAGTACTTACACCAATCACCTAGGATTTCTCCTCTGTTTGTTAGCATCATCTCTGGAAAAAAAGATGGATGGTTTATCCCACCCCTGTGTCTTACTTTCTGCTTATTTATATAGTATATAGCCTCCGCATATTTAATAGGGAACCTCCCTTTGATGAGAGGAGAGATTTGTCCCCTTTGGATGTGGTAAACCTGCAACATTGGACGACCAATCTCCCAATGCTGTGGTGATAGGAACTATTTTGGTCACCAGTTAGCTGGTCGACAAAATATTCACCCAACAGGACTGTCCAATGCTGGTGCCACTTTTCAACGAGCCATGGACATGGCCTTTTAGGGCCTAATAAATAACATTGTGTTGGTGTATCTTGACGACGTGATAGTTTTCTCTAAGGAGGCGGGCCAACAAATGAAACACCTCAGACAAATCTTTGAGAGGTGTAGAGAGTTTGGTATCTCTCTCAACCCAAAAAAATGCGTGTTCACTGTCCATGAGGGTAAACTCTTTGGCCACGTTGTTTCCAAAGAAGGCTTGACCATTGATCCAGAGAGAGTTTGCTCCATCCTGGAACTGTCCTTGCCTAAACATAAGAAAAGCCTACAGAGCTTCTTCCGCAAAATAAATTTCATCCGGAGATTTATTCTGAATTTTGCGGAGGTAGTCAAGCCATTGACCTCTATGCTAAAGAAAGATGAGAAGTTCACGTGGACAGCGCAAAGGAGGGATAGCTTTGAAGAGATCAAGCAAACTATCGCCCAAGCTCCTACCTTGATCAGTCCTGACTTCACCAAGATTTTCAACCTCTACACCTTCGGAAATGAAGAGGTAATCTCCGCCATGCTTACCCAAGCGAATGGTGATAACCTTGAGCAACCACTTGCGTTTTTTAGCCAAGGCCTAGAGGGTTTTGAGGTCAGGTATACATATGTAGAGAAGCAAGTCTTTGCAGTCATACGGAGCTTGAATAAATTCAGACATATGCTGTCCAACAGCAAGATTCACCTCATGGTCCCACATCCCAACATCAAAGATTTCTTGACCAACCATGATCTGAATGAAAAAAGAGCAGGATGGATCACTAAAGTAATGGAGTATGACGTGGATGTCAAAATCACCAAGCTGGTAAGAGGAAAAGCCCTGTGTGAACACCTTGCTGCAGACCTTAAACAACAAAAAGAAGATAGTTTGCTAATTCATGATGTAGCTACAGCAGAAGAACCAGCTGTTATAAAGGATTGGACATCAGACTTGAGGCGTTTCTTTCTCACTGGTGAGTGCCCGCAGGGCCTTGATAGGACCAAGAAGAGATATTTCAGACTCCAATCTCTCCCTTATGTCCTGATTGATGGAGTGTTGTTCAAAAGGGATCTCTCAGGAGTCCTTTTAAGGTGTATAGACCCAAGTCAAGCCGACAGGGTGCTGTCCGAGTTCCATGATGGGCCAGCTGGTGGTCACTTTGCTCCTAGGCCTACAGCTGCAAGAATAATGAGAGCTGGTTACTTCTGGCCTACTCTATTCAGAGACACTCATGCCTGGATACGAAAGTGCCAGAAGTGTGCGCTCTTTGATGGGAAGCAAAGGCTAGTTGCCATGCCTTTACAGCCTATTCAGGTGGAGCAGCCATTCATGCAAAGGGGCCTTGACTTTATAGGGATAATTAACCCTCCCTCCAGTGTTGGACACAAGTGGGTCCTGACCGCCACAAAGTACTTCACAAGATGGGTAGAGGCTATCGCTTTGAAGGAAGAAAACGAAAGTGCAGTCCTGGATTTTTATGAGGACCTGGTGGCAAGGTTTGGGGTTCCAGCTACCATCATCTCAGATAATGCTTTAGCTTTTCTGGGAACTAAAACAAGTGAATGGGTGTTGAGATATGGTATCTATCTTAGCGCTTCGTCCAACTACTACCCACAAGGGAATGGGTTGGTTGAGTCCACCAATAAGAATCTGATCAAGATTATTAAGAGGCCAATGGAGGAGAATCAGAGGACTTGGCATGCCAAATTGAAAATAGCCCTGGGGCAGATAGGGTCACTCCAAAGAGAGCAATTGGTAATTCACCATACACGCTCGTGTATGGAAGGGAAGCTAGGCTTCCCATTTCACTTGAGTTGCCAGCCTTAGACCTTGCTCACCAGCTACAGTTAGAAGAAGGCAACAGCATGGAGGTTAGGCTATGCGAGTTGATGGAGCTTCAGGAGACAAGGGACTAGGCTATGGCTTCTATGACCAGCCGCCAACAGCAGACAAAGAAATACTTCGACAAGAGATCTTCATCAAAAAGTTTCTCTGAGGGAGACATTGTCTTGAAATGGGATGCGGACCGAGCTAAGCCTGGAAAGCACACGAAGTTCGACACCCTATGGAGTGGTCCCTACGTCATCACTCAGTGCAAGCAGCACAATGCATTCCAACTCTCCAAGTTGGATGGTGAAGAACTGTATATCCCGGTTAATGGGATACATCTTAAGCATTATCACTGAGCCCTTCTCCCATCATGTATATATTTTCCTTGTTTTTCCCTATTTTCCCTAAGTGCTTTTGCACATGTTAGTAGTTTTTTTAGTCTTGTGTGAGTTTTCATTTCCTTTTGGGGGTAAAACTTCGTAATTGATTCTTGATTATCACGAGGCTGTTGCTGACTCTTTCAAAGCTACATCTCGACTCCGTGCCCAATGAACTTTGAGGCTACTAGTTTTTAAGCATAGCAGGCATGCTTCCCCTGGGAATCGCCAATTTGTTGACCATTTTGGTCCTGCAGGCCAAAATCAGTCTCCTTCCTTCCCTACCACTCTGAGCCTCAGTCTAGCCATGCACCCACATTCTGCAAAATCTCCTTTTCTTTGCAATAAGACCTGTTCTTATAGAACATTGAAAAATCTAAGCCCCTGCAGGGTTCGGTTCAGTATGGAGCTTTTCGCTTTGAGCAAATGCCTTAGACAAATAAGAGTCTCTTACAAAGCTCCGAAGGTTAAACAGCCCTTGCAAAGGACAGATGATGAGCAAGATGGGCCATTTCAAAAGATCCGAAGGGTGACTTTGGACTTGATTTACCCTTGCGGAGGGTAGCTGGTCAAAAGGTCGAAAGGTGAGTTCCTTCAAGAAGAAAGACCAAGGCAAAGAATTCCTTTGGATTTTCTGTCCGAAGGAAATTCGTAAAGAAATAGCAAAGGATTTCTTCGGACAAAATGTCTGAAGAAAATCCATGAAGTAAACAAGGCAAAAGGAAGATAGCCAAAGACAAAGGTTGAATTTTCTTCGAGCAAAATGCCCGAAGGAATTCCTTCGGACATTTTTTCCGAAGAAATTCACAAGGCAAAGTTTGTCTTTCGGAAGGAAAATTTCATGAAAAAATTCACAAAGCAAATCTTTCATACAAAATGTCCAAAAGAATTCCTTCGGACTTTCGCCCGAAGGAATTTACCCGCAGAAAAAAGCCGACCGAAAGAAACAAGCAAGGAAACAAACAAGGAATTCTTTCTGCAGAAAATCCCGCGGCAAAACGAACTAGACCCGAAGGAATTCACCCGACGGAAAAGCCCGATAGAAAGCAGCAAGCGAGAAAGACAGGAAAGAATTCCTTCGGACATTTGCCCGAAGCATTTCAAGACCAAGGCAGCCCGAAGGACCCCGAAGGGAAGGTGCCCTTGCGGGGGACTCTCGACTACCGAAAGGAGGACCTTCCCTAAGCCCCAAAGGGACACTTTCCCTTCGGAAAGGTTAAAAGACAAAGGCCCGAACAAAGGAAAAGGGGTCGAAGGAAAAAGGGCCGAAGGAAAAAAGGCCGAAGGAAAGAAAGCTGAAAAGATTGCCAAAGGGATGACAGGCCCGCAGACGTCAAATTCAGGACAAGGGAATAGCCATTGATTTTTGAAGAGCTTAAGGACAGGCCGCAAGTGAACTCAGCGACCCGCCGAGAAGATAGCCCTGAGGGCTCAAATTGCCAGGAGTCAAGACAAGAAAAGACAAAACCAGGAAGAGACAAAGCTGGGAAAAAGACAAAAATTAAGAATGAACTCAACGACTTGCTGATGAAAGAGCCCAAGGAGCCAGCAAAGGACAATAAGATAGTCCCAAGAGCTCAAATTCCAGAAAAGACAAAGCCGGGAAGAGACAAAAGATCCAAGTGCAGAAACGGACAAAACAGTCCAAGTGGCAAAGGAGGGTGTCGACTCAAGGAGTTACTCCAGCGGTTGACACAGTATCTGCCAAGTGGTCATCAAGGAGCGCAAACAGTGAACGGCGCGACCCGTTTTCTTCACTTCGCATTGATGAGCAGACAAACCGCGTAAATGCCTTGAAGGAGCGGTCTTGTTTGCAGACAAACGGCGCGGCCTATATTTTCACGCATGACATTTAATGTATTTAAACACCTAAAGTCAAAATCGGAGCCGACACAGCATTCCCTTTCAGCGGCTTCCTCTTCCCAATGCTCTCAGCACACGTAGGCCACTTGTCAAAGGGCGCCAAAGTCTTTTCCAAAAAAGGGCGCCTTTTGCTTTCTCTTTCTCTATATATATTGTAATCTCTCATTTTGATAAGGGATCTCTCATTGTTGTAAGGCGAAGCCCTGCCAATTTTCACCTGGAATCAATAAGATACGCATTTTTACCTCTATTTTGGTTGGATATATCTCTGAGTGTGTCTGAGTGTTAACCTTGTGTTCAGTCATTTCTTTCTTGATGCTCTTACAAGCTTGATACGAACACACTTGGTATAGACAAAGCTCCATTCCTGCAGATAACAAGAACAGCTGTATCTGGAGCACAAAGACAGAAGAAGGTTATCAGACAGTGTGCTTTTTCTTACAGCGCCTGTGGTAAGTTCATTTTCTGTGTGTTTCCATTAAAGCCTCCCTGTTAGGTTCCCTGCAGTCTGGTCCTTTTACCAATTAAAGTGTATGTATGTGTTCTTATGGTTCAAAGTGTGAGTATAAGTAGATCAAACATGTTTGGTGCATCACCAGCTTAGGTTAGGTTCTGTTTTTTAGTAATCTCTCTTTTTAACCCCCCACATTATATATATATATATATATATATATATTAGCAAATGTTACTGGAATAAATCAGAGATGCATCAAAGAGAGCTAGCCCTTATCTAGAGACTCTCCCCTCAGTTTTGCTAGACCCACAGGCAAGAGAGGAGTTTCCATTGTGATGCGTGGAAGACAGGAGATCATCCTCCAGTCAAGGGTGCACTCCGCTGCATCAACACCTTTCATTGGAAACCCTCTTATTTATTGAACTTCTCTCTCCTTGAGGTGCCACGTTTTTCCCATGGCTTTGAGAAATTGCACCATGGTGTTCTGGAGCTCCTTTTGACCTTGAGCTAGATCCATCAAAACTTCCTCCAACTGATTTTGTTCTCCCATGTCTTCTTCATGTGCCATTTTATTTCTTCTTTTGCATCCACAAACCCTCAGGCTGGCAGGATCAAGGCTCTGATACCACTGTAAAGTCTTTTTTTGAGCTGAAATCAAACAAAAAGAGTATGCCGTAAATCCCAACTTATACCCACAAATTATTAGAAAAAATCAGAATTCCATAAAACTAAAATTTATTGCAATATTTTCCCATAAACTTTAAATCACCCAAAGACCTAGGCGACTAGGGTTTGGGGCTGATTTATGCCTCAAAACTGCTCCAAAAATTATGAAATTAAATCTATAGATGGATAAAAATATTCCAAACACGATTCCATAATAAGATTTGCAAAAATCTTATTTTCAGATTTTATATAACAAAAATACAGCTAAAACTTATAAATTTCACAACTTGCAAAATGCTCATAATTTATGAACCAATGATAGCTTGAACTAAAGATAAAAATGTGTTCTTTCAAATGAAACAATAATTAGAATTTTCTCTTAGGTGGAAGTCAACCAAATCTGAAACTGTGTAATCAAACCCTAGAAAAATAGAAATTTGCAAATGAACAAAAAATTTGCCCTTGGATCTTCTTCAAAGATCCTCTTCAAATCAGCAACAACAAATCAACTCAGCACACTTGCAATTTCTGAAGTGAAATTGCCTCTTCAAGATATCCTTGGAACTCCAAGCATCTTGATTCAAGATTGGAACTCCAATAACTTGAAATAAGATTGATTGACAAAAAGATGTCTTCCCAATATTTCAAATCTGCTTTTATAACTCCTCCAAGGTGGGCAAACCACTTGTGAGGGTTATTTGGCAAAGATGGACCTCTTTTAGCCACTTGGGTCTTCTCTTTTAAGCTCAAAGTTATTAAAGACTTTTAATTGAGGGTCAAGTCCTCATGAGTGTCCTTTTACATAAAGTCATTAAGGACTTTTAATTGAGGGTCAAGTCCTCGTGAAAGTGTCATTTTACTTTATTATCTAATTTACTCCTCATAATATAGTAATTAAAATTACTTGAAGGTCAAATAATAAATAAAAAAAATTGTCTTTTAATTTCAAATGATTAGAATCACTCTCTAACAATCTCTTATCTATTAAAAGTATTCCCCTTGCATCATCCCTTAGCCCACGAGGAATAAAATAGGCTAAAGGTCTTCAAAAGGTTAATAAAAAATTAACCCCTCAGAAAAGGGGACCTTACACCTAGAGAGTTGAGTGAGCTATTTGGAAGGGTTCGTTGAAGTCTACAAATATTGCATAATATTCTGCTTGAATTTTCAGCTTTGACGACTTGGCTTAAGGGCTAATCTTGGGGATTTTATAGGTGATTTGGAGTGTTTGTGAAGCATAAAATATTGAAAATATTTTATATTATTTTTTCAATTTGGACGACTTGCCCTAGGAGCCTTTTGGAGGACATTTGGAGAATCGTTCATAAGTGAAAAAAATTTCATTTATTTTCTATAATTTTCTGAGGTAGGGCGAATCAGTTTGAGGAGGTTTTGGGCATCTTCGGAGGGTTTTTAGACTCTATTTTTGCAAGGTTCAATTGATATTTAATCTCTAATTTATTTGGCAAGTACACATAAGGGTTTGGGAGTTTTATTGAAAGGTTGAGGCAAGGGTTTGATTATGAAATTCTGCCCTTAATTTTCTGAGTTGGGCGATTCACTTGGAGGAGGTGTGCAAGGGTTTAGGGTGCCTTATTTGGCCCTAAATGATAGAGCATCATTAATTGCTAAAATTTGTAGATATTATAATAGAATTCCAGCTGGCTTGGTATGAATACAAATCTGATTTTCTGAATTATTTCATACAAATTATTCTTAAATTGTGGCGACTGGGTTTGGAGAAATTTCATCATGTTTTAGGCCCGAACATTGGCCAATCTTTATATGATTTGCATGCTGGAATTTTATCTGCAAATGATCTTCATTGTGGAGGGTTCTTAGAGTTGGATTTGGTGATAAGAAAAGGACATTGAAATCAGCTTGGTGGCGTTGAGGATTTGAAGTGGAAAAAAGACATCAATTCAGCACCTTGTCTTCACTTGATGTGAATCATAATGGCTACATCTCATAAGGTATTTTTCTGATTATTGTTGAGTGATTGGAGATGTGAATCATAGTGGCTACATCTCATAAAGTATATATGCAACCCTAGGGCTAGTTGGTTTTAATTTTCACAATCCAAATTTTGTTTGGAATTTGTTTAGGGGTTTGTTGGAAAACCCTCTTTTGCATTATTGTCCCAATTTTGGGACATTACAGTGGTATCAGAGCCAACATCTTGGCTAATTGTGGGAATTGAAGGGTTACATGACATGGAAGATATGAAGGGGCAGTGTTCTATTCAGATTGATCTCATGGAAACCTATGAAAAATACATGACCTTTCCACCCTCTATCTAAAAGACCCTAATTCTCATTGAGTTTGTGTTATGGAAGAGAGGAAGAGGCGGTCATAGGATGGACAGGCATAGACAAAAGGGAGTACAGGATGCCTTTCGAAAAAAAATTATTCCCATATTTGATGGTTTTATAGGTATTTCAGCTAGTACCTAGGTTGATAAGGTAGACACATATCTCTCACTACGTCCCATGGAGGAAGGTGTGGCCCTGAAATTTGCCATATCACACTAGAGGGGGTTGCCTTTGATTGGTGGTACCACAGGTTGGTAACCCAAGAACACCATCTCATAGATACCTATGACGAATTCAGCAGATGGCTCATTGAGAGAGTTGATTGGGGTAATCCTGAACTTTACTTTGAAGAGTTGGCACGCTTGCATCAACCGGAAGAAAAATCTGAATTTCCAAAAGTTAAGCAAGAGAAAGTTGTTTAACAACTTTATGAGCAATCCAAGGATCAAGAAGAAAGCTTGGAAACTAATAAGGAAATCACAAGGAAAAGGTATGTTAGAAAAGAAGGTTTTTGCATTGTTTCTAATCATAGTTGACCTTCTTTGCATAAATTCATATTTCAAGAGGAAGCTTGGAAGAAACAATTAACATTTGGGATGGAAGCACAAATCCTAACAAGATTGGACAAGGCAAAGGGGCCCTTTGATAGAGTAATGCCAAATAGAACGGGAGAAGATTCCATTTTGCATTTGGAAGGAAGATCAAATTTGTGTTTGGGTAAGCAATGGAATGGTCATCTTGATAAGTTCTCATTGATTTCTCCTCATGCTTGGTTCCTTCATTATCTTGGTTGCAAAGTTTGTGATATCACTAAGGTTGAGGTGAAGGGCATTTAACGGGAAAGAGAATCTTTCCAAGTGAATGAACATGACAAGTATCCATTATGGATATGGGATCCAGGTGAGCGCTACAAAAGTAACATTGCTACTATGTCATGTTGGGCCAATATAAAGAAGGGTATAGACAAGGGTTATCATGATCCCAGGATCATAGTGACTATTGTCTTTTGCATTTTCAATTTGTTTTCATTGAGAAATTTTGTTTACATGGTGTGCATGGTTCCTAGGAGATTGTACTCCTCACATCCCAACACTATGGGAATAATTAAAGTGTGTAATAGCAGATTTCCAACCACTAGTAGGAGAAATTGGAAGGAGAGAAAGGCATACTATAGCCAGGATAAGATTAAGCTGAAACATAAAAAGGAGGCCCATATCATGCTCACGAGGCATCGTGACATAATTATAATAGTGTTGATAAACACCAATGTTTTTTCTAACATGTTTGCTCCATGTGTAGATTCATTAATGACATCACTTGCCATGACCAAGAGCAATGTAAAGGGTGAAGTTGAGTGCATGGAGGGCATGAACAGGCGATTACAGGGTATGATTTTGAAAGAATTTTGGTCCTCTTTTCTTTTGGAAAGGTCTGAAATTGTCTTGCTACATTTATGGCTAACATCATACACAAAGGGCAGATTTTGTGGCATAGTATAGCCAATGGTTGACCACATGAGGGACATGATAGGTACTATCCAAAGTGGATTGCAAAGTGGAAAATTATTCTCGAGGTATGTTGTTCAAAACATTTGATTTGGCCAATTGTTTGCAAGTTGGAAAAGATTTGCCGTGACATGTAGAGGCTACCAAAGAGTTGTTGAAGGGTGGCCACCCTAGTATGCACACAAGGGATGAAGATCAAATGGATTTTTCCATTTGGGGCACCAAGGTATCACTTTCCAAAAAAAATCCTTTCAGCAACTCTAGCTTTCTTTTCATGTTGTTGGAGTTCATATTGGCATCCTTAAAGAATAAGGACAAAGAAGCATATTTAAGGCCATCATAGATTGGACAAAGGCTCAAATCATAAGCAGCAATTGGCAACACAAATTGGTGTAGAAACTCTAGTTTCTTCCGTTTCCCCAATCTGACAGTTTTGTTTGTTTTTCTTGAAGTTTTTGGTTTTTTTGTAGTTTTTGAATTTTTGCATGAAATGAAAGAAGGCGATTTTTGCAAGAATTGAATATAAAATTCGAATAAAATCATATAACTCTGGAATGGATAAAAACTATTGAGAATACTAATGCCAAACTATTTATTGAACTTCCGGAACGATTACAGAAATGATCTACTGACATGTAATAAGAAAAATATGTTTTTATTTGTAAAACCTGGTATTTTCTGTAGCAGCTGAAAGTACAGGTGTGGTACGGCTGCCTTAAATACGCCCTTCTCCCTCTGAATATTGATGGCAAATGCTTCTAGATACAGGGGCGCCAATGCTGGTAAAGACTGGAAGATGAAGTATGATGCGCCTTCCTCAAAGAATGAAGTATGGCCTGGTATATGGTACGGCCAGGTACATGAAGGTACGGATCTGTCAACAGTAGCAAGTACATTAGTACGGCCCTCCCAAATCAATGTCTAAACCCTCTGAAATGATGTGCCTAGTAGGATGAATGTTCTCTGGATGCAACACTAATAAAAATCTGAAAATAATAGATCTCTGAAAGCTCTGTGATTCCTCTTGAATGAAGAAACCTCTGCTGCAATAAATCAGGTGTTATTTCACACCCTCTGAATTGCTTCCAATGGAGATGGCTCGTTCCCCAAGGAATTCGAACTTGAAACCCTTAAGTCTCTTGCTCAGATCAAGTTGATCAATTTTCAAACTCAATAGACATCATACTGGCTAGATTCCCAAGGCAAAAGCCTTATAACCTTCAAAAGTGCGATTTCCTCCATAATAGGGTTTTTTTTTAATTAAAAATTCGCACTTTTCATTATTTTTATATTTTCCATAGTCTCGGCCAAATTTTTATAATAAAATATAATTACGAATTGGCCCCTTTCCTGATGATGGGCGCCCCCTCAGCAAAAAAAATCACTTAAGTTATAATTTAATATTATAACTTAATATAATAGTCTTCGAAATAATTAATATTTAATTAATACAATTAAATATTAATATTTCTCTCGTTACTCATCCGATGACTGATCCGTCTGAAGCTGACAAACACTGAAGTGATTCCGCACGCTGTCAATCCATACTGCTAAAAATAGCAGGGGTCCCACTCTGACTGCCAGGAACTGCTAAAAATAGTAACTTCTGCAAGAAGTCTCCGATCGAGCCCAAACGAAAGCCAACTGATCAAACTCTGCCACTGCAGCTGAGCCAAGCTCCAATGTGACCCTCTATCCAGTCTATCAGCGTATGAGGGTCGTATGATAGGCTAATCCTGTGCTCCGAAAGATGTCACTGAGAAGGGGACATGACAATTGGTGAGAAAAAAAAATTATTTTTTCTTTCCTGAAAAATTCAGAAAATTATTGGTAACAATCTTGGCCACTGACCCCCAAAAAAGGGCACATTGTTTGTACATAGCAGCCAACTAAGAGGCCTGAAATTGTTGTTGGAAAGTATGAAAATTTTGTTTCTAAAATTTCTGAGTTGTGTCATTTACTACAGCCACCTATCATATTCAGACATTTTGATTTTTGGAGCTTGGTACTCTTCAAACCAATAAGAATTAGTGTACTATTTAATTCTGAATTTTTAAAATCAGAAAACTCAGGTTTCTTGACATTACCACTGCCCCCTTATTAGAGCTAATATGGCTGATTTCATTGCATCCTTCCAGCTACTCATAAGTTCTGAGAGTAACATCTTTTGGGATCATGGTTTGCACAAGGAAATAATGAAATATGTAAGGAAAAGCAGTGTATTTGGTTTCATCTTGAGCATCCCCTTGATCCCCTTGATGACCACTTGATCAGTTACTTGCACGTAAGCCACAAGAAAGGGGAGCCTTGGGTGGACTTCACTTTGCACATGATGAGAACTCTTCACAAAGGGTTACATATGGAGGTGAGACATTTGCAAGGTATGTTGCTCAGAGTGATTCATTTGGTTAATTTTTTGCAAGATTGGGAGGTTACCTCATGGCCTAAAAGAAAAAGTAAGGTGATTGGTGGCCTTAACCCTACTTGTTTACTTTCCTTGAGGATTAGTACAAGCAAACTGCTACATACAGGGTAGCAAGAAGGCACTTTCCGGGTGCAATAATTGGCTTAGTATGGCTATGGACTCCATGCATCACTCAGTATTAAAAGAATTATTGGCATGGGGACATAGGAAGTCATTGGATGACTCTTTTGACACTTGGAATACTCGGAGGCAACCTCCAAAACACAAGTTCAGATTTCAGTTCAGAGCTTCTCTTCCATGGGAAGGGATTAAGGAGGCAAGACATTGTATCATAAGGTGTATTGGGACACCTCTTTGAATATTGCAATTGCTTGAGGACAAGCAATTCTGGGTGGGAAGAATTGTAATGTCCCCATTTTTGAAATTAAAATAATATTATTGCTAAAATAAAAGTATTTTTAAATACTTAAATATAAAGTAATAATATTAATCTAATTGGAGTTCCACTTAAGTTGGGGCCCTTTTGAGGGTCATGGGCACTTAAGGGTCAAGTGGAGAATTATAAAAAATATCCTTTTAAAGTTTTGTGACGGAGAGTTATCTTCTAAAAGGGATATAAAAAGAAAGTTGTGATTTGGAAGTGATACAGAATATTGAATTAGAAACTTTGATCAAGTATGTCAAGTTTGATTTCCACCCTTTGAAGACAAAAACCTTCAAGAAGTGTCAAAATTTTGGGGATAAAAACCTCCATTCCTACTACTTGGACATTTCTATTCAAGGGCTGTAGTTGAGCTTTAAAATTGCATGTTTACATGCAAGTGGATCTACAAAGGTGTTTTTGGACATCACCTATATTGAGGAATATTACAAACCCTATCAAAAGTTAGTTTTAATTAATTTAGAGGTTTTGGAGAGTGGAGACTTGCTTCGGAAGCTTGTACGTAGCATTGAAGACCATTCCATGGTGTGGTGACTTGCCTAGAGAGTTGAGCGAGCTATTTGGAAGGGTTCGTTGAAGTTTACAAATATTGCATAATATTCTACTTGAATTTCCAGATTTGGCAACTTGGCTTAAAGACTAATCTTGGGAATTTTAAAGCTAATTTGGAGTGTTCGTGAAGCATAAAATATTGCAAATATTTTATATTATTTTTCCATCTTGGGAGACTTGCCTTAGGAGCCTTTTAGAGGATCGTTGGTAAGTGGAAACACTCTGATTTATTCTATAATTTTTTGAGGTAGAGCAAATCAGTTTGAGGAGGTTTGGGGCATCTTCAGAGGGTTTTTAGACTCCATTTTTGCAAGGTACAATGTTATTTAATGTTTGATTTATTTAGCAAGTAAACATAAGGGTTTGGGGGTTTTATTGAAAGGTTGAGGCAAGGGTTTGATTCTGAAATTCTGCCCTTAATTTTTTGAGTTGGCCGATTCACTTGGAAGAGGTGTGCAAAGGTTTAGGGTGCCTTATTTGGCCCTAAACAATAGAGCATCATTAATTGCTAAAATTGATGGATATTATAACCTAATTCCAGTTGGCTTGGTATGAATACAAATCTGATTTTCTGAATTATTTGATGCAAATTATTCCTAAATTGTGGTGAATGGGTTTGGAGGAATTTCATCATGTTTTAGGCCCTAACATTGTCCAATCTTTATATGACACGCACGAAGCATCGACACGAAACACATGCTAAAGGAAAAGAATCAACGTAAACAGTCACATCGCTGCTACGCAACCATGCCCACCCTAATCTAGCTTAAGGACCTAGACCCGATGCCCCACCATAACATGCGCAGCCTACATATCCACTCCATGGAATCAGAGTCCAATATAGTTATCCTTTCACTTGTGATGATCTCCTCTGTGTGACATCATCACCAAAGGGGTTGGCACTCTAAGCCAACAGGGAATAGCTAAATGTGACACATGTGAACTCCTAAAGCTCTAGGCATTCAATACAAAATGATATCACAATCGCAACAGATGCACTCAACATGAAATAACTAGATGACTCAAGGATACCTGTTTACCCAAGCATTGATATGCAATCATATAGTCAAGAGTCCAACATAACAAGGAATCTAATGTTCCATTTATCCAGCAAGACCAAGTCTCAACAGTCTAAGGCTTACACACAAGCAAGGGTCAAGAGAATAACAAAGGAACCCATGTTCCTATAATCCAACCAAAAAAGACATCTAAACACGACACGTGTTCCAACACACTCTGACATAGAAATTGATGCTAAACAAGGAATCATCCTAAGAGTTAGTATTTATTCCCGTGCTCACTCCCCAAGCTGCCATACATATCTACGATGTCATGTGCAGAATCAGGGCCGGCTGTAGTTCACCATTTCTAATGAGTGTAAGATCTAACATGATGGCATCTGGCCTCCACCAAATAGTCACACTACTAAGTGTGACATAGTTACCACTTAATGGTAACACCACAACCACTAAGTGACCCAAATACAACTATGAATTACCAAGTGACACAAGGGAGATTCTAAACAAGGAAAGGTTAGTCTGAGAACGAAAAGTAATCCCTATTCCAAAATATACTCAGTCAATTATTAAGAGGGCATCCTTTGGAACTAACAAGGGTGACTATGGCCAAAGTTAAAAGTAAATCGCAACTAAAATAGTATAAGATAGTAAATTAATATAAATGCGAGCTCACATAAACAAAGAAGCCCCTGAATGACACAAAACCCACCAACTCCAAGTTGGTTAAACTAGGTACAATACCACTCTTGGTTTTACTTAAAACAAGGCCGATAAATCTTTCCAAATGCAAGAATCTATTCTTTAAGCTAGAATAAACACATTAAATACATATGTTTTTTTTTTTGTTTTTTTTTTTTTTTAAATCTCAAGGAACCCACGATTTAATCAACCATTCCAAGGTGACTTTTATTTACTTAAAAAACTTGCCTCTCAAAATTCTAAATAAACAAGCTATGGAAACATCTTAGGAAAATAATAAATCTAACAATAGAATTTATTTTAATTTTTTATTGATAATTTAAAGCTATAAGAATTTGTTTTCAACTTCTGGATTTGAAAAATACCGTTCCTAGGTATTTTAACTATGTCGATTCCAAATTGACTTCGGAGGCTAGAAAACAAGAGTAAAATTTTGTTTATGCAAAAAAAAAATGGAATTGGTCCCAAAAGACCGTTGTTGAAGAAGCTAAACATTATTTAATGGTTGCAGGTGAATTCTACAACCCAAACAATTCACCTCTAAGTCTTGGTTTAGGAAACTTCCAAACTTAGATATTTAATCTACTCAAATTCCAAAATGGTTTCCAAACAAGATTGAAAGGGTGACAGTAGGTCTCTAGGACTTATTTGTTTAATTCAAAGTTTTATTAGCTTTCATAATTTGAAAACAGAGTAAACTTTGTGGATCCAAGATTTATAATAACATGGTTACTAAATTTATAAACCTAGTCTATAGGTGCATTATTCACTTTCACATCACGGATCACAAAGGTTTCTATAAATGATTAAAGTTTATTCCTAAGTTTATAATTAGGTTTAAACTAGCTCTAAACGTACAAGAATTTTATCCGTAATGAATTATAAGTTATTCAATGAATATTAAATATGATATTCAATTTCACGAGTTATTAACATTATGTCCACAAACATAATATTTCTCAACAATATTATTGGCCATAAAGTCTAATGGACAAATTCATGCGTCCGCATTTATCAATAAACTCAGAACTTTGAATTTAATTATCTTTCTCATTACTTAATGAAACAAAGACTTTCTATATGTGTTTTGAAGCTAAGGAAGTGGGGAACGAAACCCAAAAATTGTTTGATCAATTTATTCTTCAATTAGGAGCAACAAAAGCATTTCTATTCAGATTTTTGATTATTAGTGGTCTCCAGTTTGAAATTTTCATCATGAAGTTAATTTTCCCAGATAAACAAGAAAACAGAAATATATTCCAGCTCAAAGGTCCTGAAACACCATATTATTCTCAGCTGAACTTTGGCATAAGTAAATATTGATAAAATATAAATATTATATGTGTGTGTGTGTGTGTTCTAACACAAAGAAAGCCATGCAGCCCTACAGCTGTTCTATTCTTCTAATTCCCAAGCTGTCAATAATATTTCCTACCATGCCCATCCAAGGAAATACTTAGATCTTACTAAGGCTCAAATAAAAACACGCCGTACTTATTAGATGGTTCTTTAACAAGAAATCATAATGATACAGAAGTAGTCATACAGAATAAAAGGTCCAAAAAAAAACTTATTTATCCATGCTAGGTGCCATACACAACAAAAAACCACCATTAATCGGTTGTGCCCTCAGCATAAATGGAACAACTTAGAACATAAAAACTAGCTAGTATATAAGAGACCACAATTATCAGATGGCTCTACAAGAAAAATCAGATTTATACTCTGATACAAATACTCAAAATGAAATATCCTGAAGGGCAATTATTCAGCCATAAAAGAGCACCATACTACTACAGAAATAAACATTAGCCAGCTGTACATTTAGCATAAAAGCATAGCCTGAAACGTAAGTTCAGCTAAAGAGGATGGCGCCAAGCAAAGATCAGAATTCCTAGACTTTTCTTAATGGAGAATAAACTAAAAGCAGATAAATCATGGATCAATAATGACAATTAATATCAGATCTGAGCAACTCTCAATCAGAACATTCTCTGAAACCATTTATTGATCATTCTTTCAGGGAAGAAGACCAAGGTGTCGTTATTAATCTTAACAAGAATAGAACTATTTTTGAATAACGCTACTACTGTACTTCAAGTAAAACAACCAACATATTGATAATTTTATCAATGGAAAGCAGTCCCAAATGTAGCTTAGAGCTCAACAAATCAGGAAATGCATACTACAAGACTTCCCTAGGATTAATCTCTTTACTGATAAGCATTCAAACCAATATTTGTAAGCAAGCTGTAACTAAAACTTAAATAACAAAATCAAATGTCACAGGGTAAAGATCTTGCCTGGAAAAGAAGCTTGAATCTTCCTTCTTGCTGCTAGAGTTTCTTGGCTTCTTCCTCCATGAAAGATCAACCACAACAGCCAAAATTATTTCATTGCAAATTTTCTCTTCTACTCCTCATAGCATATCCTCTTGGCAAGCACAAGGAAAACGTTGGTCGTCAATGAAGCATCATGGAAAACCGAATAAAATGTTACAAGTACTCAACCTTTTGTCTTCCACCATTATGGCGTCCACCCACCAGCTACGGCATCCCATGCTTCTACCTTTACTACGCCTATTTCTCCCACTTGAACTTATTGACTGTCCAAATCACTTTTGAAAGCCATTTATTCCTCCACTACCATGCCAACTTCCATCCATTTGAGAATATTTAATGCCAAGTCATTTAATAATATTTAATTGTTTATTATTTAATTTGAATTATCACAAAATCACAAGTTAATTTAATATTAATGTATTGAATTTCATTAAATTTTAAAATTTGACTTAATGATTTTTTTATGAGAAGCAAGATATGACATCTAACGTTGTCTTGTACAGGGGCTAGTGGCTCAAAAACCATCAGACCATTAACTATTTTACACAATTACTAAAACATGAAAACCTTTATTTACAAATGACTCTAAAAAAGGCAAGAGAGCTCCGCAACAGTGTCTCCCATTTGATCCAAGATTAACAAGATTTAATTATTATTATAATGTTCTTTGTTAGCAATTATCTAGACTTACCATAAATTCTATCGATTAAAATACCAATTTCCAAGTCGATAAGGCTATCCAAATGCATCTATGAGACGATATTGGGAGACACACGCACCAAAGCAATGCTCGAGGCATTGTTTGCTACCAAATCGCTCAAATCGATTTAGAACTCAAAGCAAAAGACCAAGGGCAATACTTAAACCGCACTATCATGTCGGTTGACCAAAGACTAAACACAATGCAGAAAAATTGCTAACAGTGCAAGTTGGGATAGTGAACACTGCAAACAAACATGATTACGATAATGCGATCTAAATACTAAGACCCACAGGTCAAACTATGCATCACAAACTATTTCACACACTCCGATAGTCACGGAAACACTACCTCGCTGCAAGGGGTATTACAGCTACAAAATTTGCTACAGCTGTTTAATGGTTCATTATGTGCATACCACAACCAACAAAGGCATGCTACAATATCTCTGATTATAAAAACCAGCCTATACCTCCATGCTACAATCATGTGAGTTCTCAAATGCATGCTATAAATTTTCATAAGCAACTAGACATGCTACATGATGTAAATTTGAATTTAAATGGAGAGGAAAATAAAACCAACGTGTCATCACCTTTGTAATACCTTGGTCTTCAACCTATGCTCAAAGCTCTTTCTCAACATAGAATGCGTCTTTAACACATCTTTGCAAATGCTACAAGAACTTGGTAAGGAAAAAATGTCATTGTGAATATGAGAATGCTGTAAATGATACAACCTCTCTGATGCAATGGGCTGCTCATAAATGATCTTTTGAAACTGAATGTCCGCCCCATATACACCCTTAATGAGAGAAATACCTCCACATTTGCTCATACAAATGAGGTTAATTCCATTTTTGCTTCTTTCAGCAATGGAAACCAAAAAGTAATTTGAAGGTGCTCACATATGCATGCTAGTCAATATCTTAGCTATGCAAAACTCTATCCAAGAAATCAATATTGGATGCTTACCATTACCCACTTGCAATGGTTATGAGGACCTCTATGGGAGGCTCCCTCTTGACAGTTTCCATCTTGGATAGCTCTTCAAATGAATGCAAATCAAAAACTGAGTTTTGCAACTAACCTTCTAAGGATTGATCTCTTACCATGTTTACCTCTTGGCAATGGTGATGGATGCTCCTCTATGGGCTGCTCCCCTTGATGGATTCTTCCATAGATATGTGGGCTTCTTCATTTTCTACCTCTTTGCTTATAGGTGCTTGAACAACTTTCCTCTTGCTTGTAGATGCCTCTTCCTTCTTGGAATGCTCCTTGAAATTCTTTGGGCGATGTTGTGGATGAAGCTCCCAACATTTTGCATGCCAATGCCCACTCATGTTAAAATGAGTGCAGTAAGACTTGCCGATTTTCTTGGACAACATGCCCTTCTTTCCCTTCTCCGCATTCTAATTCAGCGAGTGATCTTTACAATTTGCATCCTTCCTCTTGAAGTATATATGCTTCTTGTTGTTGGATTTCTTCTTCCAACACATGGCCACACAATGATTATTCATTCCACAAAAAGAACATGGATATGTATAGCAACAATTTTGTGCTACATGGCCACTCTTCTTACAATTGAAGCAAACAATGGAAGACTTGTGCTTTCCATGCCTTCTTAAGCTGCCCTTTGTGCAAGTATGATGAAATGGCAATGTATTACCTTCTCCTTTGGGATGTTCTCCTTTCTTGGGAGATGCTTTGCATTCTACCTTGATGTTTTTCCCATTCTTGAAAGGTTGTCCCCTTCTTGGATTCAGCTTGCATTCACTCACATGGTCATGGAGTACCAATGTGCTATCTCCTTCTTCATAGAGTTCATGTCCTCTTCTTGGAGACTCTTCTCCGGCCCTTTGAGGTGGCACAATGCTACCTTCATTTTCATGGGAGACCTGCCCATTCTTTAGAGAATCAAACTCCTCATCAAATTTGACAAAATAAATGATGCCATTACCTTGCACATGCTGTTTTTGTTGAGCTAGTGGCTTGGGTTCTTTAGCTTTGTAAGCTTGCCTTGCATCAGCTGTTTTGGAGCATTCTCCAACTCCTCCTTTGTCACTAATATATTCCAAATCTACGTATTGAGGACTTTCCTCAACCTTTATGGGATTAGTCATTCCTTGGCCATTGATGCCAAGGCCCTTTCCATCATAACCCATTTTGGTTAGCAATTTAAAACCAAATCCCTTAGTATACTTCTTAAATTTACCAAAGGAGGCATCTAGATCTTGATGGGAAGAAATAGAATATGGTGGAGTGCTTACTTTGCATACCTTAGTCATGGTTTGTGCATCTTTGGTAGAGGATGGTCTCCTTTTCATGGTAGACTCTTCTCTCTCTTTCACTCTTTCACCATCATCTTGGAACATTGCCAACATCTCTTCCTTGGTTTGCAACTCAAGTTGCAACTCCTCAATGATGCCCATGAGAAATTCTCCATGGCTCATCAATCTATCTTGCATCTCTTGATTCTCATCTTCCTAGTGTTGCAACATCTTTCTTACTTCAAAGTTTTCCATTTGAATCTTTTAGTTTGTATCTTCAAGCCCTTGAAGCCTCTCTCTTCAAGGCTTTGTCCATGGTTGGAATTTTGCAACCAAACCCTGCACTTGTCAATAAACAAACACAAAAGAATATATAACACAATGTGGAAATGTGTTGGCAAAACCTTTCAAGGCAAACGAAAAACCTGCTTTGATACCACATGATCCATAATCGGCATGGATATTCCATTGCACAACTTATCAAACATGGATTTATTCCAAAAAGTGTTGTCCCCAAATTCTATGCCTAGAACAACACCAAAAATGTTGTTTTAAGCTGTAATACAGATCTTATGACTATCATCTACAGCATACACTTCTTTATACTACCCTTCACATGCAATTCCCACATGTTGCATACAATGCATACTAGCCTTCACATCCTAAACATGCTATTACATACATGATTGCAATTCAATGTGCTTGTATAGAAGTGCAAAATGAATATGAAATTATTTAACCTTTAAGAACAAGTACTATGCTTGTAATATAGGATTCTTGAGCTCTCTTGATGTGTTTGTTATGTTAGACTAGTTTCAAGGAATTGAAAACATGCAATCAATGGAAACAACCACAACTTGAAAAAGAGATACACAAACCATTAACCTAGAGAAACTCAATATGAGAAAACTCTAACAGGAGTGAATCCATGCTTCCTCATCTCCACTATGTTCTGCAGTTTACAAGTTCATGCCTTCTTGGGCTTACAAGGAGACCAACTCCTCAATGGCTCCTACACTCCTAATATCTCTGCACTCTTTGGTGGATGACTTGCCTCTTCAACAAGAAATACTACTAAACTCAGCCATCTCAGTTGTGTAGTCATCTACTCAAATTTGCTCTACCCTTGACTTCTCTACATTTCACGAAGCTCCTATTCACTCACTATGCTTCCTTGGCTGTCAATTGCCCATCTCTAAGCAATTGATGTTTGAATCCACTCATGAATCAACCAATGAAATGAATTCCATGAACTCTATAGATCCATATATACAAGAACAATACCTCAAGCTCAAAAATAGAAGCCCAAGAGTCAGAAACTTAAGACAAAGCATCCCCATGTCCCTTTAACTTCTCGTGACTGAAAAGTGCAACGACGCCGCACCTTTTTTCTAATAACGAGCGGCAACTCCACCGATTTTTCAAAAAATCCGCAGCCTGACCACAAAAAAATGTCTTGCAACTTCTAGAGGCTATAACTTTTGCATACGAACTCCAATCACCATGCCTTTATTTGAACTTTCATGTTTTTTTTAGAGGAACGCAAATATGTACTCTAAAAATATTTTTGATGCCAACCATATACTGATGTACTCTGTTTATCATAAAATAGTCATTTGTAGAACAACTTAAACCTTGTTTGATAGTCGATTGTCTTACCAACTGAATTTGATAATGACCTTGATCCAAAATTCAGATCACCCACCCAGAAGCTAGATGAAAATTTAAAGATATTACAGCTCCCTCTTGCTGTTGATCTACTTTAGTATCCAACGGTAGGAGCTATTTTGGAGAGATTATGCTAATGTCATATCTTTAAAGTGTCTCCCACTGTCAAATCAACTTTCTAAGAAGCCCCTCCAGCCCTTGGGATTAAAAGAGCAATATTATAATGCACATTCAGCTTCCAACTTAGAAAAAATATGGAATTTTTTTGTAGCGACATAAAGAACATTTGGAAATAAGAGCACAAGTTAAGAACAGAGAATTTGAGCAAGAAATGGCACCAAGCTTAAATATTTCTCAAGCTTTATTCAACTCCCTAAGCTAAAAGAGCTAAAAGCTAAAGCTTAAATATTTCTATTGTTTTATAAGTCTTTATTTAATGTTTGAGAGCTAAGTTTTATCTAATTAGAGGGCTCACCCCACTCATTTAAATAAAATCTTATTTATTAAAAAGAGCCCGTGTATTAAAAAACAGAAGCTAGCCAAAGTTTTAATAAAAGCTTTTCTATTTAAAAAGACGAGACACTACAGGTAGTAAAAATGCCTACCAAAAGCTTTAATTTAAAAATTCAAAAACAAGCTGCTTCTTTAATATTTATAAGTGAGCTAAAAGTCAGAAATCTATTACGGCAGCATGGGCAAGCAGATACAGTATGGGAAGATTTCTTAGGCCACAAAATGAGAAAGAAGCTACAGACAAATATGGACAGATTTACACAGCATGGGCTAATTGAATGCATTCCCATGAAATTTTTCTTCTACTTTTGTACATGGGTCGCTTCTTCCTCTTCTTATATATATTGTATTAGCTCATTTGAGCAAAAAGCTGATTCTTTGAACCCTGAACTCCGTGTATTCCTACAACATAGTACATAAACCTCTGTTGGCTTTTATGTTAGATTTCCTTCGAGCCTCCCATTGTAATGAAATTTATTATGTGCATATCTCCTGCAATTGATGAAAGCTTTTCTGGCTCTTCTTCGTCTACCCCCTCGCTGTGTCTTGGGATTAAAAGAGCAATATTATAATGCACATTCAGCTTCCAACTTAGAAAAAATATGGAATTTTTTTGTAGCGACATAAAGAACATTTGGAAATAAGAGCACAAGTTAAGAACAGAGAATTTGAGCAAGAAATGGCACCAAGCTTAAATATTTCTCAAGCTTTATTCAATTCCCTAAGCTAAAAGAGCTAAAAGCTAAAGCTTAAATATTTCAATGGTTTTATAAGTTTTTATTTAATGTTTGAGAGCTAAGTTTTATCTAATTAGAGGGCTCACCCCACTCATTTAAATAAAATCTTATTTATTAAAAAGAGCCCGTGTATTAAAAAACAGAAGCTAGCCAAAGTTTTAATAAAAGCTTTTCTATTTAAAAAGAAGAGACACTACAGGTAGTAAAAATGCCTACCAAAAGCTTTAATTTAAAAATTCAAAAATAAGTGAGCTAAAAGTCAGAAATCTATTACGGCAGCATGGGCAAGCAGATACAGTATGGGAAGATTTCTTAGGCCACAAAATGAGAAAGAAGCTACAGACAAATATGGACAGATTTACACAGCATGGGCTAATTGAATGCATTCCCATGAAATTTTTCTTCTACTTTTGTACATGGGTCGCTTCTTCCTCTTCTTATATATATTGTATTAGCTCATTTGAGCAAAAAGTTGATTCTTTGAACCCTGAACTCCGTGTATTCTTGCAACATAGTACATAAACCTCTGTTGTTTTTTATGTTAGATTTCCTTCGAGCCTCCCATTGTAATGAAATTTATTATGTGCATATCTCCTGCAATTGATGAAAGCTTTTCTGGATCTTCTTCGTCTACCCCCTCGCTGTGTCTTGGGATTAAAAGAGCAATATTATAATGCACATTCAGCTTCCAACTTAGAAAAAATATGGAATTTTTTGTAGCGACATAAAGAACATTTGGAAATAAGAGCACAAGTTAAGAACAAAGAATTTGAGCAAGAAATGGCACCAAGCTTAAATATTTCTCAAGCTTTATTCAATTCCCTAAGCTAAAAGAGCTAAAAGCTAAAGCTTAAATATTTCAATGGTTTTATAAGTCTTTATTTAATGTTTGAAAGCTAAGTTTTATCTAATTAGCGGGCTCACCCCACTCATTTAAATAAAATCTTATTTATTAAAAAGAGCCCGTGTATTAAAAAACAGAAGCTAGCCAAAGTTTTAATAAAAGCTTTTCTATTTAAAAAGAAGAGACACGACAGGTAGTAAAAATGCCTACCAAAAGCTTTAATTTAAAAATTCAAAAACAAGTTGCTTCTTTAATATTTATAAGTGAGCTAAAAGTCAGAAATCTATTACGGCAGCATGGGCAAGCAGATACAGTATGGGAAGATTTCTTAGGCCACAAAATGAGAAAGAAGCTACAGACAAATATGGACAGATTTACACAGCATGGGCTAATTGAATGCATTCCCATGAAATTTTTCTTCTACTTTTGTACATGGGTCGCTTCTTCCTCTTCTTATATATATTGTATTAGCTCATTTGAGCAAAAAGTTGATTCTTTGAACCCTGAACTCCGTGTATTCCTGCAACATAGTACATAAACCTCTGTTGTTTTTTATGTTAGATTTCCTTCGAGCCTCCCATTGTAATGAAATTTATTATGTGCATATCTCCTGCAATTGATGAAAGCTTTTCTGGCTCTTCTTCGTCTACCCCCTCACTGTGTCTTGGGATTAAAAGAGCAATATTATAATGCACATTCAGCTTCCAACTTAGAAAAAATATGGAATTTTTTTGTAGCGACATAAAGAACATTTGGAAATAAGAGCACAAGTTAAGAACAGAGAATTTGAGCAAAAAATGGCACCAAGCTTAAATATTTCTCAAGCTTTATTCAATTCCCTAAGCTAAAAGAGCTAAAAGCTAAAGCTTAAATATTTCTATTGTTTTATAAGTCTTTATTTAATGTTTGAGAGCTAAGTTTTATCTAATTAGAGGGCTCACCCCACTCATTTAAATAAAATCTTATTTATTAAAAAGAGCCCGTGTATTAAAAAACAGAAGCTAGCCAAAGTTTTAATAAAAGCTTTTCTATTTAAAAAGAAGAGACACTACAGGTAGTAAAAATGCCTACCAAAAGCTTTAATTTAAAAATTCAAAAATAAGTGAGCTAAAAGTCAGAAATCTATTACGGCAGCATGGGCAAGCAGATACAGTATGGGAAGATTTCTTAGGCCACAAAATGAGAAAGAAGCTACAGACAAATATGGACAGATTTACACAGCATGGGCTAATTGAATGCATTCCCATGAAATTTTTCTTCTACTTTTGTACATGGGTCGCTTCTTCCTCTTCTTATATATATTGTATTAGCTCATTTGAGCAAAAAGTTGATTCTTTGAACCCTGAACTCCGTGTATTCTTGCAACATAGTACATAAACCTCTGTTGTTTTTTATGTTAGATTTCCTTCGAGCCTCCCATTGTAATGAAATTTATTATGTGCATATCTCCTGCAATTGATGAAAGCTTTTCTGGATCTTCTTCGTCTACCCCCTCGCTGTGTCTTGGGATTAAAAGAGCAATATTATAATGCACATTCAGCTTCCAACTTAGAAAAAATATGGAATTTTTTGTAGCGACATAAAGAACATTTGGAAATAAGAGCACAAGTTAAGAACAAAGAATTTGAGCAAGAAATGGCACCAAGCTTAAATATTTCTCAAGCTTTATTCAATTCCCTAAGCTAAAAGAGCTAAAAGCTAAAGCTTAAATATTTCAATGGTTTTATAAGTCTTTATTTAATGTTTGAAAGCTAAGTTTTATCTAATTAGAGGGCTCACCCCACTCATTTAAATAAAATCTTATTTATTAAAAAGAGCCCGTGTATTAAAAAACAGAAGCTAGCCAAAGTTTTAATAAAAGCTTTTCTATTTAAAAAGAAGAGACACGACAGGTAGTAAAAATGCCTACCAAAAGCTTTAATTTAAAAATTCAAAAACAAGTTGCTTCTTTAATATTTATAAGTGAGCTAAAAGTCAGAAATCTATTACGGCAGCATGGGCAAGCAGATACAGTATGGGAAGATTTCTTAGGCCACAAAATGAGAAAGAAGCTACAGACAAATATGGACAGATTTACACAGCATGGGCTAATTGAATGCATTCCCATGAAATTTTTCTTCTACTTTTGTACATGGGTCGCTTCTTCCTCTTCTTATATATATTGTATTAGCTCATTTGAGCAAAAAGTTGATTCTTTGAACCCTGAACTCCGTGTATTCCTGCAACATAGTACATAAACCTCTGTTGTTTTTTATGTTAGATTTCCTTCGAGCCTCCCATTGTAATGAAATTTATTATGTGCATATCTCCTGCAATTGATGAAAGCTTTTCTGGCTCTTCTTCGTCTACCCCCTCACTGTGTCTTGGGATTAAAAGAGCAATATTATAATGCACATTCAGCTTCCAACTTAGAAAAAATATGGAATTTTTTTGTAGCGACATAAAGAACATTTGGAAATAAGAGCACAAGTTAAGAACAGAGAATTTGAGCAAAAAATGGCACCAAGCTTAAATATTTCTCAAGCTTTATTCAATTCCCTAAGCTAAAAGAGCTAAAAGCTAAAGCTTAAATATTTCTATTGTTTTATAAGTCTTTATTTAATGTTTGAGAGCTAAGTTTTATCTAATTAGAGGGCTCACCCCACTCATTTAAATAAAATCTTATTTATTAAAAAGAGCCCGTGTATTAAAAAACAGAAGCTAGCCAAAGTTTTAATAAAAGCTTTTCTATTTAAAAAGAAGAGACACTACAGGTAGTAAAAATGCCTACCAAAAGCTTTAATTTAAAAATTCAAAAACAAGCTGCTTCTTTAATATTTATAAGTGAGCTAAAAGTCAGAAATCTATTACGGCAGCATGGGCAAGCAGATACAGTATGGGAAGATTTCTTAGGCCACAAAATGAGAAAGAAGCTACAGACAAATATGGACAGATTTACACAGCATGGGCTAATTGAATGCATTCCCATGAAATTTTTCTTCTACTTTTGTACATGGGTCGCTTCTTCCTCTTCTTATATATATTGTATTAGCTCATTTGAGCAAAAAGTTGATTCTTTGAACCCTGAACTCCGTGTATTCCTGCAACATAGTACATAAACCTCTGTTGTTTTTTATGTTAGATTTCCTTCGAGCCTCCCATTGTAATGAAATTTATTATGTGCATATCTCCTGCAATTGATGAAAGCTTTTCTGGCTCTTCTTCGTCTACCCCCTCGCTGTGTCTTGGGATTAAAAGAGCAATATTATAATGCACATTCAGCTTCCAACTTAGAAAAAATATGGAATTTTTTTGTAGCGACATAAAGAACATTTGGAAATAAGAGCACAAGTTAAGAACAGAGAATTTGAGCAAGAAATGGCACCAAGCTTAAATATTTCTCAAGCTTTATTCAATTCCCTAAGCTAAAAGAGCTAAAAGCTAAAGCTTAAATATTTCAATGGTTTTATAAGTCTTTATTTAATGTTTGAGAGCTAAGTTTTATCTAATTAGAGGGCTCACCCCACTCATTTAAATAAAATCTTATTTATTAAAAAGAGCCCGTGTATTAAAAAACAGAAGCTAGCCAAAGTTTTAATAAAAGCTTTTCTATTTAAAAAGAAGAGACACTACAGGTAGTAAAAATGCCTACCAAAAGCTTTAATTTAAAAATTCAAAAACACGCTGCTTCTTTAATATTTATAAGTGAGCTAAAAGTCAGAAATCTATTACGGCAGCATGGGCAAGCAGATAAAGTATGGGAAGATTTCTTAGGCCACAAAATGAGAAAGAAGTTACAGACAAATATGGACAGATTTACACAGCATGGGCTAATTGAATGCATTCCCATGAAATTTTTCTTCTACTTTTGTACATGGGTCGCTTCTTCCTCGTCTTATATATATTGTATTAGCTCATTTGAGCAAAAAGTTGATTCTTTGAACCCTGAACTCTGTGTATTCCTACAACATAGTACATAAACCTCTGTTGTTTTTTATGTTAGATTTCCTTCGAGACTCCCATTGTAATGAAATTTATTATGTGCATATCTCCTGCAATTAATGAAAGCTTTTCTGGCTCTTCTTCGTCTACCCCCTCGCTGTGTCTTGGGATTAAAAGAGCAATATTATAATGTACATTCAGCTTCCAACTTAGAAAAAATATGGAATTTTTTTGTAGCGACATAAAGAACATTTGGAAATAAGAGCACAAGTTAAGAACAGAGAATTTGAGCAAGAAATGGCACCAAGCTTAAATATTTCTCAAGCTTTATTCAATTCCCTAAGCTAAAAGAGCTAAAAGCTAAAGCTTAAATATTTCAATGGTTTTATAAGTCTTTATTTAATGTTTGAGAGCTAAGTTTTATCTAATTAGAGGGCTCACCCCACTCATTTAAATAAAATCTTATTTATTAAAAAGTGCCCGTGTATTAAAAAACAGAAGCTAGCCAAAGTTTTAATAAAAGCTTTTCTATTTAAAAAGAAGAGACACTACAGGTAGTAAAAATGCCTACCAAAAGCTTTAATTTAAAAATTCAAAAACAAGCTGCTTCTTTAATATTTATAAGTGAGCTAAAAGTCAGAAATCTATTACGGCAGCATGGGCAAGCAGATACAGTATGGGAAGATTTCTTAGGCCACAAAATGAAAAAGAAGCTACAGACAAATATGGACAGATTTACACAGCATGGGCTAATTGAATGCATTCCCATGAAATTTTTCTTCTACTTTTGTACATGGGTCGCTTCTTCCTCTTCTTATATATATTGTATTCGCTCATTTGAGCAAAAAGTTGATTCTTTGAACCCTGAACTCCGTGTATTCCTGCAACATAGTACATAAACCTCTGTTGTTTTTTATGTTAGATTTCCTTCGAGCCTCCCATTGTAATGAAATTTATTATGTGCATATCTCCTGCAATTGATGAAAGCTTTTCTGGCTCTTCTTCGTCTACCCCCTCGCTGTGTCTTGGGATTAAAAGAGCAATATTATAATGTACATTCAGCTTCCAACTTAGAAAAAATATGGAATTTTTTTGTACGACATAAAGAACATTTGGAAATAAGAGCACAAGTTAAGAACAGAGAATTTGAGCAAGAAATGGCACCAAGCTTAAATATTTCTCAAGCTTTATTCAATTCCCTAAGCTAAAAGAGCTAAAAGCTAAAGCTTAAATATTTCAATGGTTTTATATGTCTTTATTTAATGTTTGAGAGCTAAGTTTTATCTAATTAGAGGGCTCACCCCACTCATTTAAATAAAATCTTATTTATTAAAAAGAGCCCGTGTATTAAAAAACAGAAGCTAGCCAAAGTTTTAATAAAATCTTTTCTATTTAAAAAGAAGAGACACTACAGGTAGTAAAAATGCCTACCAAAAGTTTTAATTTAAAAATTCAAAAACAAGCTGCTTCTTTAATATTTATAAGTGAGCTAAAAGTCAGAAATCTATTACGGCAGCATGGGCAAGCAGATACAGTATGGGAAGATTTCTTAGGCCACAAAATGAGAAAGAAGCTACAGACAAATATGGACAGATTTACACAGCATGGGCTAATTGAATGCATTCCCATGAAATTTTTCTTCTACTTTTGTACATGGGTCGCTTCTTCCTCTTCTTATATATATTGTATTAGCTCATTTGAGCAAAAAGTTGATTCTTTGAACCCTGAACTCCGTGTATTCCTGCAACATAGTACATAAACCTCTGTTGTTTTTATGTTAGATTTCCTTCGAGCCTCCCACTGTAATGAAATTTATTATGTGCATATCTCCTGCAATTGATGAAAGCTTTTCTGGCTCTTCTTCGTCTACCCCCTCGCTGTGTCTTGCTGCTGCAACTCCATGCTCACATTCAGATTGCATCTTGCCTCTTGCATTTTATTGTTTTGCTTTGTGTTCACTATCCTTCTAGCATTTTAACAGTCTTGTGTTTGAACAAATAGGGAATCAACCCATCTCTTATTTTGGTGCATCATCACTCCTTTTATATTTATTCTTCTTTCTTTTTTCCCTTGCGAAGTTTATTTCATGCATTAGAGTAGGAACAGAACTAACTGGTATTAGAGGTTCTCTTGCAAGAGCAGTCCAACACTGGCAATAGATCCCATTGTTGTGTTTGAAATGCAGGTTGCAACAATCGAACATTTCAATGCATTAATAGAGTCCATCTTACTCACCAACCATTTAGCTTCATCTATAAAAGCCTTAAACTTCAGATGGAATGTTTTATATTATGTTTCAACACTTTATTCATTTCAATAACAAGCAAATTATTACACTGTGTAAATTGAAAGCCAATAGATTCAAGAAGTAAAAAATATTTTCAGCTGGAGATACACATCCTCTTTTAAATTAAAACATTTACAAGAATGTTAAAATGGCTAGTAAATAAAATTAGTAGTGTATAAGTTAGAATTTAGATGTGATGGTGTCGTAGCTGACCAAGTGACAAATGCTGCTTGGTGAAGAGTTGAGGCCCCCTTTTCCCACAGGTTATGATGTCTCAACCAAATTTCAAATTGCTGGAGCGTGTCTCCAAAAGGGATAGCAGTATCATGCCACAGCCTGTCAACTCATAAGTTAACATATGACCCCAGAGTAAGAAAAGATCCAGAAAACCATTTATGGTGCTTATTTTCTACCTAGTTAACACAGGGAAAAGTTGAGCATTATACATTGCAGAAAGCTATGTAAACAACGAAGTAGGCATTTTTCTCCTAGTGGCCTTGTTCAACAAAAATACATACCAAACTGCATGAAACCTCACATTATAACTGCTAAATACAATGTGCAGACACAAACAATACATCAGCAAGAGTATTGAGAGATATGCAAAGGCTTTTTGAAAATTACCTTTCCCAGGTGGTATACATTCAACAGTTATCCAAACAGATTATAAAAGTAGAGAAATGACGTGTGAACTAAAATTTCCAATTATATAGATTATGATGAAACCAAATGCATTCCCACAAAATGATAAATCGTGGCATGAATTTTCATGGATAGGTTGAAAACAGACATTAAGATCAACATGAGGCATGCATGTCTATATCTTTGTTTCAAAACCATAAGCTCAAATTTCCAAGCAACAATAAAACTTGAAGTCTCTCTAAAGAATCCTCCCTATCAATTAGAACTTCAATTGAAATCATAAAAAATATATTTGCAAGCTGCAGAGTAGACAAATCCAAGTTGAGCTCCTCTAGTCCACATGCCACAAAAGTGGTGGCCTCTCATTGTCCAAAAGAAAGAAAAAAGGGAAAAAGGCAAATATCTGTATCCAGTATCCACAAAAACAAAAGTTTATGATTCTGTCAAATCATGATATTTATTTTCTTTGATCATTAAAGCCAATATGTTGTGGGTCCTCTTACAGTAAAAGACCTTACAATTTGTGAAAAAACCATAGTTACCAAGAAACTCCAATATAGGGATAAGGACCATGCACCCATCCCCATACCCACATTTTTTTATGACAACATTTGTATACAATATAGCTGTACCCTTAACCATTTACTCACACACCCTGATTTGAATGGCATCTCCGTCCACGTACCAATACCCATACCCCCACGTCTCCTGGTAACTATGGAAAAAACAGAGAATAAATGGATAAATTTAAACCAATAACTCAATCATCAAATTGGGCAATCCTTCCTCTATAAGAAGTATGTTGACTGGTTTCGGAAAGACTAATAAAAAATTGGAATAGGGGCCAATTAATTTCAACTTAGGTTTTGGCTATCCTTTCAGAAGCTCTTTTACTAGATCAATTTGAACAGGGCATCTGCTTGAAAAACACACATATATCCTCTCAAAATAAGGATTGTCCACCTAGCATGGCCATTATGCACTTTTTCAAGTACGCAATTTACTTGCATGAAGATAATGGTGTTGGTCTTCAAAACACCCTATTAGCTCAAGAAAGCACGCAATCCAGAAAGACCATCTGGTGTTGATCCAAACCATCAATGATTCAGAGGACAAATTTATCCATAGGAGTCTCGAAGTTATAAGAAGAAACAATTAAAAATCGAGCATAGATTGTTTGTGGAGGTGTGTGAAAAGTACAATTATACACCATCACAATGCACATCAGTGATCGGATAGCTCACAATTCTGGTGTTCTTTTTCTGTAGGTAGAACTTTTTACCATGTTTTTGCTCCCATGGTGATGACCTTGCTTGGGACCTTCAGACCCTTCCCTTGACGTGTGGTGGTTGACTGAAATTTTTTTAGTTTTTCATATTGTCCCACATTCATGGTTGATCAAACATGTCCCCCGTCCCTTAATGCAGATTCAATTATCGGCAAAGAAATACACTTCAATATTATATTGTGCTTTGTATAACCAAGTTGCTACATTACCGATACGGATACAGGTACGAGAATCGGATACAAGTATTTTTTGGGGGGGTTTCAATACGTTTGGATATGGCCATACAAAAATATATATTAAAAATTAAAAATATAGCCATATAATAAAAATTAACCACATAATATGCATAGAGGAAACAAAATAAGTTAAATAAAAACTTCAATATGACGTCCATAGCTGTATTTTGAAGTCCAAGAGTGAACAAATGTGCAATGTGTTAGGAGGTGAAGTGAATATCCAGACCTCCAACAACTGTAATGGTGTGATGTCTTGTAATCCGCTTGGCAATAATATTTGCGGTACGACAAGCCATCCTGCATGAGGGGGGATAAAATGAGTGTGAATACTGCTTTTAGGGTTGGGAATCCACTTTATTTTGTTTTTAATTGTATTTTGAAGTCCATGTTTGACTTTTCATTGGACGAAATTGAAAAAAAAATTAAAAAATATATATTTGGCGCCTGGGAGCGCTCAGAAACACCTAGGGAGTGTGCATGGGCTGCGGATACACCCAGGTACATCGCCAGGACGTACTCGGGTGTATCCACAGCCCAGGCACACTCCCTAGGCGTCTCCCCCGCGCTCCCGTATCCTGGGGCATATCCCCTGCGCTCCTAGGGCCGAGGGGCGTATCTAGTAACGTAGCCAAACTATGATGGACATGTAGATGCTCTTCTACTTTTTCTAGTGCTAATGACAGTTATAGTCAGGGAATTGGAATAAGTTAAGGTCCATCGTCTTTTATGACATTTTCCATGGCATGTCCCAATTTGGCTTCTGATGCAATTGCACGCCCATTTGGCTAAAGGAAGCCCACAAGCACACAAGCAGAGGTTGTTAGGCAAACTTGCAGGTGCATAGGGAATTTGCACTTGGAGAGTTGGCTTGTATGGTTGCAATAGAATAGATATTTGGCTGGTTGCAAGAACATAATGATGAAATTGTATCAGGCTGCGGTGACATTGCAAGCTTCAATGGTTGATGCATAGTAGGCAAAGTCAGACTTAGCATGGACTTGGCAAGATCAAGTCACCAAGTTGAATTTGGTTTGGATCAATTCAGCAAAAGACACTGAATTGAAAATTACAAATATGGGAAATTTAAAATAGTGTTTTATTTTTTCCATTCAATAACAATTTAGCTTCAAAGACATCCAAATTAAACACAATAATGTTATCATTTATGTACTCTATACCAAAAGGTAAGTCTATTACTCAATTGAACAAAGCAAAAAAAACTTTCCTCGTTAATTTAATTGAATTACTCAATAATGTCTCCTATAAGGTTATTCCATAACTCTTAGTAGAGAGATTAAGAGTTATTCCTCCTCTGCTTGTAAAACTTAGATAGGGATTTTTGAAGGTAGATACATCTTGGATAACTTGAGTACAAAGTAGGAGGCTAAGGGTTAGATCTTCTAGTTGGAATGTATTCATAACACTCACATACAATGAAAAATCATACAACAGAATTGAGTGACCTATATTGGTTTGGTTATGAAAGTTTGGGCACTTGGACCTAGATTTACAAGATTTGTGATGACTTGTACATGGACGCATCTTCCCATTGACATTAATAGTTTCGTGATTGAGACTTTTATCCTTCAAAGTCTATTAGGAAATGCTACATTTAATCCCTCCCCTATTTGTTTAGCAGTTGAAGCCATTCATTGTTTGTTGAGATATTCTTCAATTGGCCCTCTATTTAAAAGGCGTGAAGTTTCTAAATGGTGGCATCCTACATAAGGTTTAGTTTATAGATGATATTTCCACGTTCCCAATCTTGGACAAGGACAATCTTGACAATTTAAACAAGAGGTTAGGCATATGTTGTTCCTTTTCAGGTTCCAAGGTTGCTTTCCAAGAATCTCGCCTCGTGGGCTTAATCAAACACCCCTTGTCAATGCTTAGCTGATCATGGTTGACACCAATCCTAGGAATTCCATTGTGATTACTGGTTCCTTTTAAAGACATGGGGTTGTGTGATGAAGAAAATTAACAAAAAACTTATTAAATGATTCATAATATCCTATCTCTGGTTGGTGTATTCCAAGTTAGTAAAAAAGTTTTCTCTGTTTTTTCATTTATTAGTCTACTCGGAATTTTATAATGGCATTTTGACAGTTGAGTGAAATGGCTAGAAATTGTTTATGGTGCTACCAGAATGGAAAAGGGAAAAAAACATCTTCTATATTGGTTCCTTCATATTCTCCCAAAAGAAATGAGGCCCCTGGGTTTAAAATTTTGAAAATATAGGAAATTTCTATTGCAGTAAAACAAATTATCAAGCAGCACATGGTAATGAACCTTGGAAGCTATTGGTTAGAAATTATATCTGTTTATGTTTTCCAGAAGGTAAACAGGACTAGAAAACTTTTCAATTTGTTGCATCTTCTTTGTGGTGATTTCCCTATTACTATTAAAAGATGTCTACTTCGCTATTTGATCTAGAAAGCTTGGGAGTAGGTGAAGTCACATTTTGATTTAATGGTCCCCGTTTATACTTATACGGATCTAAATGCTTTGCTTTCAAGTTAAGTTACCATGATATGGATACGAGTATAATATAATGTCTTGTGCATAAAAGGTAAAAAATTGTACATATAAATGTTGTGCACATAGGCATAACATATGTTATAGGATGTTGTCCCATTTAGTCTTAGCATTATTATCAAGTTGTGTTATATCTCAAATGCTTAAAGTTAGTGAAGGGCTAGGTTATGAGTTAAGTAGGATTTCTTGTGGGTTTTAAATAAAGGTTGGAAAAACCTAAATAATGTATTTTTTCACTATTTCAACTTCTAACGCAAAACAAAGAGAAGTTACTCCGTGAGAACTTGTGTGTTATAGAAAGATTTGCAGGTGTAATCCACTCTCGGGTGAATAGGTTCCATTTTATCATTTATTCTACTTCATATTTGCAGATCTGTTTTTTGTTGTCATTTGGAACCCAACAATAAAAAATACAAGGCATAGGTTAGGTTGGGAGGGGTAGGGGTTGGTTAGTTTAGGGTGGGTTAGGATTTTTTTTTTGTGTGTTTTTTAAAGTTTGACCCACATGGAACTGTAGATCTGTCCTCAAAAAGACCTAGAAATGCCAAATTATTCGTCGAAACCACTTGGAAACACACATGATGTATCCCGGAACAAGACCTGAAATTTTTATGTAACAAAACCAGAGGGGCAACTGCCATTTCTTGCAACATAACTTTTAGGTCATAGAACCTACAATTCAATAGTGTCCTTCTTGGCTTGCTCAAATTAAGGAGTGTTCTACCCTCAAACAAAGTAAAATGGGTGTTAATTCCTTTCTTAAAACCAAAGCTAGGGTAGATGGTCTTATGTTGATCTGCAAAACAATGAAGATAAAAACACTATATGATTTTGAGCTTAGAATTTGATCAAATAAGATGATTTAAAAAAAATAAATCTACCTCAAGATACTACCAAATCAATTATGATATTTTATCTAGTTACCTGCTATTGGAACAAAGTTAATGAGATATGTTTTACTAATTACAGTCATAAATGGGTTCGTGCATTTGCTATTATTGGGATTGCCTAATTATATTATTTTGATTGCCTATTTACAAAAAGCCTTGTTGTCGATGGTTGTTTGTTCAGAATAATGTGACAATTGGAATAGTTGATTAGAGAATGGAGTAACCACCTTCCCAAGGGTCAAAATCTTCTTTCGGCTATGTGGTATGGCATCACCCTTCTGCTTTAGAACATTTGGAAGGAACGAAACAGCATAATTTTCCAGCAGGTCAATAGGGATATTACTTATGTTTGCGAGAAGATTAAAATTAATGTAGCAGAATCTATCAAGCATAAGATCAGTTTACCTCAAGTTCTTACATCGGAATGGGAGCACTTGTGCAAATAGCTCTCTTTGCAACCCAAAACTTCAACAATGATTGCCTATTCACCTAAAAAGAAAACTCAGATGGATAAACATTGGACAGCCCCTCCAATTAGCTACAGTAAGTTGAATATTGATGGTGCTTCAAGGGGCAATCTGGGTCAGGGTAATATGGGAGGCCATAGTAAGAAAAAATGGGAACCACGTTTACTCGACAACCAAAAATTATGACCCGTACTCGGGACTCGGCAATTACTCGGCACTTTTATTGCTACTTTAAAAATATATATAAATTCATAAAATATAGTGAAATACATAAAAAATGAAATGAATTTAGAGAAATGATTGTAGAGATTCCGAGAACACATAACTCAGAGTCACATGCTTTATATTAGTTTTTAAGCAAATAAGAGTACAATGTAAATGTCGAATGCTCTATTTTAAACAAAAAGAAGACTAAAATGGCTCATGGAAGTTTTTCTCTCCAACTCCTCTGCTACCCCATAGAAGTGGAAGGTAAAGACTGCTCCACTGGAACATCATCCACAAACATATCATCCAACTCCAAATCCTCGCCAACCCCTCCAAATGCCTCCGCTTCCCCTGTCGCCATAGCTTCTTCTGCTTCCCTCTCTAAATCTGGGACCTCCTCAGTAAACATGGGCTCCTGAGGCACATCATCAGACTCAACAATCCAATCTAAGTATGAATCAATATCATCCAAGTCAATTGCCTCATGACTATCTGTCCCTTCCAGCTGTTTCACATGGAGGCGAAGATTGTACCGCACAAACACAAGGTCATTGAAGCGTTGTGTTGTCAGTGTATTGCGTTTCTTTATGTGAATGGCCTCAAACATGCTCCAATTTCTTTCACACCTAGAAGCACTACATAGATGGGACAATATGTGGATGGCTAATTTTTGAAGATTTGGTGTCCTTGCAACATAATCTTCCCACCACAAATCTGCAACAAGAGATTTATAACTTTGTCAGTCAATTAGATGTGCATTTATAAAAAAATAACGACATTACTGTTGTCAACCTAGAGCTACGCCCTGATTCGAAGACGTGCGTGAAACGACCAGTCCTCTATCCGGCTGAAACAATGGGATCTTCTCACGAGGGTGGGTGCCTCAACAATGAGAAGAACCTCCAGAGAAGGCTGGTTCCTATATGATGTATCAATGAAGATCCCTACTCTATGCTGCGGACTACCATGGAAAAGGGAGAAAGAAACTTAAAGGGGAAATCCTACCTAAAAGGGGTGATACACCAGAAGCCTGATCCACTCAACTTGGAACCTTGAACACTGAACAATCAAGGGAAAAAGGAAGACCTTAGACTTCAATCAATCATTTATGCATAAATATTTCATGAAGAGGTTCGATCTAATGACTGAAACCTGAGGGAAAACAATGGAGAGAGGTCTAATAAAAGACACTTTGCGGCCACCTAGCATCCACTTACAGCTTCAGCAAAAGACAATAAAGAACACTGAACATGACCTGCACAAGGATAATCTAGCAACTAGGTATGAATCAGAATTTGAGATGGGAGAGAAATCTACCACTTGTGCAAATTACTGAAGACATATACACTATGCCAGCACTTGAAATCTGAAAGTACAGTCCTTATTGATTGAAAAGATTACACAACTCACCAATGGCAGAGTCTGGTCTAACCAAGAGAGATTGGATGATTTTTAATCAACGCTGAAAGCCATTATATAGAGAATTACAAGAGGCCAAAAATTGGCGCTGAAAATTTGAAGTGAAGGATTCACTTTGGTTAACTCCAGGCTTTACTTGGCCTTTCAATAAAATATATTTTCCTTTTTGTCTTTGCATAAAGCTTCTTCGTTTGATGAAGTGAACTTATCTTTGTTATGAACCGCCCGCCTCTCTTTGCATGGAAATCCACGCAAATGTCACTTTTAGAACTTCGTGCACTGCTTGATGCCGAGTTGTAGCGTTTGAAAGCCGAGTTAAACGAAGAGATTATGCTGAGTTAGACGAAGAGATCAAGCTGAGTTGGACTGTTTGGTACGCTGAGTTGGATGAAGAGATCATTCTCCTCGCATGGGAAGCTTCTAGTGGATGCGACGTTTAAAAATTAGTCAACTCTAAATCTGGAACAGTCAACTCGTCGTTCGAATTTGGAACTTCGGTTGAAGCTGAGTTGGACCTTCGGATGCATGAGTTGATTGGAGACGAACAAGACTTCAACAGTCAGTCAACTGAAGCTTTGACAGTAGTTTGAAAATAGCCCTTGCTTGCATGTATTTTGTCCTATTCTGGTCTGTTTTTTGTGTCTATTTCTGGCGGGATTCTATATTCGGATGTATTTGTCTATATTTTTACCCATTTGGCCTTTTCTTTCGGAATTTTGGCTTTACCCCTGTTCCAATGGTTACTTCCCGCGGTCAAAATTTGACGGCTAGCAGGACGTCACCTTTGGTCATTTTCTCCTTCGGACTTCTCTGTATATATTTCCTGTGGCTTTCTTTCCTTTGGCTTTCGCATTTCTTCGGGTTCTTTCCCGCGGTCAAAATTTGACGGCTAGCGGGACGTCACCTTTGGTCATTTTCTCCTTCGAACTTCTTTGTATATATTTCCTGTGGCTTTCATTCCTTTGGCTTTCGCATTTCTTCGGGTTCTTTCCCGCAGTCTTTTCTCCAAATTCTTTCGGACTTTTTGTCCGAAGGAATTCCTTCGGACAAAAGTCCGAAGAAATTATGACTTCTTTTTGCACTTGATTCAAAAGCCTTCAGGTTTACTCTGCCTTGCTTTTTCTGGAGTTTATTTTCTCAGCCCCTTTCTCCGAATTTCTTCGGACTTTTTGTCCAAAGGAAATTCCTTCGGATAAAAGTTTGAAGGTCTCTTTTGCTTTGCCTTCGCTTGTTTCCTTCGGACAAAATTGGAGTCCGAAGGTCTCTTTTGCTTTGCCTTCACTTGTTTTCCGAAGCCCCTTAGGATTTTATTGATCGTCGACTCTTTGCTATTTTCCCGAATTTCTTCGGACTTTTGTCCGAAAGAATTCATTTTCTTTGTTTTGCCTTTGTTTTTTTTTTTGTCTTTTGGTCTCCATGTGTCTTCCGAATTCCTTCGGACTTTTTGTCCAAAGGAAAAAGTCCAAAGGATATCTTCCCTTGCCTTCTCCGAATGTGCCCTTCGGCCTTTGAAATGTGCCCTTTGAAAAAATTTGTCATGGTCCCTTCCGCCGACCAAGTGCCCTCCGCAAGGGCATTTAGCTCTCCCTCTGTGCCTTTCGGAAAAATTGGAGGGCACCCGGACTTTTTGCAAAGGTTCTGAATTTGGTCTTGTGCCTTCCCGAAGGGTAGGTGCCCTTCGAGAATATTGAAAGTGACCCTTCCAAAGGGTACCCTTCCCTTCGGAATTCTTGAAAATGCCCCCTTCTGAATTAATCCTTGGCTTTTCCTTGCCTTCGGTGCGGACTTTTTTTGTCTCTGTGGTCTTCCGAATTTCTTCGGACTTTTTGTCCGAAGGAATTCTTTCGGACAAAAAGCCCGAAGGTTTTCATTTGTTTTAGGCTCTTTTGCTGATTTGTTATTTCCTTGGCTTTGCCTACTTTGATGAACCATTCTTTCGGACAAAAGCCCGAAGGAATTCATCCTTTTTTCGTAAAGGCCCTTACCAAAAAAGTAATGTATTCTTTCTTTCTTGGCTAGAGACGAGAACTTTCCAAATGGCAAGAGAAAATCTGACTTGTGGAAGATTTGTCAACAATTACAATGATACAGTGACAACAGACAATCAATTACAAATTTACAATGATACAATGACAAGCATAAACGACTAAATTTGAATTTGTTCTTTTACCTGGTTGATGGGTCGTTCTCCTTCGAATGCATAGAAGTGAAGAAAAAAGCCTCCCTTCTGCACTCTTGTAAATTTGCAGCTCATCCACAATTATGTCTCTAGCGGCTTCATCAACCACCAACCTCTCTATGCATATGCTTAGGCCATCCATGACCTCCTCATTTGCCCTAAATGAATCCACAAAGAAAAACTTGGGGTTCAAATAGTAGGCCGTTGTATGTATATGTCGATGGAGCTGCTTGTTCCATTTACGATCAATTAGGGGCCAAATGGGCTCATTTTTATTTTTTTTGCTCATAGAAATTTGCTATGCTCTCCTTGGCCTTGTCCAAGGCCTCATACAAATACCCCATCGAATTCTTTTCTCCATCCACCAAATGGAGAACTCTAACTAAAGGCTCTAACACCTAAAAGCAAATAATGTATAATTTTAAAATTTAAATTAAGAAAAATTTGAGTTGTTTATTTTTTTTTTTTAAATCATAACTAAAAAAAATCAATTTCAAAGTTACCTTTATGACCTCATCCATGGTCTTTTCAAAGCCATCACAAAAAATGGTCTTCTTGACATTTTCTCCTTCGCCCTTCTTGCTATATGGAGACTCCATCCACTGTGTGCTCACAAACATCTGCCTAAGAGATGTTAGGGAGGTTGCAATACTCTGCAATGTGATAAAGTGCATAGCAAATCTCGTGACTCCTGATCGCATTAGCTCTTTTCCGTTGGTGTTCAAACTCAACATCCAATGATGATTGTAAATGTACTTTGTGATATCTCTCGGCTCTTCAACCACATTTTGTAATATCTCTTGCTCAAACTGACTTCAAATAGCTGATTTAAACCCTCAAGGAATATTGTCAAACATTTTGCATACAACCTCTTACTTGCCGGTTTAGTGTTTTCAGTTTGTTTTGCTTGCTTGAAATGGTTTCAAATGAAATTATAATGCTTGCAATAAACACTACAATGTCTAAGCAATGGACTAAGATGAAAATGCAATTCTTTTGGTCCCTTTAAATGCATATATAGAATTTAAACATGCAAATTATGCACCTACAGCCAATTGACATTTTGACAAACAGCTGTCATGCAATCTTTGTTTACCTTCTAGTTTGATGTTTTGTTGTTGTTCTCAGTGTATTTTCAATGCATTTATGTTTGGGATCATCCAATGTGCAACATATAATATAAAATTTCTCAAGAAACAACTCAGAATTGCATATAAATCTCACAGACATTAGACCAAACACTTGGCATGAAATAGGAATAACAATGAAGCACAAACTGACCTTAACTCCAACAATAATATATTGATTTCAATGAGTATTTTTTGTTGTTACAATATCTGAGATGCTAGAGCATGGTTACAAGCCAAGTAATGAAGATCCATATCAATATATTGTTGTTGTTGCAAACTGTACACTGCTGTAGCTTGTTTGTAAGTCCCCTGTAGGTGAATATATGAAGAAATCTACTTGCACTTCCTCTATGGCAGCGATTCCCTTTGGTTATGGTGGTGCTTCCTCTTAATAGCCCACAATTTGGGTTTCAGAAGAAATTTCAGAACTTTAAAAATGACAAACCCTCACTCAGCTAGTACATCCTACTATGGATGATCAAAAATTATATAAAATGCCAAAATTACCTCATACAAGACAGCGAACCTTTTCCTTATGGTGTGGCTAGGGTTTAGGAATTAAACATAGCTATTGGACGTTCAATTTCTCTATCAAGACCCTGCAATTTTCATCATAAACTTCTGCCATAAATTTTCTATCAAACCATGTCCAAATCGATTCCTTACAACTTGATATTTGTTCACAAATCAATCAAGTTGCCATAGACTTAAAACCCCTTGTATATTCCTTTGATGGAATCCTCCAATGAAGCTCAGTATTGACTCCTAAATGAAGCCAATCCACGAGGCAATAATCTCAGTTGATAGTTTCACAGCCTCAAAATTGCACAACCTGAGAGTTTTCGTTCCCAAAAGCTCAATAATGACAGAAACTCTCGCTGATTCCTTCTTCAAACAAGAACTCCAAATCAAATGCCAAATCCTGGATGAATGAAGCTTAGTTTGATCTTCTTTTATACTTTTTCTCCAACAAAAGGCCTATCCTTCTAGAAGCTTCAAAAAAATAATATTAATTTTATTTTAATGACTTTATGCTATAATATTTTATTTAAGTCACTTTTATTAAATTAATTAAATATAAGGTCATCTTTTAATATTCATTTTTTTGTGATAACCTTACAATTAATTAATTTAATTCTACTTTTAATTTAATTAAAATAATCAATTAGTCATCATTATGAAATATCATTATTTTGGACAACTTAATCAATTAATTTAATTAAATTACTCTGCCTCCAAATCGGGGACATTACACATTTTTCACCCATGACATTTTTCATATATCCTCAAGTACGAGATCAATGCAATGCACTGAGCATGGACTCCAAAAAAGTGACGGGTGTCTCTCCTCAAGAAGTCTCCCCGCTGCTACATATGTTGCATTATCAGTCACAACTTGGATGACATTCTCCACACCCACCTCCATGACTAACTCGTCCAACATATCACACAAAGTTTGTGCATTTTTCATTTTGTCAGAAGCATCAATGGACTTCAAGAACACTAATTGTCCACTTGAAGCCACTAGAAAATTAATCAAGATGCGGTTCCTTCCATCCGTCCACCCATCAGACAAAATGTTGCAACCCTTCTTGCGCCATACTCTTCTTTGGTCATCTACAATGAGCTCTATATCTTTCACAACATCCTCTAATAGTGGACCTCTCAAGTCATGAGTAGGGGCTTTGAACCCCTTCCCAGCAACGGTCAAAGTAGTTACTAGATTCTCCTAGTATGGGCTTCTCACCACATTGAATAGGATGTTGTTATAGTACCAAAAATTTGCCACTGACACCCTTGCTTTATTATGCAATTCCTTATTCCAAGTATTTTCGAGTGAAAGTTGTGCCCCAGAGGTATTTCAAGGAACAAAAAAACCATGTAAATGTGAACTTGCACTGAGTCCACTAGGTGAGGCTCGTCCTCAAATGACCCTTGGGGCAATAGAAGACCCAGAGGTTGCTAACTCATCAGATTTAGCTCTTGTTGCCCCCTATTTGATATCGCAAGTGCATCAGCAGTCCTTTTTTATTTCCTCAAATGCTACTAGGATAACAACCATCTCCATTTGACCCTCGAGTGGCATTTTGTCACATATCCGCACATCATTCCCTGAAATCCGTGTTATGTGGTACTTAAGACGATTCACCCCTGCACTCGTCTTAAACCCGCAATAATTGCATATCACAGAGTTGAGCTTTGAACCTTCAACACAATGTTTCCAAGCTGGGTCATCAGACTTCTTAGAGTTACATCGGTTATTGCCAACCGGATGCCATTTTGAAGTTACAATATGTCAATATGCAATTTCAAACAGTCTTTGGAAGTTGGATCTCAAACCTAGCAGTATACGATTCGAATTAGTAATTACAGATTTAATTAAATACTCAACTTTTAAAACTCGAGAGAATAAGATAATAATAAATATGATAAAATGTGATAACTTTCTATTTTATTATTTACTATGATTCTAACTGGTTTTTATTATTGCTTTGTGCAGACTTGTAGAAACCCCTGTTTCCCCTAAATTCTAGTACTGAATGTTTTTTGAACTATTTTTGTGTATTTTGATTTTTTTAGTGTTTTTGTATGAAATAAAGAAGAATGCAAATTTGCAAGATAAATTCAAATAAATAAATACTGAGTAATAAACCCTTTTTCTGGCTAAATTATATTCTTATTATTCTTCCCAAATGATTACAATATAATTCCTCTATCATGCATATAAAAATAATATAAAATATTGTTCAAAACCTGATTTTTTCGCAATCTGAAAATAAACCCTAGATCTGGTATGACTGGTACGGCTGCAATAAATAAGCTTTTCTCTGGTTGTTGTTTCAATAACACAGTCGCCGATGTCAGTTATACTGCCGCGGTCGGGCGGATAATACTGCCGATGTCAGTCTGTGAGTCAGCCGATGTTGGTCTGTGAGTCGGCCGATGTCGGTCTCTGCACTGCCGATGTCGGTCTCTGCGCTCCCTGCTAGCTGCGACTGCTGCGCGCTTCTGCTAACTGCGCACTTCTCCAATCTGCGTACAACATCAATAAATACAGTACGGCCTGGTACAGAACCGTACGGATTTCGTACAGCAGCAAATAAACAGTAGTACGGCCCTGAAAGTGATTGCAGATCTCAATAAAAATAGCGCCGCTAATCAAGATCCCTTTCTAGATGATTTTTATATCAAAACCTTGAATATATAAATCCCTGTGAATCTCTGTGATAACCTCTGTGTGAAGTTATCTCTCTGTCTGGCAATAAATCCGCTGATATTTCACAACCTCTGAATTGCACACACTGAATATTGCACGTTCTCCAATGCAAATCGAATACTGAAAACCCTTGGCTCAGTCTTCTCAGAAAATACTTTGCAAAAAAATTTGTCTTCAACATGAATGGCACGATTCCCAAAGAGAAACCCTTATATTCTTGAAAAGTGCGCTTTCCCTAATTAGGGTTTCATAATTAAAAATTAGGGTTTCTTCTCTTTTAATTTTTTCATAGTCTAAAGACACAATTTTAATTATAAAATATAATTAAAACGGCCCCCTTCATAATGAGCGCCCCCTTGGGTCAAAATGCCTAAGTCATTAAATTACGCCAAATAATTAATATTTAATTAAATCAATTAAATATTAATATCTCCCTCAAAAAGTATTCGATTTTCGAACCGTCTGAAGCTGGTGAACAAGGGAGTGATTCCGCACGTGACCATACCATAACAGAGGTGCTCCGCTGAGTGTCAAAAATCCCTAAAAAATAGGAACTCAAGCAAACGGTGTCCGAAAGAGCCCGAACGAAAGCCAACTGGAAAAATTTTGATAGTCGAAGCCAAGCCAAGCTCCATCATGACCCTCTATCCATCCTATCAACCTACGAGGGTCGCACAATAGGCTAATCATCAGCTCTGAGAGATGTCAACTGGAAAGGAGACATGACAGTCCGCCCCTCCTGAAATTGTTTGTCCCCAAGCAATCGCTGAACAATAAACCAATCAATCCACCTGGATCCCAAATGCAGTCATGATCTATATTGCTGTCAATCAACGCAAGCTCTTGCAATATCCTCTGAAATATAATCAAGAGGAATCCATAATCAAACTGGGAAATACAACTCAACCAAACTCCAAAATCACAACAGCCACAGTCAGGAACCCATGAGAAACAAACTCTTGAAATATCAGAACCCCAAGTAGAGTGGACATCCCAAACTGCCAACACCGTAAATACTATATACACATTCCACCGTGCTATGCAGAAGGCACACTCCAACTCTGCAACATCCAAATGGAACTACGCCAAGTGCGGAGAATCCACACACTGTACCTCTACTGTAATCAACATATCTCTGCAGATCACCAACCACGGTCTCATCACCCAAACTCTTATGCATCGCTGATAATGAAGAGACATCACATGCTAGATAGCAATAACACAAACCAAATCTGCTTGCCATCAACTCCTGCTCTAAGTCATGCACCGACAAACTATCAACCCCAGCACCTATCACCATGCCATGTCTATCACAACTCTCATCCCATGGCGTCAAACCATCCCATATCTGATGACAAGCACTTATAGTGTAATGTCGATAAAATGCGCCACTCTCAATCAGTGGCTCAGACTGCAATCTAGAAGAAACTAACTGCAACTGATCACTAACCAAGCCCGAACCAACTACTACCTCCGAAGACACCTCCAAAAGAGTAGTATCACAAACAGGAACCAAACCAACTGCTGGCTCACCAACATCACAACTGATCCCTGATACAACCTCACTAGTCCCCGTGCCATCAGTAGTAGAGACCATCACCATATCAGGCTGACTACCATGCTCAACTGCAGCACCCAACTCAACTGAATCTAACTTCAGTGGAAACGAACCAGATAAGCCAATACTAGCATCGAGGATAGATATATGCTCATCCCCACTGTCTTTAACGATCTCGACTATGGACATCCTCAGGTCACCAGATACCACACCCTGTGACTGTACGGACTCTGGTAAAGACTGAAGTCGCTCTAACTCCATGGTCACCTCAGCCAAATGAAACTGCGACTCCTCGAAAGCCAACTGCGTACTCTCAAGAATCTCAGAAGTCACCTCGAGCTGCTGAGTAAGCTCACTCACCTTATCTTCCTTGACCAATAATACATCATACGTTGTACTGCCCCACTCCCTAAGATAATCTCTGTGGGCTACCAACTGCATATAATCCTGTCTCAGAATCCGGATAGCCTCCCATAAAGAGTGGATCTCTGTCAAGGAAAAATAACTGCCTCCCTGCTCATCACTAGTAGAACCCCACCCATAAACTGCTAACAACTGACGAGCAGCATCGAAATGCTCGCAAGCGATAGCAATGTCTCGCTCACTAACTCTCAGTTGACTAGACACATGATTGTGTTGGCTGGTCGAACTCCTATACTCTACCCCTGGCAAACTGTCCAAAGGAGTAACCTCAGAATAGCTATCATCTGTGATACTGCCATCCAAATTCGGCAGACCAACTGTTGAACTCGTATCATCAAACAGAGTGACTGAAACATCCACATAAACCTCTATATCAAAGGAACCCGCTAAAGAGACTAAGTCCTCAACACTGTCCACAACATCCTCCTGGGTGTCATTTGCAATAATCGGATCCTGGGACTCTTCTATAGACTCTGCCATATCTGAGAGATCATCAACCCATTCCAACATGAATGGTTCACTAGATACTTGAACAATGCCCAACACAGAGGTATAAAAACTAATTCCAGCATCAGACAAGCTGCTGGCATGGATGAGAACTACACCTGGTAAACTACTAATCAAGTCCATGATAGTGCAACAGATACTACTACCAAAGAATGATAGATATCTCTAGTCAAAACAATCCTAAGTACCAAGATAAGGATCCCAACATCCAATCCATGAACGGAAATCAACTGGCAACTCAAGTAAACTCCTCACCTGAGTAATGTGAACAATACCAACTGACTTCACGCACCTGTCTCCTGTACCCACTACAATCTCTAAATCCGGAGTGTGAATGCTAGACATACTCATATCATCATCAACATGTGACCTGACTGTAAAAGAACGCTGAGTCCCTGCCACATGCGCTAACTCCTGAACTAAACTCACCTCAAGACAAAGCTCGTCCACTTGTCTCTCAGAATCCTAGAGAGCCAACTGAGTACACACCAAGGAATTCCGAGTATCCTCCAGCTCATGAGAAAGCCGGTCAACCTCCTCTTCCTTCTTTAATGCATCTAAATAGATTCCTGCAAGATTAAGGAGATGATCGCGATCTGAAAGTAGGTGTACGTAACTTACCTTCATTGCCTCCATGCCCTCCTTGATCTGCTGTAAGTCATCACAAGAAGAACCTGCTGTGACTCCTTTCTGTCTCTCCTGCAGTTGAATCATCCAAATGTGATTCTCGATCAATCCATGCATTCTATCTTGATGAGATAAAGCCGCAGCAATATCATTTTCCCTCGTCTTCAGCTGGCTCGCCAAACCACGGGAAGAACTACTAGCCTCTATCTCATGTGAAGAAGCATCCAACTATGCCTAATACTCATTTTCTGCAAAGTCCTGAATGCTCACTTTCTGATCAACTATACTATCCTCAAACATGACAAGATCCTCAACTGTTGTAACTTCATCTGGACCAACTGTACTGGAATCACTATCTTTGTCAATCATGCAATCCGGTGTGCCTGTGATATCACCTTCTGATGCAACTAGCTCAACCTGCACAACATCTTTAACCGCTTCTACCTGTGAAGATACTGCAGATAAATCATTACCTGAAGATGTGTTAATGTCTCCCTGTACTGGATCAGCATGTCTGTCAAACTCATCATTCAAGTTTCTGCCTGTCATAAAGAAAGTACTACGATCCTTAGGCCTATCAATTAAACTCTTTAACCACGTACATGCCGTAGGTGACAAATTCCTCTCTTTTGTCCAGACATACCATAAATCTTCTGCCAAAAATTTAGAAATTTCATCCTCCTCCTCAAACAAGATTGTGAACATGATAGAGTGCATCGATGCTAATACATCGCTGGAATGAAACTCATCCATAATATTCCAAAATGTATTAAACATCCTGCGAATGTCACCAATACAACCTACTAACAGCATAATGTTTTCAAATCTACACCTTGCAAATACTTCAAGTAATCTTGCCCTCTTTGTGAAATGAGGGTCCCTAATGTCATCCAACTTTTCGAAGCTTTTCACCATGGCATGAAGTACCTCTCTCATAATTTGATCATCACAAGAATTAAAGCCAGCTATTATCCTCATGATTTCACTAATGCAAGAGAGAGCTACAAGTCTTACCACCTCATCATGATGTCTCAATAATCGGGCCTTCACCAACGAACCAAATGCTAGAGATAAAGTTGTTTGCATAGCTTAGGAATCTGACTGATCAACCTTGCCTAAATAAGTTTCCAACTCCTCCAAAGTTCTTAGAAGGTCCTCTGTTCGCTGAAATGGACGATCTAATTTCTTCTTTGCATTGTGCATTCTTTCTTCCAAATCCTTGTCTCCTGTTAAAGCCATACCGATAATCGAATTCAATCTGAAATAACCCAATCAGGCTAGCAGGAAACCGCTCTGATACCACTGTAGAAACCCCTGTTTCCCCTGAATTCTAGTACTGAATGTTTTTTGGATTGTTTTTGTGTATTTTAATTTTTTTGGTGTTTTTGTATGAAATAAAGAAGAATGCGAATTTGCAAGATAAATTCAAATAAATAAATACTGAGCAGTAAACCCTTTTTCTTGCTAAACTATATTCTTATTATTCTTCTCAGATGATTACAATATAATTCCTCTATCATGCATATAAAAATAATATAAAATATTGTTCAAAACCTAATTTTTTCGCAATCTGAAAATAAACCCTAGATCTGGTATGGCTGGTACGACTGCAATAAATAAGCTTTTCTCTGATTGTTGTTTCAAAAACACAGTCGCCGACGTCAATTATACTGCCGCGGTCGGTCAGATAATACTGCCGATGTCGGTTTACTCTGCCGATGTCGGTATGTGAGTCGGCCGATGTTGGTCTGTGAGTTGGCCGATGTCGGTCTCTGCGCTGCCAATGTCAGTCTCTGCGCTCCCTGCTGGCTGCGACTGTTGCGCGCTTCTGCTAACTGCGCACTTCTCCAATCTGCGTACAGCAGAAGTAAATACAGTACGGCCTGGTACAAAACCGTACGGATTTTGTACAGCAGCAAATAAACAGTAGTACGGCCCTGGAGGTGATTGCAGATCTCAATAAAAATAGCGCCGCTAATCAAGATCCCTTTCTGGATGATTTTTAGATCAAACCCCTGAATATATAAATCCCTGTGAATCTCTGTGATAACCTCTGTGTGAAGTTATCTCTCTGTCTGGCAATAAATCAGCTGATATTTCACAACCTCTGAATTGCACACACTGAATATTGCACGTTCTCCAATGCAAATCGAATACTGAAAACCCTTGGCTCAGTCTTCTCAGAAAATACTTTGCAAAAAAATTTGTCTTCAACATGAATGGCACGATTCCCAAAGAGAAACCCTTATATTCTTGAAAAGTGCGCTTTCCCTAATTAGGGTTTCATAATTAAAAATTTGGGTTTCTTCTCTTTTAATTTTTCCATAGTCTAAAGACAATTTTAATTATAAAATATAATTAAAACGGCCCCCTTCATAATGAGCGCCCCCTTGGGTCAAAACGCCTAAGTCATTAAATTACGCCAAATAATTAATATTTAATTAAATCAATTAAATATTAATATCTCCCTCAAAAAGTATCCGATTCTCGAACCGTCTGAAGCTAGTGAACAAGGAAGTGATTCCGCACGTGACCATACCATAACAGGGGTGCTCCGCTGAGTGTCAAAAATCCCTAAAAAATAGGAACTCAGGCAAACGGTGTCCGAAAGAGCCCGAACGAAAGCCAACTGGAAAAATTCTGATAGTCGAAGCCAAGCCAAGCTCCATCATGACCCTCTATCCATCCTATCAGCCTACGAGGGTCGCACAATAGGCTAATCATCAGCTCTGAGAGATGTCAACTGGAAAGGGGACATGACAAGACTCTAGGAGTCCAGATAGTCATATTAAATTGCAGGAGTCCAAACAGTTATCAATGGATATTTCCCACACAATTATAGTGTTTTCATAGCAAAATAGAAAACACAGTAATGGAGTTGGAGTCCATAGATATTGTTGCAAATCAGGTAATAGAGTTTTAAATCTGAACAATCTAAAGTCAGATTATACAGGATGATCATTGGCAAATTTTCAATTGAAAATCCATGCTCTCAACAGGTGTGGCTGTATGTTGTTGTTTGATTAAATAAATCAGGATAACTTAAGATGCATGATGTTTTAAGTATTATTGTTTTTTTATTTAATATGTATAACGTTTTTTCATAGTCTGCAGGGTAACTTTGTAATATCACTAACATGTAAAGTTCAGGTGGAGAATCATTTAAGTCCCATTGCACCCTTTTGTGCAATCTAACACTACATTGAGCACTCTTACAAGGCAGGGAAATGCAATTAACTCATTAAGTGAACCAAATTGAGACGATAATCAATTTTCATTTATAGCTTCAAAACTTCTCTTAATATCTAAAGCTGTGAACTGGAATCCACTAGATCCAGATAAGATGTGACTTGAATTTTGTCAAGGAATATAGCCTCAAGAGTCAAAGAAATCTGTGATTTGAAGGAAGATTGCATAGAAGGGTGCAATGGGACTTGAAGGACCCAGAATGAGCTTCAGATGCATTGCAAGAATTTATAAAAAGCAAGGAATCCAACTAAGATCAACCTGAATATGAAACATGGCAAAGCTTACCAGTGAATGGAGCTCGGTACTCGACCGCCGACAAGCAAAATGCGTCCAGCGAAGCAGCAAAGGGTAAAAATGATGGTAGCGGAATAAAAATTTAAAAACCTATGAATCGCGATTTGGTTTTTAGGTTTTACTTGTATTTTTTTGGTTCTCGGTTTTTGGCCAGTTACCAAGTCAAAACCCACAGTTTTCAGCGGGTAACCAGCCCACGAAACCCGTGATTTTTGGCCTAGTAACCGGCCAACGGGTAACCGGTCGTATACCTTGCAGACTATGAAAAAACATTTTTTCACAAGTACTTAATGGGTACCTGTGTTTTTTAATACACTGTGGGAGGCATTGGTAGATCTTATGACAAGGTTGTAGCCTCCTTCAATGAGAAGCTCGGATATATAACCAGTAACTTAGAGAAAATCAAAGCAGTTTACAAAGAAATACAAAAGGCTTTGAAAATTGGGTGGCAAAAACTCCAAATCGAACTTGATTCCAAGGTAATTGTTAGCTTAAGGATCTAATGCTTTCACAGTCCATACAATTCAATCACAATGATTTTGGAGAAATTGTGTTCCCTTTTTTATAGCTCGACGTTTCAAATCACTTACCATGATCCTTCATCAGGAGAAAAATACGATCAGGATCACTACCATTGTATTTTTCTCTTGATGAAGGATCATGGGTAGTGATCTGAAACATTGAGCTATAAAAAAGGGAACACGATTTATCCAAAAGCATTGTGATTGAATTGTTAGCTGTTATCTGATCCTCAGGGAGTTCATAGTAAAAATTGGCAAATAGCAAGAAATTTGGGGAAAATTCATAGGTTGCAAGACAAGTTCCAAGAAGTCCAATTCAGCCATGTTCCCAGAGAGAAAGTAATAAAGTAGCGGATGGGTTGGCCAATTGGCCTCTAGACAATCACAACCTTACTTGTTATGGTTTGCCTCCCCTGTGGTGGTCAACCAAGCTGCAAGGGGATTTGAGAAAGCTTCTAGATTCTGATTTGTACTAATGAATGCTAATATTTATCCTTTTCTGTATACTGCCCAGGGTTGGACTAATAGCTTTCAAGCCTAGCATAGTAGAATATGTACACTTTGAATTCTTTATAATATAAATCAGTTTTTGTTTTGTTTTTTAATTAAAAAATGTACAAATCACTTGAATCAAAGTGGCATTATTTTCTGATTTTGAATATGCTTCTATGGTGTGGGAGTATCATGTAGTTGGTCTATTTTCTTTCCCAAAGGCATTCAATGGCAATTGGCACTTGGATAGGGCAATTGCAAAATGTGAAAATTTCAGCCTTTATGGCACATTTTCAATTAATCTTGTTTATTTTTATTCGCTTTCCCAAACCTTTCTACAAACAGGTGACAACACTGGTCTCCTATCTTGATCTCCCACTCATCATCAAGTCCATGTTTCACTAAGGGGTCCTTGCCTCATAAGGTTATTTGTACTTGTACCTAATTTTGATGGTTCGAGGTTTAATCACTTTAGGTGTACCTCTCTTGTTATGTTTACTTTTCATTAGTATATAGCGTTTAGTTACTTTTCATAACCAAGGGACTTTTTACCCAAGTACTTCTCTAATGTAAATAAGTGTACTTTCAAGTCCCAATGACCTACTTTAGTCATTTGTGGACATGAATATAATTCCTTCTTTTCTTTATGCCTTATTTGCAAAACAAGAAATAATAAAAAAAATTAAAGCAAACAAGAAAGCTCACTGACTTCACATGTAAAGTCATCTTTTATTTGTGTGCTTCACCAATGTCCTTTCAAATATAGGTGAATAACGAAGATTTGAAAAGATTCCTTGACTTTGGCTTTTGGAAGGGTCCTAGAAACATATTGAAGGACATAGATGGAGGATGATACAAAATAATCCACCTCCTAGAAAGATTTGAGGTGCATCATATTGAACATGATGGGGATGGATGGCCCATCCAAGTTGTTTGATAGGAAAAGGAGATTTCATATCCTCCTCCTTGATGTATTGGTTGGAGCAACCCTACATCAAGTGTTTGTTAATGATGTTTCTCAAATCAAAATACTACTTTGAATGAGCTTCAATTTCATATTGTTCCTAGCGAAGTTTTTCATGAACAGATTTTATGATACTTTTGTTACAATGCTCAATAGTAATAAGCTTTGGAACTAAGCATTAGCACCTCGTGGGTCCAATGGGATAAGTTGTATGGGTCCACAAGGATTTTTTTTTTTTTTTTTTGCTTTTATTGGTCAGTGGGGCCCAGTCTTGTGGTTCCAATCAGTTTTTGGTTTATTAGATGTACTTTTGTAAGAAAACTAATTGTCCCACATGCAAGAGGTAAAAGAGCTCAAGTGGGAAAAAGGTAATAATACTCATAGGTAGTAGAGTTGGATTTGTGTTGGAAGAATGTAGTTCTTGTGCACAAGTCTAAAGACAGTGTTTGGCTAAGGCAGGGTCCATAGTACCCTAGATTAGACCTAATTCAGTATCGATACCCTCTCAAGAAAGCATTGTTCCACGGCGTTTCGAGAAGGGGGGACGTGGGGACGGGTTTCCAGGACGGGGGGCCTAAGTTTGGGGACGGCGGGGGGACGGCGAGGGGACGGCGGCGAGGGAGCGGTGCTGAAATACATATAGTACTTGAAAAATTAGTTATAAAAAGATGTATAAGGATTAAGTATATTGCATTGAACATCAACAATTTAACATTGTGATTTAATCATTTAAGTTTCAAGTTTGAATCTTGATCCATTGAACAATGAACATTAAAAATTTAACAATAAACGTTGATGATTGAACATTGGATTTTCAAATTTTCATAATGATGATTCATGATTACATTGTTACAATCAAGTATCAACAATGTTCAAAAACAAAATACTAAAATAGTGAAATACTAAAAGTAAATAGTAATAACAAATGACTCAATGAGTCAATGGCTAATCATCCCCAATGTGGATCTCCTCATCACTAGAACTATTGGACTCCACACGCTCAAGCTCCTCCAAGCTAATACCAACCAGCGCTATTTGTGTAGCATCATCATCAATCTGTGTTGGCTCCTCTGGCTCTACATCCCATCTGGCTGTTGGACTCTCCTTGTATGCAAGTGTGTTGCGGTCAATGAGATGCAAGGCACTATGTACAGGCACAAGCTTCTCTGACCTCTTAGAGTTAACCCTGTTCCTCTTCATGGAGTGGCCAGCTATAAGTAGACCAGTTCCTCTCAGCAGTAGAAGAACTAGAAACCTGGGACAACAAATGAATGGCTAGATAGGTAGTCAAAGAAGCAAGCCCATGCAAAGTCCATCACAAAATTGGTTCCTCCTATGCCATTGTCTCCCTTTCTATTTCGGCCTCCTATGAATATCCCCTGAGAGTGGCAAATTTTGTCCACTCAATACGAATGATGCTGGCCTCTGTAGAATCATACATTTTCTGAATGGCCTTCATGAACCCTGCCTTCACCTCAGCATCTTATATGGGTGTAAGTCTACCAGGCCTTTGCACATACCACTTCAGGGTCAATGCATAGGCAGCCATGTGCAAGAGAGTGTTGAGCTTCTCCCATCTGCTATGAATGATCGGCTGAATATGCTCTATGTAGAATGTCAATGTGGGGTCCTCTCGTACAACAGCCTTCATTTGATCAAGCATAGTATCAATGCACTCATACACCTCTCCAAGTGTAGGTGCATTAGCATCCTCGTATCTAATCATTGTGAAGATTGGAGTAATGATGGAGACAATATATTTAGCATCAGCCCAAAAAACATCACTCTTCACCACGTCTTTCACCCTCTTCCCCTGCTCTTTGTTTGACTCAGGCCACCGATTCCTGACATTGAAAAAAGTTATGGGAGTTTTTGTAGATAGAACCCTGAACTAGGATTTCGCGGACTGTACAGAACCGAGAGCATAAAATTATTGAAATCTGTTGCTTTATTAATGATCAATACCTCTAATCACTTGGGTTAGGACCCTCAAACGTTCTTCTTGCTCTGATAGTTGATTTCCAAGCTCAAACAGTCATGCAAACATATAAAATTTAGCTTCTTGTCTGGACTGTGTCACAGAATGCCCTGTTTCAACCTCTGCAATTTGAGAAAAGCATCAAAAAGAGTGCGAACAATTTCAAATAACATCAAAGAAGGTTTAGCACATGTAAAAAAAATCTCAGAATGTCTCCACAACCATAACAAATCTCCTTTTTATTCAAATATACTTAACACACAAACTATACAGTCCTTAAGCTTTATCTCAGGCCTATTTCCTTCCTCTAATGGCTTCTAGTCATCTTAATGCTTTTCATCATGATTCTCACATTCATGATAACAAGATTTAACTTTAAGAAATAGTTCTTTCAGTCTACTCTTGTCCACAACTCTTGATTGAACTGTTAAAAGGGTTTAAGGTCACGACTGCAGACAGTGATTCCTTAATATCTTGCAACACTATGCTATCCAGGCCTTGAGATCACATCAAATACTTCATAAATAGTCTACTTCAACCTTCCCCAAAGATTCAAACACTTAGAAGCAGTCATCTTGGATTTATGTTCTCTTTTAGAGCTCTATAACAGGGTTATGACTGCAATACACAGGCCTGTTGCCTGATATCCTGTGATTTCTCCCTGTACAGGTACTCTCTAGTCATGAAACCTATTGGAAAACATCAGGAATGTCTTCTTCTATAATTCCACAAAGTTTCATCAACTTCTACTGGATAGTTTGCAAGATATAACAGTAATAGTAATAGGGTTTAAGATTTGTAGCAGACCCAAGAGCACAAATAAGGTGAATTCTTAGGATATGATGACTGTTAAGATTTCCTTTTGGCTTGTTTGAGACCTCTATGGATTACTCATACTCTGCCAAGTATCTTTTAAGATCAAACAATCCTTAAATAACAGAAAATTACCTTTTTCTCCTGACTGTGATAGTTTCAGGTGCTAACACAGACCTGAGAGGTGGAATTTGAGAACAATTTGAGATCTGATGACTGTCAAAGACTTCTTTCTCCTGAATTAGATCCTTTGCAACTTTCATTTACTCTATCAAATACCCCTCAAGTTTTCTTATCACAAAATTACGTGAAAAATGTTCCTTTTCTCAGACTGTGGTAAACAATACTGTGTCTATAGACTTCATGGATTGAAAATCATCATACAAGTATAAGACAAGATCAATAACATATATTCATACATTCATGAATATGAGAAAGCATTCAATATCATACCAAAGTTCTTTCATTAATGTCTTTAAACTATCTTTTCTTAACAGATCCTGCAAACCTTCATCAACGTTCACACAGACCTAGAGACCTGCAACCAACTTCCTACTTCTACACACAACAACCATACTACTTAAAACTTTCTTGTTTCTTTTCTTGGCTCCTTTCTTTACTGCTTTGAGCCTTATCCCTTATAACTAAGTATCTAAACTTAGTTCATTCTAGATATATGCATCATAACCTTCTTAACAACTTGATAACTCATTCAAACATGCTTATTTTAGCTTCTTTCCTACGTTGTACATGCTTTGTTTGGGGTTTAAGATAGGTTTAAAATGAGTTGAGGTTAACATATATCCACTACATATGATTAAACCCTAGAGACCCCCTTACAATTGGACTAAGACTTTTACAAAATGCCAAATCACTCAAAACCCCTTGCAACAAATTCAAATATTTGAATTCCCATTTTAGCGGGAAAGTGGAAATGAAGTTTTAAAAACCAATATTGGGACACTTATTGACTCGAACACTTCTAATTTGAATAAATATGGTCTCCTACACTTACCTAAGACCTATCAAACCAACATTTTCATTGTCTTTGATGATGCTCCTGCATCACTGATTCTCCCCTTAATTCGATGGATGGGCAGTCAAAGGGACAAGTAGTATAATTTGTTGTCATTGCTAGTTTATGCTCAAAGGGACTCTATTTTAATTGTAAAGAGGTATGGTCGAATGGACACAAGTGTAAATCACCTGGAAGGACCCATATGACTGAAGTTGAGGATGAAGAACATAAGATGGCTGAAATTGATCATGAAGAAACAACAGAAATGGACCATGAAATATCCACTATTTCACTGGCTTCTATGATGAGAATCACCAAATATCAAACCCCAAGAGTAAAAAGCAAAGTGAAAGGAAGAACTGTGGTGACTCTCATCGATTCCAGAAGCACTCGTAATTTCATAGATGCAAACTTGGTGACATCTACACATCTGAAGGTTGTCCCATTACAAAAAATTAAGGTGCCACTGGCCAATTACAGTATGGAGTGGAAAGGAATGATATATTGTGTCTCTCATAGAACAAAGCATAGAGAATAAGTGACTTCACAAACAAACCATATATGAAACAAAAAATAAAAGAATGAAAAAGTGTGATGTCCCCATTTCCACATCATGAATATGTAATGTCCCCTTTCTAACATTCATAGCATGATGTTGTCGTTAGCCTATTTCCCTATGGTCCCGTAGGCTAACCAGGACATTAAAGGGACTTAGAGGCCATTTGGCCTAGACAGTTTCAGTTGCATATCTTTTTGAGGGGTTTGAGGCAGTTTTGGGCATACTTACTATTTATAGTAAGCCCTGAATGGACATGGCTAGACTTCTAGGGGCAGTGACATGTCGATGGTAATTGTTTAAAATTGACAGGAAGATTTATTTATCATTGATATGATTTATTGGGCATTAATGAAGTTATTTTATAAAATTAAATTTAAATATTTAACTTTATTAATGCATATTCTATAGTTTGTGGGAATTATTTAAATAAAAGAATCCCCTTTATTGTATAATTCATCAGATACATAAGTTACATAAAGGAAGTTATGTTTTATCCCACATTGACAAAACGAAGAAATGGACTCTTGTGAGAACTCTATAAAATAAATAGAAGAGCTTCCATTTAGAAGGTTTTTGGAGGAGATTAATGTTATGCTGCTGGATTTCCTGGAAATCTGATTTTCGAGCTTGGAGGACGAAATCCCTCTTTGCTAGCATTCTCTTCGCTGTTGAAAGACACAGTGAAGAGGATTGATGGTGTTTTCATTCAAGAAACACATTGGGCTTATTGGATTTACAACAAAGAAGGGCAGAATAATGATTTGTTACAGGAGCTGTGAATAGTGTTTTGCTACATTGTGCATGAATAGTGTTTTGCTACAGTGCGTGTGAATAGTGATTTTGCTACAGTAACCCGTGACTAGTAAAATTGTTACAGTGCCGTGAATAGTGCTGCTATAGTGCATGAACAGTGTTTGCATCAAGTTTACTTGTTTATTCTCGTTGATTAGAGGTCTGGAAGGCTGCCATTTCCTCTGTGGGTCACTACAGCACTAATTTCCAGGCTTCTATCAAATTTTCATATCTAAGCATTGTAATTTTTGAATACAAATTTGAATATTTGTTGCAGCCCATAAGGCAATTGTATGTGCACATTTATATTGCAAATTAGTGTTTAACAGCAACTAAGGAGTTTCAGGTTTTGCATGTCTAGTTGTATGTTTGTCAAGTGTTTGACATAATGCTTGTTGATCATTAAGCAATTTAATTGATATGACATAGTAGTTCGCAAGTTTCTTTCATTGGAAAAATAGGGGTGGTTATTACAGAATAAGCAGGTATTGAAGACCTTTAGTCTATTTCCTCATAGACTAAAGGAACCCTTTTGGGGAATTATATTTTATTCGTTAATTATTAATTGTCAAAATAGTGATTTTTATCATAAAGCAATTATTATTTAATAGAATATTTAAAAAGTGGTTTTTACTACTAAGGTGTTTAAATGAATTAATTATTAATTTATTTGCCTTAAAGTAATTTTAATTACTATTTTAATTAAGGTAACTAATTAATAAATTATTCGAACAAGAGAATGTTGGCATAGGAGCTAAAGCAAGGAAAAGAAAAAATGTTTGATCTTCCCAAGGTGGTTCGCCCCCCCTGGAAGATACAAATACAAGGTGAAGGCTACAATAGAAGATATGTTGAATTTTGATAAATTGTTCTTCATGCTTGAAGAAAACTATCGGGATACATGCCCAATAGAAGTTCACTACTTTGGTGTTGATCAATCTAAAAAAAGTGTCTTTTGACACCACCTTTGCTAAAATCTTGTTCTTGCCCTAGAAGTGGGGCAATTTGCTTTGAAGAGTTCATGTGAAGTTTTGTGAGGGTTTCGTGGTTCTTTTCTTACATGTTAACCTTGCTAAATATTTATCCTATTTTTGCAAGTAGAGTGAACCACCTTGGAAGCTTGGATCTAGAGTTTGGAGGCCTCTTTTGGTCTATTTTATGCAAATTAAATATTCTGATTTTATTTGTTAATTTTCTGCGTGTTGGTGTGAAGAATTAGAGGAGTTTGTGAAAGGTTTGAACTAGAAAATTAAATAATAATTTTCAAAATTATTATTTAATTATTTTGATAGGTTTTGAAGACTTTCACTTGCAGAAGACAAGATTTCACTGTTAATTTTCTACTAATTTTTCCTGCACTTAGAAAGTGGAGCGATTGGCTTGGGGAGTCATTTTTGGCCATTTCTATGCTCAAAAATGATCGTTGTATTTTTCTGGTATTTTTCAGGACTTGTTGCGATTTCTTGCAAGGGTTTGAAGAGGAAAAACATTCAGAACAGTAGTTGTATTTTTGATATTTAATCAGAATTTTCTGCCATCAAAAAGTGGCGTTTGAGCTTCAAAAATTGGGTAAAAAGTTACTTGTTTTGTGCAATTTAATTTCTGATTATTTTTTACACATTTTCAGTTATTTTAGAACAAGTTATTGGCTGGAATTCATCCATAAAACCCTACTATTTTGGTGTCTAGGGTTTCTAGGGCTTAACAAAAGTTTTGTGAGCTTATTTTGCAAACTAGGGTTTGTTGATTGCATTTTCAGAATTGTGGAATTTAGGGGAAAATCCATTTTGTATGGAATCATACCATTTGGGGACATTACAAAAAGCAACAAATGTCAATGATTTCAGTTTAATAGATTTCATTCATGTCATTGCCCTGAAAGATGTCAGTAATGTCATTGACGGTATTGGACTTTGATTTCATGTGGCTTAAATTGATGTCATTGTCACCACCGTGAATTGATTTAATTTTTCTACACCTCACCTCACATTACATGTGAAGTTTGTGACAGCTCACCGTGCACTTAAGCTTTGCTACGTTTTACCTAACAGCTCATTTCAATTGTGCATTTTAGCTTTGCCTCACCTTAATGGCATGAAATTACAACTGGATAACTATGGATTGATTTTTATTTCTATGTGGTGGCTTAAATTGATGAACTCATTCAAAGTTAGGAAATCATCAAGCTTGATCAAGTTATATTATTCACTTGTTAGCTAGTGTAGCCGCTGATTATGAATATGCATACAAGGACCTACTACCAAGGTTACCTCTAGACACAGGGCAAGGACATATTATATAGTTGGAACCAGGGTCCAGACCAGTTATTGTTCTTCCTTATAGGTATCTTTGTTATATTGTCTTACTTTGCTAACTAAGTTGTACAAAACACTCTAGGATAAATGCATTGTATCACAGGGATAGATAACCACTCATGGTTAGGAAATCATCAGCTTGATCATTATATTATTCACTTGGGCAGAGTAGCGCTAACTAAGTTGTACAAAACACTCTAGGATAAATGCATTGTATCACAGGGATAGATAACCACTGGCAGAGCTACATGGGCAGAAGCGCTTACACATTGATTTGAGATCTCAATGACCAAATAAGGGTGACGAAATGTGACCAGTTTAAGATAGCATTCAAAACTTATCATGGCCACTATGATTTTTGGGTGATGATTTTTGAGCTAACTGTTGTCAACCTGGAGTTGCACCCTGACAGAAGACGTGCTGAAATGGCTAATCCTCGCTCCAATTGAAACAATGGGATCTTCTCACGAAGTTGGGTGCCTCAATGGTGAGAAGCACCTCCAGAGAAGGTTGGTTCCTGTAAGATGTATCAATGAGGATCTCAACTTCTACGCTACAAATTACCTGGGGAAAAGAGGAAAAAGAACTTGAAAGAAAATCCTAGCTAAAACGTTGATACACCTAATTTGTTTAATCCACTCAAATCGAACTTCTAAGAACATTGATTCTGACAAGGAAAGAGGCATAACTTCAACTCCAATTGATCAATACACATAAGTATTTCACGAAAAAGTTATGTCTAATTATTTAAACTTGAGGGAAACGTAGAAATAGGCTTAATGAAAGGCACTAAACAACCACTAATATCCATTGTAAATTAAACAAAAGACATTCAAACACAGAACATGATCTGCATAAATGACCAGTTAGTAACTAGGTACAAATCTAGATTTGACAAGGAAGAAAGAAAATCTATCACTTAGGCAAATCTATAACAAAAGTACACTATACCAGCTGCTGAAAATTGAAAAAACACAGTCCTCTTCTTATTGATTTTGAAAAAGGTTACAGCACAATCTTTGGAAGAAATTTTCTTGCCAAAAGAGGGATCATTTTTACAAGGCTGAAAAGCCATTAATATAAAAAATTACAAAAAGCCAAGATATAGGCGTTTGAAAATAGAGAGAGAGTAAACTCAAACCAACTCAGTCTTTACAAAAGTCTGTTTTGTCTTGCATGAAAATTCCTTGTGTTGAAAAATGGATGGTGGGCTCAACCGTTTGACTTTGTTTATGCATGATCGGTTGAACCATGTCTAAAATTAGAGACTAGCTCTTTGGCATTTCAAAGTGGACAGCTGGGCTTGTTGAAACACCTACCTCTAAATTTGGCTTCTTCATCTGGAGCTATTGAAACGTTTTGAAACGCTGAGCTGGAACGTTTGGAGCGCTGAGTTGGACGACCAATCAACTGAAAATAGTCCTCACTTTGCATGGATTTCTTTTATTTTGGTCTGCCTGTCTATATTTAGTCTCAGGATTTATTTTGTTTAACTTTCCGCGGACTTCTTCCTGTTGACTTCTCCTTCCTGCAGACTTTCTCTCGAGAATTTGCATTTCCTTGGTCTTAGATTTCTTCGGACCTTTTGTTCTTGGTTGCATTTGCCTCGGGTTATATTTCCTTAGCTTTTCTGTCTGGCAATTGTTTCGAAGGAATCCTTCGGACAAAAAGTCCGAAGAAATTCTTTCAAATGCTTGTCATCTCCCCTTGGCTTTCTTTCGAAGATTTGCCCTGTCCTTTTCCCGTAGACAAAATGTCTGCAGGGATCTATCTTGTCTTTTTCCTTTGGCCCTTGTTTCCTTCAGACAAATGTTTCCGAAAGAATTCTTTCGGACCTCCATTTCGCCTTTTGAACTCACCTACCCTTCAGGATCTCTGTCTTGGTCCTTTTCGAAGGGATTCCTACCCTTCGGGCTTTCTGCTTGCCTCCTCTCTGAAGGGAAAGCCCTTGTTATTGTCTGAAGTGAGCTTTCCCGAAGGGCAGGTGCCCTTCGAGGTTCTTGAATGGCCCTGTTTCCCTCTTGGAATGACTTTTGTCGAAGGGCCCCTGCCCTTCGACAATTTGGAAACGCTCCTTCCTGAAGGGCAAGTGCCCTTCGGGACTCTTGTTTGTCCCTTTCTGCCAAGTGAATCTCCCGAGGACAAAAGTCCATGGGGATTGTCCCTTAGCCTTCGTGGTCTTAGCCCTTCGGGCTTTTTGTCATGATCTTCTCCCAAAGGGTAGGTGCCCTTCGGGCTTTTTGTAAAGCCTTTAAATTTCATGAGATGGACCTTCCCAAAGGGCAGGTGCCATTCAGGTTTTTTGCAAATGTCCCTGCCGATCCTTAAATGAGCCTTCTCGAAGGGTACCTACCCTTCGGGTTTTTTGTCAATGACCCTTCCGAAGGGTACCTACCCTTCGGATTTTTTAAACAGCGCCTTGGACATTTCAAATAGCCCCTTTCTATCGAATAACCCTTAAGAAAAAGGCACCCGAGTTTTTTGGAAATGTCCCTTCGGAAGGGTACATTGCCCTTCAGGGTTTTTTGGAAGTGTCCTTCAAATATTTTGACTTATCTTTTGAAACTTTTCAAAGGAATTCCTTCGGACAAATTTGTCCGAAGGAATTCCTTCGAGTTTTTTGTCTAAAGTCTATTTGCTTGTTCTTCAATGTCTGCAACTTCTATCCGAAGGAATTCCTTCGGGCTTTTTGTTTGAAGTCTATTTGCTCGTTCTTCAATGTCTGCAACTTCAGACTCTTCACTGGCACCTACTACGGATTCTTCATTGCTTATTACTTATAAAAGAGATAAGTCATTCACCCTGAGAAACTCGAAATGCACTACCTTGAGTAGTTCGGGGTTTCCAACCCGGATTACTTCTGTTGATAAAACTTTCATAAGCAAAGCACTTCTCAAAACCCGATTTGCACTGTCAAGAGTGATTCGGGTTTTCCAACCTGGATTACTGTTGGCCATTTTTTGGCCTACATACCAAATTTTTGCATAAGTGTGAGAGGGTGGGCATTCAAGCAAGACTTCGGGGTTTACACAACAGAAGACTTCGATTTTTTTGGAAGGAGAAGTCTCTGGGTTTTACAAGAGAACTTATTTCACTTTATGAGTAATCAACTGTTGAAACCCCTTAGCAAAAGTAATCCGGGTTGGAAAACCCGAATTACTCTTGACAGTGCAAATCAGGTTTTGAGAAGTGCTTTGCTTATGAAAGTTTTATCAGCAGAAGTAATCCGGGTTGAAAAACCCGAATTACTCTTGATAGTGTAAATCAGGTTTTGAGAAGTGCTTTGCTTATGAAAGTTTTATTAGTGTAAGTAATTCGGGTTTAGAAACCCGAATTACTCAAGATAGTGCATTTCAGGTTTTCCAGGGTGAATGACTTATCTCTTTCTATAAGTAACAAGCAATGAAGAATCCGAAGTAGGTGCCAGTGAAGAGTCCAAAGGATTCCTTCGAAATAATTGTCAAACACAGAGGAAACTGACATTTTTTCTGCAACATAAAAGTCCAAAGGAAAGAATAAACCAAGGGTCAACGAAATTCCAAAGGAAATGGACCAAACAAAGCCCGCAGGAAGTCGAAGCAAAAAAACCCGAGGGAATAAAGAAGGAAAAGAAAAATTTAGAAGGAAAGATATCCTTTGCACAAAAAGTCCAAAGGAATTCCTTCGGACTTTTTATCCGAAGGATTCTTGCGGGAAAAATGCAAACAAATGAACGCAAAGGAGCAAAAAATAATAAAGCCAAGGAGATAATAAAAGTCCGCAAGAAATCCAAAGGTAAATCCAGGGGGCAAGACATAAGAGCCAAAGAGAATAAAATCGAAAAAATTGACAAGAAAGAAATCCGAAGGAATATAAGACCAAGGAGATAGCCAAAAAACCCGAAGATAATCTATACAGGTAAAGCAGAATATCCGAAGAAAATCCGAGACCAAAGGAAATTTGCTGATAAAAAAGAATATCCGAAAGAATTAGGCTAAGGGAATGGCCAGGAAATCCAAGGAATATAGACAAAATAATCCAAAAATAGAATCCCGCCAAAAATAGACACGAACAGGCAAACCAAAATAAGAGAAAATACATGCGAACAAGGGCTATTTTTGGCAGATTCCTAAATTTCAATTGACCCATAGTTTGACTAGTCAAAGTCACACTTCTCCAAACGTTCCAGCAGTCCGAGTAGAGCTCATCTATTGAATCTTAACGTGGATTTCCATGCAAAGAGAGGTGGCATTTTACCAAGCCCAGTCATCCACTTTCAAACATCAAAGAGCTAGTCTCTAATTTTAGACATGGCTCAGCGGATCATGCATAAGCAAAGTCAAACGTTTGATCCCACCGTCCACTTTTCAACACAAGGAATTTTCATGCAAGACAAAATAGACTTTTGTAAAGGCTGAGTTGGTTTGAGTTTACTCCGTCTCTATTTTCAAACGTCAATTTTTTGGCTTTTTGTAATTTTCTATATTAATGATTTTTCAACCTTGTAAAAGGCATCCCTCTCTTAGTAAGACCAAACTCTGTCATTGATAAGTTGTGTAACCTCTTCAATCAATAAAACTGTACTTTTAGATTTCAAGTGCTGACATAGTGTACATTCATTCAGCTATTTCTATACATGGTAGATTTCTCTCCCTTTCCAAATTATGATACGTACCTAGTTGCTAGGTCATCATGTTATGCTGGTCATGTTCAATGTTTTATGTCTTTTGTTGAAGCTGTAAGTGGATGTTAGGTGGCTGCAAAGTGTCTTGTATCAGACCTCTCTCCATTGTTTTCCCTCACCCTTTTGTCATTGGATCGAACCTTCTCATGAAATACTTATGCATAGTGATCAATTGAAATCAAAGGTCTTCATTTTCCCTTGTTTGATTCAGTGTTCAAGGTTCTAAGTACAGTGGATCAACATTCTGATGTATCGTCGTCATTAGGTAGGATTTTCTCTTCAAGTTTTTTTCTCCCTTTTTCATGGTAGTCCGCAGCACAAAATAGAGATCCGCATTGATACATCTTATAGGAACCAACGTTCTCTGGAGGTTCTTCTCACCATTGAGGCACCCACCCTCGTGAGAAGATCCCATTGTTTCAACTAGAGAGAGGATTAGCCATTTCAACACGTCTTCGTTTCAGAGTGCAACTCCAGGTTGACAACAATTACTTCTGTTGATAAAACTTTCATAAGCAAAGCACTTCTCAAAACCCAATTTGAACTGTCAAGAATAATTCAGGTTTTCCAACTCAGATTACTTTCGCGGAGGGAACAACGGATTACTCATAAAGTGAAATAAGTTGTCTCTTGTAAAACCCGAAGACTCCTTCCAAATCCTTCCAAAAACACAAAGTCTTCTGCTGTGTAAAACCCGAAGTCTTGCTTGAATGCCCACCCTCTCACACTTAGGCAAAATTTTGGTATGTAGGCCAAAAAATGGCCAACATTTCTGACGACTCACAGGGAAGCATGCCTGCTATGCTTGAGAGCTTAGACCATATAGATGCTATTTGAACTCCCAAAATAGTGATAAACTTGATTTATGACTGAATATCTCCTCTGATCATGGCTGAAATAACCTTTCTCCTTCAAAATAAGAAGAGAAACACACGAAAGCAGGAAAACTAACTAAGAAACAAATGTGCAAACAAGCACTTATTGGAACAAAACTGAAAAAAACTGCTGTACCTGAACAGCACTTGGAGGAAAGCAAAACAAATTAACTATTGACATGGAGTTTTGCTCTTCAATAGCAATGTTTCAGATGTATGCCATTGACTGGCATTGGAAGCTCTTGGCCATCCATCTTTGCAAGTTGGAAGGTATTGTGGGATTTGTAGCTGGAGATTGTGTATGAGCCACTCCAAAGGGAATCAAAGTTTGTGTGCCTTCCTAGTTTGGCTCGATCCTCATCCCACTTGAGGACCAAATCTCCTTCATTGAAGCTTCATGAGGAAGCTTCTTTGTCAAACATTCTTTTCACCTGTGTCTGATGACTTTTCATGGCTAGCATTGATTGATTTCTTGTCTCTTCCAACTCCATAAGCTTTGCATACCTGATTTTCATAGGCTCATTCACAATTCAAGCTGATGCATTAGTTCCAAAGCTGAAAATTCAAGAGAAATAGGTAACCTTGCTTCCTTACCATATACCAGCTTGTATGGAGAGTTGACTATTGACCTCTTGTAAGTGATCCGATCAGCGCATAGAGCTGACTTTAGCTTGAGATGCCATGACCTCTGATTGTCTTCAATAGTCCTTCATATGATGCTTAAGAGGTTCTTATTTGTAGATTCAGCAAGGCCATTGCCTTGTGGATAGTAGTTTGATGAAGTGCTGAGGTAAAGTCCATGTTGGACAGCCCATTGACTGATTTTGGATCCCACAAAAGCCATTGCGTTATCAGAAATAATTGTTGAAGGAACTCCAAATCTAGTAAGCAAACCGTAGAAATCAAGAACATTGGTTTTGTTTGCTTCTTTCAATGCTATTGCCTCTGTCCAATGTGTGAAGTGATCTATAGCTGTTAAAATCCATTTGTGCCCTGAACTTGAAGGAGAATTTATGAGACCAATAAAATCCAATCCCCATTGGACAAAACGCTGATCCACCGCAATTGGCTGAAGGGGCAAGGCTGCAAGCTTGACATTTCCTACAAACATAGCACATTGTTTGCACTTTCTAATTCATACATGACAATCACCAAATATAATAGGCCAATAGTACCCACCTCTCATGATTTTAAGTGTTGTAGTTCTTGCGAAAAAGTGTCCACCATGTCGATCATGGAATTCTTCAAGTAATCTTTGAGTTTGGCTTGGTTCCACACACCTTAGTAACATTCCATTAATATCATTTTTAAACAAAACACCATCAAAGAGCAAGAATGGAATTAATTGCAATCTAAAATACCTTCTTTTTGAAGCACTTAGGTGAGAAGGGTAAATACCATCTTGCAGATAGCTTACCAAATCAAGAACCCAGTTGGAAGGTGAGGTGTGAACAGCAGCAATCTCTTCATCATTTGACACCAAAACAACTTCATTAGTTTCTTGCAAGTCTTGAGCTAGATGCTCACAAAGTCCTTTGCCTTTAACCAGCTTTGTAACCTTAATTTCCACGTCATATTCCATTACCTTGATTATCCAACCAGCTCTCTTCTCATTAATATCCTTGTTCAAAAGAAATTCTCTGATGCTTGGATGGGGAACCATTAGATGTGTCTTGTTATTAGACAACAAGTGTCTAAACTTCTTAAGAGATCTTATAACTGAAAGGAAATGCTTTTCAACAAAAGAATACTTTGTTTCGTACTCTTCCAAGCATTAACTGTAGAAAGCTATAGGCTACTCTAAATCTTCATAATTCTGCTGCATAAGAATGCCTGAAATGGTGTCCACGTTAGCATATGTATACAGAATGAAATCTTTCGTAAAATCTGGATTTAAAAGTGTAGGAGCACTTGCTATGGCTTTCTTAACATCTTCAAACCCTTTTACTCCCTCCTTGGACCAATTGAAGATCTGATTTTTCTTTAGCATGGTTGTAAGTGGTTTAGCTACAATAGCGAAATCTAAAATGTATCTCTTTATAAAGTTGATTTTTCCAAAAAAACTTTGCATAGCCTTTTTGTGCTTAGGCAAGGATTGAATCTACTCTTTCAAGATCAATGTTTAAATTGTTGAAAATTTTGCCCCACAGGGCAAATCGTCACCATTGCCATTCGAAACTTTGCTCACCATGACCATTTGCCTTGAAAACCAGGTCTTGACCCTTAAGAAATCGAGGATAAGTCACTTTTGTGCAGGTACAGGCATTTTCTCATCAGACAATGACCATTTCTAGCACTTACAGAGCAATTTGGGTTTGCAAGACAGCATTACTTATAAGCTTTATAAGTAATACACAGTTGCACCTAGAGAACCCGAAAGGCTCTGTGGCAATTTCAGTGTTAATCGGGTTTGTGATGTTGCATTACTTATTAGCTTTTATAAGTTGAAGCACTCGAAAAACCCGAATGGGTCTACAATGCATATCGGGTTTACGAGGGTGTCTTACTTATTTACTTTTATAAGTAAAAGCAATCCAAGGGCCCAAGTTGGTCTACAGAGGGAAGCGGGTTTGTGCATTGACTTGTCTTATAAAGTTTTTATAAGTAATGGCACTTGTAAAGCCCGAAAAGCTCTTGGACATTGTGAAGGGCAGGTGATTTCTTGCGGGGGGCACTTCAAAAACAAAGTGGACCTTTCATTTTTTTCGAAGGGTCATTTTCAAAAACCCTGAAGGGTATGTGCCCTTGCGGGGGACACTTCAAGCACGAAGAGGGCCTTTGCAAGACTTCCAAGGGGTCGTTTACAGTTTCTATGAAGGGCACTTGCCCTTGTGGAGGGCACCTTGATCAGTGGCAAGACCATTTGGAAAAGCCCAAAGGGCACTTTTGAAGACAGACATACCCTTGCGGAGGGCACTCAAGCGGCGAAAGGACCTTTTCCATTCTTCCAAAGGGCATTTTTGGGAAATAGAAACCCTTGCGGAGGGCACCTTCATAGTGTCAGGGACATTTCGAAAATTCCCGAACGGCACATGCCCTTCGAGGAAAGATATCCAAAGGAAACGAATTCCTTCAGACAAACGAATTCCTTTGGAGACTTTTGTCTGAAGGAATTCAGAAAAAGACCCGACGAAGGATATACCTGAGGAAAAGCCGGATAGAAATAAATCAAAGGCACAAGGAATTCAGGAGGGACAAAAAGCCCGATAGAAAAGACAAGGCCACAAGCAAGGAACAAAAGTTCAAAGGCTAAAGCGTAAGCAAAGGCCAAAAAAGAGAAGAAAATGCCAAGCCCCGGGAAAGAGAATAGACAGAGAGTCCTTCGGACAATTTGTCCGAAGGACGAAAACCAAATTCCCGAGAGCCGAAAACCCGACAATAATCAAATAAGACAAGACCCGACGGAAATAAATAGAAGCACAGGGAAATATAAACAAAAGGCCCGACCAAAATAAAGCTCGAATCCTGAATTAAAGCAGAACACAGGAAAAGCCAGAGAAAACATGAAGTGAACTAAGCATGATCAATAGCATGAACAGAGACGTAAACACAAACAGGACTGAACCAGAACTGAGCAAGAAGTAAGACAAACGCAGAAATAGAGGCATGAGCAAAGACTAAAGCAGAACTGAACATGGACATAAGTATGAATAGTGAATAAAACAAACGCAAAATAAAGACAAAGGCAAGATGAACAAAGATCATGCACAGACTAATGTGAGTGACTCCAACGAAGTGAACACGTTTAAAAAAACAAGCATGCTTCAGTTTTGAAAATAAAGTTGTCTTGCATGATGAATGGACAAAGTGTTGAACGTTTCAAACATCCAAAAGTTTCATGCACGTGGAGCTTCCAAAAGAGGACATGGTCCATTTCGAATGCTTCACATGCAAAGACAAATCCATTTTCGACTTGCTACAACTGTAGTTATTTCCAGTTTTAGTTCTCTTCTATTTTATACTCTTTTCTTGTAAATTATGCTATTTAAGCAGACCTTTTAGCCTATCTCTATCATCCATCCCTCTCTTGGTAAGACCAGACTCTACCATTGGTGAGTTGTGTAACCTATTTAATCAATAGAAGGATTTTAATTTTAGATTTCAAGTGCTAATATAATGTACATTCATTCAACAATTTGCATACATGGTAGATTTCTCTCCCTTCCCAAATTTTGATTCGTACCTAGTTGTTGCTTATCATATTATTCAGGTCATGTTCAATGTTTTATGTCTTTTGTTGAAGCTGTAAGTGGATGTTAGGTGGCTGCAAAATGTTTTGTATCAGACCTCTCTCCATAGTTTTCCCTCACTTTTTTGTCACATTTTTGTCATTGGATCGAACCTTCTTATGAAATACTTATGCATAGTGATCAATTGAAATCAAAGGTCTTCCTTTTCCCTTGTTTGTTCAGTGTTCAAGGTTCCAAGTAGGGTGGATCAACATTCTGGTGTATCACCGTCATTAAATAGGATTTTTCCTTCAAGTTTCTCTCCATTTTCCATGGTAGTCCGCAACATAGAGTAGAGATTCTCATTGATACATCTTACAGGAACCAGCGTTCTCTGGAGGTTCTTCTCACCATCAAGGCACCCACCCTCGTGAGAAGATCCCATTGTTTCAACTGCAGAGAGGATTAGTCCTTTCAGCACGTCTTCAATTTAGGGTGCAACTCCAGATTGACAACAGTTTTTGACATGCCCGGTGGGATTTGTTGGAGCTGGTCTTGGTGAAATTACAGTTGCAGCAGTGTTCATGAAATATTTTGTGTTTCCGAGCTCAAAGCAATTGCTTCTAATAGTTCAGAGACAATTTCCATGTAAGTCTATTTTTATTGCATTATCATGAATGAATTTTGATGGCTGTGTATGAAGAGAATTCCTATACTATGTTTCCTTATCAGCCCAATGATGGATCATACCAGCCTTGCCATGATACCTATGAGCCTAATCAGCGTTATCAAGAATATTATGAAATCTATGTTGAGTCTTATCAAGTTTATCATGATCCTTATTATCAAGAGCATGAATCTTACCTTGTGAGCCATATCAGTCTCAGGACCGGATTTCATCTTTCCCATATGGCTATGATGTTGCATATAAGCAGCGTCACCTTCAAGAAAGAATGAATGAAATACAGCTCAGAATACTAGCATATGCAAGAGAGGTTTGTTCTAACTCTCAATATGAGGAAGTGAATGGTCTATTTCAAAATGTGTCCAATGATCCAAAAGAGATAAATGGACTATGTAATCTTGTATTGGAAAAGATGGAGGCTTGGGAGAGGCAGAAAATTAAGTTAAACCAATTGTCTACAAAGGGTTCTTATGCTTCTTATTCTCATGAAGTTCTTAATCATGCCCAGTGTGTGACAAGGGAGCTTCCTAATTGTATTCAAGAGCCTATTCATGAGACTAAACCTTCCTATAGTCCCCTTTCCTCACCAATCATCCCTCAAGCTCAAGTTGTCCAAGAAGACAAGCAAGTTTCAGACTTTGATGAGGTAATGGCCAAGTGGAAGGAACAAAATACAGAGGTCTTTAAGAGTTTCTCTTTTTCTCCTCTCCAAAACTCCCTAGATAATTCCATTGCCCTCAAGATTCCAAAATCTGATCATGATCAACCTCCCATGTTTTTTTTCCTCTCAAACAAATGAATTTCATCACCCTCCTACCATCTCCCTTCCTCAGGAGGAACATGTTCTTTGGAGGATTGAGAAAGAGGTTGCAGCTACAGGTCAAGTTCTTGCAGAGTGTGTAGAGGATACTTCAGGTGTGTTTGAGGAAGGATTTTCTATTGATACTTCACTTGAGGTTGTAGTTGCGCATCCAATTATAGTTGAGAGTGAGAAGACTGATTTTGATGTAAAGGAACTTCAAGAGGAGCCGGTACAAATTGAAGTCATACGTGAGTTACAGGTATCTCCTATTGAGAAGGATCTAGATAGCTTTCAAACTGATTCTATAGATCAAAATGAGGAACAAAAAGATGATTGGCAGCTGTACCTTGAATCTCTTCACAAGATTGAAAAACTTTGTATAGATATGTTGTCTATTGAAGGACACGTTTACGAAAAATTTGATCAAGAATCACCTATTAAAGGTCACAATACAAATTGGGTTGCCTACTCAAAGCTCCTTGAAGAGCTAGATGAACTTGCATCAATCGATAAAAAGGATGTGGTCACTCAAGAACCATGCATAGATGAGGTATCACTTGACAAGGTGGTAGATGACAAGCAATATGAAAAAGATCGGGATGTACTTGATGAGTTTGTCTTTGTTGGTGACTGGTTTGTTGTTGATGACTCATTTGACAAGATGTTAATACAGTTGGTAGACAAGGAAAATGTCTCATCAAAGGTTATGATTAATAAACATCCTGCTTTGCAACTTGTAACATCTCTTGGAAGGAGTGAGTTCAAAAATTTCTCATTTGATCCAGGTGGATCATGTTTTATCATGGTTAGCTAGGTTCTTTGTTATTTTGTTTTCCTCCAAGTGCTGTTCCAGCACATTAGTTTAGCTTGTTTTCCAATAAAGTGCTTTTGCACGCTTATTTTGTTAGCTAGTTTCACTTGCTTTTGTGTGTTTCCCTTTCGTTCGTTTTGAATCTAAAAGATGTGTCCTTTCAAAAGTAAGGTTGTATGGCCATTCATGTGTCAATTTTCAGTCATTGTGTGATCCCAAGAGTTTATCTATGATCTAGTCCTTAAACATAGCAGGCATGTTACCCAGCTGAGTCACCAAGAATGTTGACAATTTTGCCCCACAAGCCAAATCGTCACCATTACCATTCGAAACTTCGCTCACCATGACCATTTGCCTTTGAAACCAGGTCTTGAACCTTGATAAATCGAGGATAAGTCACTTTTTTGTAAGTACAGGCATTTTCTCATCAAGCAATGATCATTTCTAGCACTTACAGAGCAATTCAGGTTTGCAAGACAGCATTACTTATAAGCTTTATAAGTAATACGCAGGAGCACCTAGAGAACCTAAAAGGGTCTGTGGCAGTTTCAATGTTAATCAGGTTTGTGATGTTGCATTACTTATTAGCTTTTATAAGTTGAACCACTCGAAGAACCCAAATGGGTCTACAGTGCATATCGGGTTTATGGGGGTGTCTTATTTACTTTTATAAGTAAAAGCAATCCAAGGGCCCAAGTTGGTCTACAGAGGGAAGCAGGTTTGTGCATCGACTTGTCTTATAAATTTTTTATAAGTAATGGCACTTGTAAAGCCCGAAAAGGTCTTGGACATTGCGAAGGGAAGGTGATTTCTTGCAGGGGGCACTTCAAGAACAAAGTGGACCTTTCATCTTTTCCAAAGTGTCATTTTCAAAAACCCCGAAGGGTATGTGCCTTTGTGGGGGACACTTCAAGCACAAAGAAGACCTTTGCAAGACTTCTGAGGGATCGTTTACAGTTTCTCCGAAGGGCACCTGTCCTTGTGGAGGGCACCTTGATCGGTGGCAGGACCATTTGGAAAAGCCCGAAGGGCACTTTTGAAGGCAGACATACCCTTGCGAAGGGCACTCAGGCAGCGAGAGTACCTTTTCCATTCTTTCGAAGGGCATTTTTGGGAAACAGAAGCCCTTGCAGAGGGCACCTTCATAGTGTCAAAGACATTTCGAAAATTCCCGAAGGGCACATGCCCTTCGAGGAAAGATAGCCAAATGAGACAAATTCCTTAAGTCCGAAGGAATTTAGAAAAAGACCCGACGGAGGATATACCCGGGGAAAAGCCCGATAGAAATAAAACAAAGGCACAAGGAATTCGAGAGGGACAAAAAGCCCGATAGAAAAGACAAGGCCACAAGCAAGGAACAAAAGTCCGAAGGCTAAAGCGTAAGCAAAGGCCAAAAAAGAGAAAAGAAAATGCCAAGCCTCAGGAAAGAGAAGAAACAGAGAATCCTTCGAACAATTTGTCCGAAGGACGAAAACCAAAAGCCCAAGAGCCGAAAACCCGACAGTAACCAGACAAGAAAAGACCCGATGGAAATAAATAGAAGCATAGGAAAATATAAACACAAAGGCCCAACCAAAATAAAGCCCGAATCCCGAATTAAAGCAGAACACGGGAAAAGCCAGAGAAAAAACGAAGTGAACTAAGCATGATCAATAGCATGAACAGAGACATAAGCACAAACATGACTGAACCAAAACTAAACAAGAAGTAAGACAAACACAGAAATAGATGCATGAGCAAAGACTAAAGCAGAACTGAACATGGACATAAGCATGAACAGTGAATAAAACAAAAGCAGAATAAAGACGAAGGCAGGATGAACAAAGATCATGCACAGACTAATGTGAGTGACTCCAACGAAGTGAACACGTTTAAGAAAACAAGCATGCTTCAGTTCTAAAAATAGAGTTGTCTTGCATGATGAACAGGGAAAGTGTTGAACATTTCAAACAGCCAAAAATTTCATGCACGTGAAGGAGCTTCCAAAAGAGGACATGGTCCATTTCCAACGCTTCACATGCAAAGACAAATCCATTTTTGACTTGCTACAATTGTAGTTATTTCCAGTTTTAGTTCTCTTCTATTTTCTACTCTTTTCTTGTAAATTATGCTACTTAAGCAGGCTTTTTAGCCTATTCCTATCATCCATCCCTCTCTTGGTAAGACCAAACTCTGTCATTGGTGAGTTGTGTGAGCTCTTTAATCAATAGGACTGCACTTTTAGATTTCAAGTGCTGGCAGTGTACATTCATTCAGTAATTTGCATACGTGGTAGATTTTTCTCCCTTCTCAGATTCTGATTCGTACCTAGTTGCTAGCTTATCATGTTATGCAAGGCATGTTTAGTGTTTTATATATCTTTTGATAAAGCTGTAAGTGGGTGTTAGGTGGCTGTAAAGTGTCTCGTATCAGACCTCTCTCCATAGTTTTCTCTCAAGTTTTTGTCATTGGATCGAACCTTCTCATGAAATACTTATGCATAGTGATCAATTGAAATCAAAGGTCTTCATTTTCCTTTGTTTGTTCAGTGTTCAAGGTTCCAAGTAGGGTGGATCAACATTTTGGTGTATCACCATCATTAGATAGGATTTTCCCTTCAAGTTTCTCTCATTTTTCCATGGTAGTCCGCAACACAGAGTAAAAATCCTCATTGATACATCTTACAAGAACCAGGGTTCTCTGAAAGTTCTTCTCACCATTGAGGCACCCATCCTCGTGAGAAGATCCCATTGTTTCAACTGGAGAGCGGATTAGCCATTTCAGCACGTCTTTGATTCAAGGTGCAACTCCAGGTTGACAACATAAACCATGCTTTGAAACATGTCCAAGAAGCTTACCTTCATGAACTGAGAAGACACACTTCTTTGGATTTAGAGATATACCAAATTGTCTACACCTTTCGAACACTCGCCTAAGATGAGCTATGTGATCATCTGCAATTTTTGAGAACACGGTTATATCATCTAAATAAACAAGTACGAATTTATTCAAAAGGCCTTGGAACGCTATATCCATGGCTCTTTGAAAAGTCGCTCCAACATTAGATAATCCGAATGGCATCTTTCTGTATGCAAAGGTTCTCCACTTGGTTGTGAAGGTTGTCTTAAATTGATCCTCTTCTTTGACCAAAATCTATTTGTAACCACTATAACCATCCAACAAAGAGAACCTCTCTGAACCTGCAACAAGTTGTAAAATTTGTTCCATTGATGGCAATGCATAGTGGTCTTTAAACGAAGCCCTATTTAAATCACAAAAATCAACACACAAACGAATCTCACCATTCTTTTTCCGCACCGAAACAAGGTTCGCCACCCATGTTGAGTGCTTGATTGAAAATATGATAGTTGACTCAATGAGCTTGTGAAGCTCAGCACTCATTAAAGGCTCAAGTTTAAGATTGATGGGCCTTTGTCTTTGCCTCATCGGTTTAGTTTCAGCTTCCAACTCTATGGTGTGTTGAGCCAAACATGGATCAAATCCCTTGAGATCACTATATTGCCAAGCAAATACATCAACAAAACTTGTACTTAACTCAATGAAAGCTTCTTTTTGTGATGGAGTACATACCTTTCCCAATTTCAAAACCTTACTCGCTGCAATCTCTACATTGGCATAGTGTTCTTTTGTTAACAAGGATGCCTTCTCTCTTCTTAACTCATCATCACCACTAAAAATATTCTCGAGAGTGACCAATCTTTTGGGAAGCTTATTCATTTTTAATTGCACAATCTGATCGCCATACTACTGTAAGTGCTTTAGCTGATTTTTTGAGAAAAACCTAACCTCCTCTTGCAAAAATCTCACAATTTGTTTGTCATCTTCGAACACCTGCCAATTTTCATGATTATCCAGAACAAAAGGCCTTACAACTACCTTTATATGTGACTGAAATTTGTCACTTTTTATATCAGCTGGAATACTAAATTGTGTCCCAACAACAGCCAACCTATCAGCATGTTTATTCTTATCCCTTGGTATTCCCTAAATGTTAAAACCCTGAAAATCTTCAAGTAAATTTCAAATTCTTTGCTTGTAAGATTTAAGCAACAAATTTTTGCATACATTCAAACCTCTTACTTGATGAACTACAAGTTCACTATCTCCAACTACTTGCAAACAATTCACTTTCATCTTTCTAGCCCACTGCAAACCGTGAACTAGCGCTTCATACTCAGCAACATTGTTTGAACAGCCAAACTGAAATTTAATAAAAGAGAAATACCTTTGCTCTGTTGGAGAAACCAACATCATCCCAGCTTCGGTTCCATGCTTATTTCTTGATCCATAAAAGTACAATTGCCACAAACCTTCATTAGATTCGTCTTCTATGACCATCGCTGGAATTGGTGCATCATTCTCATGAAGACAATACACACCAAGACCCTCCTCTTCAATCAGCTTGTAGAGATCATGCTCATGCAAGGTAGAAGCCCACTCATCAAAAAACAAATCTGAAACTCCATCCAAAGAAGAGTCCTTTTCTACATCACCAGAGTAATATTTCATCTGAAATGATACAATTAGCATTGACAACACTTGGCGTATATGGCTCCATGTGAAAACGTGCAATAGGCTCTGAATGAATTGTTACATTTGTACCATACATGGTTTTGAACAACAAATAGGTCCAATCATCTGATAAATATCCCCCAATCTTTGAGGTGAAATCCCTTGAGAGGCACATAGCAAAGTAGGGAGGCAAATCTACCACAACAACATCCTGCTAAATAGTAACATTAGGGCATGCATGTAATGTCAATTTCAAATCCTTAATGATGCCTACCATCTTTGTTGGTGACCCATCCAATTGCAATACTCCTTTAGTATTTGGCTCATAAATGAGTCCAAGCTTATCGGCAATCTGCGTAAGCATAACTGTAGTACTAGCTCCACTATCCACCATACAATTTTCAACCAAAGTATCACCTACTATCAAAGAAAGGTAAAAGGGAGGAGTTTTCTTTGACTTTACCTCAGTTTTGTCTACCTTTGCCACCTTAATTGCTTGTTGTACCTGTTGCTTTGTTGGTTGTAATATGATCATCTACCTGCCAATTTACATTAATAACATCAAGCTACCCTTGAATTTGATGAGTCTCCCCTTGTGATGCCAAACCTATTACATGATATTGACTTCCTTGAAAAGAAAACTCTTCTTGTGTCATTTGTGGCATGGTGATGTTCTGTGATACCAAGGCTTGGTTTTGAGCATCATTGAGATTTGAGGGCTGCCAACCTGAATCCTGCATCAAATTGTTTTGAGATGGGGTAGGAACAATAGCCTTTGAAGTGGAAGGAGCATTAAGATCAAGGGCAGCATATGGCTTAGCTAGAGTTATAGCTCTTTGTGCTTGATAAGGTGGTCTATTTTCTCTGAAATCCTGATAAGAAGGCTTTTGATCCCTGAAAGGCTAATAGGTATTCTGATTTTGCTGTTGATAAGATCTATTACCTTGAAATTGCTGCCTTTTAAGCTGTACTAATTCATTTCCAAAAGATTGTAACAAATCTTTTAACTCTCCTATCTCACTAGATTGACTAGTAGGGATTGTAATTTGAGCTTGAGGTGCTGGAATAGGAGCTAAGGATGGAATTTGAGGAGCATGAGGGGCTGTTATAGAACTTATTTCTGAAAATATAGGCATTGAAAGTTTTGGAGAAAGCTTACCTGCTTGTATCAAATTATTTTATGTCCTTATTGCAACTTCATAAGCATCTGGCAAAGTAGTACCACCCATTCACTGTATCATCACACCAATGTCAGAATTAAAAGCTTTCAAAAAATACAAAAATGTATATTCAAGGGATGGTTTAATCAGAACCGGTATCCTGGTCCATGTCTTCTGGAATCTGAGATTAAAATTGGACATAAACTCATGAGGAGCTCTCTGTATGATAGTTAATTGCTCAACTAAAGATAAGTCATCAGATTTGTCTTCAAATTGCTTGACTAAAACTGCACCCAATTCATCCCAAGTGGAAATGGATCTAAGTGGGAGGGTTCTATACCACTGTAATGCTTTTCTTTTGAAAGAAGCAGCAAGCAATCTAATAGCAACATTATCCTCAACAACATTATGAACTGAACAAAGATTAGCCACATCCTGGATATGCTCAAAGGGGTTGTTTGATTTTCTCCTGAGAAGAATGGAATACTTTTGAGGGCAAATACAGGGATGTCATCAAATTGTTCTAGATTCAGTGGGCTACCTCTATTAAATGGAGCAAACACTTGGTTTCTGATGGCCATTTGAATATTAGGGATTGCAATGTTTAGAACAATAGGATGAGGGGGTAAATATTCTCTTTGAGGATATGGATTTGCCCTCCTAGATCTTGCTCTCTTATAAGTTACAAACTCAAAAGGAATACCTTTACTCGTTGATCTTGTGGTAACCTTTGGCATGAACGAATCACCTGAATGATGTTATGAACTCTGCAACTGGATGTAGAAGAATATCCTCTGCTGCTACGAAAACTCTTCAGATATGCAAAAAACTTTTTCATGGTCCTATCGGGCATGCCAAAAATTGTTCTCAACCTGGAGTTGCAACTTGATCGAAGACGTGCTAAAATGGCTAATCCTCACTTCAGTTGAAACAATGAGATCTTCTCACGAGGGTGTGTGCCTCAATGGTGAGAAGAACCTCCAGAGAAGGCTGGTCTGTGTAAGATGTATCAATGAGGATCTCAACTTCTACACTACAAACTATCTGGGGAAAAGGAGAAAAAGAACTTGAAAGGAAATCCTAGCTGAAACGGTGAGACACCTAATTTGTTTGATCCGCTCAAATCAAGATTCTAAAATCACTTATTCGGATAAGAAAAGAGACAGAACTTCAACTCCAATTGATCAATACACAAGTATTTCACGAAAAGAATCTGTTTAATGATCTAAGCTTGAGGGAAACGTAGAAATAGGCCTCATGAAAGGCACTAAACAGCGACTAATATCCACTGTAAATTCAGCAAAAGACATTCAAACACAAAACATGACCTATATAAATGACCAGCTCATAACTAGTTACGAATCCAAATTTGACAAGAAAGAAATAAAATCTATCACTTAAGCAAATCTATAACAAAATTACACTATACTAGCTGCTGGAAATTTAAAAAACAAAGTCCTCTTCTTATTGATTTTGAAAAATGTTTCAGCATAATCTTTGGAAGAAATTTTTTTGCCAAAAGAGGGGTCATTTTTACAAGGCTGAAAAGCCATTAATATAAAAAATTACAAAAAACCAAGAGATGGGCGTTTGAAAATAGAGAGAGTAAACTCAAACCAACTCAGCCTTTACAAAAGTCTATTTTGTCTTGCATGAAAAATTCTTGCGTTGAAAAATCGACGGTGGGCTCAACCGTTTGACTATGCTTATGCATGATCGGCTGAGCCATGTCTAAAATTAGAGACTAGCTCTTTGGCATTTCAAAGTGGATGGCTGGGCTTGTTGAAACACCCACCCCTAAATTTGGCTTCTTCATCTGGAGTTGTTGAAATGTTTTGAAATGCGGAGCTGGAACGTTTGGAGGGCTTGAGTTGGACGACCAGTCAACTGAAGCTTGACCAATCAACTGACAATAGCCCTCGCTTTGCATGGATTTCTCTTATTTTGGTCTGCCTGTCTATATTTAGTCTCGAGATTTATTTTGTTTAACTTCCCGCAGACTTCTTCCTGTTGACTTCTCCTTCCTGCAGACTTTCTCTCAGGAATTTGGATTTCCTTGGTCTTAGATTTCTTCGGACCTTTTGTTCTTGGCTACATTTGCCTCGGGTTATATTTCCTTAGCTTTTCTATCTGGCAATTTTTTTGAAGGAATCCCTTCGGACAAAAAGTCCGAAGGAATTCCTTCGGATTTATGTCATCTCCCCTTGGCTTTCTTTCAGAGATTTGCCCTATCCTTTTCCCACAGACAAAATGTCTGCGGGGATTTGTCTTGTATTTTTCCTTTGGCCCTTGTTTCCTTTGGACAAATGTTTCTGAAATAATTCTTTCGAACAATTTGTTCGAAAGAATCTTTCGGACCTCCATTTCGCCTTTTGAACTCTCTCGAAGGGTACCTACCTTTCGGGATCTCTGTCTTGGTCCTTTCCGAAGGGATTCCTACCCTTCGGGATTTCTGCTTGCATCCTCTCTGAAGGGAAATCCCTTGTTATTTTCCGAAGTGAGCTTTCTTGAAGGCCAAGTGCCCTTCGGGGTTCTTGAATGGCCCTTTTTCCCTCCTGGAATGACTTTTGCCAAAGGGCACCTGCCCTTCGGGATTCTTGTTTGTCCCTATCTGCCAATTGAATCTCCCGCGGACAAAAGTCCGTGGGGATTGTCCCTTAGCCTTCGTGGTCTTAGCCCTTCAGGGTTTTTGTAAAGCCTTTAAATTTCACAAGATGGACCTTCCCAAAGGGCAAGTGCCCTTCGGGTTTTTTGCAAACATCCCTGTCAATCCTAAAATGAGCCTTCCCGAAGGGTACCTACCCTTCGGGTTTTTTGTCAATAACCCTTCCAAAGGGTACTTGCCCTTCGGGTTTTTTAAACAGCCCCTTGGACTTTTCAAACAGAGCCTTTCTGTCGAATAACCCTTAAGAAAAAGGCACTCAGGGTTTTTGAAGGGCACCCGGATTTTTTGGAAACGTCCCTTCCGAAGGGTACATTGCCCTTCGGGTTTTTTTGGAAGTGTCCTTCGAATATTTTGACTTGTCTTTTAAACTTTTTTGAAGGAATTCCTTCGGGCTTTTTGTCCGAAGTCTATTTGCTTGTTCTTTAATGTCTGCAACTTCGGACTCTTCACTGGCACCTACTTCGGATTCTTCATTGCTTGTTACTTATAAAAAAGATAAGTCATTCACCTTGAGAAACCTAAAATGCACTACCCTGAGTAATTCGGGTTTTCCAACCCGGATTACTTCTGTTGATAAAACTTTCATAAGCAAAGCACTTCTCAAAACCCGATTTGCACTGTCAAGACTAATTCGGTTTTTCCAACCCGGATTACTTTTGCTGATAAAACTTTCATAAGCAAAGCACTTCTCAAAACCCGATTTGCACTGTCAAGAATAATTTGGGTTTTCCAACCCAAATTACTTCTGTTGAGGGGTTTCAACTGCTGATTACTCATAAAGTGAAATAAGTTGTCTCTTGTACAACCCGAAGACTTCTCCTTCCAAATCCTTCCAAAAACCCGAAGTCTTCTGCTCTGTAAAACCTGAAGTCTTGCTTGAATGCCCATCCTCTCACACTTAGGCAAAATTTTGGTATGTAGGCCAAAAAATGGCCAACACTAACCAATGCCCCAACCACATTCCAAGGTACAATGAATTGACTCTTCAAGCCCTATTTGAGGAATTTTGTTCTTGGTTTCTTTGATGATATCCTTTTCTTCAACATAAATATGGAGGGTTATTTGAAGTATTTAAAAAGTGGTTTAGAAATCTTAGACTTAAACTCATTCGTTATTTGCAAAGGAATCAAAATGTAATTTTGCAATGAGTGATATTGTGTATTTGGGAAAGATAATTTGTAAAGAGGTAGTACGATTCAAGCTATCCTTGATTGAACAACTCCCAAAAACCATGACTCTGTTGAGAGGATTTAATGGGTTGTGCAGTTATTATTGGAGATTCGTCAAGGATTTTGGAGGTCAAATGGTGCCTCTCACTGATCTTAAAAACAAAATCAGTTTAAATGGATATCAGTGTGGGTGATGTTTTGGTCCTTGGAAGAAAGACGCTCTTGCGCACAAGTCTGAAGACTGTGTTTGGCCAAGGCGGCATCCTTATTGCCATAAATTAGTCCTTAGTCGGCATTCATACCCTCTCAGGAAAGTAAATCTGTCTGTTAAGTACTGTTTTATATATTATGAGCAATATTCATGTTCTTCTCTATTCTCAGTTTCCCAAAAAATCAGTTCATATTTTCAAAAGTTTCAGATTTCAGTTTTGCAGTTTTCTAAATTTCAGTTTCATAGCAAAACTTTCAGATTCAAGACTCTACAGCAGATTAAGAAATGTCTGATTTCAGTTTTCAGTTTTGATTTATGTGTCAGATATAGGATTATAATAGTCATTTAAAATTTTAAGATTTAAGCTCTGAATTTTTTTAATCAGATTTGGGATCATAACAACTTTTCTGCATAATACTTGCATCTCTGCTTCCAAAAAAGCTGTTCAAGGGGAAGCTGACAAAGAATTTCTAGATGAAAATGCTTCTGTTGTTGAAAATCCTGCTGCCAAAGTAGAGGCAGGTGGTTCAAAATGTTAACTTACATGCTGTCAAATCTGAGTGCCTTGCCATCCCCCTTTTCATTCCAAACCTGCACCAGAAGGATAGCAAGGACATTGAATTTGGATTTTATATATATTACGAAAACACCTTATGGACCTTTAAGGGGATGTTTGATTTTAAGCCGGGTTCTGTACAAGGACTGCCTATCTATGTCCTGATAGTCTTTTTATATGGACTGCAAAGCTTTCCTTTTGCTTGGTAAATCTTGGGTGAGGTTGTGGGCTGCATTTAACACGTATGTTTGGACCACATTCTTAAAATTTAAAAACATGGGTCATGCTCAAATGTACCTAATAATCACTAAATTGCAACCTCACCACATGTATGTTGAAGTTATAGGCCAGCATATTAAGGTGGTGGAATTTGAACCTAGGTGACGCTCTTATGAATGTCGCTCATTACCATTACACCACAGCCCCTAGGACAGACTGAGAAGATTTTGACTATACATTTATTCAGTTTTTAGCTTAACTCTTGATCCGCCTCCAGGTACATTATTCAATATATATGTAAACAACATGGCGAATGCGTAATTTCCTAGATCCCTTCTAAATACATTATTTATGGAATTTGCAAGTAAAGATGATTTAAATATAGGTAGCCAGGAAAATCCTAGATCATACATCGCAATCAATAGATCTTGGCCATTTCCATAAATGGTGCACATGAAGCTGAGCTCTATGGAACTATTTAAAACAGTGTGTTGTCTCAAATTAAAAACATCCACATCACTGAGAGATCAATACAAAAAGTCCAAATTTCATACCTGCAAATAAAGTAATGAACTTAACATACCGATCAAGGCGCTGCTTCCCATATTTTCCTTCAATATACTGTTCAATTCTTTCCTCGCTCATCTTATCTGGCCTCACAAATCTGTAACATGAAAGATATTAGAATGTCAATGGCCACTTAAAATTATTCATAAAACATGATAAGACATAAAATGTTTATATTGTTTTACCAGCTAAGAGTTTTCCATACATCAAAGGCTAATATTTCGGAAATAGAACAAAGATATTAGAACAAAAATGGTAAATAGAATGCACTCATTTATGAGAGAGATGTGCCATTTTAATTGATGTAAAGGAGGAACTATCTTCTCCAAAAACCCCTCACAGATTTCCACTGAACCCCAGGTGGGAGAAGAATATCCATTGTATGTAGCAATAACAAGGTTGAACTCTTTTTATACGAAATATTTCTGGAAGTTGTCACGACTCTTCACAGCAGTAATAAAGTTGACTCTTCACATCAATAATAAAGTTGGGGGTCCTCCTATGTCGAAGATATCTACTACCTTTGCACTGTGAACTATCTCCTTGTTAATATTAACCAATGTGTATCTAGGGTTTTAGCTTTCTATATATTTACAATAGGCTAGCTTCATAATGTTAAAGCTTTGATTAAACATTGGAAAATTCCTAATAAAATGAATGACTTAACGAGATTCATGATTATTCAAGGCAATAATATTTGCATGAAAAGTGCCTTCCTATTGTGAATAGGAGTCATCCATCCACGTCTCTCATAGGAAACATGAATAGTAATTTCCCAAGGGATGATTTGTTTCATTCCTCAACATGTTAACCTTGACGTAGCATTTGTCTAGTAAAGTTGAGAATTGTATACTTCTTAAAAAAAATCCTATCTTGACGTAGCCCTCATGTGAATTATGGAGTCACAACCAAATGATAACAAATGAAGTGATCATCAAAAGGATCTTAAGAAGAACTATATCCATAAGGTATGCAAGCAAGGGTTGTGAAAAGCTATATCATTGTGGAAGATTGCAGCAGATTTTCTCCAAGTGGACAGGATCTCTTATGCTCTTTGGATGATCAGTAATTAGGATAGATATTCCATTCCGAATTCACCAACACAAATCTTAAACATGCTAGAAATCTGCTATAACTGATTAGATTGCTGTCCCTTAAGTAATTTTGCTTAAAAAGCATAATTATCCTTAGAATTTTGATCCCTAAGTGCTGAAATTTGATGGAGTTGCATATCATGGGATTAAGCAAGTATAAAACCAAAACAACAAATAAAAAGGAGAACCAACACAAGGATTTACCCTTGAGAAACCTGATGTGGGAAAACTCAAAAATAGTGGGGCTATGCCGCCTCATCTATACTATCATCATGCAAGATCTAAAAGCCAATTGCTCCAATGAAGCCTCCAAAAACACCATGGAACTTTTGTAGCACTTCTATAATGATCTAAAAGCTTGCATTGCTCAGAAAACTTGTTCAAACAACATGCTTCATTACCTTACTCAGTTGTACACATCCTACAACTCCAGAATGAATTAACACATGATTCTAAGGGGTATACTTATACAAGTATGTGAGAAATTGAACTACAGAGACAATTCAAATGTCAATTCCCACAAAAAGATGAAAGAGGTAAAGTTTGGCTTCTAATTTGGACACTTGAGTTTTCATATTTGTCCCTTATGGGTCAGATTCGACGTGTGCCGAATCAGACTATATTTTTTGTGTTGTACTGAACAAATTGAGTACGTGTCAAATATGTCTTCATATTCAGTACCGTCAAATACATCCCTGTAAATTGTTCCAACAACTAATATAGGCCCCAAGATGTCCATATCATCCTTAGGCCTTGTTGCACCTATTTTCTGACTGACCAACCATTGCACTTTTGCTTGTCCAATTTTTTTCATGGAGTGCGGATGTCTCAAAATACTTCATTAGGGATACAACTATGAAATTGATCTAATCATCTCCTTCAAATTAAATTACAACATTCTTTATGATCCAATTGGAATCATTGGAGGTCAACAAAAGCTTGTGGGGGTGCAAAATAAGCATTAATGTGGAGAGACCTTGAGGCATAGAGAACGAGATTGTGAAAAAATGGTTGTGGTATAAGTGATTGTTTAGTGTGGGTGGTGATGAAGCCCAGTATGTGGGGGATGGAATAAGACAAGCTCAACGAAAATATTTGTAAACATAGTAACTTGAGTCTCGGGGATGGGGGACAGGGGGATGGGTGTTGTGACCAACACATACCATTTCTTTTTGAGAAAGAGATCCCCTAAGATCCCATATGAAATCTTGAAAGAATTGGAATGAGTTAGTAAAAATCTTATGAATGGTATTTCTCTAAAGTTTGGAATTAAAGTATAAATTTTATTGAACTCTTAGTCCCCTTTGGTATTTTCAGAAACGTGTTAAAGCCCTTTTAAAATGATCGGACTACTTTAAAGTTATTTGTTGAGTTTATTAAATTTATCAGAGTTAGTTTCTCTATAGTATTGAACACTTTATACTTAGTTTTTTCAAGAAACTAATATTCTTTTGGTTGAGTTGGCGCTAACTATGTAGGGTTATACCAAAAAAGTAACTCCCATGCTAACATACTAACATATTCCCATAGCAGGGCACTTTTCACTTTATCCTTGCTTTTCATGCAAAGCTTTTTGGCTAACCTTAACTCTTTGTGCACATCTTTTCAAGTCTCGCAATCCCATGCTCAACGAAAAAGTTGTACACTCTGGGAGCTCAGGACCAATTGGAACCTGCCATTTGTCTACTCGTCATACTCTCGTGATGCACAAAAGTCAGTCTAAATATGTTGGAAATGGTATGACACGGGAACCCTCGACCTATTAGAATGAGCCATGTATCGCCAACCGTACACCTATGCTCTCATGATGAACAAAGAACAATTACATGGCAAAGGAACGGTACGGCGTGGGGGCTCTAGACGAATCAGATTTGGCCACGTGTCCTTGTCGTATTCCCACAATACACAAGTCTATTAGTTACAAAAGGAGATGGTCCGACGTGGGAACCCCAACCCATCAAATTTGGCCATGTGTCAGTCGTCGTAGTCCCGTAGATCCCTTTTCAAAGTTATATGTCCATGGAGGCCATACGCTAGGTACCTTGCGGGTAACAAATGGGGTAATTTCATCAACTTTGGGACCCACGTCATCCATCAAAATACAAATGGCGGACAGTTGTCAATATTTTGAGTACCATAATGACTTATATGGCACATGCTCAGCACACGTACTGCAATAAGTAATCCAACCACCTTCTTTGAGACTATGTGATCCACAAGATGCTAACACGTGGACGAGCAAAATTACACCATGGAGCGTTAAAGCTTAATCAAAGCTTTAAAAAATCAAAACGGCAACGACCAGGCAGTTAATTCAAACAGGAACATCAACTCAAAGTTAATACACAAACTTAAACAATATAATTGCCATCACACTCAAAGCTCCATTTTAGAAATTCACAGAAGACTCCAAAGCAAAACTCGAGCCCTGTGCTACTACAATCAAAGACTAGAAGAACTTGTGCAATCCGACAGTGAAAGACTCTAAATTATCAATCAAATTGATCCATTGCTTGTCAATTTGCTAGTTCAGCTCTCGGTTTTAGTATCTGCCATGGTTGAGACTCCTTCAACCTCTGGGCACATTCAAGAATTCAGCGATACAACATTTGTGCTTGGGATAATGAGATACAAGCACTACAACAGGGTCTTCAAAGCAGTAGAAGAAATGCAGAATGTCCTGGAAAAAATTGGTGCTACTCAATATGAGATCGACTTCTTGGGGGACTTGCTAACTATCAAACAGTAGGGCCTCCATCGGGCAGTTGTGAAGCTAAAGATATTCCCTTGTGGGGATTTATTTTACAATTTGTTCATGAACTCATTCTACATAAATGATTTAATCCAGTCTCCCAATGCAAAGTATAGAATTGCTCTGATCTCAGGTTTGGCATTCAATAAATACTATCTCCTAGCAAAGCCCAACCTCCCATATAGTAAAGATGTCGCTCTACAATGGATGGAAACCCATGATGTAATAAAGACCCTAAAGGACTAGGCAGAGGACTCTGATCACTGGGTAAACCGTGACAATGTCAACTATTATACCATCAAGACATTCTGGAAAGGTGTCAGGGTAGGAATGTTTCTATTGAATAGGTTGTTTGGGGCAAGTGACATAGTGCACATTAACAAATTTAGGGCGTCCCTATTGAGTTTGATTATTGATGAGAAGCAGATTCCTGCACTGGGAGTTATCATAACCTTCAATTTAGCCCAAAAGGTGCTAAGGGTGAGAAAAGGAGAAAGTTTTTATATGATGTCCTATTTGGTGGACACTTGTTGTGCTACAGTCTCCTTTCAACATCCTCTCTTTCCTCAACAGACACCCTCTGACCCTCTAGTGCATTTGGTTTATTCCAGGTTATATATTCACCATTTTAGGGCACACATCAAGGATATTTGTAATCACTCCTACCCGCCCTTGTATCTGGCTATCAACAAGAAGAGGATGCCCAAGTTGTCGAAATAAATGAGGGCATTAATCATGGCCATTGGGGCCTTTGGTATTATCAAGACTTCAAAGTGATCCAGGTTGAAGGAGTTAGCATAACTCCTCTCAAGTTGCCCTTTTATGTGCCCATATAAGCTACTTGAGCAAGAAATCTTGTACCAATATGTACAAGGTGTTGCAAGCCATACCAAGAGCAGGGGATTGGTGCCCTACCCACATTTGCCTCTCAAAATTGGAAACAATGAGTATAAGAGCTTCCCTATTGCACAAGCCATGTCTACTCAAGGCCATCCTTCAATGTGTTGCAATTCCATGAGAACATGCAATGGGACTTGTTGTCAACCTGGAGTTGCACCCAGATCGAAGACATGCTGAAATGAGTAATCCTCGCTCCTGTTGAAACAATGGGATCCTCTCACTAGGGTGGGTACCTCAATGATGAGAAGAACCTCCAGAGAAGGTTGGTTCCGATAAGATGTATCAATAAGGATCTCAACTTCTACGCTATAAACTGCGTGGGGAAAAGGGGAGAAAGAACTTGAAAGAAAATTCTAGCTAAAATGGTGATACACCTAATTTGCTTGATCCACTCAAATCAAGCTTCTAAAAACACTGATTCAGACAAAGAAGAGGCAAAACTTCAACTCCAATTGATCAATACACAAGTATTTCACAAAAATGTTTGATCTAGTAACTAAAACCTGAGGGAAATGAAAGAATAGCCTTGATTGAAGGCACTAATCAATGACTTGCATCCACTAAAATTCTAGCCAAAAGACAAATAAACATAGGATGTGACCTGCATAAATGACCGGCTAGTAACTAGGTAGGAATCCAGATTTGACAAGGAAGAAAGAAAATCTATCACTTAGGCAAATCAATGACAAAAGTACGCTATACCAGTTGCTGAAAATTGAAAAAACACAGTCCTCTTATTGATTTTGAAAAAAGTTACGGCACGATCTTTGGCAGAGGTTTTCTTGCCAAATGAGGGATAATTTTTATTTAAAGCTTAAAGCCAATTTATAGAAAAATAAAATAGCCAAGAGATGGCGTTGAAAATAGAAGAGGAAGTTAACTCTTCATTAGCCCAAGTCCAAATTGTGTTGCATGAGCCTTCCAAATTTGTCTTTTCCATGTCTTTTGTCTTGCATGAAGACTCCTTGGTGTTGAAATAGATGGTGGCTAAGCTTAGGTTGTTCTTTATTTAGGCATCATGCATGGAACGTTATGGACGGTAGGCTAATTTTAACAAGTCAAACTCTTATCATGCAAAAATGCTACACCCACCTCCAAATTTGGAACCCTTCATGAGTTGCTGGAACGTTTGAAGAGCTAAGTTGACGAAGAGTATGCATGAAATCCACGCCGCACTAAAATTAGAACTCCAATTGAAATGTTGGAAGCTGAGTTGGAACGTTTGAAAGCACGAGTTTGACCAAGAGATGAGCTTGACTTCAAAAACCAGTCAACTGAAGCTTTGACCAGTCAATCGAAAATAGTCTTTGCTTGCATGGATTTTCCTTTTATTTTGGTCTACATGTTCCTGTTTATTTTCTGCGGACTTCTATTTTCTATCCAAGTCCAATTATTCCTTCGAAATTTTGTCTTGCCTTTGTTTTTTTTAATTGTTTCCTTTCGGAATTTTGTTGGCTTCTCTTTCGGATTTTTTCCTTCCCTGCGGACTTTATTTCCTGGCTTTACCTTTCTGAGATTTGCCTTGTCCTTTTCCCGTGGACAAAATGTCCGTGGGGATTTGTCTTGTCTTTTTCCTTTGGCCCTTGTTTCCTTCGGCCAAATGTTTCCAAAATAATTCTTTCGGACAATTTGTCTGAAAGAATCTTTCGGACTTCCATTTTGCCTTTTGAACTCTCCCGAAGGGTACCTACCCTTCGGGATCTCTGTCTTGGTCCTTTCCGAAGGGATTCCTACCCTTTGGGCTTTCTGCTTGCATCCTCTTCGAAGGGAAAGCCCTTGTTATTTTCCGAAGTAAGCTTTCCCGAAGGATAGGTGCCCTTTGGGGTTCTTGAATAGCCCTTTTTCCCTCCTGGATTGACCCCTTCGGCAATTTGGGAACGCTCCTTCCCAAAGGGTAAGTGCCCTTCAGGATTCTTGTTTGTCCCTTTCTGCCAAGTGAATCTCCCGCGGACAAAAGTCCGTGGGGATTGTCCCTTAGCCTTCTAATCTTTTAGCCCTTCGAGCTTTTTGTCATGATCTTCTCCTGAAGGGCAGGTGCCCTTCGGGTTTTTTGCAAACGTCCCTTGGACTTTTCAAACAGCGCCTTCCTATTGAATAACCCTTAAGAAAAAGGCACCCGGTTTTTTGAAGGGCACTCGGGTTTTTTGGAAATGTCCCTTCTGAAGGGTACATTGCCCTTCGGGTTTTTTGGAAGTGTCCTTCGAATATTTTGACTTGTCTTTTGAACTTTTCCGAAGGAATTCCTTCGGACAAATTGTCCGAATCTATTTGTTTGTTCTTCAATGTCTACAACTTCGGATTCTTCACTCGCACCTACTTCGGATTCTTCACTGTTTGTTACTTATAAAAAGAGATAAGTCATTCACCCTGAGAAACCTGAAATGCACTATCCTGAGTAATTCGGGTTTCTAAACCCGAATTACTTCTGCTGATAAAACTTTCATAAGCAAAGCACTTCTCAAAACCCGATTTGCACTGTCAAGAGTAATTCGGGTTTTCCAACCCGGATTACTTCTGCTAATAAAACTTTCATACGCAAAGCACTTCTCAAAACCCGATTTGAACTGTCAAGAGTAATTCGGGTTTTCCAACCCGGATTACTTCTGTTGATAAAACTTTCATAAGCAAAGCACTTCTCAAAACCCGATTTGCACTGTCAAGAGTAATTTGGGTTTTCCAACCCGGATTACTTCTGCTGATAAAACTTTCATAAGCAAAGCACTTCTCAAAACTCGATTTGCACTGTCAAGAGGAATTCGGGTTTTCCAACCCGGATTACCTCTGTTGAGGGGTTTCAACTGTTGATTACTCATAAAGTGAAATAAGTTGTGTCTCTTGTAAAACCCGAAGACTTCTCCTTCCAAAAACCCAAAGTCTTTTGTTGTGTAAAACCCGAATTCTTGCTTGAATGCCCACCCTCTGATACTTAGGCAAAATTTGGTATGTAGGCCAAAAAATGGCCAACAGGACCCTCAAGGAAGAGTTCAAAGGCACATATATACATTGAGGACCCGACTCAATATCACCTACAGTAATGAAGCTCATGTTGATGATAGGTTTTATTTAAACCCGGCTGATGACAATGAACTGATAGCCAAATTGAAGGTTGCAAGACAACTAGAGCCTCGAGAGCAAGCAAGACGAGTTAGAAGAGAGGCCTAGTGAACACCTCTGATTGGATGACACACCACGGACCATTCAAATGTTGAAGAACATCATCCTACAAGGTCTCCCTTCGGTTGCTCCATCTTCCTCATCAGGAGCTGCAGCTACTTCCCATTTAGACACTACTCAGGTAAGGAGACTGATACCCACATCCCTTGTTTACATTGAGAGTGACACTAAGTCTCATCAAAACTCACCTTCAGCACAACCATCCATGTCACCTAAGCCACAAACTCCTACTTTCGTAGTGCCCACCTCATGTGTTTGCCACTCCAATTAGGCCCATGCCTAGTTTGGTTTCTTTGGATGCCCCAGCATCCTCCAGCTCACCTGTATCTTCCAACTCACCTATTTCTACTCCTTCAGTCTCTGTGGTTACTCCTTCCGACTACCCAAGAACATCTGGCTTTGCACAAGTATGTACAAGGCATGGCATAGTGGCACCTACCACTCAAAGTATCCAAGTTGCAAGTGCCACTACCCAAGCTGCTAGCCAACTACCTGGACCCATTCCAATTGCTTAAACTATTGGTCTAGTGCCCACATAGCCTAGTAGCCTTGTGGCAATAATCTCTGCATTTGGTCTTTTTGCACCCACCATAGCAACTCAAAGTGCTCCTGTTGTTGGACCCACCTTTCAATATCTCGGTCAAGCACCAGGTATGGTTGCTTCAATGGCCCAAGCTCCATATGTTTCAAGCCCCCTAGGTTTTACTGTTAACAAGCCCATTTCTTCTCTGAAAGTGATGACTGGTCTCTCAAGCGTCATTGGACCCTCAGTCCATATGAAACTGTAATGTCCCCTTCTGGGGAGTAGCCGGAAATGACCCATTTAGCCTATTTAATTCCCGTAGGCTAATTTTGGGCTTGATAGGGAATAAATTCATTAATTAAATAAAGTTATCCAATTAAGTAAATTTCTGGATGACTTTATTGTTATTAATAAAATGACTTAAATGTTTTAAAAGAGAAATATTATAAAGTCACTTTATAAAAGTGCATTAAATGATATATTTTGAGCGGGAAATTAAAAAAAGTAACTTCGGGAAAGGTCTAGGGGAAATTATAAAAGGAGATATGAGAGCTCATTTTGGATATGCTTATTTATTTTACTCTATTGCGGAATTTGAGTTTGGAGCTTGAGCAAACCCTAGGACAAAATCCCTAAGGGTATCGGGTTCGGTAGTGAGACATCTACCATAGCAGATTTGCAAGTGGAATCATACAGGGTTCACACAGGTGACGAACGATTGATGATGACATATGTAGAAGCTTTGAAGAGGTTTTAATAGGTTTTCCTCACGTCCTTGGAGAGTTTATTTTGGCATGAGTATTGGGGTTTCTTGGCTGATCGGCGCAGGATCCTATGTATAGATGCCTCCATTGTTGAAGACCCTAAGGGCTTAGGGTATTACAGTGGGTATTTGCGCTATGGTTCACCTCATTGTGACTGTTGTAGCCTCCTAAAGATCAAGTTGCAGCCTCCTAAAGATCAAGTTGCAGCCTTGGTATAGATGCAGCCCTCACTAATGTCCCAGCGACTACTTAAGTTGAGGTCAAGCCATCCTTGGAGCCTATGTGGGCCTGTGTGAAGATTGTGAGAAGTCGCAGCAGCTTACAGGGGTTTGGCATGAGTTTTGGACAGGTTTAGGTGAGATTTCAAGGCGGCAATATCAATGGAAGAAACATTACAGCTAATCCACCACTTGGAATGCTTGTAATCTGCCCTATCTTTATTCTTGGTATGTACATTGAGTTTTTGGAAGTTTCCAGACTTGCAAATTCTGATTGTGAACAGCGAGCTTGATATTAATGTAAATCAATATTCGATTAGTTTTGAACTGCAAACTATTTGACAAAACGCCTCTTGCTGTTCCTATGTTCTGATTATGCAATATTGATTGAACTTTGATACCAAACTGCACTTTAGAGATCAGAAATTTGAGAAATATTTTCTTTTTTTTTGAGAGGACTCCTGGAAGGGTTCTTACAGACACAGGATCTGATCTGTGCATACATGACCCCTTTTGCAGTTGTGTCAACTATTCAGAGCACAGTGGCCTCCCCCATCTCTTTCCCTTCATCCTCCACCATCCCTTTCCCTTCATCCCCCACATCCACTCAACCTCCTCCCACACTTATTGCCACTCCATCTGCCTCACAGGCTACACCTTCGATTATTGTTGCTTCAGGCACACAAGGACCAGCCCAAGTTGGGCACTGAGTAGATGCCCTTCAAGCAGAGAAAATGCAGACCTGAAACGGTCTTCTTGGGTGACCCAGACATATAGCTCAAATTTGAAAAGAGAACTGGAAAATTGAAGAGGATCATGACCTCTAGATTCACACATGAGGGCAATCCAGTTGTATGACAGACAGAAGATGATTTGTTCTCACTGGCCAGGAAAAGAAGAAAAACAGGAAGAGAACAGATTGTCGGGGACCCTATCTCAATGGTAAGAGCCACAAATGAGTTGACAGAAAAACTTGTGGAAGACATGAGAAGCCTAGTCAAGACGCTTGAGTCCCAAGTAAGAACTACGTTTGTTGCAGACCTAACTGGCAAGGTTGAGGCGGCTCTGTCAGCATTGTTTCATGTCTTGAAAGAGGTGACTGAAGCATCGTCCAAAGGTGTTGTGCTTTACCATAAGGCACAAGTATAACTGGACCAAATTATTAAGATGGACAACAAATTAAGGAACACGGTTGTGGTCATCAAAAAGAGAATGTTTCCCCAACTGAAGATAATGCCATTGTTCAATCTTAATTTCATTCGCGATGAAAGCTACTATAACACCATTGGAAGAGAACAAGGAGAAAATTCTAGCCTATTTCAAAGAGGTCAACATAACAATGTTATTTGCACGAGATGGCCAAATCATCACAATTGATGAATTTGGGGTGCACCTTAGTAGATTCAAGGCAACATTTAAAGGGAAGGCCACCAACGCCAATAGGGAGGGAGCTCAAGCAATTGTCCATCTGGCTACCAAGGCCACCAAGAGCATTAACAAGGTGAGTGCAGTCAAAGGCAATCTCAAGACACCATTGAAGAATCATGCAAAGCCTTTGACACGTGGAGAGGTGTTGTTTCGCGACCCCTGTGTCAACATCCCCAAGCTGGAGCATGATGCCAGGGAAATTGCCAAAGCCTTGGTAGAGCAAGAGTGCCAAAAACGGTTAGATGGTGCTCCATAATGATTACTAACAGAATGAAAAGGCAGCTCATATCAAGGTGGTCTCAGAGGAAGGATCCATTATGCTTTTGGCCTTTTGTGCCGAATTTCTTGTAGCATCTGTCTCTTCTATATTTTGATCATTGTAACAAACTTTGCCATTATGGCTAGGGGTGGAATCTTATCTTTTGAGTGGGGCTTTGGACTCTATAAGAGAATCTTTTGTAACATTGTAAGCGGGGGGAAGATTTTTAATGAAATACAAAGAGAACTTCAGAATTCTTAAGGAATTTTCATTGGCTTTCTTTGTTTTCCTCTGCTTCCTCAACTCTCAACACTGATTTTGTAGATGCTAAATACTTTCATGGCTATGGTATGAATTCTGATTGTTTTATGTGGGTTTAGTCAAGGTCAGTGGACTACTAACTGTTGTCAACCTAGAGTTGCACCCTGAATCGAAGACGTGCTGAAATGGCTAATCCTCTCTCCGGTTGAAACAATGGGATCTTCTCACGAGGGTGGGTGCCTCAATGGTGAGAAAAACCTCCAGAGAAGGATGGTTCCTGTAAGATGTATCAATGCAGATCTCTACTCTGTGCTGCGGACTACCATGGAAAAGGGAGAAAGAAACTTGAAGGGGAAATCCTACCTAATGACGGTGATACACCAAAATGTTGATCCACCCTACTTGGAACCTTGAACACTGAACAAACAAGGGAAAAGGAAGACCTTTGATTTCAATTGATCGCTATGCATAAGTATTTCATGAGAAGGTTCGATCCAATGACAAAAACATGAGGAAAAACGATGGAGAGAGGTCTGATACACGACACTATGCAACCACCTAACATCCACTTACAGCGTCAGCAAAAGACATGTAAAACACTGAACATGACCTGCATAACATGATAAGCTAGCAACTAGGTACGAATTAGAATTTGGGAAGGAAGAGAAATCTACCACGTATGCAAATTGTTGAATGAATGTACACTATGCCAGCACTTGAAATCTGAAAGTACAGTCCTTCTATTGATTAAAGAGATTGCACAACTCACCAATCGCAGAGTCTAGTCTTACCAAGAGAGGGATGATTTTACAATGATGAAAAGCCATTAATATAGAAGATTACAAAAAGCCAAGAGATTGGCGTTGGAAAATAGAGAGGGAGCAAACTCAAACAAACTCAGCCTTTACAAAAGTTTATTTTGTCTTGCATGAAAATTCCTTGCATTGGGAAAGAAGAAGAAGACAAGCTTTGGATGCATGAAATCTACGAATAGTTGTCTTGACTTGAAAATCAGTGAACTCCTAAACAAGAATAGTCAAATCCACTTGAACTGCTGGAACATTTGAAAGTCTCCCCTTTGCATGAAATCAATGCAAATGCCAAATTAAGAATTACGTTTGAACCACCGGAACGTTTCAAGCTTGAGACAAACGAGAGTGCGTGCATGAAATTTTTGGCTGTTTGAAACGTTCAACACTTTGCCCGTTCATCATGCAAGACAACTCTATTTTCAGAACTAAAGCATACTTGTTTTCTTAAACGTGTTGACTTCGTTGGAGTCACTCGCGTTACTCTGTGCATGATCTTTGTTCATCCTACCTTTGTCTTTATTTTGCATTTGTTTTATTCATTGTTCATGCTTATGTCCATGTTCAGTTATGCTTCAATCTTGTTTGCTCTGGCTTCTCCCATGTTCATGCTATTACTCATGCTCTATTCACTTCGTGTTTTCTCTGGCTTTTCCCGTGTTCTGCTTTAATTTGGGATTCAAGCTTTATTTTGGTTGGGCCTCTGTGTTTTTATTTTCCTGTGCTTGGCATTTTCCTTTTTTTTTTTTTGGCCTTTGCTTATGATTTAGTCTTCGGGCTTTTCGATCCGTCTCAATTCCTTCGAACTTTTTGTCCGAAGGAATTCCTTCGGACAAAAAGTCCAAAGTTCGTTTCCTTTTGTGCCTTTGCTTTTATTTCTATCAGGGTTTTGTCCTCCTGAATTCCTTCGAACTTTTTGTCCGAAGGAATTCGTCTCCTTTAGCTATCTTTCCCCAAAGGGCAAGTGCCCTTCGGGAACTTGTTTTTTTCCTTCGCTTTATGAAGGTGCCCTCTGCAAGGGCTTTTGCTTCCCAAAACTGCCCTTTGGGATTTTTGATTTGGTCCTGTCTTTGGCTTTGGTGCCCCCCACAAGGGTATGTTCTTCCAGGAGTGCCCTTCAAAAGAATTGTAAAGGTCCACTTCGCTGTAAAATGTCCTCTGCAAGGGCTATTCGTCCTCAAAAGTGCCTTTCGAAACTTTTGAAAGGGTCCTGCCACCGACCAAGTTCCCTCCGCAAAGGCACTTCTTCAGAAAAATTGATTTTGTCCTTCGGAACCTTTTCCAAGGTCTTCTTCATGCTTGAAGTGTCCCCGCAAGGGCACATACCCTTCGGGGAAATTGTAAACGTCCCTACACAACGCCCAGATGCCCTCCGCAAGGGCACTTCTCCTTAAAACATACCTTTCGGGGTTTTTGAAAATGACCCTTTGGAAAAAATGAAAGGTTCTCTCGCTGTCTGAGTGCCCTCCGCAAGGGCAGTTGCCCTTCGGGCTTTTTGAAGGGCACCTGAGCTTTTTGGAGGGCACCCGAGCTTTTTAAAGGGCACCCGAGCTTTTGAAATTGTCCTTCGGATGAATTGTCTGTCTTTAGAAACATAAAGTGAACCAACCCTAAGGGTACATACCCTTTGGGACTTTTGAATTGGACCTTATCAGAGGGCAAGTGCCCTTCGGGTCTTTTCAACTGTGTTTTTTCCCTTTCCTTCGAACAAAAGTCCGAAGAAAATAAACTTTGAACAACTGCCACTTAGTCATTGTTTTGGACTTTTACACAGTCCTTTGAGAGCTCTTTCTCTCGGACAAAATGTCCGAAGAAATAGTCCACCTCTTATAGCCCAAAAAAATCCTTGGGAAGGCAAAATAAATAAACTTACAGCTTGTATGTCTTGGCTGTATTTGCACATTTGGCTATAATCAAGAAAGCTCCTTGGAAACCTCTGAATGACTAAAATTCACCTGGATGTAAATGGCCACTTGGGTGGCTGTAAATGCACATTTAAGGACCCCAAAACTGATTCACAAGACAAACTTGGCACCATAGCAAAGTTCCGAATAGTAGGGGTGACAATTTGCCCTGTACGGGGCAAAATTGTCAACACTAACCTAATAAATTTCTTCAATTAGCTATGTTAATCTAACTGTCATGAATGGATGTGTTGTCCTAACACTCTTTCTGTGATGATTTATCTTATGAAGCAATACTATAGAGATTAAATCCACCAAGAACCCTTTCCTTAGACTCTCTTTCATGTATGTTCTAGTTCAAGCCTAAGTTGAACTACGTAGATATAGGTATACCATAGTCTTTTTCGGATATAGTCATGCAAGCAACAACATTTCAATGAAGTCTAAGAGCCTTTTTCTCTGCCCTACACTTCTCTCCCTTTTGTGTTTCTATTATTTGACTTTCACTTAGTGCTTAGGGATCACTATGGATATCCATCTTAGGTAAAATTGGCAAGGTTTTAAGATGATGTGGACTTTCAACACAGAAGTGGTCTCTATCTATGGTAGCATCTACAACGCTCATAGAGTTATTCCAAGCAGAGTACATAGGTGAGTCCAATACTGCAACTAGTACCCTAGATTGCCTATGGTAATCCTAAAACAAGAGGGATTTATCCAATCACTCCCTAGGGTGTGCACAAAACTCACATCAACAACGGGGTTTCCAGGATAGCAAAAGAAAACCTGGATTTTGGGGATGGCGGGACGACAGCTATAAAATAATATATAAATAAATTGAAAATATAAAACTTAAACTAAAATATGTTGATATTATAAACAATAAATTACTAAATAAAACCATTGATCCAATATTTCACCTGATAAATGATAATTTATTGAGTGTTTATATCATTATCGAAAATACTGGGACACATCAACAATGAACATGCTAACTTGGAGATGAGCCAATGAGAAGAATAATGATACATCAACATGCTAAGTCCAACTTGCAGCTGATAAGAGTACATGATAATTGATATATAAACATGCTAATATCTAGACCAGAAGAATGTAGTCTGAAACTCTATAATCAAAGTCATCATCTGAGGGAATACTCGCAAGCAACTCCTCGTTATTGGAACTGTCGAGCTCATCTTCCTCTTGCAAGGGGATCCCAACCAATCCCTGTTGCACATCCTAGTCTTCATCAACCTACCTTAGTTCATCAAGATCTACATCCCACCATAATGTTGGGCCCTCCTTGTACTCGAGTGTCTTACAATCAATGAAATGCAAGGCACTGTGTACATCAACAAGCTTCTTCACTCTCTTAGAGGTAAATTTGTTCCTTTTAAGAGAGTGGATCCAACCATATGTCGAATAATTCCTCTCATCAGCAAAGGAATTAGAAACCTGGGAAAGGAGGCAAATGGCAAGAGTTCACATCAATCTTGGAGGCCCATATAGATGACACTAGCTCACCGGCTTGTCTTGTGCCAATGTTAACCTGTTTAACCTAGTTGAAGACCTATAGCCATCAAGTTTAGTAAACTTGAGCCACTCTACTCTAACTTCGAGAAGCCTTTCTTCACCTCCTCATCATCCAAGAGGGCAACTCTACCAGACCTCTCCTCATCATCCACAAGGGCAACTCTACCAGACCTCTCCACATACCATTTCGGATTAAGCGAATATGCACCCATGTGCAAGGGGTTCAGCTTCTCCCAACTCTGCTAAACGTTGGATTGAACATGTTGATGGTAGAACTCTAAAGTGGGGTCCCTGACTCGAACAACAATATTCATCTAACCAAGCCTGCTATCAATGCACTCATATATCTCACAAAGGTTGGGGATGTCATAATCCTCATATTTGATGACACTAAGAACTAGAGATATAATTGATGTGGTGTATCTCATATCTACCCAAAATATTTTTTTCACCACCACCTCCTTCAACCTCTTCCCCTGCTCTATCGTGGACTTCCCTCACTGAGTTCACTCTTGTATCATGCTCATAATTCCAGGGGCTCCTGCAACTCAAGCATCCCATCCAACAAAATAAATTAGGATACATATGAACATCTGCACCTCCCTAGCATTGGCCACTACCCCAATCAATTTTGTCGATGTCCTTCAATGCCTTGTTCATAGCATGAGTGCAACAAAAGATCCAAAAATATCCTTGTACGTAGCCTAAACTAGCTTACTTGTTGCCCTACACACATAAGTTGCATTTATGACTACATGTACCACATTGGAAGGACCAACCTCCTCCATGGCATCCTTCAAAATGTGAAATTGGAACTCTCCATCCTTGTGCTTGCCTAAACAATCAACCGCCCTCTGGAAGTAATTCCAATCCTTACATGAAACAATGATATCTATGAGTGGATGGTGTCTAATATCTTTCCACCCATCCGTGATAATGTTGCAACCATGAGAGACGCATGTGCCCCTCATCTCCTCCATCAATAAATTCACATTGGAATAGTTCATGTCCAAGATGGTAGTCGTAACTTTTGTGTATCTAGGGGGCACATAACCCACATCTGCTTTAGCTACCTTGGTCACAGCCTCCTTGTAATAAGAAGAGCAAGTAGCATAAAACAGGATGCCAATAGAATAGAAGAATTTTCCAATGGCATGTTAGCCTCCTCCCTAGCCTTTGATCATACATGTCAACAACTAGATTGGGGATCACAACCTTTCTCTTCCCCTAGCCTCAACTCTATTCACCTCAAAACTTGGAATTCCTAGAGCATTAGAGAAATAATTCCTAGAAGTCGTATGAGAACTAGAAGGGATGTTAGTGCCATGAACTGTTGGAATGAACAACCTAATAAACTCGGCAATCTCATCAAGTGTAATTTTGGTACAACACCCAACCCTTTTCCCGGTATGTGCATGAAGAGTGCATTCACCCTAGTGATGTTACCCATCCAAGTCAACGAAAAAATATTTGTTTGCTTTGGTAGAATCAAGTATCTAAGCAAACTATTTGAAAGGTTGCTTCTTATTGAATGGCTAACTGGCATATTGGGCCAATATTGTAGCGGGGTAATCAAATTCTTGGGCACTAACAACTTAACTTCTAGTTTGTGTTGCTTCTTCCCTTTCTCCCTGTCCCCCCGTCCCCCCATTCCTCCCCTCCCCCCAACTAGGGCCACTGCCCATCTCATCCATGTGCAAATTAGCGTCATAATCACTATTAGAATTCATTTTGGGATTGCAAAAAAATAAAAAATATATTTTTAAAAACAAACAAAAACAACAAAATAATTTAATAAACAAAAAACAATAAAATAAATTAATTAAAATCTTGAAATTCCAATGTTCATATGACAAAATTTAAATAAACAAAAACAACAAATAATTATTAATTTATCATTTTAGTGGTTAGGGAAAAATAAAATAAAATAAAAAACAATGAATTCATTATTCATAGGCATATGCCAATACCATAAACCATTTTGACATTTTGAAAAAAAAAATGAAACTGAGAAAATGGCCAAGATCCAAATGGCTTTGTACATTTGCAAAGAAAAAAATACAAACTTGAATGAATTTGTAATCAAAATGCAAGTTTTTTAAAAAATAATGGAAATGCCTTATGTAATGATCTGACCCAATTTTCTATACCAAATTTCTGTAATGATTTGACCAGATTTTCTATACCAAAATTTTGCAAGTTTTCACAGTTTTAGTGCACAGGGCTTTCGTCAAACAGTTTACAAGAAAAGTGTTGTCATAAATTCACAAATAACCATTATATAATTGATTTCCCCAATATCAGCACTGATCACATTCTTTCTCCTTAAATTTCCATATAAAGGTCCACAACAGATATTACATGGTGAATTTAAAGTTGCTACCATAAACTGAAAATTACAGGGAATTGCATATAGTCATTAATATCATAGAATTGATATTATAATAAATTCGCTGACCTTAAGTAATTCCCTGCAGTCCAAACAACCATCAACTTTGTCTCCAAAATACTCCTTATGCCTTCCTCCACAAGTACAGCACCCTCTAACTGGTGTACGACAGGGTGTGGTTTGTTTTGAATCAGCAGTTGTTATAGGCTGCAATACTCCTAAGGAAGTTGCGCCCAGGTTTGAGCAGCCTAAACAAGGCTGCGACCAGCATAGTAAACACTCCCATGGCCACATGGGATCCTTTGAAGACCAATATCCATCGCCAACTTCCCTTACTTTGCCTTGATGATGTACGGTCCTCTTCCTTTATTTCATGCGGTACGGCTCCTTATGGGAGTCACAAAATGTACAGCTAGGGTATATGATCAGCAAATAAAAACTATACAATATTTTATTTATTCCAATTTTGCAGTTTTCTCAAACTTTCCACTGATAATTTCTCTAACTCTTCCACGTGTGAATATTTAAGATAATTTGTCCTGTTTGCAAGACTTCACAAATTGTGCAATAGCTATCCCCCTACATGAAACATGTGTGATTCCACCTGCAATTAGCTAGGGTAGATGTTTCACTACCGAAACCAATACCCTTAGGGATTTCATCCTAGGGTTTGCTCAAGATCAAAGCTCAAACTCCACAATAGAGACAAATAAACAAGCATATCCAAATGAGCTTCCAAACTCCCTTTTATATTTTCCCCTTAGAACATTCCCGAAGGCACTTTTTAGTTTCATGCTTAAAATATTTCAATAAAGCACTTTTATAAAGTGACTTTATAATATTAGCCTTTTTAAAACACTTAAGTCACCTTTTTAAATTAATTATATTAAATTCGTCAGGAAAAATGTTTTATCAGACAACTTTAATTAATTAATTAAATTTATTCCCTTAACAGAGCCCCAAAATTAGCCTACAGAAATTAAATAGGCTACAAGGATCACTTTTGACTAGTCCGCAGAAAGGGACATTACAATCCTCCCTTCCTGAAATTGCTTGTCCTCAAGCAATTGAAGGTTCGGATGTTGCAGAATCTATTCACCCTCCCATGTGGCATCATCTGGTGGTAAATGCTTCCACTAAACCAAATATTCTTTGATAACTCTATTCCTTAACCTCCAATATGGCCTTAGGCTCTAAAATCAACTTCCCCCCCCTCATCCAAGGGTGGCAATTCAGAAGGTGTGATGTGTTGTCCTAATGCCTTCTTGTGGCATGATACGTGGAACACATTATGAATTCTGCAGTCCTCGAGCAACTCCAACTCATAGGCCACTTCTCCCACTCATCTAGTGACTCTGTATGGACCATACTACCTAGGTTTCAGCTTTTTTGCACCACTTTTCTTCAAAGAAGACTACTTGTACGGCTGCAAACCTCAAGAAAACGAAGTCATCTATCTCAAATGCTCTCTCTATCTTACGCCTATCTGCATAGATCTTTTGTTGATTTTGTGCCGACTGGATGTTATCCTTAGGTGACTTAAGGATATCTTGACTCTCTTTAACCCAATCACGAGCCTTGGGTACCCTACTGTCAGCAATAACCAGATCTACAAACTTTGTAGGGTCATAACCATACAATGCTCTGAAAGGAGACATGCCAATGGACATATGATAAGTGTTGTTGTAGCAGTGTTCTCCTAAGTGCAACCACTTAATCCATGCTTTTTGCTATCTAGAAACATAATTGCACAGATACCCCTCCCCCCACTTGTTAACAATCTTTGTCTGCCCATCAGTCTGAGGGTGGTAATTGGTGTTGGGAGTTAACTCTGTACCTGCCAATCTAAAGGGTTCCCTCCCAAACATACTGATAAACCGACTATCTCGATCACTGAAAATGTTCTTGGGTAGACCATGTAATCTAAAATCCTCTCTAAAAAATAACTTGACCACCTGCACCGCTAAATACTCGGTAGAGATAGCAAATAAATGAGCATACTTTGTTAACCTGTCAATCACCACAAAGATATAGTCTCTGCCCTGAACCCGTGGAAGACCAGTGATGAAATCCATGGATATACTTTCCCACTTCTGTTCAGGAATGGGTAATGGTTTTAGCAACCCTACTGGAAACGTACGCTCTGACTTGTTATGTTGATAAGTAATACACTCCTTCACATGATGCAAAACATCGTCTTTAAGACCCTTCCAACTGAATCTCTCTCTAATCTCCCTGTAGGTCTTAAAAAATCCTGGATGTGCTGCAATAGGAGTATCATGGATTGCTCTAAGAATCTTTTCCTTCATTTTTTATTCTAGCACTAAATAAATTCGGTCCTTATAATAAATGATGTCATCAATGACCTTATACCGATCATCCTGAATCTTCCCATCCATGACCTCACAAGCCAAAGTGTTCTTGGAGTACTCAACTAGAAGGTGAGATTTCCAATTTGCAGAAATCTCGGACAGGGCACATAAAGTGGGCCTCCTAGACAAGGCATTTGCTACTACACTTTTCTTCCCTTTGACATTCTCAATATCAAAGTCATACGCCTTTGGCTTGCTCACCCACTTTAGTTGTCTCTGAGTGAGATCCTTCTGCCCAAGGAAACACTTCAGGCTATTGTGATCCGTTCTCACCACAAATTTTCCTCCCACACGATATTGTCTGAATTTGGCTAGAGCATGCATTATAGCGAGCATCTCTTTGTCATAAGTAGAATAATGCCTCTCAACCTCCTTGAGTTTCCTGCTCTCATAGGCTATGGGATGCTTATTCTGTATAAGCACTGCTCTGATTCCCTCTCCTGAGGCATCACACTCAAGAACGAAGGGTTGGGAGAAGTCTGGGAGTGCCAATCCAGACAAGTGCTCATGACCTCCTGGAGGCAATCAAAAACTTGTTGAGCTGATTCTGACCAAATAAAAGCCCCCTTCTTCATCAAATTTGTAAGAGGTGCGGTAAGCTGTGAGAATCCCTTCACAAATGTCTTGTAATAACTGCACAACCCGAGGAACCCTCTTAAATGCGTGATGGTCTTTGGTCGAGGTCAATCAATGATAGCCTAGATCTTTTCTTGATCCACCTTGACCTCTCCATCTATAATCACCTGTCCCAAATAAAATACTTTTGTCATCCCAAATTCACATTTAGACATCTTTGCAAACAGGGGCTGTGCCTCCATAATACCCAATACCCCATCAATGTGTTGAAGGTGGTCCTCCCAGGTTTTGTTATAGATTAGAATATCATCAAAGAATACCAATACAAATTTTCGCAACTCCATGTTGAATATGAGATTCATACATGACTAGAAAGTGGCAGGAGCATTGGTCAACCCAAAAGGCATGACCAAAAACTCACAGTGTCCACAATGACACTGAAAAGTTGTCTTATGTATGTCTTCTTCCCTCACTCTGATTTGGTTATACCCTAAACGAAGATCAATTTTAGAGAAGTAAACTGCACCATGAAGTTCATCTATGAGCTCATCAATTATATGAATAGGGTATCATGTGATGATCCGATGTCGGGCCCCGCTGGATGATACCCCAGCGGTCGGGGGTGATCCCCTGGTCGGTCGGTAAGAGTCAACGGCACCACGTGTTCCAGGGAATTGCCTCGACGATCCTTGTGTGACTAGCCATAAGGGTGCCTGGAAGAGGACCCAAATCATCCCGAGACTTTTGGCGTGACGGCCAGTCCCCAGTACAACCCAAATCATCCCAGTGTACTAGGGACTAGCCGTCACACCAAAAGTCCCGGGATGATTTGGGTCCTCTTCCAAGCACCCTTATGGCCAGTCACACAAGGACCGTCGAGGCAATTCCCTGGAACACGTGGTGCCGTTGACTCTTACCGACTGACCAGGGGATCACCCCCGACCGTTGGGGTATCGTCCAACGGGGCTACAACTAGGGACTGGCCGTCACACCAAAAGTCCCGGGATGATTTGGGTCCTCTTCTAGGCACCCTTATGGCCAGTCACACAAGGACCATCGAGGCAATTCCCTGGAACACGTGGTGCCGTTGACTCTTACCGTCCGACCAGGGGATCACCCCCGACCGCTGGGGTATCATCTAGCGGGGCCCGACATCGGATCATCACATATCAGTTCTTGATAGTCTTCTTATTGAGCGTTCGATAATCTATGCACATCTTCATTGTCCCATCCTTCTTAACTAGTACTACTGATGAAGCAAAGGGACTCGAGCTGGGCCTAATATGCCCCATATCCAACAGCTCTTTGATGGCCTTCTCTATCTCTTCCTTATGTCTCCTCAGATGACAATAGGGAGTGATAATCACTAGCTTTGCTCCCTCCTCTAACTCAATCACATGCTCAAATCCTCTCTCCAGAGGTCTGCCTGGAGGAATGTCATTGGAAACCATGTTGCACTTGTCTAGAATAGACTGGATGTCTACATGAAATGTCTTTTCCTGCTTCGAGGTATCCTTAGAAGAAATAAAACATTGGGCTGCCCAAGCCACATCACCATGTCTGAAGATGCTCTCCATCCTCTTTGTTGTCACAATCTTGGGTGCACCATTTGTCATACCTCTTAGGACCACTTTCTTCCCATCCACTCAAACTTCAGCTCCATGGTCTAAAAGTTTCGCGAGTACTTCCCCAATGCATGTAACCACTAAACTCCCAAGACTACATAGGTCTCCCCAATGCCTACTATATAAAAATCATCAATCATTGTGTAATTACCCAATGCTATGCTCGACTGTGGAACTCGCTTAGTACAAGTCATGGTGAAGCCATCTGCAACCATCACACTGAAGCCCTCAAAGTCCTCTATCTATAAGCCCCTCTTGGCCACCAGGGCCTCATCTATGAAGTTGTGGGTTGCCCCACTGTCAATCAAGGCTGTGACTTGTTGCCCCTATAAGACCCCTCTTACTTTGAATGAATTATACCTAGGAGTACCAGAAAGGGTCGCAGTGGTTCCTCCCTTCTCTTCTTCCAATGGATGTCCCTCCACATCAGTTGGTTTCCCATCTAAGTCATCCTACTCACTACCATTAACTCCTTTTATCTTCTCATCATCTAAAAACACCTCTATGTAATGAACTTTCCCTTTCCCCAAACACCCGTGACCAGGCTACCATGGTTCTTTGCAAGAGAAGAAAAGCTTTTTTCTGCATAGTTCATTCCTAACCTCATCATACATGTTGTTCCTCTTATGCCACTCTTTTTGGAAAGGTTTCTTATCCTTCTTTGGTGGAAACGGTTAGGGCTGGAATTTGTTTTTAGGTGTTGAACTCTCCATGTTTCTAATCCTCTTGATGGCAACCTGCAAAGTATTTGGATCAAATGCTTTGACCCAACCACGAAGTGGTTCTGAAAATCCCTCCATAAATAGAACGATCGATCTGTGCTCAGAGACATCAGTAACCATAACTGAGAGTTTCTAGGACTCATATATATAGGAGTCAACCGATCCCACCTATTTCAATTGTGTCAACTCTCTAAAGTGCAGCTCTGAATCCTTTTCATCAAACATGTCAATCAATCTCTGTGTGAAATCCGCATAAGAGGTGATACTATCATGTCCCAAGGTCACCAAACCATGGTACTACCACTCATGAGCCTCCTCATCTAAATGAAGTGTGGCATACTTAATGGCTTCTATCTCTAACATGGGGTTAAGCTAAAAATATGTGTCTAATGTATGCACCCACGAACGTGCAGTACACTTGTTGGAACCATCGTAACTAGGAATGGACAACTTGCCCACTCTACGTTGCAACTCCTGATTAGGTCATTGTCCCCTATCTCCTCTGGGCCTATTCTTGTACTTCACCTGGGAAAAATCTGCTAAGGACATGGCTGCATGAAATTCATCACCTAATGATTGGTATTCCCTCAGATAGTCTGCAAAACTTTCACCATCTCCCTGTTGTCCTACTTATCCTCTTGGTTGTGCCTCTAAGAAATCAGGCATTAAAGGTCTATGTGTTGTTCTACTATCTGCCCTAGAGTTGTTGTTGGCGGGGATTTTAGTGTTACTTGCCTCTCCATGGTTGCCATTGTTTCCATCGTTGCCATTATTACCTACATTGTTCTAGTTGACATTATTGTTTTGCATCATCTGAGTGATCAACTGAACCAACTGTTGATGTCCTCTAGCCAAGTCATTTAAAATTTGCATAGTGCTAAGATTTTATTGGTCGTCCCTATCAGCCATGTTCCCTACAACTCTCTCACCGAACAAATCTGCAATAGCAATTCTTTCTTCAATCTCTGGTTGTTCCGGTGGATCGTTTGGCCTCCATCTAAAATAATACCTATGAGACCCTCCCGGCTGCATAAGAAATTTTCACTATCATAAACTTGCACAAATCCCCACTGGCTGGCAGGATACAAGGCTCTGATACCACTGTAATGATCTGACCCAATTTTCTATACTAAATTTTTGCAAGTTTTCACAGTTTTAGTGCACATGCCTTTCGTCAAACAGTTTGCATGAATAGTGTTTTGTTATAAATTCACAATTAACCATTATATAATTGATTTCCCCAATATCAGAACTGATCACATTCTTTTTCTCCTTAAATTTCCATATAAAGGTGCACAACAAATATTACACGGTGAATTTAAAGCTGCTACCATAAACTGAAAATTACAGGGAATTGCATATAGTCCTTGATACCACAGAATTAATATTATAATAAATTTGTTGACCCAAATATAATTGCCTGCAGACCAAACAGCTATCAACATTGGCTCCAATATACTCCTTATGCCTTCCTCCACAAGTACAGCACCCTCTAACTGTTGTACAGGACGCTGTGGTATTGAATCAGTAGCCGTTATAGGCTGTGATACTCCTAAGGACGCTGCACCCAGGTTTGACCAGCCTAAACAAGGCTGCGGCCATCATAGTAAACACTCCTATGGCCACGTGGGATCCTTTGAAGACCAATATCCATCGCCAACTGCCCTTACTTTGCTTTGATGATGTATGGTCCTCTTCCTTTATTTCATGTGGTACAACTCCTTATGGGAGTCACAAAATGTATCGCTGGGGTATATGCTCAGCAAATAAAAAATATATAATATTTTATTTATTCCAATTCTGCAGTTTCCTCAAACTTTCCACTTTGATAATTTCTCCGATTCTTTCACCTGTGAATATTTAAGATAATTTGTCTTGCCTGCAAGACTTCACAAATTATGCAATACCTATCCTCTTGCGTGAACCTGTGTGATTCCACCTGCAATTAGCTAGGGTAGATGTTTCACTACCGAAACCAATACCCTTAGGGATTTCATCCTACAGTTTGCTCAAGCTCAAAGCTCAAACTCCAAAATAGAGAAAAATAAAAAAGCATATCCAAATGAGCTTCCAAAATCCCTTTTATATTTCCCCCTTAGAAAATTCCCGAAGGCACTTTTTAATTTTCTGCTTAAAATATTTCAATAAAGCACTTTTATAAAGTGACTTTATAATATTAGCCTTTTTAAAACACTTAAGTCACCTTTTTAAATTAATTAAATTAAAATCGTCAGGAAAAATGCTTTATTAGACAACTTTAATTAATTAATTTTATTCCCTTAACAGAGCCCCAAAATTAGTCTACGGGAATTAAATAGGCTAAAAGGGTCACTTTCAACTAGTCCACGGAAAGGGGCATTACACCTTAACAAGGATCAATGTACATACATGTAGATTCTAGACTGATAAAATTAGAACCCTCTTGCTCTTGCTCTTCCTCATGCTGAAAACCAAAAAGTTAAAAACCCTCGTGCTTGTTGCTTTCCTTTCCTCCTCTTTCTCCTCTTTTCCTATTATTTTTTTTTGCTCAAGACTCAAGTGTGATTGACAATGTAGTTTAAGGTCTTTTTATAAGTTTTGAATGTGCTTTTAGGGTTAGGATCTTTGTTTTTATTTCTGTATGGTGTTCTATATTTTTTGGTTTAAAACTTTTTTTTTTTTTTTTACTTGTGGTTAAGTGAGGGTACAAGGGTTGGGGATGCCAGGGCATCATAGTGTCCTCGATACCTGCAGCAAATGTGAAATGTTTTAGGGACGTCCCCCTTCTTTTGCAAAATTGAGACACGGAGGGGACATTTCATCCCGTTCACCCCGTCCTTGAAATGTCCCATACGTCCAAGATGTCACTAGGATAGGGGTGGACGGATTCCTATGTAGTACTATTTGTAAATCAATGGAGTTAATTTTTGAATATAGGAAGACCATCTTTTACAAACATACACAACAAAAATTACTTAGGATGACAACTTCATACACAAGTTCTAGACAACAAGAATAACCTGCACGAGTTGTTTAGAATATCACATCACAACGCAAAGAATACACAATGGAAAAATGAATAGTCTACTTCCTAATCATAACATGATGTACAATGAGAATAACCAGCCTCAACTATGATGGAAACCGATGGAAATCCATACCAATAACCACGTCTCAAATCCACATGTAAGCTATTTTCCAAAAGAGGGTACAATGGTTGGGAACAATCCAACTCTTAGAAAAACTAAACAGCTCAATAATCTAAGTACATCATAACACAACTCTTTATTATTCTTTTATTCAAAAAATATATCTAAGCACAAACTATTGCTTTCTACATCTATCCCCCTTCTAAACTCAATTGTCATCCTTACAAATTGCTCTATGAAGTGAGGGAAGCATGAGTAGTGGTGGCAATCTAAGATGTAGAAGTCTCAAGTAGTCCAATGTTAGAAGAAATGGTAGGAGTAGAAGTTGTGTCAAGTGAAGGTGGTGCTCTAACAGCTTTGAAAGTCTAAGATGGGGTAGGTCACACGCCTCCCTTATCCAAATCCTTCACGATCATTTGTTTCGTTGTTGCCTTGTCATTGCTATATTGTTCTTTGAGCTTTGCCTCAAACTCAAAATCCCTTGCTTTCAACTATTTCTCCACTTCAACTTTCCTATTATGAAGTTTTGCCTACTCTAGCTCAAAATTAGATGTTTTTTTGGAAGTATCCTCCTATTGCTTCCTTGCTTTGTCTATCTGCTCCTTGGAATTTTTTGATTGCATGTCCCTTACTCTATCCTAATTCTCTGATTCACAAAGTTTCTATCCCAACCCTTGCACTCCTACTATCAATTGGATACTCCACTCCTTTGCTTGTTCGCACATCTTCTTAGCTCATTTTTTTGGATGGTTGAATCGTACTTGCCCTCAAGGTCAAGTTTAAGTCTCTCTACTAACCTTCCCTTCAAAAAGAATCATCTCAAATGCAAATTAAAAAAACCCAATTAATCAAAAGTTGCTTAAATGGTCAAATCATCTACTATTCTTCCGGTACTCAACCACCTTGTAGTGTATACTTATGTGTATTATACCAAATTAGTGTTTTGTTCATAATCCTAAAGCTACTATTATCCCCTGCACTTGGCATTTATGTATGACTTGTGTTAGGATACTAGCGCAAGAAATACATGAGATCCACATAAATAAAGCAATAACATTTGCTATAAATGCATGAAATGGAGAATAGTTGTGCTTAATTGTAGGTTTGGAGCCCAAATTTCCTTTCCAATAGAATAAATAGTGTCATTTCAAGGGGGCAACCTCGCAAATACTTAAGCCAACACATAAATTCATATCAATGATGATGACTAAATGAAAAATTAACCCCTTGTTATAGCTCAATCAGACTTGGGCAACCCCACTATCATAAACCACCCAATCTCACCCTTGAGATTGGTGGGTACCTAATTTTTCTCTCTACAAACACAACAAGCTTCTAGTCTAAGCATAGTTTAAGTTGCTTCAGTGACTACTATATATAAGTTGCCTTCCTATACTAAGGTTTTTCTACTGAAAACCAACATCTCTTACCCTAGAGATCATGTACCAAGAAGAAGAGACCCAACGAACCAATTATCAACATCTCTTACCCTAGAGATCCTTTACCAAGCAAAAGATTTTGACTGACCAAACACTTGCATATTTCCTTTGGAGATGAATTTGATTCCCAAATTTACCTTCAAAACCCAGTTCAGCTCCATGATTCTCCTCCTCACATAGATGACACACCCACACACAAGAATATTAAACATATTTGCATTTCATTCACAAAATTGAGTATATATTAACATCCTTTTTAAAAAGATGCTAAATAATCAAAATATAAGTTTATCAATGTCTCCTTATCATAAAATTAGTACTCTCATACGGCTGATTTATGGCAATTGTATAACAACAAAAAAGGGGTATGTGACATCCCTTCCCTTTATAGACACCTAATTTTGGTAGAGAAGTAGTTACTTGCTATGGTATTAGTACATTTTTGTGAATATGGATCAGTGATTCAAATTAGGCTCTTATTGACGCCTTTCCATTCTATTGAGCCCTATATTGCCTTCCTTTGCCATGTGTTGTCTTTAAAAACCTACTTTTGGTTCACTCTATGTCTATGAGAATACCAACATTCAATCTGAAAAAAACTTAAAAACCTACAGATCAACTATTTGTTTGCATTGGTATGACTCCCACTGCTCTAGAAAGTCAAAAAAATGTTTGTAGGGTTTAGATATGTCTGCCAAGATTGACCCGTCGATCTTGGTTGTTATCGAAATATAGAGTAGTACGATTTTTGTCATGACCGAGATCGAGCGATTCAACCTTGGTCACTTGTGCTTTGTGGGTCCCATGACTAGCATTGTCCCTAGATTTGATGGTTTTTGTGCCTTAATTATCGGCTTTCCCGCCCATTTTAGTGTTGACTTGCACACCAATAGGTCTTAATTTGAATTTTTTTAGGAATTTACTTGTTAGTACTCACATTTGTGAGTCATATATTTGTATAGGTTAATATATTTAGATTAATGTGTGTATACGTTGAGTTGTGATAACAACTCAACATTAAATAGATATCTAAGAGAGAGATTAGGCTTTAGGTGAGATATTATTGGGATTAAGAATATGATAGTTAAGATTTGATTCCTAGTTTATAGGATCAAGCATTTGTATAAGAAGCACTCAATTCATTTAATAAATTATGTTGATGATTTGGCCCCTTTCGAGCATTCACTCTCCTTTAATGGATATTTTCTCAAGTAATCTAATACCAAAATTTCATTTGGTATCAGCGCAGGTTCAATGGACCTCTCTGCAAATTAAGTCTTGATCGTAATAGGGCTAATCAGTGTAGACCACATGATAAAGCCTTTTCATTCAATAAGCTATTCATTCTTGTTGATAGCAAAAGAGCATTGTAGACCAGATGCAATCCTGCTATGATTTGGTTTACCGAGTGCAAATATATTTTAAAAAATGCATAGTTTAGGTCGTACGAATTTGTTGGTGAACTAGGTTGTACAAGAGCATTGGTGAATCGGGGCATACAAGTGCATTGGCTTACACTGGTCTTGTTGTGGATTGGCATTGCTCAAAGGAATAGATCCTCTGCTATTGAAATGGTTACCAATAAGGATCCTAAGCAATCAAATAGAAATCCAAGAATGCGTTGGATGCCACCTAAAAGGTTGCCAGGATACTATTGTCAAAAGTTTAGTATTATAGGATTTATTCAGCGTTCAATGGCATCAATTCTTAGTTTAAATTTTTGGTTAGAGTGTCTAGATTATCGGAGGGATAGCTGGTATCATTCAGATCCTGACTATTGCACGTTCAAGCTGAAGCAACATGAAAGAGGTGAGAACTTGTTCAAATTGGCAAGAGATATGAGTGTCGTATCTACCAAAGTAATCACAAAATCTATTTTTGAACGAGAAGATCTTGATCCATGGAGATCAAAGCTTTTCTAGGTATCACAATTTTTTCCAATGCCACTGGTAGGGATGTTTCTAATAGAAAGTGTGTGTGGATTTTCTTCATCACCTATTGGTAAATCTCCCGAGATGAAAGCTTTAATTCACCTTGATTTCACAATGGCAATGAAACTGTTTTTGGCAAAACAAATAACTTCAGAGTTGACTAATGGAACAACAGAGTTGGTGAAGAATTATGTTATCATTTTGGAAAGGAACAGAATTGTCATGGACAAGTTGAGAGCAGCAATGGATGACGGATGCAAGAAAATAGCAATACTATTTAGAAGTGGCCATATGCCAGACATGAATGAATACTTACGGGCAGAATTTGATCTTGTCCCTACCCAACTATCATGGAGAACTGCATGGTAAATTATAAATTAGAAGCCCAGTGGTCAAAAATGGCTCTCTCCTTTCTTGAATGAACTAGTTGAGACAACTGGCTGGTGACTCAATAGATACTAGACTCTAGCATTGCTGATCTTTTCTTTGACTCTTGCAGTGAACTTGTGGCTTTGGGAGGTTCTCTTTAGTGTTTAGGTTTTATTTGTTTGGTTGAGTCTATAGGTTTTATTAATATCATAGTGATTAGGTTATTTTGTGTTTAGTTTGTTTAAATTTTAGGTTAAGAATATAGTCTTGTTTACATGTCATTATTTTGTCATTACATTTAATGTTTCAGATTATAATTGTTTAGTCATTATTTTTAATAGTCAATGTTGTTTATTGTCATAGTCTTAGGTATTAATGTTTCGATTTTAAGATTGTTAGAGTCAAAATAAGTCTTTATAAGTTATAGATTAACAGTCCAGGAAGTTTTTAGTTTACTGAAATAAGTTATGTGTTGTCTTGTTAATTTTCAACTATTGTCAGTGTTAATAAAGCTTATGTCGAGTCGATGTCTAAAGAAGCTTATGTCGAGTCGATGTCTAAAGTCTTGGCTAGTTTTGTAATCATTGTCTCCTATGACTTAGTTATAATTTCCTGTTTTAGTAGTGTGTTCATAGTCCGTCAATTTTGTAATAAGTGGTTAAAATCCACATTAAGTCACCAGTATTTAGTCTATATGTCGCTAATTTTCTATTGTCGAAAGTTTTAAATAACCCTATGATAAAAGGCAAATATTTTGTCAATAAAACATGTATGCCAATCTACAATGTAAATTTATACCCCTTTTGTACAGACCCATTACCGGGCGAACCCAAGGTCCTTTTTTTTTTGGAGGGGGGGGGCGGGCGGGAGGGTTGTATTCACCTATGTGAGCACTAAGGGGAGTAATGTTAGGAATTTACTTGTTAGTACTCACATTTGTGAGTCATACATTTGTATGGGTGTGTGTGTGTGTACATTGAGTTGTGATAACAACTCAACATAGAATAGATATCTAAGAAAGATATTAGGCTTTAGGTGAGATATTATTGGGATTATGAATATGGTAGTTAAAACTTGATTCCTGGTTTATAGGATCAAACATTTGCATAAGCAGCAGTCGGTTGATTGAATAAATTATGTTGATGGTTTGACCCCTTTCAAGCATTCACTCTCCTTTAATGGATATTTTCTATATCGATCTAATACCAAAATTTATATATACAATAAATCTGAATTCTGAATTCAATAAATCTATATATACACAAGCATGCTAATGCATTTAAAACAAGATAAATGGGATTGGAATTCATATCCTAAGGTTGCATTCTGATTTTATTCATGCTGCCATCTATTGAAGTGTGTGCATCCATTGGACCAAAAGATGAAGAATTAGTGAAAGAAGATACAAAATTTACTAGTTGTTTGCATCTTCTACATAGGGATAAGGGTTGGGATCTTCATATTACATTGGACTGCAGAAGTGTTGATTGCCAAATTGTCTAAAAACATGGGTCTAACTGAGGGAGGCCCCTCATAACTACACCCATTTTTTTATGCTCTTACAAGGTCTCTTGGAGTGGATTATGATGTGGAGAAAGGAGAAGGAATTCTAGAATGAAACTCAATTCGATAATCCAAGAGAGATTTCTAATCAACAAACAAACAAAGGCACTCACAAAATTTCATGAGGATTTGATAGCATCTGACCGAACTCGAACCCTACTTCCAAAATCAAACCTTTCCTACCAATATCAAACCATACAATCTTGGTCACTACTAAAGTTAAGCGGTTTGAGTTTGGTTATTTTTCTGCACTTCTCTAATCTACACCATATTTTTGGATTTGCTCCGGGATTACTTCCATACCTGTTTTTTCTCAGTTTCAGCCTCCGACAATATACAGATTAGTTAGAATTCAGGTATTTATTTAAAAAATCTCCTTTTCGATTCCAATCATTTTAATTCTCCAAATATTGCACATTTCATATATATTTTGTTGCTATAATGTTGTATTTAGGTCAAATTTGTCTTGTACCCATGTTTACATTGGTTTAGTGTATGTAAGTTAGCATAAAACCACATTGTGCGCTTTACATTAAAACATTTTGGTGACCCATGCTTTTCTTGCACCCAACCTTAGGGTTTTATCTTTTGGTGAACCCATGTTTTTTTTGTGCCCAATCTTAGGGTTTCATCTGTTGGTGAACCCACATTGCTTTGCATGCTCCTTTCCCCTATAGGATTAGATTATTGTTTGGATCCAATTCTATCTAGGGTTTCCATAAACACACATTCATTTGTAAGCTTCCTTCCCTTCTAAGGTTAGCTCTTGCTAGTATAATCTGATTTATCAAGAGTTGTGCTTACTTTATATTACATCATATGACCTAACTCCTTGTGTGTTGTCTCAAACTCTTGTTTGTATACTCTAAATGTTAAAATCTTATGCCACATAAGGATATTAGAACTAAATCCCCTATTAGGCAAAGTGATAGATTGAATTCCAAACCAGTTCATTTTGTTGAGCTTCCTTTGATTAGCAATTGTGTTAATTTGAAAAAAAAATGGCGATTGTTAATGAGGTTCATGTTGCTTCTATTGATACACGTGGATGAAAATATGAATGATATAAATGCAAATGATACGAATGATGAAAATGCCAATGACTTGAATGATAATGGTGCTAATGAATCTCATAATATTGAGCATTTTGATGTAGATAAAGAAAGGGTAGAATGACTTGCTATATTTTGAAAACATATCAAAGAACATCCCAATGAAATTTATGTAATGATATAAGTGTGAAGAGATGAACAAAATAAAACCCTACATAAAGAGACCATTCATGAGGAAATACCTATTACAACTAATCATGAATCTTTGAATGCCTATAATATTCTAACTTCTATAGGTTCCCATGCCAACCAATGTGCATGTATCTCAGATTGCTTCTATTATTATTTCTCCTCCTATCTCTTCTATTCAAATTGCTATGTCTTTGCCTTCTCAAATTGGTATTAATACTTATTTTATTGCTTCTCAAGTAACTCAACCAGCTCAACAACTTTTTCAACCTTCTCCCTTCATCCATAGTAATTCTCAAGTGCCTAATGTCTCTATTCTACTTATGTTGCCCCTAATCCTTCAATTCCAGCTCTTGAAGCCACACTCCTTCGATAAACTATGCAAACTAGGCAACAATAGACTCAATTGCTTTCCCAAGGGTCTCAAAAACCAAGTTATACGATTAGTTCACATGATATATTACTTAATCTTTTGGCTCATGAGATCCTTTCCTATCCTTTGCCTACTAGCTTTGTGGCTCCCATGTTTGAATTTTTCACTCGTAAGGGTGATCCTTCTCACTATATCAAGCCTTTCTAAGCTTCATGTCTCAACTTTTCACACAACGATAAACTATCGACAAAGCTCATTCCTAGAAGCTTGACTATGCTTTTAATTGGTTTTATGTTTTGCCATTTGGATCCCTACATTCTTCTAATTCTTTGGCCAAAAAAATTTTAGCTCGTTTTTCGACCAACATTAGCATGAAGATCATGTTTTCATAGATTCCCAACTTAAACAAGGACCTAATGAGAATATTAGTGAGTATGTGCTTAGATTCAAAACTATGCTTACCAAGATGACACACTAATTACCTAATAGTGAATTAAAAAGTATATCGTATCAAAGTTTACTCCAACCCATTAAATACAAAGTGGTCTTCAACTCTTATTGATCTTTTGATGAACTTTCTCATGTGGTTAGGAACTACGAGATCAACTTTTGGAGGACCGCATGCTTAAATATGGGACTAATGCCCCTACCTCTAGTGGAGCTAAATATCAAGATAAATCAACATTAAAAGCAAAGGCTAACTATAATACTTTCCAACCTAAGAATGAGGTCAAGAATGTAGTCAATGTGGTAGACCAACTACCATTCAGGATAGTCCTTTCCCAACAAAAAGAGTGAAGACAATTTACACAGTTAAGTGAGAGTCCTCAAAATGTGGTTAAACGCTTGCTTAAATGCAATATGATATCTTTACCTCCCCAAAGAGAATTGGATTCATCATGACCTTTGCCTAAAAACCATGATGTTAATGCATACTATGATTTTCATAGAATCTCCAAACATCATGCAAACAAATGCATAACTTTGAAGTATAAGATTCAAGACATGATAGACAACAACCAAATTCAAATAGGTCACAACGGTACTTTGAATGAGTCAATTGGCCACCTAATCGGCATCTAAAAATATTTACCAATCCTTTTCCAAATCATGCTACCTAATCTAAAAACCAAGATGATGTTCATATGATAGCTCCAAAGAAACTTCCACAATTTTATATTGGTCATATCCTTGACAGATTCATAGATGTGGTCAATGACACACATCAGGAGCCTCTTTCGATTACATTTTACAACCATAAAATTCCAAATGATTATTCTAACAATGGTCCATTATTCATTCAAGCTTTCATAGATACATATTCAAGGTTAACAAATGGAATTATGGTAGATGATGGTTCAAGCATCAATATATGTACAATGCAATTATTATCAATCTTGGATATACACAGACATTTAGTTGGTACAACCACAATTGTTAGACGATACGATGGCATAACCAAAACGCCTCTTGGCGGAATTACCTTATCTATCATCATTGATTCTAAAATTGTGTTAATTTGGTTTCATTTATTGTTAAATAATGGGAAATATGACTATTGCTTGAACAACCCTAGCTTAACCAAATGAAATTAATCCCATCAACACTTCACTAGTGTTTGAAATCTGTCCATGATAATAAAGTGATCACCATTCAAGGCACTATTTATGAATCTCCCACACAAGTGCAACAAGAGGTGTTATCTAAAGAACTACCAAAAAAGTTAATCATACGACCTCAACTACATGCACCTACCCATCCATGAACCAAAGTAATATTATAGCAGCCTTCTGTGCCTATTCAAACTGAATCACCTCCAAAAAATCCAATTATTATATGACATACTATTTGGATGAAGGAAATTGCAACTTTACAAAAAGTTGGTGCAACCATTTGTATTAAAAACAAATCTAATGGCAATGATTTTAACAATGATACCTACTATAGTGTTGATGATTACACTGATGGCAATGATGCATTAGCCTTCTTGGACTCATTAGTCCCAAGACATCTAGATCTAGACCCTGAGGACATGACCGCATCTACTTACACACAATATGGTCAGATAAAGGGTTGTCTTGGTTAGCCTTGTTTGCCAACCCCATGTGCTTGAATTGAAAAAATTATTTTGTACATAATTTCTTTTTTCTTGCTTGTTTGTCCCCAATTTTGCTATCTTCTTTATCTTGTCTATGTCTTTGAGCTTCTTTCTCTATCCTCCTTCCATGTTGTTCCCTCTTGGATCTTTCATTGCCTCCAACTTCTAATTTCGACATCTATCTTGTTTATATTTTGAAGTTACCTTCTTTCTATGCTTTCATACTTTGGTCATATGTTGGCTTCCTTCCCCAATTTCAGTCAAGATTGCTATATCATTCTTCTAGCTTCTTCATTTGTGTTGATTGCGATGTTTATTTGCCTCAAGCCCTTGTTTTTTATTGTTGTTTTCCATCCCAAATTTCTGCGTGATCTTGCCTATGATGACAACATGGTATATATCAAGGCCTTCCACCCCAATGTGTGTACAATTTGAGGAAAGTTGGAGGTTAGTAGGGATCCTTCTCTTCTTGTTGCTTCTCACTTTCACTTGGTTTATTTTTAGCCCTTACTGATTTCCTCTGATTATTGCTTCAGGTCTTCTAAATAATAAAACAAAAACATAAAAAAATTGTCTTTATTTTTGTTTGTTGCATAGTAACATAGTTTAGTTGTTTACATCTCCCTATTGTTAGAGGTTATATAGACATTGTTTAAGCACCTGCTACTAATGGCATTATTGAGTTAGATGTAGGATATACAAGTTTTCACATATGATTATGGACTCACAATTACTTGGGGCAATCTCATGCTCATATCAGGGGCATCCTTGTGTTGATTCTAGGGGCATCCCAAATAGTGATTTAGGTTTAATCTTTATGTGTTTCCTTGTCATATTGAGCCTTGTACTTGATTATATATATTTGGGTCTATCATACATCTTGCGTGCTTTGATTCAGTATTGCTTTTTTGCTTTGTTGTATGAATATTTTGCATTGGTTCTAGACTGCTTCACATGTTTGCTACATTATGTTCCTCTTTTGTTTTCCCTCTATCTGCTCTGTTTGCATGTGTGTATGTGTTGGTTGGTGTGTATCTCTTGTCTTCCCTATAGTGGATGCTACAGTTGTATATTCGGTGTCACATGTATTTTGTAATTACTTTGATTGTTCTTGTTTACTATGCGTGACACTGCTTGACTTGTTTACTATGCGTGACACTGCTTGACTTGTTTACTCTACGTGACATCGTTTGACTTGTTTACTCTACGTATAATATTGGTTGCTCTATTTAGTTTGAGTGTGATATGATTGCTTTGTGTTTGGTATGTTTACCTTGCTTGCTTTGTTTACTCTGCATTACTATGATTGGTGTCATGATTTGTATTATGCACACTAGCTCTTGATTTCCTATATGTTTGTTTCATACATTGTCATGGTTTCTACCATGCATCTATTGAGGCATACTATAGTTATGCTTCAATGATTATATATTGCCTACTAGGGATATGATACACCCATGCTTACACTATATAAGACATAGTTCAACGAGTAATAATTTGCAACCCCATATATTGCTTACATTGGGGCACACTATTGCTTGTGCCCTCGTTGCTTATATCTTGTCCACATTGGGGCATACTATTGTTTGTACTTTCATTGCTTTCATCTTGTTTAAATTGGGGCATATAATTTGCAACCCCATTGATTGGCAAGGGCATCCTATTGCTATCTTTTTTTTCATGATTTAGACCCCAGTGGTAGAACTCTCTTTAGTCATACGTGTGCTTTAATGATATATTTCTCTAATTATACCTAAACATGTGATAAATAAGCTTTGCATGATTACATCAATTACGATTTTATATATTCTATACATGATACGCATAATCCTTTCTGTTGAGATGAGTGTATGCAGGTTATCCCACACCACAAAAGGGGGGAATATGATCTGTTTATTCTGTCTTCAATTACATAACACTAAAGAGTTACAAGACATTTGCCCCCACATAGTTGGAGAAGATCATCAAACATTCTTCTATTTTCTCCAAAGGTGGTTAGAAGGACACTATAGTTATTTGCTTCTACAGCTGAGAGGTGCACACCAAAGAGTTATAAGGCATATTGTGCTCGCCAGAGAGTTATAAGGCACATATTTAGAGATTCTACAAAGACGATGGCACAATTCACATGCCACCAAGTGCATTCGTTCCTAATTTTCACTTTTACTCATTGATTTCATTAGTTTTTTATTATCAATTTATATAGACAGTCTGTATACACAATGTTTTCAACTTTTATCAAATACTGACGCTTTACATCTTACAGGAACCCGTCAAGACTCAATCTCTCTGAGTGCACGCCCTAAGGGGTGCATTGGGAAAGGAGTGGGAAAACCTTTGGTGCTTCGCAGGATTGTTGTCCCTTATTGCCACATTACCAATCCAACTAGATCCCAAAACCATTCCCTAAGCTACTTCTCCTCTCTTCAGTATTCCTCTAGCCTTTTCCTCTTTCATTCCTCATTTTCTTGTCTTAAACTCCTTTTTGATTGTCGGTTGTACTGGGTCGACCCAGTACAGTTTAGGGGTATTATTTACTTTCTTGGTTTGTTAGCCTTTCGACCGACCTAGTAAATTATCCCCGAAAACACACTGGGTCGACGGGGTCAACCCTGTACAGCCGACGTTCCCGGAAGGATTTAGGGCAAGATCCACCTATAAATACAAGATCATTTCAGTCATTATTCATATGTGCAATCAAGAGTTGTTATTTGCTCACGCTTCTTCACAATTTGTTCTTCCACCATTCTACTTGAGGAGACTTAGCTTAGGCTTCTTATTTGGAGAATCTAGTCTTGTGGATAAGTCTTGGATGCTTTGGCCTTTCTTAGTGATCCTTACAAACCACAACAACCTCTTGCAAAGCACCTTTGGCCAAGGGAGAGATTGAGTCTCGATGAGTTCACATTCAAGTAAGTATATTCTAACTTTGTTCTCCTCTCTTTTAGTAGACAAAAGTAGCATAAGTGTTGGCTCGAATAATACTATCTTTCATACCTTATGTATTAGGGTGTTACTCATACTTTAATTGAAGTTATCTATACATGTTTGTTTTATTGTTTCTAACCACCACTTTGTGCCACAAGCTTTGTTGTGCACTAGTTAGATTTTACTTTCTTGCTATTAGTATAAGTGAACGTTTTAAACCTTAGGACTCCAATAGGGTTGTGCGATTGTGTTAGACTATAGGCTTTGAAAACCTTCCTAGCATGATGTGTTGTGACAAGTGATACAAGTGATCCCCTAATTGGGTCTAATGGATCTCCATATTGGTCATGCTCCCGCTTAACAAGTGTATCCCAGATCGGAAGTGTAGGTGTGATCTATCTTATCCAATCTAAGATTAATTCATAGGCATGATGCATTTTTGATTGCATATATTATGGTGAACCCAACGTGAACTAACCCTTGAAAGATCTATTCACTTTTACCTTCATTTATTTCGTTTATTTTTATCATCATTTTTATCATATATTTTGATATTTTGGATCAATTATGTCGACCCAGCTTTTTATCTCTAAGCGCGGGTTGCAAGAACAGACAACTAGATCGACCTAGTACAGGATTATAGCCTTTCAAACACCTAGTTCAGCCTACGAGGTTGACCCAGTCGACCCCTTACAGTTTTAGCACTTTTCAGCAAGTTCCTGTACAGCTTGATCGATATTGTCGACCCAGTTTGCAGGTTTCTCAAGATACTTCCAAGTTCTAGACCAACAATCTTCTTCATTACATCTCTAATCCACCAAGGTACCTTTCTACTTCTCTGTTTCTCTCTTTTGTCTTTCCTTACATAGTTTGCAGTCTTCAAAACTGCCCTTGCACAGTCAACTGGATTGACATGACCGACCCAGTTCTGTGTTTTGTATGTTGTCTGAAATAACTAGATCGACACTATTGACCCAATTCATTTTCAGACTTTGCTTTCGAAGTACAGGTTCAACCCTATCGACCCTGTTCTGTATTTTGTGCCTATAGTGTTCACACTATACCTTGTTTCAAAGTTAGAATTAACCTCATATATGTTAGTAATTAGCTCACACATTTCTTTTCTTGTTGTTTGCATGCTTAGAATAGTTCACATAGTTTAATTAGGATATTTTCAATTAATCATTTAGTTTCACTATTTCTATTTTATGCACACACGGCCAAATCACAAAACATAAACAAGCACTTTAACATTTGTCTACGCTAGGCCAACCTACTTGGATTTCATCACCAAGGGGGAAGCCGACTTGATGCTCTGATCAAGTATAAAGCGTGGTTAATGGTATATTTTGGCTAAGCACCCAACACCCTTATCGCTACGGTGTGTGAAGTGAGGGGGTAGGCCCCAATACCAAGCCTGTATCATTGCCACTACAGTGCCTTTCAGCCCAAACTACCTAAAACCATTTTTAGATTGCTATCTAGTACCTTGCTTATAGCCAACTTCCCATTACATTTAAAATAATTCCTAATTATCTAATTAACAATCAGGGTGACCAATTAGTTAGCTTTACTTTTCAAGTTGTTTGTTTTCTCTTTGTTCAATTGTGTGTGCAAAAACTTGCATTACCCAGCATTATTGCAAGGTTTTGTTTTGTGTGCCTCAATTGGATTGGCCAGCGTTGATCCAATTGATTGTTTGTTTCCTTTCAGCTCTTACTTTCCTAGATTAGCTGCAAAAATAATCTTGTTTCAATTCATAACTTGTTATCAACTTGCTCTTTCTCCCTGTTTGTTGTACTAGATCAACCCAGTCGACCCTGTATCTTTTTCAACCCTTATTCACTGTACTGGATCGACCCAGTCGACCCTGTACAATCTACAGCGTTTTTTTCATCTTTTTCTGCCTCTGTTCACTGTACTGGATCGACCCTGTACAATCTGCAGCTATTTTTCCATTTTTTTTTGCCTCTGTTCACTGTACTGGATCGACCCAGTCGACCCTGTACAGTTTACAAGCCCTGTTTTTGGTACTGGATTGACCCTATACTATTTCCTGCTTTCCTTGTTTGTCAATCTAATTCCTTATCTTTCCAATTTTGCATTAGATTCATCTCTCTTCAATCAGAATCAAATATCCTATCAGAATCTTCTTGGATAGCTTGAATCCATTTAGGTACTACATGGAATGTTCAGTTCTTCTCTTTTCCTCCCAAGAGCACCATCACTCTTGGGGCACCTCTTCTCCATCTATGAACTGCAATATGATGAAAATAACACCTCAAAATGAAGTTGATAGATCTGATCCTTTCTATACTTACGAAGAAACTTCATGAAATCTTCAAACTAATGTGGGAGTGATTGATACAAGTTTACTTAACAATCCCACTAATCCTTCTTCTAGCCATCCTCTCCCTAATACCAATATGGGGAGTGCTCCTACAAACACCAACCCACCTTCCGATACAATCCAACTTTAGCCCAAGTCATTCAACAAATGAACATTATGCAAAATTCTAATACCAATCAAATGATGCAACTTCAAGAACACTTAATCAATGTGTCTAATCAACCTCCAACTATTCATCCTCAAGCTAATCCTAATTATATTCCTCCACCCCTTAGGGATGCCTCGGGTAATGTTATTCTTCAACCCATAATGAATAACAAGATGCTTCAAACCATTCAAAATGAGCCTTTAGCCCTCTTCATTGTTTCCATTGATACTGGTAACATATCTCCAACTATCAAATATGATGGGACTAAAGACCCTGCCTCATTTCTTAAAGCCTTTGGCAACCTTTACAAAGAATGGATCCAAACTAATACCTTCACCACTACTAAACTTTCAGTCAAAACTTTTACCGGCGATGTATTAGAATGGTATAATCAACTGCCCCAACATTCTATTTGGCAACTTGAAGATTTGGTCAATCCTTTGGTTAAAGAATTTCAACACAATGATCTTCCTGAAAATTGTCTTAGCCACTTTAACAATGCTAAGCAATCTCCAACTGAATCAGCTCATGACTTTATCAAAAGATGGAAATCTTTAGCTCATAAAGTTGATCATAACATGAATGATGATAACTTATTCAAACTCTTTATCACGGCTTTAACTCCTACTCTTCAATATAAGGTTCGAACCTTTGCTCCCCAAACACTTAATGAAGCTCTTGATCAAGCCAAGCGTCAAGACTTTCTCATGAAGCAATTCGAACCTAATCCTAAACTTCTTAAAGGATCTTTCCAAACATCTAATGCTATCACTAGTAATGCTCCACAAACCAAACAAAGCGTTGCCAAAACCGATATTCCTTCACCTTCTCATAAACCTCTTTCAGTTCAGCGAATGAAACAATTTTTACTGCCCTCGAAACCTTTCATCTATCCCAATGCTCCTCCTAAGTGGTATGACCCTAATCTATTTTGTTGGTTCCATGCCGACATTGAGCATTCTCATGAATCTTGTAGAGGGCTTAATAAATTTGTTGTTTCCTATATGCTTGGTGATTCATTCAATCATGAAGCTATGATCAAACTTCGTCGTCAAGAATACATTGTTGCTTTCCAAAAGCGACAAACTTTCAAAGCTTCTACCTCTAATAACCAAAAATCTTATTCAAATAATCAAGCAAATGTCAAGGATGTTTGTGCCATTGATGTCGATTACGATCAATATTATAACAACTCTCAATATGTCAACACTGCCAAGGTCAATTATAGTCATAAACCGGCTCACAAAGATCATGTTACCAAGCCTAAAAAGCCATCTTTAGAAGAACAGCGTCTTAAAGATACTACCACCACCAATATTGATTCGGAAGCACCTAAGGAACAAATTCCTCCTTCCGATCCTCCAAACATATCTATACCTTCCAAAACTAATTTACCTTCTAAAACTCGTGCTGGTTCTTCTAAATCTCATTGGAATTTTCTTGAAGAACTCAACTCTATGCCTTGTAAGATTCCTCTTATGGAGTTGGTTCGCACTTCATCCTATCATCGTAAATTCCTTATGCAACAACTTCAAAAAATTGAATATCCATCCTCCATAGATGAAGAACCACCTTCTAGTGACTCTCAACCTACTAATGTCAACACCATTGAAACCCCGTGTCCCTCTTCCAAACCTTCTATTGAATTCCTTGAAGAGGACATGATCAACGTTGAAATTCTATTTCGTGCCAATGATCCACCACTCTTTATTAAAATAGCCATTAATACCACTCTTATCCGAAAAGTCGTAGTTGATGAAGGCTTTGATATTAATGTGACATCCTTGTGGCTTATACAACAATTTGGTTATAACAAGGATCATCTCAAGCAAACCCATCTCACTTGCCGTGGTTTTGATAAGACTCATCAAAAACCACTTGGTTGTATTTGGCTTCCATTAACCATAGGACCTAGGACCATTCGAACCAAGCTTCTGGTCCTTGATCTTCCTTTATCTTACAATATCCTTCTTGGTCGTCCATGGACTCACCGAATGAGGGCCATTGCTTCTTATAGTAGTCAATGTATTAAATTCTTACATAATGGGAAACGGTACAAGCATGAAGTTGATCCCAATCTATGGAGTATCCAGCTTCCTAATCCTAAACCTCAATATCATATTCCTACAAATCCTAAGATTAACAATGCTCCTTTACCCGAGTTCATCAACATGAGTCCTGATCTACAAGTTACTCTTGCGGATTCCAATGATGATGAGCCCAATGAATTGCAACACACTTGCAATACTACCAAGTTGCCTCCGTATATCTCGCAATGGCTTCCTCCTCTATTACCAAGAGATTGTATCGTTCCTCTTATTGATGAGATTACCGACTTTCCCCCTCCATGCAATGCTCAAAAGCCTTCTTTACCAGAAGATGCCTTCACTTGCAATGATTTTGGAGTGGCTAAATTATTTCAAGATCCTCTCATCATGTTTCCTCGTACATTCAGCAATATTGGGATTTCACCTTCTGAAACTCCCCCTGATTCTCAAGCTTGTACGATTTCTGCAACATACGATGACAACTATATCATGGCCCAAGCTCAATCTAGAAATTTGGATTCCAGCACTACCAGAAAACTTTAGCCCAAATCCATGCTTTTAATCGAGATGTGCATACCATTTCTATGGATCGTACCTTAGATCTTGATGGTCATGTGCCTCCTATCAATCCTCCTCTTATTGATACTCCTTGGGTGGTAGAACAAATTATACCTTCCGAACCCCCGAAAGTTCCTACACCTTTGGATCCAATCATTGCATCCAATCCTTCTCCCATCATTGCATCCACCGATATACCCATCTCTTCTATTCCATCTACTTCTTTTTCTCCCGAAATTACACTTGATGCCAAGGCAACCGATGTCCGTCAGATTCATTCTGAATGTGATAACCATGGCAATCAAACTTTAGATCTTGAAGTAGATGTCGAATATTATGGTCCTCTTCCTACCTTGCCTAGTGATGAAGCTATTCTCGAGTTACTCCATGCCCGAGAATCTCAACTTCCTCAGCAGCATCATAAGCTTGAAAATTTCAAAACTAAAGCTCCTTGCTTCAACAACTTCATTGCTAGCATTGATCCTAAAACAAATCCAATTTCAGCCTTGCCTAACGCACCATATCACTTTCAAGATAGTAATGCCATGCTTATTGAAGAAACCACTCGCGTCGAATATGGTACTCCATCTTAACCAAATACAGTTTCTCGAGAGCTTTCACCTACGGAATATGATAACTTTAGCTTATTCTTTGACAAATATCGTGAAGCTTTCACTTGGTCCTATGAGGACATGCCTGGCATTGACCCTAGCATTGTGGTACATAACATCATTACTTATCCTGATGCCAAGCCTATGCGTCAAAAACAAAGAAAATTTCCGCCTGAAGTTTCAACCTTGTCATAAGGAAATCATCAAATTACTTGATGCTAAATTTATTAAACCGGTGGATTATTCTGAATGGGTGTCCAACATTGTTCCCGTTCAGAAGAAAGGCACTATGGTTATTCATATTTGTATTGATTTTTGCAATCTTAATCTTGCTTGTCCCAAGGACAACTTCCCCTTACCTTCAATAGATGTCATCGTCGATTCCACGACTAGTTACAAAATGTTCTCTCTTATGGATGGTTTCTCGGAATACAATCATATTCATATCGCTCTCAAGAACCAACATAAGACTACTTTCACCATGGAATGGGGCACCTATTGCTATGTCAAAATGCCCTTCGGTCTCAAGAATGTCGGAGCCACTTACCAACGTGCAATGACTCATCTTTCACAATCTCATTCACAAAATTGTTGAAACCTAAGTGGATGATCTTATTGCTAAATCTAAACATCATAGGAATCATCTTTCCGATCTCGCTATCATCTTTGATCGTCTTCTTAAATATAAAGTTACACTTAATCCTTACAAATGTGTCTTTGGAGTCACATCTGGCAAATTGTTAGGATTCTTAGTCTCTCTCCGCAGCATTGATATTGATCCTGCCAAAATTAGTGCTATCATCAACATGTTTATTTCTCATTCTATTCCCGACATTCATACTTATTTAGGCAAGCTTGGGGTAATTAGACAATTTTTCCCTAAAATCGCATATCGAATTCACTCCGTCAATTCCCTTCTCAAGAAAGGTATTGCTTTAGAATGGACGGATCCATGTCAAAAAGCCTTTGATAATATGAAAGAGTCTTTGCTTCATCCACCTACACTTCGTCCTCCTTCCAACGATAAACCCTTAATTCTATATACTTCTTCCACACCTATTTCAGTTGGGGCAATGCTTGCCCAACAAGATGATACGGGAAGAGAGTATGTTATCTACTACATTAGTCGAGGCCTCATCAATTATGAAACACATACCAAAATTCAGCGTGATTGCCTCGCCATCTATTTTGCGGCAGAAAAGCTTCGTCACTACATGCTTTACTAAACTACTTATGTCATTGTTCATTCCGACCCCCTTCGTCATTTCTTCTCCAAAGCCTTGCTTCTTGGAGATAGAATTGGCAAATGGATGGTCCTTATGGAATTCGATCTTCGCATCGTCACTCAAAAAGTTGTTAAAGGGCAAGTCATAGTTGATCAACTTGCTACAGCTCCCATTCCAACCACTTCTTCCCTTCAAGACGATCTTCTAGATGACAATATCCTTTATATTGAAGGTCTTAATCAAGCTATCTCTCTTAAAGACTATTTTCATAGCTTTACCGCTGATCTTGAAGCCAATAATCTTGAAGCCAAAGGTCATCCAATCCATGTTTTGGCTAGATCAGCCCTATGTTGCCTTGTACAAACAGTGTTCTCTGCCAGACCTTTCTAATGAAAAAGCCAAGTGTTTCCCCCATTCTGCTTTGCCAAGTGCAAATCGAGTTTGTGCAGGTGCATTACTTGTCTACTTTTATAAGTAAAAGCGATTGACGAACTCGAAATGGTCTAAAGCAATTCGCAAAAGGCAACGGATTTCCTCCGGAGGGCATTTTGACGACTTGAAGGACGTTTGCAAAAATTCCGAACAGTGTCTTTCCAGAGGGCACTTGGGAAAAGAAAGAGGACTTCTTCATTTTTTCGAAGGACGTTTGCAAAAAGTCCGAAGGGTAAGCGCCCTTGTAGAGGGCACCTTGGTCGGTGGCAAGACCAAATCAAAGTGCCCTTGCGGAGGGCACTTTGAGAAAGTGAAGAACAAAGACAAAAGCCCGAGGGGCACGTGCCCTTCGGGAAAAGAAGCAATCAAAAGAAAGAATTCCTTCGGACATTCCAAAGGGCACATGCCCTTCGGGAAAAGAAGCAATCAAAAGAAAGAATTCCTTTAGACAAAATAATCAAAAGAAAGAATTCCTTCGGACAAAATGTCTGAAGGAAAGCACGGCAAAAAGCTCGAGACAAAGAAGGCCCGATAAGTCAAAGAGCAAGCAAAGAAAAGACCAAGGCAAAGGAGAAGTCGAAGGAAGGAGACAAAACACGGGCAAAGACAAAGCGAAAAAGACAAAACAAGGAACAGTTCTAGCTGCTGACAAAGACAAAGGACAAAATCAATGACCACTCAAACCAAGACAAGTGGTATAGACAACTCAGCAAGGAGAATTAATACATTTGGTGAAATATATCTACCATTAACCAATAAAATAAATTGGTTTTCGAACTATAGAGGAGAGCAGCCTGTGTTTTCACGCTTCGTCATTAATGCACAGCTAGTTGCACCCAGCATTGAAGAGAGCATGGTCCAGCCACAACTTGTGGATGGCTTTGTCAGTTGCTAGGAGTATCCCATGCTTTTGCAGGCCCAGGACAGCAAGGACGGCAACTTGGACATCTACAGCATGGCTCTCCCATACACAATTGGAAGAATACGGCAGCAGCATGGACTTGTGGTCTCTGCAGAAGTGTTTAACTCAGCATGGGTTTCCATTCCTTGATTTGTCAGCTATCTTGTTTCCAGTTCTCTATATATTTGTAACTTTTCATTTGAGAAAAGATATCTTAGCTTGTATGGCAAAGCCCTGAAGGAATTTACCATGAATCAAAAGAAGCATTTTTTACCTCCATTTGAGCTTGCACTTTTGCATTTCTATGGTTTTATCTTGTGTTAAGTCATTTCCTTTTCATGCTTTCATAAGTTTATGACAACATATTTAGTGTATTGTGAGTTCTCTTGCAGGTCAACAAGAAGAGTCCAGCTCAAAGTATAGGCGCATGTGAACTGATCGCATGTGAACAGGTTGTCCATAGTGTGTCTTAGAACACCTCTGGCAGTTCTTCCTCCTTGTATCTCCATAGGATCTCCTGTTGAAACACTGATGTAGCAAAGGTTCTCAATTGAATGAAGTGTACGCTTGCTTCTCTCTGGTGTAAAGTGTATGTCAAAGTTAAGTAGACCAACTATTTTGGTGCATCACCACATTAGTTTAGATTCTGATTTTAGTATTTCTCTTCCTTTTCATCCCCCCATTGTTAGTAGTAAAAAATCCAGGGCCTCAAGGTTCATCAAGGGGAGCTAGCCCTTAATCTAGAGATTCATCTCTCATGTTTGCAACCCACAGCAAGAGAAATGTCTCCATTGTGCCGCATGGAAGAAGAGCGTTGAGCCTCCTTTCAGAAGGTGCAATCCACTGCGTCAACAATGCCTTCAAGGAGCTGGGGTAGGTTGCATTCTCACAAGTCCTCTCGATAAGATCATTCCTTTAGTTTTTCGCTTCACCTTTGATGTCACCAACAGTATGGCCGAGTACGAAGCTCTTATCTTAGGTATGAGAGTTGCTCTTGATTTAAACATTCAATACCTTCATGCTTTAGGTGATTCTCAACTCATTTGTCATCAAGTTAATGGTGACTATCAATGTAAAAGTGAAAACCTTATTACCTATTGTTGTCAACCTGGAGTTGCACCCTGATCGAAAACGTACTGAAATGACTAATCCTCGCTCCAGTTGAAACAATGGGATCTTCTCACAAGGGTGGGTACCTCAATGATGAGAAGAACCTCCAGAAAAGGTTGGTTCCTATAAGATGTATCAATGAGGATCTCAACTTCTACACTACAAACTGCTTGGAGAAAAAGGGAGAAAGGACTTGAAAGGAAATCCTAGCTAAAGCGGTGATACACCTAATTTGCTTGATCCACTTAAATCGAGCTTATAAGAACACTGATTCAGACAAAAAAAAGGCAAAACTTGAACTCCAATTGATCAATACACAAATATTTCACAAAAAGGTTTCATCTAATGATCTAAGCTTGAGGGAAATGGAAAATTAGGCCTAATGAAAGGCACTAAACAGCCACTAATATCCATTATCAATTCAGCAAAAGACAATCAAACACAGAACGTGACTTACATAAATGACCAGCTAGTAACTAGGTACGAATCCAAATTTGACAAGGAAGAAAGAAAATCTATCACTTAGGTAAATCAATAACAAAAGTACACTATACCAGCTGTTGCAGATTGAAAAAACACTATCCTCTTCATATTGATTCTGAAAAAAGTTACAGCACAAACTTTAGCAGAAGATTGTCTTGCCAAAAGAGAGATCAATTACAAAGCTGAAAAGCCAACCTATATAGAAAAAAGAATATTACAAACAAGACGTGACGTTAAAAATAGAAGAGGAAGATCAACTTAGATTAGCCCGAGTCAAACTTTTGTTATACCAAGATAATCGAGCTTTCATAATTTTGTCTTCTCTTGTCTTTGACTTTGCATGGAAAACCCCTTGGCGTTGAAAATAGAAGAAGACAAGCTTTGGATGTATGAAATTTACAAATAGATGTCTTGACTTGAAAACTAGTCAACTCCAAAACAAGAGTAGTCAAATCCACTCGAACTGCTGGAATGTTTGAAAGTCTCATCTTTGCATGAAATCAACGCAAATGCCAAATTAAGAATTGTGTTTGAACCATCGAAACGTTTCAAGCTTTGAGACAAACGAGAGTACATGCATGGAATTTCTTTTGTTTAAGATTTCCAACGTTCCACTACTCAAGTCCTCGTGCAAAGCAAGCCTCTGTTTAAGAACTGAAGATGACGTGCTAGAACGGTCAAATCCAGACGTGTTTATTCTTGTTCATGGCTGTTTGCATGCTCTTGTATTCTCGAACTATTTAGGCATGTTCACCGTCTGTATTTGTCTTTTCCAAAAATCTTCCCTTTGTTTTTCCTTGCATGAAATCCACAAGTTTATTCTTCCAGGCTTGACTTGGTCCTCGGCTTTTCTGTTCATGCCTATCTAGACAAATATCTGTGATTTCCCTGTGTGTATTTTTCCCTCTGACTTTTCTGTTTGCAATTTTTCTGAAGCTTTGGATTTCCTTCGGACATCTCTCTTTGAACTCATTTCCTGCCCTTTGTCTATTCTTTTTGCATGGTCAATTTTGCTTTTCCCTTGGTCTATCCTTTTGCTTGGATTTTGACATTTCAAAACCTTTGGATTTCCTTCGGACTTATTTCTTTCAACTTCCCACAAACAAAAAGTCCGCAGGAACTATCTAAGGTCTATCCTTTGGATTATTTACTTTGGGTTTTTGTCATCTCCCATTCTTTCGGATTTTTGTCTTCCCCTTGGCATTCTTTTCCGCGGACTTTATTCTTCTCTATTTTTTGCGGACTTTTTTTCTTTGAATTTTCCCAAAGGGTACCTACCCTTCGAGATCTCTGTCTTGGTCCTTTCCGAAGGGCAATTGCCCTTCAGCTTTCCTGAATGTCCCTTCGAATGGTCCTTTGAACTTTTCAAAGTTTAGCAATGTTTCGGACTTTCTATAATAGTCTTTTCCCGAAGGGCAGGTGCCCTTCGGGCTTTTTGTAAAGCCCTTAAAATCGTGGGATGGACCTTCCCGAAGGGCAGGTGCCCTTCGGGTTTCTTCCAACATCCCTTCCAATCTGGAAATGAACCTTCCCGAAGGGTACCTACCCTTCGGGTTTTTTGTCAACGACCCTTCTGAAGGGTACCTGCCCTTCGGGTTTTTAAACAACCCCTCGGACTTTTCAAATAGCCCCTTTCGAAGCAAATAACCCTTAAGAAAAAGGCACCCAAGTTTTTTGGAAACGTCCCTTCCGAAGGGTACATTGCCCTTCAGAGTTTTTGATTTGTCCTTTTCTGTGTTTCAGATTTTATGGAAGTATCGTTCGAGTATTTTGACGTGTCTTTTGAACTTTTTCGAAGGAATTCCTTCAGAGTTTTTGTCTGAGTCTATTTGTTTGTTCCTTATAAAAAGAGATAAGTCATTCACCTTGAGAAATCCGAAATGCATTGTTTAAAGTAATTCGGATTTGTGAAACCTTCTTACTTCTACTGATAAAACTTTCATAAGCAAAGCACTTTCCAAAACCCCATTTGCATTGTTTAGAGTAATTCGGGCTTTCCAACCCGGATTACTTCTGCTGAGGGGTTTCAACTGCTGATTACTCATAAAGTGAAATAAGTTGTGCCTCTTGTAAAACCCGAAGTCTTGCTTGAATGTTCACCCTCTCACACTTGGGCAAAATTTTGGTATGTAGGCCAAAAAAAATTGCCAACATTTCTGGCAACTCGCAGGGAAGCATGCATGCTATGCTTGAGAACTCCGCCCATATAAATGCTATTTGAACTCTCAAAACAATGATAAACCTAATTTTTGACTGAAAATCTCCTTTGATCATGGCTGAAGTAACCTTCCTCCTTCAAAATTAGAAGGGAAACACACGAAAGCAAGAAAACTAAGAAACAATTGTGTAAACAAGCACTTATTGGAACAAAACTGAAAGAAACTACTGTGTTTGAACAGCACTTGGAGGAAAGCAAAACAAACAAAGAACCTAGCTAACCATGACAAAGCACAATCCACCTGGATCAAAAGGAAAATTCTTATGCTCAATCACTCCAAGAGATGGTACTAGTTGCAAGGCAGGATGTTTATCAATCATAACCTTTGATAAGGGCTTTTTATTGTCCACCAACTGTATTAGCATCTTCTCAAATGAGTCATCAACAACAAACTAGTCACCAACAAAGACAAACTCATCAGTACTCCCTGATATTTTTTGTATCACTTGTCATCTATCACCTTGTCAAGTGATATCTCATCTATGCATTGTTCTTGAGTGGCCACACCCTTTTTATCGACTGTTGCAAGTTCATCCAGCTCTTCAAGGAGCTTTGAATAGGCAACCCAATCTGTATTATGATCTTGAATAGGTGATTCTTGATCAGATTTCTCATAAACATGCTCTTCAATAACCAACATATCCATACAAAGCTCTTCAATCTCTTGTAGAGATTCAAGGTACAGTTGTAAATCATCTTTTTGTTCCTTATGTTGATCTATTTGAATTGAATCAGCTTGAAAGCTATCTGGATCCTTCTCAATAGGAGATACCTATAACTCATTTATGACTTCAATTTGCACCAACTCCTCTTGGAGTTCCTCCACATCTAGATCAGCCTTCTCATCCTTAAATATAATTGGATTCTCAACGAGTAACTTAAGTGAAGTATCAGTGTGAAACTCTTCCTCGAACATACCTAAAGCATCCTCTTCACACTCTGCAAGAACTTGACCTGCAGATGAAACCTCCTTTTCAATCTTCCAGAGAATAGGCTCCTCCTAAAGAAGGGAGATGGTGGGAGGGTGATAAAATTCATTCGCTTGAGAGGGAGAATGAAGCATGGGAGGTTGATCATGATCAAGGTTTGGAATCTTGAAGACAATGGAATTATCTAGGGAGTTTTGGAAAGGAGGAAAAGAGAAACTCTTAAAGATCTTTACATTGTGCTCCTTCCACTTGGCCATTACCTCATCAAAGTCTGGAATCTCTTTGTCCTCATGGACAACTTGTGCTTGAGAGATGAGTGTTAAAGAAAGGGGACTATATGAAGGTTTAGGCTCCTGAATAAGCTCTTGAATAGGCTCTTGAATACAACTAGGAAGCTCCCTTGGCACATACTAGGCATGATTAAGAACTTCATGAGAATAAGGAACACAAGAACCCTTTGTAGACAAGTGATTCAACTTGATTTTCTGCCTCTCCCAAGCCTCCATCTTCTCCAATACAAGAATACACATCGCATTTATCTCTTCTGGATCATTAGACACATTTTGTAATAGACTATTCACTTCCTCATACTGAGAGTTAGAACAAATTTTTCTTGCATATGCTAGTATTTTGAGCTCTATTTCGTTCAGTCTTTCTTGAAGGCAAGGCTGCTCATATGCAACATCATAGCCATATGGGAAAGATGAAATCTGGATTAAGACTGATATGGCTCACAAGGAAGGTAATAATCATGCTCTTGATAATAAGGATCATGAGAAGCTTGATAAGGTTCAGCATAGCTTTGATAATACGCCTGATAAGGCTGATTAGGCTCATAGGTATCATAATAAGGCTGGTATGATTCATCATAGGGCTGATAAGGAAACATATCATGGAAATTCTCTTCATACACAACCATCAAAACTCATTCATGATAATGCAATAAGAATAGACTTACATCAAAACTGTGCCTAGATCATTAGAAGCAATTGCTTGAGCTTGGAATCACCAAATAGTTTTCTTGAAGAACACTGCTGCAACTGCAATTTCATCAAGACCAGCTCCAGTGGGTCCCACTGGGTGTGCCACCTATCATCAAATTGCAACCACTCTCGCTAAGTATTTTATCTCTTTCACTATTGAGCCTATTCCTAGAGATCAAAATTCCATTGCTGATTCTCTTGCCTCTTCAACCTCTCTATTTCATCCACATCAAGTTCTTTCCGATCCTTCTTTTCTTATACAAATAAGAAAATCTCCATCTTCAACTCAACCATCGGATTCACTTATCTGTCATATTGAGGCTATTACCATTAGACAAAGTCCTTGGTATAAAGACATCATTCAATTCTTAGAACACCAAACTCATCCTCCTATTTAGATTCTCGTGAAAAGACATGCATTGGTAAACAAGCTTTCAAATATGTATTTCGACACGTCCTTTATTATCGCAACGTTGAAGGTACCTTGCTCCGTTGTGTTATGCAACATGAGGTTTCTCTTCTTGAACAAGCACATGGGGGCATTTGCAGTGTCCACTGTAGCGGACCTGCTACAGCATGCATATGCCTACATATGGGTTACTTTTGGCTTACTCTCGAAAAGGATGCAATTGAATATGCTAAAAAGTGCACTCCTTGTCAGCTTTACGATGATCTTATCCATTTGCCTCATTCCGAGCTTCAAACTATCGAGTCTCCATGGCCATTTTCCACATGGGGATTTGATCTCATTGATAAATTTTCTCGCTCTCAAGATGGACATGTTTTTATCATCACTGCTACCGAATATTTTACCAAATGGGTAGAAGCCATGCCCCTCATTTACGTCACTGGTCCTAGCATTTCCAAATTTATTCTTAACCAAATTATTTTCCGCTTTGGCTTCCCCATACAATCATTTCCGACAATGGTGGTAATTTCAAAAACAAATATGTTAAACAACTTTGCAATAAATTCAAAATCAATCACAAGTTTTCCACGCCTTATCATCCACAATGCAATGGTCAAGCTGAGGCCACCAATAAAATTCTCAACAAAATTCTCCAAAAGACAATTCGTGAAACCCGCACGGATTGGCATATTCATCTTTACCCTGCACTTTGGGCCTATTAGACTAGCATACGCACTGCCACTAGAGCAACTCCATTTTCACTAGTCTATGGTTCTGAGTCGGTTCTTCCTTTAGAAGTTGAGCTTCTCTCTCTTCACATATCTCTTCATGGCATTATTCCCGATGAAGAATTGCGTGAAGCTCGCCTTCATGCCCTTGATCTTTTTGATGAACGTCGTCTTTCTGCCTTGCAACATAACCACCAATACAAGGCTCGTATCGCCCGACAACATAATAAACGTGTTAAAATCCACACTTTTAATGTTGGTGATCTTGTCCTTAAATTAGACTACACCCATGATAAAAAAAGTAAATACACCCAAAAATGGTGGGGCCCATATTTAGTTAAAGACATTCTTGGTCCAAGCACTTACCGCCTTCAAACCAATGAAGGCCATGTTTTCAAAGAGCCCACCAATGCTCAATTCCTTAAAAAGTACTTTGCCTAAACATTTACTTGTCATTTTTCTATCTATATCTATCTAACAATTTTTGCAGGTTACTTAAGAATGGGTCTCTCCCTCTGCAACAGTTTCCTTCCTTTCGCAAACCTTTAGTCCTCCCTTTTGGTCTTTTGGGTTTCTTGATGTACCATAGTCTTCTTTATCTTCTTGCATTTTCTCTTGTTTTTCACACCCTTTGGGTTTTTCTTTTGTGAGTTGTTTTGTAAGACCGCGGATAGAACCTGACATTCCTCACAAAACCACCATCTTTTATCTATTTTTTTCATTGTTGTTGCTTGTCAATGATGTTTTGACATCCTTTGGGTTTTTCTTTTGTGAGTTGCTTTGTAAGATCGTGGTTAGGCCCTGATATCCCTCACAAAATACTACTATTTCTTTGCTTACCTCACTTTACTTTTTCTCTTGCTTGTCGGCACCCTCATGGGTCTCTCTTTTATGAATTGCTTTGTAAGACCATGGATAGGACCCGACCCTCCTCATAAAATTACTATCTTTTCATGTTCTTGATCCTTATTCTCAACTTTAGTTTTTGCTTCTTTTTTATAGATAGAATTTGCACATCTATGTTCGCATGTTTTCCTCCATTTCCCTCATTCTTATGATAAGGAATCACACTTTACTCTCATTGTATCCCTCTTTGCCCTTTGTCACATTTTTTGCGATTTGAAGCAATTCAAATTGTTTCGTGTGTCATTCCTATTGATTTCCCCTTCTTTCATCTCCACATTGGATAAAACAAGGTTGAAGTCAAGATAACACTTTTATTTCACTTAGATTTACGAGACTTTTAGACCCCGTGCTCTTTGAAGTTTCTCTCTCTTAGCAACCTTGTCTCAAATATTCAAATGAAAGACATCTTTAGCACCTATGTTTGGTTTTCCAAATCCGTATGGAGGAGGAATCTTAAAAAGCCTTCCAAAGAAAGTTAAAAGCCAAATCATTTAAACAAAAGGCAATGATATCAAAAGGCAAAATTATTCTTAAAAGTCAAAATCACACCCAAAGACGTGATTACAAGCACATCTCTTATCTCCAATCGAAGCTCAAATTCCACAATCGGCTTCACATAGAGCCGAAGTTCTTTGGGTTGCGGTAGGCCAGTGGATTGGAATAGGGGATTTCAAAAAATCTTTTAGTACTACCTACTTTCTCACGCAAGTACCCAATCTTCTCAGTAGACCAACAACTTTGTAAGGGGTCCCAAAGAACGGGGAACACATCGTGGGGAGGTAGGTCCATTTTACTTTTCATGCATATAGCCTTCATAGGATGATCTATATACTCTATTTGTTGACCTAAGATTTGTGTGGCTAAGAGAAGTTCTTCATAGTCCTTAAAGTCGAAAGTTCTCTTGTTTTGACAAACCTAATTTGAGTGTCTTGACTTTGATAAAGAGTTCCTCTACCTTGGTTTTTCCTTCATTCTCCCCTCCACCCATTTCATTTTCCCCCCTTGATAGACAAATTGTGATTCCAAATCTGTTTTCCCTTCTTTAATTCCTTTTTCTTCATCTCTTAAAAACATGCTAGCACTATTTTGTTTTAGTTTTATCTATCCTTAGAGTGAAACATGTTTGAGCAACTCTGGATTTCTTCTTTCTTTGCACCATCATTTTACATTTACTAAACTTACTTTACCTTCCTTTTACCATTTATCATGATTTTGTTGTCATGTTGTTACGAACACCTGAGTTTGTACCCCCTGTTTTCATTGTTGAGTGAGGTTGACTTGTTACTTCTGACTCACCAATGTTGTTTTCCCCTTTTATGCACCTTTTTCCATTGATGATTGAAATGTGGGTTGTTGCTGCTCACTCATCAATGTTGTTTTACCATTTTGTCTTTGTCTCTTTACCATTAATTTGTTTTTGTTTTACCATCTTGTTTGACATGTAGCTTTGGTTTGATTTGGTAAGTTTATCTTTCTTACTTTAGGATAGCTTGTTTGAGTTTTTCGGTCTTTAGTAGCCTTGCCTTTTCAGTTATCCAATTTACTCTTGTTGTTTGACTTAGTCATTTGATCTAACATAACCCCTGTCACCCTAGCTTGCCAAATTTTCCAAGTACATCCCATCCTCATATCACCAGCTATCTTGGCATTTTTTGCTTTTGTTTGTTTTTGTTCTTTAGTTTTGTATTCTTGGGTTTGTCGAAAGCAGTCTCTGCACCCTACACAATCAAAACTAACAACACAACAGAGAACCATCTCACGATAAAGGTAAGTCAAGGTATGCATTGCATTTACTTTTTAGTTATTTACTTTTTTAGTTTCCCTTTTCAATCATTTACTTTCAATTATTTTATGCTTTTAAAATACTACAATTTTTTTTAGCATCAACATTATGTGCATCCTTATGTTCTTTCTCGAAGCACCATCCCCTGTTGCACCTTAGTGATAAGTGATAAGCTTCGAGTGGAGCATATGTATACACATAATATTTTCAACTTTTATCAAATACTGACGCTTTACATCTTGCAGAAACCCGTCGAGACTCAATCTCTCTAAGTGCACGCCCTAAGGGGTGCACCGGGAAAGGGGTGGGCAGACCTTTGGTGCTTCACAGGATTGTTGTCCCTTATTGCCACATTATTACCAATCCAACTAGATCCCAAAACCATTCCCTAAGCTACTTCTCCTCCCTTGAGTATCCTCTAGCCTTTTCCTCTTTCATTCCTCCTTTTCTTGTCTTAAACTCTTTTTTGACTGTCAGTTATACTGGGTCGACCTAGTACAGTTTAGGGGTATTATTTACTTTCTTGATTTGTTAGCCTTTCGACTGACCTAGCACGAACCTATTAAATTGTCTTCAAAAACACATTGGGTCAACTGAGTCAACCCTGTACAACCGATGTTCTCGAAAGGATTTAGGGCAAGATCCGCCTATAAATACAAGATCATTTTGGTCATTATTCATATGTGCAATCAAGAGTTATTATTCGCTCGCGTTTCTTCACAATCTGTTCTTCCACCATTCTATTTGAGAAGACATAGCTTAGGTTTCTTATTTGGAGAATCTAGTCTTGTGGATAAGTCTTGGATGCTTTGGTCTTTCTTAGTGATCTTTACAAACCACAACAACCTCTTGCAAAGCCCCTTTGGCCAAGGGAGAGATTGAGTCTCGATGGGTTCACATTCAGGTAAGTATATTTTAACTTTGTTCTCCTCTCTTTTAGTAGATAGAAGTAGCATAAGTGTTGGCTCAAATAATAATATCTTTCATATCTTATGTATTAGGGTGTTACTCATACTTTAATTGAAGTTCTCTATACATGTTTCTTTTATTGTTTCTAACACCCACTTTGTGCCACAAGCTTTGGTGTGCACTAGATTAGATTTTACTTTCTTGTTATTAGTATAAGTGAACGTTTTAAACCTTAGGACTCTATTAGGGTTGTTGTGCGATTGTGTTAGACTGAAGGCTTTGGAACCCTTCCTAGCATGATGTGTTGTGACAAGTGATACAAGTGATCCCCTAATCAGGTCTAGCAGATCCCCATATTGGTCATGCTCTCACTTAACAAGTGTATCCCCAATCGGAAGTGTATATGTGATCTATCTTATCCAATCTAGGAATAATTCATAGACATGATGCATTTTCGATTGCATACACAGTCATCTTCTTGTAGATGTTCCCATTTGTTTGCAAGTACACAAGATATTCACACACCAAACATAGGAGCATTGATGCTCATTTGCACATCCTCAGTGGCAATCAAGACATTTGTGCAAATTAACGAGGAGACATGGTTTTTCTATTTTGTAGCTCGCAGGAGCTAGACTCTATGATAAGGTAACTTCTATCTTCCTTTTGACTTTCAATTCGTTATCACACCCTGTTTTAACTTTGAGCAACGTTTCCAAGTTTCAGTTGCAACTTCTTCGAGCCTTCCAGGTGCAATTGTTTGCTTTACTTTGATATGTATGCATACACACATCAAAGTGAGGCATTATGTAAACACATAGTTTTGGTACAAGACTAGTTATTTGATATGGTATTTGTATGTTTTGGTATTGGTATTGTCTTCCTTTACTTTGTGTTGTCCTTACAACCTTAATTTTGGTTCAATATGTCTATGATAATACCATCATTCATTCCATAAGATTTGAAAACCTACCGATTGACTATTTGTTTGCCTTAGCACGACCCTTGATGCTCCTAGAAGGTCAAAAACCCTATTTTTAGGGTTTTAGGTTTGTCGCCAAGATCAACACGTCGATCTTGGTTGTTGCCAAAATCGATCCATACAATTTCGGTCGTGACAAGATCATCGTTCGATCTTGGTCACTTGTGCCTTGCAAGTCCCATCCCTATCCCTAGATATGTTCGTGTTTAGTGTTGGTTTGTCAACTTTCCCGCCTTTTTTATTGTCGGCTTGCACGTCGATAGTTCTTAATTTGAATTCAATAAATATATATATACACAAGCATACTTATGCATTTAGAACAAGAGAACGGGATTGGAATTTATATCCTAAGGTTGCACCATGCTTTTATAATTGTTGCCATCTATTGAAGTGTGGGCCCCTTGTACCAAAAGCTAAAGACTTAGTAAAAGAGCATATAGAATCTACTAGTTCTTGCATCTCATATGAAGGGATAAGGGTCATGATCTTTATATTACATTGGACTGCATAAGTGTTGATTTCCAAATTGTCAAAGAACAAGGGTCTGACTAAGAGGGGCCTCTCATAACTACACCCATTTTTCTATGCTCTTGCAAAGTCTCTTAGAATGGATTAGAGTATGGAGAAAGGAGAAGAATTTTTGGAAGATCCAAAACTCAATTCAACAATACAAGAGAGGTTTTTGATCAGCATACACATGAATGCGCTCGCAAAATTTTGGGAGGATCTGACATCTTCTAACCCAAATCGAACCTTACATGCCCATATCGAACCATACAATCTAGGTCACTACCAAAATCAAGCAGTTTGATCTTGGCTATTTTTTTGCATTGCTTTGATTTGTACCAAATTTCCAAATTTGCTCTGAGACTATTTCCAGACATGTTTTTGCTCAATTTCAACCTCCGATAGTATACATGTAAGTCAAAATTCATGGATTTACCTAAGAACTCTCCTTGTCCATTCCAAGCATTTTAATTCTCCAGTTATTGCACATTTGAGATCTGTTTTGTTGCTATAATGTAGTATTTAGGTAAAATTTGTTTTGCGCACATGTTTATATTGGTCTAGTGTACTTATGTTGTCCTACAACCACATTGTGCACATTCCATTAAAAAACCCTCTTGAAATGATCATCATCCTAGTGTCTGGATAAAAGAATTGTCTTACCTTGTCCTCACCTTCCACTTTAATGGTGTCCATCTTGCATAGTCTTTTATTTTCCTTACACATAAAGAAGACCCATTAGTCCAAGCATTTTAACCATGCTTTGATGCCATATGTCATAAACCACCCAAATCTCACCCTTGAGATTGGTGGGTCCCTAAATTTTTCCCTCTCTCTACAAACACAATAGTTCTAATGTATGGATAAGTTGCGTTGCTTCAATGACTACTACAGATAGGTCGGCTTCCTATAATGTTTGTTGACCCAAAACTAGCATCTCTTACCCTGGAGATCATTTACCAAGTGGAAGAGACCAACTGAACCATTTATCGACATCACTTAACCTGGAGATCCTTTACCAAGGGCAAGAGGTTCAACTGACCAAATACTTGCATATTTCCTTTTCAGAAAATTTTGATTCCCAATTTTACCTTCCAACTCCTATTTGGCACCATGATTCTCCTTGTCATGTCTTTAGGCTCCTACACACGCACACACTTTCACACAAGAATATTAAACGCAACATCTCTTACCCTGGAGATCCTTTACCAGGCACAAGAGTTCAACTAACCAAACATTTGCATATTTCCTTTTTAGAAAATTTTGATTCCCAATTTTACCTTTGAACACCAATTTGGCTCCAAGATTCTTCTCCTCATGTCTTTAGTTCCTACACATAATATAGCACGTGTACACACTCCCACACAATAATATTAAACATATTTGCATTTCATTCACAAAACTAAATATATATTAACATGTTTTTAAAAAAGATGCCAAATAATCATAATATAAATTTGTCACTGTCACCCTATCATAACATGAGTACTCTCATACAGCTAATTTATGGAAATTGCATAATGACAAAAAAAGGTATGTGACATACCTTCCCTCTTTAAATGAGCATCGTCCCAATGCGTCTAGATAAAAGACTGTGTCATACCTTGTCCTCGCCTTCCATTTTAATGTTGTACATCCTGTACAGTCTTTTCTTTTCCTTACACATAAAGAAGACCCATTTCCCATAATTTGAACCACGCTTTGATACCATATGTCATAAACCACCCAATCTTACCCTTGAGATCGGTAGGTTCCTAATTGTTTTTCCTCTCTCTACAAACACAACAGGATTTCGGTCTATGGATAAGTTGAGTTGCTTCAATGACTACTACAGATAGGTTGACTTTGTATACTCTAGGTTTGTCCGCCCAAAACTAACATCTCTTGACCTAGAGATCATTTACCAAGCAAAAGAGACCAACTAAACCGATTATCCACATCTCTTACCTATGAAATCCTTTATCAAGTGGAAGAGTTCAACTAACCAAACACTTGCATATTTCCTTTGGATGTAAATTTGATACCCAATTTTAACTTTGAAACCCAGTTCAGTTCCATGATTCTCCTTAATGTGTCTTTATGCTCCTAGAGACCAAATAACACACGCACGCACTTCCACACAAAAATATTAAAACATATTTGTATTTCATTCACAAAATCAAATATATATTAACATATTTTTTAAAAAGATGTTAAACAATCAAAATATATATTTATTGTCATCTCATCATAACATTAGTCCTCTCATATAGCTAATTTATGGAAATTGTATAACAAAAAAGGGTTATGTGACATACCTTCACTCTTAAAATGAGCATCGTCTAGATGCGTCCAAATAAAATAACTTTCTCTTACCTTGTCCTCGCCTTCCACTTTAATGTTATCCATCATGCACAGTATTTTATTTTCCTTACACATAAAGAAGACCCATTAGTCTCGGCATTTGAACCATATTCTAATACCATATGTCATAAACCACCTAATTTCACCCTTGAGATTGGTAGGTCCCTAATTTTTTTTCCTCTCTACAAATGCAATAGGATTTTGGTCTTTAGATAAGTTGCTTTAGTGACTACTACAGATAGGTTAGCTTCCTATACTCTGTCTGTCTACCGAAAACTAACACCTCTTACCCTAGAGATCATTTACCAGGGAAAAAGACTAACTTAACCAATTATCAACATCTCTTGCCTTGGAGATCCTTTATCTAGCGTAAGAGTTCGACTGACAAAGCACTTGCGAACATCCTTTGGAGATAAATTTGGTTCCAAAATTTACCTTTGAAACCCAAATACACTCCATGATTCTCCTCATCATGTCTTTAAGCTCCTACACCATATAAGCATGAATTATGTGCCTTTTAGATTATTAGTACTAACTGATATAGTTTTGAAGCCTATTCCATTCTTTTAGAAATTTTTATTGTTTAATGGAATAATAATTCAAACTACTTGCACGAAATTTTATTAACTCATATAGAAGATGGATGTATAATTTTAATACAAAATTAGAAGGTATGTATATTTAAAAGAATAGTTTGACATGTGTTCGACTGCATTCACTAAAAGACATTTTTTGGAAATGTAGTATGACTACATTCACTAAAAGACACTTATTTTTTGGAAATGTAGTATGACTACATTCACTAAAAGACAATTTTGTTTTTTACTTTTTCTTTTACTAATCTACATTCACCAAAATACAATTTTGTTTTTTACTTTTTTATTTTACTAATCTACATTCACTAAAAACTTCTTTTTTTTTGAAATGTGTTGTGACTACATTCACTAAAAGACCAAAAAAATACTTCACTAAAAGATTGATTTTTTTTTTGGAAATGAAGATTGACTACTTTCACTAAAAGACAAATTTATTTTTTACTTTTTGTTTTTTTATTGAGTGATTAATGTTTTGAATCATGATACTATCCACTTGCAAAAGGCCCAAGATAAGAATGAAAGTAACCTTATGACGCACACTGTAGAAATAGGAGAATAAATGTTGGAGCTATTCTCACCTAAGATCACCTCTTTAGCACAGTTCATCTCTTAAAGCTCCTCAGAAGAATGAAGACAAAAAGGGAATATTGCATTCATAGATCACCATAGATCTTCATCCAACGATTCTCATTATAAAAAATATATAGATAGAGAGGATATTTATAGCTAAACTAAGAGTTCATTCCCCTTCTCTCATTGGCCAGAATTTAGGCAATTCTAATTTGACTATGAAAAGGTTATTCCTCATTCGCAACGTAAAGGCAAGCCCTTATCTCTATTCTAAGCCTAGGAAATTGTGCACTATCTAACCTTATTATAGAAAACTATCTTAAGGTAGCTTATATTAGGTGCATATAATATATTGCACCAACACCCCCTCCTTAAGTGCAACTTCGGGATGTATATACCAAAAAGAGTCTTATAATCCTTTGAAATGGGCCCTGGCAACTAGGACTAATGAGGTACTCATGTACAATAAATACAAATAACTGATCTGGAAAAAATAAGACACGCACAAGGGTCTATCCAAAAAGCAATGCAATCAGCATAAGTGCCCAAAGGTGTTGAAATGTGCCGTAAGGATACCACAGAATGCAGTACAGCACACAAGAAATTAGTGCAACAATAAGCTGAAAGAGAATAGGTTGATCCATCACTGAAGAAAGATACACTGGGTATGCAGATTCACCACTAAAGAAAGGTGCATTAGATGCGGTGAACCAACACAAAAGGTGCATTGGATGGGCTGATCCACCACTAAAGAACTACCAAAAGCAGATGCTAAGATGTGCCACAAGGATACCCAAGACAGCTACACACAACACCCCAGGAAAGCAGTATAACACCACCCACCTCACCCCCTTCCACCCTCCCCATAATGTTCAATAGGTGGAGTGGACGATAAAATCTCAAAAAAGACAACGGAAAGCTATCAATGATGGCGTAAAAATAGGAGAATCGCTGCAAGGATCTCATTGTCGATATTGGGAGAGCCGTCACATAGATCCCAAAAGAACACCAAAGTAGATAAACAAATGCTAACACTAGAACTCACTCCAAACTCAATTGGAGATTGTCAATCTGTCCGAAAAGCCATTACAAAGACAAGATTTGCTCCAAAAAAATGGAGGGCTCCACAAGATTGCAAGGTAGGTTGATCCATCACACTTAGACATGGTTGTGCAAAACGAGACTGAACACTTGGTGAAAATATAAAAAGTAACTGCGCAAGTGGTCTAAATTCGCTACTCGAAACACCAAAGCGCTGACACATTTTCGGGATGCCAGAAGTCGCTTGCCACAAGGAAATGATCATAATGTCAAGAGAGATGATGTGTCAAAAATACAAAAGAGGATCACCAGTAAATGGTATTGGTAGATGAACCTGACCAATAGTGCAAGAAGGCAAAGAAACTCAAACAAAATGTTTGAATGAGTGGTCTGAATCCACTACTTAAAAAGACATTTAAAAGTGCAAAAGGAGTGCTGCCCAAAAAACATGTGCCATGTAAAAAATGACAAAAAAAATCTCAAGAGGGTCCTAGCGACGAGGCCATGTTAAGTACTGTTGTCAACCTGGAGCTGCACCCTGATTCGAAGACGTGCACGAAACGGCCAGTCCTCTATCTGGCTAAAACAATGGGATCTTCTCACGAGGGTGGGTGCCTCAATAGTGAGAAGAACCTCTAGAGAAGGTTGGTTCCTGTATGATGTATCAATTAGGACCTCTACTCTACACTGCAGACTACCGTGGAAAAGGAAGAATGGAAACTTAAAGGGAAAATCCTACCTAAAGGGTGTGATACACCAGAATTTTGATCCACTCAACTTGGAACCTTGAACACTGAACGAACAAGGGAGAAGGAAGACCTTAGACTTCAATCAATCACTTATGCATAAGTATTTCATGCAGAGGTTCGATCCAATAACTAAAACCTGAGGGAAAACGATGGAGAGAGGTCTGATAAAAGACACTTTGCGGCCACCTACCATCCACTTACAGTTTCAGCAAAAGACAATAAAGAACACTGAACATGACCTGCACAAGGATAATCTAGCAACTAGGTATGAAACAGAATTTGGGAACGGAGAGAAATCTACCACTTATGCAACTTGCTGAAGAAATATACACTATGCCAATGCTTGAAATCTGAAAGTACAGTCTTTATTGATCGAAGAGGTTACACAACTCACCAATGGTAAGAGTCTGGTCTAACCAAGAGAGATTGGATGATTTTTAATCAAGGCTGAAAGCCTTTATATAGAAAATTACAAGAGGCCAAAGATTGGCGTAGAAACTTGAAGAGAAAGATTCACTTTGGTTAACTCAAGGCTTTACTTGGCCTTTCAATAAAATATATTTTCCCTTTTGTCCTTGCATGAAGCTTCTTCGTTTGATGAAGTGAACTTATCTTTGTTATGAACTGCCCAACTCTTTTTGCATGGAAATCCACGCAAATGTTAATTTTAGAACTCCACGTGAGTTGCTTGATGCCGAGTTGTAGCGTTTGAAAACTGAGTTAACCGTTATTTAAGCTGAGTTGGACGAAGAGACCATTTTCCTTTGCATGGAAAGCTTCTAGTGGATGCGGCGTTTTAATCAATTAGTCAACTCTAAATCTGGAACAGTCAACTCGTCGTTCAAATTTGGAACTCCTGTTGAAGCTGAGTTAGACCTTCGGATGCATGCGCTGACTGGAGATGAACAAGACTTTAATAATCAGTCAACTGAAGCTTTGACTGATGTTCGAAAATAGCTCCGATGTTCGAAAATAGCTCCTGCTTGCATGTGTTTTGTTCTATTCTGATCTTCCAGTTCGTGTCTATTTCTAGCAGGATTCCGTATTTAACTCTTTCGTCGGATTATCTAATTTTTATATTCTCTTTTGCACAGTCAGCCTCCATTTATTTCGGATTTCTTGTCTCTTTGGTTTCAATGGTTACTTCCCGCAGTCAAAATTTGACGGCTTGCGGGACATCACCGGAAGCTTTATTCCTTCGGACTTCCGTCTTGCCACTTTCCCGCGGACAAAATGTCTACAAGAATTATCTTGGTCTCTGGCCTTCGGAATTCCTACTTTGGGTTTTTGTCGGGTTTACTTTCCTCGAGCTATTTTCGCATAATTTCTTCCGACTTCTCTCCCTTCCGATACCTTCCTTTGTTGTGGGCTTTTTTCTTTTTTTTTTGGCAGTCTTTTCTTCGAATTCCTTCGGACAAAAGTCCGAAGGATATCTTCTTGCTTTCCTTGTTTTTCTGCGGCCTTTCTGCACGTCATCTTCCCGTGGACCCTCGGGCTTTTTGCCTTTGTATTTTGCCGTCGGACTTTCTTCGGGCTTTGCTTTGTGCAAGCCTTCCGAATTTCTTCGGACATTTGTCCAAAGGAATTCCTTCGAACAAAAGTCCGAAAGAATTCATTTTCTCTCTTGCCTTAGCTTTTTCCTGTTTTTTCTTTGTTTTCTTCGGACTTTGTTTTTTTGCAAGCCTTCTAAATTTCTTCGGACTTTTTGTCCGAAAGAAATTCATAAGGCTTGCAAAAAAACAAAGTCCGAAGAAAACAAAGAAAAAACAGGAAAAAGCTAAGGCAAGAGAGAAAATCTCTTTGCCTTTGTATTTTGAAATGTGCCCTTCAGCAACGACCAATTGCCCTCCGCAAGGTCTAGTCGATCTCCCTCTGTGCCCTTCGGAGAAATTGGAGGGCACCCGGGTTATTTGCTAAGGTTCTTCCCTTTGGTCTTGTGCCTTCCGGAAGGGTAGGTGCCCTTCGAGAATATTGAAAACGATCCTCCCGGAGGGTAAACTACCCTTCGGACTTTTTGCAGGGGTCTCCTTCTGCCTTCCAAAGCCCTTTTTGCAATTCTACGGACTTTCTAAAAGAATTATTCTTTCGGCTTTTTTGCTTTTGGGCTGACTTTTGCAAGGCTGCGGGTGTTCCCTTTGTAAACTCTCCGAAGTATTCCTTCGGACAAAAGTCCGAAGGAATTACTTCCTTCATTTTAGGCTTTCCTTTGTTATTTCCATTGCTTTGTGCCATTTCAAACCCTCCCTTTTTGATTTTCTGGCTCCTCCTTGGTCCTTTATCCTTGTCTAATTTCCCGCGGACTCAAGTCCTTTGCAAATGAGTTATTTCAGTTGGTCTACCTCCTGTCCAATGTATTATTTCTTCTTTGGCTAGAGACGTGAATTTTCTGTATGGCAAAAGACAATCTGCCCTGTGAAAGAATTGTCAACATTTCTGGCGACTCAGCTGGGAAGCATGCCTGCTATGCTTGAGAACTCAGACCATGTATAAACACTATTTGAATCCCTAGATGGTGAATCTGATTTCTGATTTAAAATCTGCTCTGATCATTGCTGTAGCAACCTCCCACTTCAAAATAAGAAGGGAAAAACACGAAAGCAGAAAACTAACTAAAAGCAAATGTGCAAACAAGCACTTATTGAAACAAAACTGAAGCAAACTACTGTGCTTGAACAGCACTTGGAGGAGAGTAAGAAACAACTTAAATAACCTAGTTAACCATGATAAGGCACGATCTACCTGGATCAAATGGGAAATTCTTGAACGCACTCGTTCCGAGAAATGGTACAATTTGCAAAGCAGGATGTTTATTAGTCATAACCTTTGATGAGGCATTTGCCTTGTCGACCAACTGTATTAGCATCTTCTTGAATGAGTCATCAACAGCAAACCAGTCACCAACAAAGACAAACTCACCAAGTATTTCCTGATCGTTTTCAGATTGCTTGTTCTCTACCACCTTGTCAAGTGATATCCCATTTATGCATGGTTCTTGAGTGACCGCATCCTTCTTATTGGCTGCTGCAAGATCATCCAGCTCTTCAATCTCTTGTGGAGATTCAAAACGCAGTAGCCAATTATCTTTATGTTCCTCATTTTGATCTATTTGAACTGAATTAGCTATAACGCTATTTGGATCCTTCTCAATAGGAGATCCCTGTAACTCATGTATGACTTCAACCAGCGCCTCTTGAATTTCATCTATATCAAGATCAGTCTTCTCACTCTCAACTATAATTGGATGCTTAATTACAACCTTAAGTGAAGTGTCAATAGGAAATTCTTCCTCAAACGCTTCTGAAGCATCCTCTACACACTCTGCAAGAACTTGACCTGTAGCTGCAACCTCTTTCTCAATACTCCAAAGAACAGGGTCCTCCTGAGGAAGGGGGATGGTGGGAGGGTGATAAAATTCATTTGTTTGAGAGGGAAAATGAAGCATGGGAGGTTGATCATGATCAGATCTTGGAATCTTGAGGGCAATAATATTATCTAGGGATTTTTGGAGGGGAGGGAAAGAGAAACTCTTAAAGACCTCTGTATTCTGTCCCTTCCACTTGGCCATTACCTCATCAAAGTCTGAAACCTACTTGTCTTCCTGGACAACCTGAGCTTGAGGGATGATTGGTGAGGTAATGGGACTATACGAAGATTTAGTCTCATGAATAGTCACTTGAATAGGCTCTTGAATATGCTCTTGATTCCAACTAGGAAGCTCCCTTGGCACACACTGGGCATGGTTAAGAACTTCATGAGAACAAGAAGCACAATAGCCCTTTGTAGACAATTGGTTTAACTCGATTTTCTGCCTTTCCCAAGCCTCTATCTTTTCCAATACAAGAATACATAGTCCATATATCTCTTCTGGATCATTGGACACATTTCGAAATAGGCCATTCACTTCCTCATACTAAGAGTTAGAACAAACCTTTCTTGCATATGCTAGTATTCTGAGCTCTATTTCATTCATTTTTTCTTGAAGGCAATACTGCTCATATGCAACATCATAGCCATATGGGAAAGGTGAAATCTGATCCTGAGACTGATATGGCTCACAAGGAAGGTAGGATTCATGCTCTTGATAATAAGGATCATGAGAAACTTGATAAGGCTCAACATAGCTTTGATAATACTCTTGATAACGCTGATTAGGCTCATAGATATCATGATCAGGCTGGTATGATCCATCATTGGGTTGATAAGAAAATATACCATAGGAATTCTCTCCATATACAACCATCAAAATTCATTCGCGATAATACAATAAAAATAGACTTACATGGAAGTTGTTCTGAACTATTAGAAGCAATTGTTTGAGCTTGGAATCACCAAATACTTCTTCAAAAATACTGCTACAACTGCGATTTCATCCAAACCAGGAAAAATGTGTCCCACCGGGCGTGCCAAAACTGTTGTCAACCTGGAGCTGCGCCTTGATTCGAAGACGTGCACGAAACGGCCAGTCCTCTCTCCCGCTGAAACAATGGGATCTTCTCACGAGGATGGGTGCCTCAATAGTGAGAAGAACCTCCAGAGAAGGTTGGTTCCTGTATGATGTATCAATTAGGACCTTTACTCTACGCTGCAGACTACCGTGGAAAAGGGAGAATGGAAACTTAAAGGGGAAATCCTACCTAAAGGGTGTGATACACCAGAATTTTGATCCACTCAACTTGGAACCTTGAACACTGAACGAACAAGGGAGAAGGAAGACCTTAGACTTCAATTAATCACTTATGCATAAGTATTTCATGCAGAGGTTCGATCCAATAACTAAAACTTGAGGGAAAATGATGGAGAGAGGTCTGATAAAAGACACTTTGCGGCCACCTACCATCCACTGAAAGTTTCAGCAAAAGACAGTAAAGAACACTGAACATGACCTGCACAAGGATAATCTAGCAACTAGGTATGAAACAGAATTTGGGAAGGGAGAGAAATCTACCACTTATGCAAATTGCTAAAGAAATATACACTATGCCAACGCTGAAAATCTGAAAGTACAGTCCTTATTGATCGAAGAGGTTACACAACTCACCAATGGCAGAGTCTGGTCTAACCAAGAAAGATTGGATGATTTTTAATCAAGGCTAAAAGCCTTTATATAGAAAATTACAAGAGGCCAAAGATTGGCGTAGAAACTTGAAGAGAAAGATTCACTTTGGTTAACTCAAGGCTTTACTTGGCCTTTCAATAAAATATATTTTCCCTTTTGTCCTTGCATGAAGCTTCTTCGTTTGATGAAGTGAACTTATCTTTGTTATGAACTGCCCAACTCTTTTTGCATGGAAATCCACGCAAATGTTAATTTTAGAACTCCACGTGAGTTGCTTGATGCCGAGTTGTAGCGTTTGAAAACTGAGTTAACCGTTATTTAAGCTGAGTTGGACGAAGAGACCATTTTCCTTTGCATGGAAAGCTTCTAGTGGATGTGGTGTTTTAATCAATTAGTCAAATCGTCGTTCGAATTTGGAACTCCTGTTGAAGCTAAGTTAGACCTTCGAATGCATGAGCTGACTGGAGATGAACAGGTCTTTAATAATCAGTCAACTGAAGCTTTGACCGATGTTCGAAAATAGCTTCGATGTTCGAAAATAGCTCCTACTTGCATGTATTCTGTTCTATTCTGATCTTCCAGTTCGTGTCTATTTCTGGCAGGATTCCGTATTTAACTCTTTCGTTGGATTATCTAATTTTTATATTCTCTTTTGCACAATCAGCCTCCATTTATTTCTGATTTCTTGTCTCTTTGGTTTCAACGGTTACTTCCCGCAGTCAAAATTTGACGGCTTGCGGGACGTCACCGGAAGCTTTATTCCTTCGGACTTCCGTCTTGCCACTTTCCCGCGAACAAAATGTCCACACGAATTATCTTGGTCTCTGGCCTTCGGAATTCCTACTTCGGGTTTTTGTCGGGTTTACTTTCCTCGGGCTATTTCCGCATAATTTCTTCAGACTTCTCTCCCTTCGAATACCTTCCTTTGTTGCAAGCTTTTTTCTTTTTTTTGGCGGTCTTTTCTCTGAATTCCTTTGGAATTTTTGTCCGAAGGAATTCCTTCGGACAAAAGTCCAAAGGATATCTTCTTGCTTTCCTTGTTTTTCTGTGGCCTTTCTGCACATCATCTTCCCACAGACCCTCGGGCTTTTTGCCTTTGTATTTTGCCGTCGGACTTTCTTCGGACTTTGCTTTGTGCAAGCCTTCCGAATTTCTTCGGACTTTTTGTCCGAAGGAATTCCTTCGGACAAAAGTCTAAAAGAATTCATTTTCTCTCGTCTTAGCTTTTTCCTGTTTTTTCTTTATTTTCTTTGGACTTTGGTTTTTTGCAAGCCTTTTGAATTTCTTCGGACTTTTTATCCGAAAGAATTCCTTCGGAACAAAAGTCCAAAGAATATCTCTTTGCCTTTGTATTTTGAAATGTGCCCTTCGGCACCAACTAAGTGTCCTTCAGCACCGACCAAGTGCCCTCCGCAAGGTCTAGTCATTCTCCCTCTATGCCCTTCGGAGAAATTGGAGGGCACCCGGGTTATTTGCCTAAGGTTCTTCCCTTTGGTCTTGTGCCTTCCCGGGTAGGTGCCCTTCGGGAATATTGAAAACGATCCTCCCGGAGGGTAAACTACCCTTCGGACTTTTTGCAGGGGTCTCCTGCCTTCCAAAGCCCTTTTTGCAATTCTACGGACTTTCTGAAAGAATTATTCTTTCGGCCTTTTTGCTTTTGGGCTGACTTCTGCAAGGTTGCGGGTGTTCCCTTCGTAAACTCTCTGAAGTATTCCTTCGGACAAAAGTCTGAAGGAATTACTTCCTTCGTTTTAGGTTTACTTTGTTATTTCCATTGCTTTGTGCCATTTCTAACCCTCCCCTTTTGATTTTTTGGCTCCTCCTTGGTCCTTTATCCTTGTCTAATTTCCCGCGGACTCAAGTCCTTTGCAAATGAGTTATTTCAATTGGTCTACCTCCTGTCCAATGTATTATTTCTTCTTTGGCTAGAGACGTGAATTTTCCGTATGGCAAGAGACAATCTGCCTGTGAAAGAATTGTCAACAGGTACCCTTTGCAAGACGAGGAAAATAAATGCATTTTCAATACATGAGAACTATGATGTGCCTTAGTGCACATGAAAAACGATGAAGGCACTATGAAGCTTTACAAAGCAGCTCAAAGAATGAGTGTGACACTCATCACAAGAGTGTCAAAAATAGCCCCAGAAAATATCCAAATGTGGAACAAAACAATAAGTGTGGCAACAATGCCCAACAAGCACAACATATGTGTTGTGAAGAAAAGAGCCCAACACAAAGCTTGCAATGCAACCAATGTGTCCCCAAACAGAATTATGCCCCTCCCAAAGTGTGGTACTTTATGATTAGTGTGTTTACAAGAAAAGAAACCCCTCACAACTACATAAAAGTATGCCAGTTTACAAAGGAGAAAGAGGAAAACAAAGATATTTCTGACTCTGTACACTTTGAAATAAATCTTATGCAAATTTTGAATTATGCTCGAAAAATTAAGCATATTAAAAAAACGGCACCTCATTTTGAGTTACCAATCAAAAGATATGTGCAATTGAAAATGTGCCCATTAAGAACCTAGGGGGGACCACAACATTAAATGCACAATTCATACAGTCTAAAGCTAAAAGGAGTAAAGGTCTGGAAAGTTCGCGAAAAATATCAAATTTCAAAGCATTCAAAAATACCTTACGAATCAAAAGATATGCCACTGTGAAGGTTGCACAAACAAGTTTCCATTCAGATGTCGTCAAACAAAAAGTTAATTTTTTTGTGGGGGCGTGACCAACTGTCACACCAAAACCACACAATATCCAACTTCTTAATACAAACCCAACAAAAACAAGAGGCCTTTCTAGGCTTCTGGAAACACAAAAAATGCGCTCCCAGAGCAAACAGACTACACAAAGGGCCACAAGGGCCAAAAAAAGGGTTAAGTCAACCTCCAAGAAATTTGGAGGTCCATGACGGAGAGCTAGGGTGCCTCCAAGAAGTCTGGGGGTCCATAGTGGACTTGTTGGGAGTGGGTGGCAAGTGAAGTGGCTAGTGAGCTGAGCACAAGCTAAGCGACAGTGAAGAAATGGTGGAGGGTGAGTTGCAAACCAGAAAGGGGCAGGCAAGGCCTCCTAAGCCTTAGAAAAACTTTGAAAAATCATACCAGAGATCTACAAATCTGTTTTCCATCAAAAAAATGACCGAGAGTAGATTGAGCGTAGAAATTTTTAAAATTATCAAATTGCCCTAAGACAAAAAAATCTGAGGAAAAGCCAATGACACTGTACGGACCCCTGATCCCTCCTGATTCAATGTAGGTGTTAAACCCATAGTTCAAAAACTCATACTCGGCAAGCAAAAATTATGACTGCAACTTGAGATTGAGAGTTTCTCAGCAAATACTCAACATTACTCGGCAACTTAATCGCTACTTAGAGTCATACGAAATATAAAATACACATATTACAAACTACAAAGAACAAAGTTACAAACTATAATGCACATAGAGTCATACGAAATATAAAATACACATATTACATTTCATCTCTAGCGTCCAGAATAAGTTTGTTGTGGCTGCCTCATGGAGTGGAAGGTAAAGATTCCTCCTCTACAATGCTAACATCGTCAACAAAGATATCATATGGATCCTCACCAACCCCTCCGATGCCTCTGCTTGCCCAGATGCTATTGCTTCTTCCGCCTCTTTCTCCAAATATGTGATCTCCTATGCGGTAAACATGGGCTCTGCATCATCAGGGATGCAATCGGCATATGGATCGATCTCATCCAAGTCAATTGCCACATTTCTCTATCCCCTCCACTTGTCCCACGTGAAGACGAAGATTGTATCGCACAAAAACAAGGTCATTGAGGCGTTGTGTTGCCAACATGTTGCGCTTCTTTGTGTAAACAACTTCAAATGTGCTCCAATTATGTTCACACCCAGAAAAGCTACACGACTGACACAATATGCAGATGGCTAGCCTTTGAAGATTTGGTGTTTTTGCACCATAGTCTTCCCACCACACATTGGCAAATAGGAGATTTATAAATTTGTAAGTCAACTAGGCTTAAATAAATGAAATCAGTATACTAGTATCTATAGACTACGATTAATGAAACTAGAAAGAAAAAATAAATGATTCAATTTTTTTTACCTCGTTGAGAGGGTTTTTTTCTTTTAATGCATAGAGCCAAAGAAAAAAGTCTCCCTGTTGCATTCTTGTAAATCTACAGCTCCTCAATAACTACATCTCTAGTCTCATCATCAAGGATCATCCTATATATGCATGTATTGAGGCCATCCATAAACTCCTCATTGGCCTTAAATGAATTGGAATAGAAACAATTAAGATTCAAGTAGTAGGCCACTACATGTATATGTTAGTGAAGCATCTTGTTCCATCTCTGATCAATTATGCACCATATGGGTTCATATTTTCTTTGATTTTGCCCATAATATTTGGCTATGGTCTCATACAAATAACCATTAGGGTTCATATTTTCTTTGATTTTGTCCATAATATTTGGTTATGGCCTCCTTGGCCACATCCATGGCTCATGGGGGGCTATGCCCAAAGATGGCATTCTACGTAGTACGTAGAGCACATTTTGGAGCTGAAAGACGGGCTTATTATCCATCCACATTATACACTCTGCCACTAGATGCATGCTCTTCGCATCCCATTAGGATAGTTTAGAGTGGGTTCTCACAGGCTTAGGATTGAGACAGATCCCCAAATGGATCAAGCAAACAGGGTTTGTCGGTTATGTAGCATTCAGGAGATTGAGACCGAGGAACACTTCATCTTCCGTTGTCCCATATACTACGAGATCAAGGGGAGGTTTCATTGCCTATTTAGGAGGACCCAGACTCTTTTTAATTTATTCAGATATGAGGACCAGAGATGTTTCGCTTTATATATACATGAAGCTCTTAAGCTTCGTGATCACTCTATTTAGAGACCTACTAGACTAGATTCTACCCAGCAGATCACTTTTTTTTCATGGTGCTACCTTCGAGGAGAGGCACTAAGCACCAGATTGACACTAGTACAACCTCACATTCCAGATCAGTGCGATCTACAGAGAATATCCACAAATCCCAGAGATTTCACCAACATAATTGTTTCAGATCCAGCACTAGGAGAACTAGATTCACCAAATCTTTGCAGAGGACTTTTCCCTCTAGGCAACGACATGGAGGACAGACCAGACATCTTACCTCCTGTTCTTTGGATCATCTTTCTATCAGGAGCTTCTTCTCATCGGCCCTAGGAAAGTTGGATCCAACTCTTGATGGAGCCCCTCCTGGTTCCTTCTCGTTGTTCATCCCCGTTTTTCCAATGCTTAGGGGTTTTTGTGGGTTGCTCATTTCTGCTTCTCTTTGGCTCTGAGCATTTTTTCTTTTTGCCCTATTTTGTACTATTTTAGTCCAGCTTTATTCTTTTTGTTTTTGGAAACCTCTAGGGTTTCCCGATAGTTCCTGACACTTTTGTAATTTGTTGTCTTTTTGACCTACTTTTGTGTTCATTTGTTGGACATTAATATGATTTATCTTATCTTATCGATCCCCCATCCACGGACCGTAGAACTCAAAAAATAGGCTCTGACACCAAAAACAAAATAATACACAAAATTAAAATGAAAATTAAGACAAAAAAATTATAACAAATAAAAGTTAAATAAATTAATTAATTAAGTTTAAGATTACCTTAATTATTTCCTCCAGGCACTTCACAAACAAATCATCAAAAATGGGCTTCATGACCCTTTTTCTTTCATCCTTCTTAACATAGGAAGACTCTAGTCACCAATGACTCACAAACATCTACTTAAGGGATGTTAATGAGGCTGCAATATGATGAAGTTTGTGATGAATCGTGACTCCCGATCGCACAAGCTCCTTTCTATTGGTGTGCTCCTCTCATCAAGTGTAGCACCCAATTGTGATTGTAGATAAACTTAGTGAAATTTCTTGCCTCTTCAACCACATTCTTCACTCATGAGATCTTTCATATGTCCTCAAGTAGGAGATCAATGCAATGGGACATACAGAGGGTCCAAAAAAGTGTACGATGCCTCTCCTCAAGAAGTCTCCCTGCTGCTACATATGTTGTTGAAATGTCTGTCACAACTTGAACAACATTTTGCACACCTACTTCTATCACCACCTCATCCAGCATGTCACACAAAGTGTTTGCATTTTTTACATGATGTAAAGCATCGATTGACTTCAAAAAGACTAGTTTCCCACTTGAAACCAATAGAAAGTTAATCAATGTGCAATTTTTTCCATCCGTCCACCCATCAAACAAAATGGTGCTCACCTTTTTTTGCCGTGATTTTTTTGTCTTCTATAAGAGCTTGTGTATGTTTCACAGAATCCTCCAACAACAGGCCACTCAAATTATAAGTAGGAGCCTTGAACACCTTCTCGGCAACAGTCAATGCAGTGACCAAATTCCCCCATATGGACTTTTTGTCACATTGAAAGGAATGTTTTTGTAATACCAAGAGTTTGCCACAGCTATCCTTGCTCATTGTACAGTTCTCGATTCCAAGCGGTACCTTTGAGCGAAGGTTGTGACCCAAGGCTATTTCAAGGAACAAAAAATGTAGCCGAACTATCTTTAGTGGATGAGCCCCAACCTCCTGGAGTTGAGGCAATAGAAGATGCCTCAATGTCACAATCATCTCTCATTGCCCTCCTATTCATTAGAGTTGCAAGTCCGTCAACTTTCCTCTTTTGTTACTCTTTTTTCTCTGCATAAGCTGCAAGGCAAGTAACCATCTCTCTTTGAGCCTCAAATGGTGTTTGTGTGTACAATGCCACATCATTCCCTGGGAGTCATGCAATGTGGTATTTCAAGTGATAACACCTTCACTCATCTTCATCCCACAATAATTGCCTACAACACAGTTGCCCTCTACCGCCACTTCCCAATGTTTCCAAGAAGGGTCATTGGACTTAGGCTTACGATGGGCCATTGAACCAGATGCCAATGCCATTAATATACAACAAGCTTAAACCCTATATCAATAAAAATGATTTATAATTTAAACCTAACTGCTAATCAAATGAAGAAGTAGAAGATGAAGTAGATATCAAATTTCAATGATCATGATTCAGGTTTCATGTTATAAACTAGAAAGATAATGAAAAATAAAACAAATACCTTTGGCTGCCACTGTATGTTTTAGGTTGTGATAATGTTTGGACTCTGGCTGTGTTATTGTTTTATTTGAGACTTGAAAACAAAGTATGAACTTCAAATTAAAGTTGTAAACAGTAATATCAATTTTCAAATATGTATGACCATCAAACTTGACTATGGCTTTATTAGACTATATCAGACTTGAATATAGCTTTCATTTATTTATGTATGAATGTATCAAACTTGAATATGGATTTCATTTATTTATATATGACTGTATCAGGCGTGACAATCACTTGAGGGCTTGAACTTGAAAGTTGTAGCCTTGAAGCGACTGTACTGTGAGTCTATATTTGGGAGAGCAAATGGAAGCCTTGAAGTGACTGTACTAGCCACTAGATGCATAGATTCACAAATGCATGAATCAATATGAATGAATCGTTAATATTCAAATTTCAATGTTGAATCGCTGATATTCAAATATAACAGCTGAATTGTTAATATGCAAATGTCAAATGACAAATCTGCCAGTTGCATGAGCATATGATATAACAAAAGGAATGATTGAATATAGTGTAAACCTGATTCAAATCTCATTGAAAATGAGTCCCGCGGCTGAAAGAATGCACAAAAATCTTGTCATAAATGATAAAATCAATTTATTTTTTTGACATGGGGTTTTATTGATACAATTGGCGAGGTGAGGGAGATTACTCAGCGATTTTCGTCGAGTAATCACAGTTATCAGTCAGCAAAAATCACCAAGCAATCGTAATTACTCAAATCATGATTTACAAAAAGATAAATTGTTTTGAGACCTGCTCACAAAAATCGCAATTTATCGCCGGGTTTTGGTGATTTCAGAATTTGATTGAACCTTAAAATGGCTGCCAAAATTAATCTGTGGAGCGAAAAAATCCGAAATGTTTTTTGAAAATCAAAAAAAAAAATTATACTGCTGCAGAAAATTAACATCACTGCCCAGAAATTTGCAGCAAAATCACAAAAATTAAACTACCCAAAAATGCATTTTCCACCACAAAAAGAAAATCCACAAGAATTTTACAAAACCGATACCACAACTGAGTTTTCCCTGATTTCAGCCACCTCAAAATGCCTAATAGGATTTTGAAAACCATAAGGGCCAGAAATGGGCTGAAAACCCCCTAAGAAGGAGAGAGAGTGTGAGAAATTTGAGTCACCTCGAGATAGTCATAATAATTGGTAGGAAAGAGCAATGCTCTTGTCTCATGTAGAAATAGGAGAATAAACATTGAAGCTATTGTCACGCAAGATGACCTCTTCAACATAGATCATCACTTAATGCTCCATATGAAGACAAAAATAGAATATTGCATTCAAGGATCTTCATCCATAGATCTTCATCATAAAAATACATAGATGGAGAGGATATTTAGCTAAACTAAGAGCTAGTCCCCTTTCTCTCATTGGCAAAATTTAGGTCATTCTAATTGGGCTATGAAAATGTTAGTCCTTATTGGTTAGGGGCAAGTACTTGTCTCTATTCTAAGCCTAGGAAATTGTGATTTATTAAACCTTAGTATAGAAAACTATCCTAAGTTAACTTATATTAGGTACAAAAAAAATATCGCACTAACACCCACTTCTATACAAGAATATTAAACTGTAGACACATAAATCTAATCACATCTATTTGACAATGTTAATTCTTGACACGTCTTAAACCACTTGACTTGCATTCACATATGACTCGTATTCGCCATTCCTCTAGCCATTTATCTATATGAAGGCTTGACCCCTTTGTTCATTGTCACTACTACACAAGAATCTCTAAGTCAATGCTCAAACTACCTTCTATCATCTCTCAGATTGTTCCAACCTTACGGCAGTCATCCCTAATTTTCTAGGACATGTCTACGCTAGGCAGACAGGTCAATTGTTGCAAACCTGTCCCCCTATTGCGGCCTCGTCCACGCACCATTTAACAACTATTTTTCAAATTTTGAAAAATTGATTTGGGTCATCCTGCACGTTTCACAAGTTGGCTAAAGGAAATTGTTGAAAGGTTTCACTATAAATACAAATCAAAGGCCATCATTATTCCTAGCTTGACACTATCTATTGAGCAATTACGCACTATCGCACATCGAGCAAATCTGCCACGTTCTTCCCAAATTCAAGTTCCTTCACTAAGGCAGTCACAAGCCAAGTTTGAAGCATTTCAAATCAAGTAAATAGCTAACATTGTCAAGTATCAAAACCAAATTTCTAGCTGCATACATATAATCAAGAAGAACAATTGCACGATCACACTAGGTGGGAGAACTATGTGTGGCTGGATTCCCTCCTCGAAGTATCTGAATATGTAGGTAGCGGCCAATCATCAATGGGGGTGATTGGAGTCAACTCAGCCCATTACACTTCACCTTATTTGCAGGTTTTTAACTCTCACAAGTACCTCTAGTGTTTCCAACACAAATAGAAGGAAAACAACGATTTTTGCATGGCACTAACAAAAGCAAAGTATATCAGCCCTCTCAGCAAACACAGGCACAAGCGACAAAGCGATCATAGTTTCATCACAGTCAAAGCGGACAAGTCCACAGTCAATGAACACAATTGGTTTGCGTTGTTGTCCATGGAGCGTGGACCTATCCAGATATATCCACGGACCCTGCCTTTGACCCTGAGTTGTCACAGTCTTGTCTTATTTTGTTTTTCACTGTCAAACATTTTCTACAATCAACCAAAAATCAAAAACGCTAAGTATCTTACTCTTGGTTGTTGACAATTCTTCCACAAGTCAGATTGTCTCTTGCCATTCGGGAAGTTCACGTATCTAGCCAAGGAAGAAAAGAATACATTGGGTAGATGTAGACCAATTGAAATACTCATTTGCAAAGGCCTTGGCTACAACAGGATTTCCTTCGAACAAAGAAGGCTTGATTTCATATAGCTTCGGAAAAGTTCAAAGGACCGTTGCAAAATTTTGAAGGGACACTCAATAAATCCGAAGGGTATGTTATCTTTCGGAAAAAGTTCTCTGCAGGAAATCTGAAGGAATGAGCTTTGCAATAAATCCGCGAGAAATTAGCCAAAGAATAAAGACCGAGGAGCCAAAAAATCAAAAGGGCAAGGTTAGAAATTTCACAAAGCAAAGAGAAAACAAAGGAAGGAAGATATCCTTCGGACAAAAGTCCGAAGGAATATTTCAGAGAATTTGTAAACAAAGCACCCGCAGCCGGAAAATCTGAGAAAAAACAAAAGTTCGCAAGAAAACATATAGTCCGAAGGAATAAGGACACCTACAAAAAGCCCGGGTGCCCTACAATTTTTTCAAAAAGCCACAGAGGAAGGACAGAAGCCCTTGCGGAGGGCACTTTACCGGTGGCAAGACCTTTCCAAAAAACCCAAAGGGCATTCTGGAAGGACACAAGCCCTTGCGGAGGGCACTTGGTCGATGGCAAGACCTTTGCAATTTTTCCGAAGGTCATTCTGCCAGTGGTAAGACAAAGCCAAAGGACTAATTCCTTCAGACTTTTTGTCCGAAGGAATTCCTTCGGACAAAATGTCCGAAGAAATTCGAGACAAAGAAAAACCCGTGGAAGAAAGTCCGAAGGCAAAAGAGAAAACAAAGGATATCCTTCGGAAAAAAGTCCGAAGGAATTCCTTCGGACTTTTTGTCCGAAGGAATTCCTTCGGACTTTTTGTCCGAAGGATTAATTCGGGAAAAGTGCAAATGGAAATTAGCCCGCGGGAAAATCAAAGAGAAATAAAACTGAAGGAAAAGAAAGGCCCAAGAAGGATAAAGTCTCGGACTTTTTGTCCGAAGAGCGAAGTCCAAAGGCAGAGAAGGACAAACTGTCTGTGGGAAAGTGGACGGGAAAGTGGACTAACAAAAGATCCAAAGAAAAATCCAAGACCAAGGAGATATCCGAAGGAAATAGACCAAGGGGAAAGTCCGAAGGGCTTGGAAGGAAAAAATCTGAGAAGACAGTTTCATAAAGTCTGAAAGAAATCTAATGGAATGGACCTCCGCAAAAAAAAAATCTGAAAAGGGTACTTGGAAAGACATAGGCACTTCAAATAGTTTTCGAAAGAAGGGTCCATAAGGAAAAGCTTCAGAGACACAAAACCCCGTGGGAAAGTGAGAAGGCATAAGCCGAGACAATTGCATGAAGAAAGACAAGTCCGTGGGAATAAACCCAAGAGCAACGCATGCACAGAAACAGAAACAGAAAATAGATAGCCAGGAAAAAAATTCAACCTGAATTTATCTCACTCAGTAAGATAGTTTTCCATGCAAGCACTTCCATCCGTCTCAAGCTTGTAACGTTCCAACAGTTCAACCAGAGTTCCAAATTGGGACATCGAGTTGACTGTTCTAAATTTAGAATTGCCTAATTGTTAAACGCCACATCTACTAGGAGTTTTCCATGCAAAGGAGAATAATCTCTTCGTCCAACTCAGTCTTTCAAACGTTCCAACTCGGCTTCCAACGGATCAAGTCAAAGTTCTAAAATTGACATTGGCATTGGATTTCATGCATGATATTGTCATCTCATACTTTCAAACGTTCCAGCAGCTCATGAAGAAGCTAAAATTGACATTGGCGTGGATTTCTATGAAAAGAGAGGTGGGCGTTTCAATAAACAAAGCCATCCACTTCCTTTAACGCCAAGGAGCTTCAAGCAAAGACAAGTCCACTTCCTCTAACGCCAAGGAGCTTCATGCAAAGACAAAGGGAAAACATATTTTATTGAAAGGCAAAGTCAGTCTTGAGTTAATCTAAGTTGATCTTCCTCTTCTATTTTTCAACGCCAATCTTTTGGCTTTTGTAATTCTCTATATTAATGGCTTTTCAGCCTTAAATTTTTTGATCCCTCTCTTGGCAAAACCAGACTCTGCCATTGCTGAGTTGTGTAACCTCTTTAATCAATAGGACTGTACTTTCAGATTTCAAGTGCTAGCATAGTGTATATTCATTCAACAATTTGCATGTGGTAGATTTCTCTCCCTTCCCAAATTCTGATTCGTACCTAGTTGCTAGCTCATCATATTATGCAAGTCATGTTCAGTGTTCTTATGTCTTTCGTTGAAGCTGTAAGTGGATGTTAAGTGGTTGCAAAGTGTCTTGTATCAGACCTCTCTCCATCATTTTTCCTCATGTTTTGGTCATTGGATTGAACATTCTCATGAAATATTTATGCATAGTGATCGATTGAAATTGAAGGTCTTCCTTTTCCCTTGTTTGATTCAGTGTTCAAGGTTCCAAGTAAAGTGGATCAACGTTTTGGTGTATCACCGTTATTAGGTAGGATTTCCCTTTCAAGTTTCCTTCTCCCTTTTCCATGGTAGTCCGCAGCGTAGAGTAGAGATCCTCATTGATACATCTTACAGGAACCAGCCTTCTCTGAAGGTTCCTCTCACCATTGAGGCACCCACCCTCGTGAGAAGATCCCATTGTTTCAACCGGATAGAGGATTGACCATTTCATGCACGTCTTCGATTCAGGGTGTAGCTCCAGGTTAACAGCAGTTGTACTTACTAGTTTTGACATATGCCACTTGTCAATCAATCTCAATTCTAGTCAATTATGCTTAATTTGCTTTACATTCAAATTTATGCTTAAATATCATATATTACAATTTGAATATATCTATCAAGTTTAATACCTATTAAACACTATTAAATCAAAATTAGGGTAAAACATATTGGTAAACCCAAACATTTTTCAATCTTTACTTTTCTAATTTTTGTCTTAGGGTTTCAAATTTTTCTTGATGTCCATACATAAAAATATTTTCTCTCTTAGCTTTCGATTTCTTTTTCTTGCTTTTCTTGCTTTTTTACAACTATGTTCCAACAGTTGTAAAACTCATAGGAGTTGTTCTAGGCAAAGCGGTCAAGTTTATCTAAATCGTGGTTTGACTCAAGCCATTAAACAACACTATATATAAACTTTAATTTCCACATACCTCATGGTATATCGGAAATGCATAAGGTTTTTGTTTTTTCAGCCATATGGAGCCTTTCAACGATTTAGTTTTGTAATGCACCAATAAGCAATTGGCCCCGGAAAATTACTCTCAACGTACCTCAAATATGTGATAATGTGGCTACGGGACAATGGAATGCTCTGTAATAAGTGCATTTTTGGGCGTTATTCACTATTTACGACTAAGATGAATATATCTAAGAGCCTACAAATCAAACACACTTTGCCTAGTTACACTCATTATAGCTTTCCTTTTACACATTTGCATGATTTCTTCTTATGCCACTCAAGAAGGTTAACTCCCCTGTTCCTCTATGGCGCAATGCTAGATTAAGTGAAATTCATATAGAGCATATTCATATTCCTTTGATCCCTTCTAAAATGGATAATACAGATATTCTTGCTCAATTTGACAATACACTTGTTCAAAGTTATGTAGACATCAAAACTGATAATGAACAAGATAATCAAGATAATGAAACTGAACAAGATAATCAAGATAATCCTAAGAGCCATGATAGAATTGATCCAAATGATTTTAATGGGGTAGATCATAAGCAAGTTAAAGAATTGTCCAATTTTCATCTAGGATTTCGTCAAAATCCCAAAGATGTGGATAAGGTTGTCCAATTGCTCCTAGCATCTAAGACTTCCCATCAAGCTAAGCTTGCCACATCTCAAGCACAACAACAAGAGGTGCCTTTTCTAGTTGTTAATACTTCCACTTCAGGTGTTCCACTTGTGACAATTGTTTCTATTCCTATATCAACACCTCCAATTACATGTGACATCATCCCTAGGTATGGGGGCATCACAAGGTTTACAACAGATTAATATGTCTATTTCTACATAGGCATCATATACACCTTTTGATTACTACGCATGATCCACCACCAACCTTGCCTAACATTCCCTTGAACAAACTATTATAGCCCTACATGCTAAGGTGTTGCTATTAGAGCAAGGTGTCTCTTGAGCCAGTCATTCAATGGATTCCCATACTTTGCTTCATAATCCTTTAACACCTAAGATATCATTTTGTTTGTTACCAGCAGGGTTTGTAGCTCCTAAGCTTCCACTCTATGAAAGCAAAGGTAATCCTAAATAGCATCTTTGATCATTCCATGTAGCATGCTTGGATTATGCATAGAATGACAAATTATTAACCACGCTATTTCCAAGAAGCCTTAAAAAATATGTTTTGCGATGCTTCTATGATCTTACACTCTAATCAGTTAAAGCATTCAACCTTTTGCAAATCAGTTTCTAGCACACTTCTTTATTAACATTGATGAAAAACTATCTTATGCGCAAATTGTCAAACTCGAACAAGGGTCCAATGACCCAATTAGTGAATATGTTCTTCGATACAAAACTATACTAAGATCAACATAAGGGATTTGACAACAACATATATTGTGATTATTATATATGTATTGGATATTCTAAAAACAAATGTTACAAGCTAAGGTATAAGATACAAGATCTTTCGATGACAATGCTATTGAGTTAAGCACACCCATAGAGGAAGCCAGGCCACAGCAAAATGAAAATGCAAAAAATTGAAAATCTTTAGTAATCTATTTTCAAACCATGGAACAACAGAAGCTAAGAATAATTCAAAAGTACACCAGGCTTACAATGTGCATCCTCCTCAGACATATGGGCATCCAATAAATGGTATCATCGGTACATTTATAGGCACCTCAACACTACCTCCTATGATTATATTTGATGACAGTGAAATTGTTGATGATAATTCAAATAAACATGCACTTTGTATTCAAGCTTATATCAACAGACAACCTATACACAACGTCATGATCGACAATGGGTCAAGTGGAAACACATGTACAATGACACTTCGTTGCACTCTCGGGTACCCAAAGTAGGATTTACAAGATACATCAAAGGTAGTTAAAGCATTCGATGGACATACACAGAATACTCTTTGGCATATAGTACTACCTCTTCAAGTAAGTTCAACGACAATGGCTACTCCATTCTTAGTTTTACCAAGCATGTGGATCTTTGATATGATATTAAGACGCCCATGGATATATAAGCTTTGTGCAATGCCATCTACGGTACATTGATGTCTCAAATATATACATTGCAATCAAGTGGTAAAAGTTTTAGGCATTCAATGAGTACCCTCTATAGTTAGTGGTAACTCCCCCTCCCACCACTGTAGTTGGTTATTACACCTATTCAAGAGCACAGTGCAGAGTTAGTTGTTGCACCTATTCAAGAGCATAAAGCAGAGTTAGTTGTTGCACTGATCCAAGAGCACAGTACAAAGATAGTTATTGCACCTATGTAGGATCTTTCTATACAGTCAGTTTAGAGAAGAGCGGTACACCCTCCTAAACAACAAATTTCACATCAAAAAGTTATCCAAAGTTCAAAGAGATCATCTTCTATATTGCGTCATAAGGCAGTACCTCGAACAGTTCAGCGTGTTCTACGACAAACACAAGCTGTGAGACCTTCTACTATACAGCAGACTCCATTGAGTCCTGCACCTTCTAGAATTACACATCTTGCAAAAGATACCATGAGCAGTGATCAAGACAGTTACATTACAGCACAAGATTCATTTTCAGATTTTGGTTCATCTACATATAGCACTTTTCACTCGTGTAAAGTCACCTTCCAATTCAATGATACAAGTACGCACTATGATCCTCCCATTGATGGGATGATTTGCTAATTTATTTTACATTTTGCACGCATCAAATGTTTCAAAAATCAAAAAAAAAAATCAATTATGTAAAACATTCAAATATGTCAAAAAAACAAAAACATTCAAAATATTCTCAAAAATAAAAAATTAGGCCCTGAAGCATGACATGAGTTGCTAGTCTTCTTTACACATGTTATTTATCAAATTTTTGGTAGATAGCATATTCTTTTTCATACACGTGCATTTTACGAGGTATATGAGTGATGTAGAACATACATATTATACATGAATGTCTTAGATTTTGGGCTTCTTTCTACACAATGGCCATGCCTATGCTAAGGGCATGTTATTCTACAGGTTACATTATCACAAGTTATATCTATCTATGACCTCTCTGCCATGTTGAGCTACATTTCTTACAAGTGTCTTGCTAGTTACTCATATCTTACATTGTGTTACATATGTTACTTTGCTATGATGTAAAATCGACATATATGGGTAGTGTAGACTAGTTTCCTCTTGTTATATATGCTTTTAATGTTGTTACTTTCTTGCATGATAGGCTAGACATTGTTTGATTATCGTGTGGCCACTTGGCCTTGTGTGTGTGACAATTTTATGTCCCCTATTTACAACATTCTTAATGTCCTTTGTGTGTGACCCATGGTCTTGTTTGTTGCGACATGTTCATGCCCTTTGTATGCCACCCTTGGCCTTGAAATTGTGTGACATTGTGTGTTGTGTTTATTGTGCTTGTTGAGCTTAATGAGTAGTGTCATGATCCATAATATCATGCACTTTTACTGCATAGTCTTATTCAGAGATGGTTAATTTACTGCATGCCTCATTGTTATATCTATCTAGGCATAACATTAGTATGCCTTGTATTACATATGTTTCATACATATCTTGATGGCAATTACATTACTATGATAACATACTCTCCACAAGTTTGACATGATTATACAAAATTTTATCTTTATCATATAATACAGTTAACTCTTTTTTTGAGATAAGTGACTTGTCAGCGAAATCCATCATCTTAAAATTGAGCCATTACAATGAGCTTGTCTCAACCTCCATGAGCACAAAAATCAGATTTTATGACATAGTATAAGTTTCAAAAATTCAAAATAATTTAAAAATCAGATACATGACAGATATTGGCACATTGATATAAATTATGGAAGCATATGACATGCATATGCACTCACTTTAAAGAGACTTGAGTACAAAATTATACACACTTAATTACATATGCACGGGCATATGCAAAATAGTTATAAAAACATAAATTACAGGTTTCACATGCATTTACAATTGAGCATATAGATGTGTGGCATTCTATATCATTTGGCACATATTCAGGGGGCATAATATTGATTCATGCACATATACACATTTTTCAAAGTCAAAAGGCATGATACTGGCTCATACGCATTTACACTACAATACAATTTATAGATTCAAAGGCAAATGTTTATTATTTCACTTCGAATCTATTGGCGTTGTGGTCATGATGGAGGCATGAATATTTTTTATTCTCTTTCGATCATGCAAGTAGAATCTAGATCCGTCTACAACAGTGTGATTCATTATGTTATGGGTAATGTACATTCAAGTCTAGTTATATTCAATGGCCTTAGCATTACTTCTAGCTAACCTATTGTGTGCTTCCACCTTTCTATTACAGGTGATGTACGTTTGAGTCTAGTGACACTTAATGACCTTAACATCACTTCTAGAGAACCCATTGTGGTTCCACCTTTTGGATTAGTAAATTGGGTAATTTTCCTCATCCATGAGAGTTGGAGCATGCATCTTTCCAACTCAAGGTGTGATGTCCCATTTTCATATAATTTTAATAATTAATAAAATTGCCCAAATAGTGATTTTAATCATTCGAAAATATAAGACAATTAATTAATTATTAAAACAGAACTATCTTGGATAATTATTTGAATTATCGAAAAAATGGTTTTAACCATTTGAAAAATTAAGATAATTTTAATGATTATTCTAAAAGACTTTATAATTAATAAATTGCTTGAAAAGTGATTTTTATCACTTTAAATATTAGAGCAATTTAATTAATTATTTAAGTGAGGATCTAATTATTTAATTTGCCAAAAGTAATTTTAATTACTAATTTATTAAGACAAGTTATTTAATTAATTCAAAAAGACCTAAAGTGAAATTAAAAGGAATGTCGACTTAGGAGCTAAAGCAAAGAAAGGAAAAGATATTCCAAAAAAGGCAAGTGAGACTTATGAGGTATTTTACCTCTCCAAGGTGGTTCACCCCCCTTCGGAAGGTACAAATACAAGCAAAGATCACAATTGAAGACATGCTGAATTTGATAATTGTTCTTCATGCTTGAAGAAACTATTGAGATGCATGCCCGATAAGTATTCATTGTTTTGGTGTTGGTCATTCTACAAAAGGTGTCTTTTGATGCCACCTTTGCTAAGAAGATCTTGTTACTTGCTCTAAAGGGGTGATTTGCATTGAGGAACTTTGTTATGCCTTTAACCATTTATGTGTCGAGGGATATGTGTGGCCCACTTGTGGCTTACATACCTCTCTTATTTACTTGTTACATTTCTCTATGTTCTTAGATAGGTCGGCCTATGGAATAACCTTGGCTAAGTAGACTATATATAGGAGGTAGTGGTTAATATTTAATTATCATGTTAAGTATTTTGCTATTAGTGCATTGTTGTGGAGGTTGCCCCTTCAAAGTGGCTTTGCTTTATTATCCAGTATTTTGTAACTGTTATCAATTATTGCTGTGTAATCTCTCATATTTTCTTATTCTACGCAATATAAAATCATTGTGTGAATATCTAAGTAATTTCATTACAAGTGGTATCAGAGCTTCGATTTGGGCAAGTTTTTTGCGGCATTTTTTCGGATCTAGCGAGACGTGGCTTCTAGGAGCAGTGAAAGCGAAAAAATATAACTTGCAATCCAAAAAAAATTAATTTTTCCGTCAGTATAGTATTGCTCGAAATGTTTTTTTGAAAAAAATATATATATTTTTTTTAAATCTGGAAAAAAAAATTCCCCCTTGCACACTTGCAGTCGTTGGATTCGTCTCTATGAGACGATCCCAACGGTATATTCTGCCGGTACACTTTTTTGATATCGAAAATTTTACTCTAGTGCGCAAAGGTAATCATTGGATTCCTCTTGACAAGGTGATCACAATGGTACCATTTTCTGGTACACTTTTTTTCGGGGTCAAAACCCTCCTAGGTTTTGTTTATGGCAGGTCCTTCAACTCAGGGAAAAAAAGGCCACCAAAAACTCCTAAGACTCCTGTCGACGACATGGAATATGGAACTTTAGATCAAGCGATTTTTCAACTTCAAGAGAACATAAAAAACTTGATGAGGCATGATGACTTTGTTGCAGTTCAAGCTGATGTTTCAGGGATGCACAGAGAGATTAATGGAGTTCACAGTGAATTGCAATATATCACTACACAATTGGCTGCCCTCACATCTCAATTTCAGCCTAACAACCCTCCACTTCAACATTCAAATCCTCCTCTCAACAACTCCCATGCTGGTATGAAATCAATGTTGTCAAAAGTGGGCATGCATAAGTTCAATGGTAAAGATCTTCTCACTTGGATTACCCAAATTGAGAATTTATTTGAGTTGCATCAAACCCCTAGTTCTCAGAGGGTGATGGTGGCGTCTCTGTATATGGAACCTGAGCAATTCATTTGGTATCGTTGGTTATGTGCTCAAAAGAAAAAGAACAGTGCTCCTATTACATGGACTATTTTTACTGAGTTGACAATTCATTATCAAAATAATGTCTCTGAGAACTATTTCAGCTAATTAGCCAAGCTGCGGCAAACAGGAACTGTGAATGATTATATTTATCAATTTCAGAATCTCTCTTTATAGGTGGAAGATATCACTGAGAGAAATTTGACTGATCTGTTTTTCGGTGGCCTCAAAGATAGCATCCAATACGAGGTTCGAATGTTTAACCCAACATCTGTATCAGAAGCTATCCCTAAGGCACGTATGATAGAAGAAAAAGAGATGGTCAAAAAGAAAACTTTCACTACTGATCATGATTGCAACTTTTCAGCACCATCATTTCCACTGCCCATCAGATTAACACGACAAATTGAGAAGAAGCGAGCCAAAAGGTTGTGTTATGGTTGTGATAGCAAATGGAGCAAAGACCATCGTTGTGCTGAAAAGAAGTTTTACATTGAAGGTGCCAATGATGATGAAGATGATGCAGAAGTACATGATGCGGATGCAAAAGTTCCTGAGGAGGAATCTAAAGACTCAGCCTACTATTTCATGTCATGCCCTGTCAGTTATCAGTACTCCCCAAACTCTTAAGGTGATGGATTTTCTTAAGAAACAAATGGTCACTATCTTGATTGCTTCTGGGAGCACACACAACTTCATCCACAATAAGTTCACTACTCGTTTGAACTGTTTCATTTATCCAGCGCCAGAATTTCAGATTATGATTGTAGATGGTGGTACTGTTAGTTGTTCAAGAAAATGGCATAGTATTAAGTTGGCCATGGGAGACTACTTATTGGATTCTCCTATGTTTGCTATTCTGATGGGTGGAGTTAATATTGTTCTGGGAGTCCAGTGGCTCACCACTTTGGGCACTATTGAGATGAATTTTCAAGAATTATTCATGCGTTTTCATTCTGAAGAAAGGACGTTTGAGCTAAGAGGATTAAAGGCTAAATCTTCCCAACTTGTTAGCTCCCATCAAATGACAAAAATTCTCCCCATGCTGAGGGATTTGTAGCTCGCTTGTTTTCTATGGAAGTACAGCCAACTCAGCGATCTCCACCTCTTGATCTGCAACAAATAATTGATGCTCATTCCATTGTTTTTGGAGACATGCCAAAAAGACTTCCATCTAGCCGCACGCATGATCATGCTATCACACTTATTCCTGGCAGTACACCACCCAACATCAAGCCATACAAGTATCTCTATGCCCAAAAAAGTGAAATTGAAAAGATGATACAAGAGATGTTGGATGCAGGAATCATTCGTCATAGCCAAAGCGAATACTCTTCACCAGTTGCCATGGTGAGAAAGAAGGATGACACTTGGAGGATGTGCCCTGACTATAGAGAACTCAACAAATACAATATCAAAGATAAGTTTCCAATTCCTGTTATTGATGATTTGCTAGATGAATTGAATGGTGCTCTTTATTTTACTTAGTTAGATTTGGGTTCTAAGTATCATCAAATCAGGATCCTTGATGAAGACATACTCAAAATCGCTTTCAAGACTCATGAAAGCCATTATGAGTTTTTGGTTATACCTTTTGATCTAACAAATGCACCATCTACTTTTCAGGGTTTTATGAATATTGTTTTTAAGCCATTTTTCAAGAAATTTGTTTTGGTATTCTTTGATGATATCCTCATTTATGGTAAAAATTGGGCACACTATTTGCAGCATGTGAAACAAGTACTCTCCATTTTGAAGCAAAATCAATTTATGCCAAACCTTCCAAATGTACTTTTGGGGCTGGTGAGGTTGAATATTTGGGTCATTTGGTGTCTTGTGAAGGAGTGAAAGTGGATCCTAAAAAATCCAAGCAATGGTGGCTTGGCCAATTCCTAAGACACTCAAGCAACTTCGAAGATTTTTTAGGCTTACTGGTTACTATCGCAGATTTATCAAAAATTATAGTAGTATTGCAGCCCCGCTTACCTCTTTGTTAAAGAAAGACTCATTTTAGTAGACTGATGTAGCTACCCGGGCATTTGAACAATTGAAATTGGCTATGTGCACTACTCCAGTATTGACCACTCCTGATTTTTCTAAGACTTTTGTGGTTGAATGTGATGCATATGGGTATGGTATGGGTGTTATACTCATGCAAGAAGGCAGACCATTGGCATTGAAAGTCATCAACTCAAGGGTAAAAATCAGCACAAGCTCATCTATGAAAAGGAAATGATGGTCATTTTACATGCAGTCAAACAATGGAGACCTTATTTGATGGGTCGTCACTTTCAGGTAAAGACTGATCATGATAGTCTTAAATATTTTTTAGAACAAAGGTTGTCATCTGAAGAACAACAGAAATGGGTAGCTAAGATGTTAGGCTATGATTTTGAAATAATCTACAAAAAAGGCAATGACAATGTGTGGCAGATGCACTATCCAAAAAAGATAAATCAGTTGAGGCACTGCTTATGCCATAACCATTTTGCAGGTAGATTGGTTAAAAGAAGCACGATCAGAATGGGAACATGATAGTACTGCTCGTGATTTGATTCAAAATCTTCAGCAAAATTTAGGTGGATTTGAAAAATTCACATGAAAAGGTAATGCATTATGATATAAAGATAGATTGTACCTATGTAAGAATTCTCTTCTTAAACAAAAAATCCTTCAAGAACTTCATGCAACTCCAATTGGGGGTCATTTAGGATTTTTGAAAACCTATCACAGAATCAAGCAAGATTCTTTTTGGAAGGTCTCAAAGAGGATGTCCAGAAATACGTCGTTGAATGTATGATCTGTCAACAAAACAAAGGCAAAACCATCAAAACTCCAAGGCTTTTACAGCGTTTATCTATCCCTAGCCAGCGTTGGGAAGAGGTATCTATGGATTTCATTACAAGGTTACCAAGATCTGATAGTCAAAATGTTATCATGGTTGTAGATCGTCTCAGTAAGTATGCTCATTTTTGTTCATTATCCCAACCATTTGTTGCTAGTACAGTAGCTTATGTTTTTCTCAATACAATTCAGAAACTACATGGGACCCCTAAAAGCATTGTCAGTGATAGAGATCTCATTTTTACTAGTAATTTTTGGACTGAATTATTTGCATCTTTAAGCACCCAATTGGCTCATAGTTCATCCTATCATCCTCAATCTGATAGATAAACTGACGTAGTCAACAAATATCTGGAAGAATATTTTCGTTGTTTTGTTTCTGATAAAAAGGATAAATGGGTTCACTGGCTGCCACTTGTTGAATGGTGGTATAATGCTTTTGTTCATAGTTCTTCCAAAATGTCTCTTTTTGTGGCACTATATGGATACCACCCTCCATCCATCACTTCAACCTTGAAGGTCCATCCTTAGGTTTGTGCAGTTGAAGAACATATTCACCATCAATAGGAGGTCCTTGCAAGTTTGCTTGAAAATTTAGCTATGGCCTAGAATCACATGAAGCAACAAGCAGATCAACACAGAAGTGAGAGGCATTTTGACATTGGTGAATGGGTCTTTGTTTGCTTATAGCCATACAAACAGATGTCATTGAAGCAACAAAAAAAGGATAACAAGCTGTCCCCTAAGTATTATGGGCCTTATCAGATCTTGCAGAAAATTGACAGTGTGGCCTACAAGTTAGATTTTCTTTCATCTACTCGCATACATCCAGTATTTCATGTATCATGCCTGAAGAAAGTCATTGGACACAGAGTTACCATTCAAACAGAATTACCAAAATTGAATGAAGAAGGTAGAGTTGTTCTTGATCCTGAGGCGATCCTTCAAAGATGCACCAAGCAACTGCGTTCTACAGCAATTACAGAAGACCTAATCAAATGGAAGAATCTACCATGTGAAGATGCCACTTGAGAGGATGAAGCATTTGTGCAGTAGCATCCAGAGTTGCCACAACATTGAGGACAACGTTGTTTTGAAGAGGAAGGCCTTGTTACGCCATTAACCATTGGTGTGTCTAGAGATATGTGTGGCCGACTTGTGGCTTACATACCTCTTTTATTTACTTGTTACATTTCTCTATATTCTTAGATAGGTTGGCCTTTGGAATAACCTTGGCTAAGTAAACTATATATATGAGGTAGTGGTTAGTCTTTAATCATCATGTTAAGTATTCTGTTATTAGTGCATTGTTGTGGAGGTTGCCCCCTCGAAGTGGCTTTGCTATATTATCTAGTACTTTGTTCTGTTGTCAATTATTGCTGTGTAATCTCTCATATTGTCTTATTCTACGCAATATAAAATCATTCTGTGCGAATATCTAAGTAATTTCATTACAAACTTTTGTGAGGTTTTGGTGAAGTTTTTAAAGCTCATTTCTTGCATATTATTTCTGATTAATATTTGCACTATTTTTGTAAGAGGAGCGAACTATTTTGAAAGTTTGATTGAGGGTTTGGAGGCCCTTTTTAGGGTCTATTTGTGCAACTTAATATTCTAAAATTATTTGCTAACTTTCTGCACATTGATGTGGGGTTTTGGAGAAGGTTTGTGGAAGCTTTGAAGACTTAAATTGATAGAAAATTAAATAATAATTTTTAGATTATTATTTAATTATTTTTATAAGAAACTAGGGTTTTCAGAAATTTAGAGCAATTTTTGGTGACTTTTCCATGGAAAGAAAATTTCGAAATTATTTTTATTTGATGGACATTATTTTTATGATCGGTTTGAGCTCTTATTTGCATTATAATTCCAAATATTGAGGGAGTTATGAATTTTTGAAGTTTTCAGCTGTTCGTAAAAAATCATATTCATTGAGGGCAGATTTGCAAGGTTTTCGTTTTGAATTAATTATTGTAGTAATTTTTTTAAGTTTTAACGATTGGATTAGACTAAGCTTGAGCAGGGATTAGAGTGGGAAAGAAAGAATTCATTTCAGCTAGTGTGGCATTAAGAGTTTGGAGGATTGAAACATCCATTTCAGGGTCTTTCTTCATTGCGGCAAGAGCCATTAGTGGCCAAATTCACATGGTATTTATTTCAAGGTGAATTGGAGTTAATTTTCAATTTGAAAGTGCAATTGCAGTAGCTAGAGTTTGCTGATTTTTAATTTCAAAATTGCAAAATTTGTGGATTTTGGGGAAAACCCCTTTTTGGTTAAATCGTCTCATTTAGGGACATTACAGTAGTATCTAAACACCAATCTTGTCCATCTGCGAGGTTTGGTTGCAAGCAGATAAAAAAATTGTGTTATCATGAAAGAAATGGAAAAAGAAAGGCTTTACAATGCAGGGAGAAGGCTAGGGCACCTATGCCAACTAATGGAGGATGTAACCAGCACCTTGGAAGAAGTAGAAAAGAGGTTATCCAAGGTAAATCAATCACAATGAGTCCATGAGGTGGGTGGTACATCCCTCAAAGATTTATTTGATTCAACATGAACTCTTGAAAGACAGATGAAGAGGTACAACTCTTGGTTACTAGTTGTATTAATGTTATTTTAAGACTAACGGTTCTTAAAGTTCCCCATAGTGATAAAATCATGAGGGAAATATTTTCATTGATTGTGGAGAGCTTCCAAGATCTCCAAAAGGACAAAGGACACTCCTTGACTAGAAGGGTCAACATCCTGAAATTATGGCTTCAACTAGGGCATGTATTTTGATGTTAGTTATGGAGTGTGATGAACTAATTGTTAAGATGTTTCAACATTTCTTTACAATTGCTTGTAAGAATCTGCCCAAAAATGTTGTAACTTCTATGCAAAGAATCTTCACCTTGACACTCAATGAGAGTGAGGATCTTTCCAAGCCATTATTATCTATCCTATTGATAGGTTTGGGGCTAAAAAAGGAAAATTTTCCAATTGCACATATGCTGCTTGAAAAAGATGCAATTGACTATGAGAAAAAATTGAGGCCTTATTTGTTAGTGGAGCACGTAGAGGAAAAGAATGAAAGGACAGCGCTTCATGAGGGTTCCTATGAAGAGGCCAATGAAACAAAAAAATCAGCTTTGAAGGAGGAAGATGAGCTACAAAAAGATGACGCTTTGGAACAACCAAGTACCCCAAACTTTGAGATTCAAAAAGATTTTGAAGAAGCCAAAAAAATCGAGATATTCATAGAAAGGTATGAGTTGAATGATGTTTTTTGTTTGATATCTAATAATTCAGATTTGTTGCATGACTCTAGATTTGATGAAAGAGCTTGAAAGGAACAATTCCTAATCACAAATAAGAAGGGAGTGCAAGCCTTGACAAGGTTGGATTGCACAAAGGGGCTTCTTGAAGATCAATGCACAATGAAATGAATGAATACTTGAAAGAAAAGAACACTATGATGGACTTGCATACAATCAAAATAGATATGGGAAAAGATCAATATTTCAACTTATTGTGGAATGTAAAAGGCAATCTATTGTGTGTAATGGATAAGAAGGAAGGATCAAGACATCAAGAAAAGATCTTAAAACTTGACAAGTGGATCAAAGAGGTGTTATTAAACACCAATGATTTCCCTAATTTTTTTGTTTCATATGTAGGTTTATTTGGGAGATCTCTTGCAATGAGCAATGCAAGGAGTAGGTTCGATCCCATACATAGGCTATCAATTGGAGGAGTTGAAGATGAAAACATGGATGAAGACTTGAAGACTACCTTAGAGTGGGCAAAGGCCCAAATCATGAGCAGCCTTGGACAAAATAAATTGGTGAAGAAAAATTTGTTTCCTACCTTTTCAAAAAAATTAAAAAATTATTGGCAAATATTTGGGCTTTGGAACCCCCATAGAGAGAAGCACAATTGCTACATGGTAGCCAACTAAGAGGTCAAAAGTAGTTGTTCCAAGGTATGGAAACTTTACGCCCAAAAATTCTGAGTTGAGCAACCTATGGCGGCGACCTATCATGCATAAGAAATCTGATTTTGGGAGCATTCTAACACTTTTGACAAGGGAAAATATTGCTAGGTGTAATTCTAATTTGGTACAATCAAAAAACTTAGTTTCTACGTCACTATTATAGCCCTTTCACATGGGCAAGAGGTCTGACTTTGTTATGTACTTTCAGCGGTCCATAAATTTTGGAAATATCAATGATTGGAGTCACAGTTTGCATAGAAAAAAAGGGAAGTGTAAGGACATGGAACATCGGTACATTCGGATTCAGTTTAAGCATCCCTCTGATATCTATTTGGTCACACATGGCAACCATGATAAAAGGAAGAAATATGATCCTTGTGGCACTTTCCAACACTTGGTAGGAAGAATAAAGGTATGTACAAGTTCTGAAATTTATTACTCAGAAAAATCAGGTTTGCAAAACCAAATTCAACCTTACTTTAGAGGAGAAAATTTTGAGTTTTATGATGCATTCCAGCTCTTGGGACATGAGAGATATATGTACAATCAATTCTACATTTTCCCACATGAAAAATCAGAAGTTTATTTGCATATACAGCCATGTCAACATGAAGGGAAAACTAATTTATTTCATACAAAACAATTTGCACAAAATTCTGGAAATGTAATATTGTTGGCATCATGTGAAGGTGACATAAGGAACCTCCTCACCCGGAAGGTGCAGCCTTCTTGTGAAAACATTGGAAAGATTTTGGGAAATATGAAGAAAATCATATGCATGTTGGAGGTTAGTAACATGGGTCAGCGTCTTGTTGGGTGCAAATTTCACACTTGCATGTCCATACATGGTGGCGAATGTGTCTTGGAGGCTTTTTTTCATAAACGGTACAGTTATGATTTCTCTTTGCATATTTTGTGGGACATGGACCAGCACATGAGAAAATTTTGCATATAGGGAAGCAAGGTGGTTTGGTTCACTTGTGATTTGCGTAATCACTTTGGGTCATATCTCACCCATTTAAGAGGTATAAGGGAAAGGAGCTTCTTCATCCACCACTTGGTATTGAAATGAGTGTTTAGCTGGGAACATGTGGAGCCTTTGGAAGGCTATGAGCACACATCTAGCACTTAGGGGCAGCCCCCAAAGTATAGGTATAGCAGGTTCATGGCTCCGTTGAGGACTACCACTTCTTGAGAAGCAAGGATGGATTTTGTTTACATTATGGGACGTGTTGACAAGGTGGAATGGCATTCAGTATCCATTTGGGGTATGTCACACTATGTTTTTTGACAAAAGATATTTCACTTAACAGGTACAGGAGTAAGACTTTTTGAGCACTACAGCGGGCTTACCATTTGGACATGGTAATTGGGCATATGAGCTTGTATTTGCTTGAGGGCAAGCAAATTTGGGTAGGGAGGACTGTGATGTCCCATTTTCATATAATTTTAATAATTAATAAAATTGCTCAAATAGTGATTTTAATCATTCGAAAATATAAGGCAATTAATTAATTATTAAAATAGAACTATCTTGGATAATTATTCGAATTATCAGAAAAGTGGTTTTAACCATTTAAAAAATTAAGGTAATTTTTATGATTATTCTAAGGAGCTTTATAATTAATAACTTGCTTGAAAAGTAATTTTTATCACTTTAATTATTAGAGCAATTTAATTAATTATTTAAGTGAAGATCTAATTATTTAATTTGCCAAAAAGTAATTTTAATTACTAATTTATTAAGACAAGTTATTTAATTAATTCAAAAAGACCTAAAGTGAAATTAAAAGGAATGTCGACTTGGGAGCTAAAGAAAATATATTCTAAAAAGGGCAAGTGAGGCTTATGAGGTATTTTACTTTCCCAAGGTGGTTTGCCCCCTTTGGAAGGTACAAATACAAGGTAAAAATCACAATTGAAGACATGTTGAATTTAATAATTATTCTTCATGCTTGAAGAAACTATTGGAATGCATGCCCAATAAGTCTTTGTTGTTTTGGTGTTAATCATTCTACAAAAGATGTCTTTTGACGCCACCTTTGCTAAGTAGATCTTGTTACTTGCTCTAGAGTGGAGCGATTTGCATTGAGAACCTCTTGTGAAGTTTTGGTGAAGTTTTTAAGGCTCATTTCTTGCATATTATTTTTGATTAATATTTGCACTATTTTTGCAAGTGGAGCGAACTATTTTGGAAGTTTGATTGAGGGTTTGGAGGCCCTTTTTAGGGTCTATTTGTGCAAATTAATATTCTGAAATTATTTGTTAATTTTTTGCACATTGGCATAGGGTTTTGGAGAAGGTTTGTAGAAGCTTTGAAGCCTTAAATTGATAAAAAAAATTAAATAATAATTTTTAGATTATTATTTAATTATTTTTTACAAGAAACTAGAATTTTTAGAATTTCGGAGCAATTTTTAGTGACCTTCCCATGGAAAAAAAATTCTGAAATTATTTTTATGTGATAGACATTATTTTTATGATCAATTTGAGCTCTTGTTTGCATCATAATTCCAAATATTGAGGGAGTTGTGAATTTTTTAAGTTTTCAACTATTTGTAGGAAATAATATTTGTTGAAGGCAGATTTGCAAGGTTTTCGTTCTGAATTAATTATTACAGTATTTTTTTGAGTTTTGGCCATTAGATTGGACTAAGTTTGAGCAAGGATTAGAGTGGGAAAAAAGGAATTCATTTTAACTAGAGTGGCGCTAGGGTTTGAAGAATTGAAACATCCATTTCAAGTCTTTCTTCATTGCGGCAAGAACCATTAATAGCCAAATTCACAAAGTATTTATTTGGTATTTATTTCAAAGTGAATTGGAGTTAATTTTCAGTTTGGAAGTGCAATTGTAGTAGCTAGAGTTTGCTGATTTTTAATTTCAATTTCAAAATTTATGAATTTTGCAGAAAACCTCTTTTTGGTTAAATCGTCCCATTTGGGGACATCATACAAGGGCTTAAAAAAGTATTCAAAATTGGGACTTAATCACTCTCAATTTGTCAATGATTCAACATAAGAAACCATCTCTACAAGTGCTTCGACAAGGGGGCACATTTCTCCAATGTTTCATCCTCTTTTACAAGTTGCAAGGCAACATGGTTGCATCTTCTTACAAGTGTACTCCTTCCTTTCTATCATTTCAATTCTCAAAATTCAGAGTTTCAGACTTTCCAAATTTCAAATATGAACAATGACTACTTCATGTGTTGTTGCAGGGTTTGCTTAAATGAGTGCCCTGCATAATTGGATTTTCTTGTCAAAAGACAATGTGTTGTACAAACTCGTGTTTATCTTTTTCCTTTACTCTATCAATTTCATTACTAAAACAAAGAGGGAGCAAATATAGACAGCTAAATCTGGTCACAGGTACCTGACAATGTTAATTCTTGACATATCTTAAACCACTTGACTTGCACTCACATATATGACTCTTATTCACTATTTCTCTAGCCATTTGTCTATATGACGGCTTGACCTCTCTGTTCGTCATCACGACTACACAGGAATTTCTAAAACAATGTTCAAACTATCTTATATCAACTTTCAGACTATTCCAACCTCAAGACAGATTTCTCTAATTTTCTGAGACAAGTCCATGCTAGGCAAACAGGTCCACTTCCGTGGACCTATCCCCCTAGTGTAGCATCTTCCCCACACCATTTAATGGCTAGTTTCTAGATTTTGAAATATTTATTTGGGTCATCCCGCATGTTTAACAAGTCGACTAAAGGAAATTTTCAAAAGGTTTCACTATAAATACAAATCAAAGGCCATTCATTATTCCTAATTTGGCACAATCTATTGAGCACTTACATACTATTGCACATTAAGCAGATCTACCATATTCTTCCCAAATTCAAGATTATTCACTTGGAGCAATCACAAGCCAAGTCTAAAGCATTTCAAACCAATTTAAGACCCAACATTGTCAAGTATTAAAGCCAAATTTCTAGTTGCATACGCATAGTCAAGGAGCACAATTGCACAATCACACTAGGTGAGAGGACTATGTGTGGCTTGATTCCCTCCTTGGAGTATCTGAATACATAGGCAGCGGTCAATTTTCAACAATGGTGATTGGGGTCAACTCAGCACATTACACTTCCCCTTTTTTTACACGTTTCTAGCTCTCACAAGTACTACTAGGGTTTCCAAGGCAAAGAAAAAGAAAACAACAATTTATGCGCAACACTAACAAAAGCAAAGTATATCAACCCTCTTAGCAGACACAGGTGAAGGCAGCAAAACAATCATAGTTTCATCACAGTCAAAGTGGACAAGTCTGCAGTCAATGGACACAATTGGCCTACGTTGTTGTTTGAGTGGGGACTTGTCTAGATATATCCACAGACCCTACCTCTAAACCTGAGTTATCATAGTCCTGTCTTATTTTGTTTCTCACTGTCAAACATCTATTATAATCAACCAAAAATCAGAAAATGCTAAGTATCTTATTCTTGGTTGTACCTACTATTTTTAGCATATGCCACTTGTCAATCAATCTCAATTTCAGTCATTTTTGTTTAGTTTGTTTTACATTCATATTTTTGTTATAATATCATATTTACAATCTAAATAGATTTATCAAGTTTATACATATTAAACACTATTAAATTAAAAAAGGGTAAAACATAAACATATTTGCATTTCATTCACAAAATCAAAGATATATTAACATCTTTTTTTTAAAAGCTATTGAGCAACTAAAATATAAATCTATCATTGTCTCCTTATCATAATAGAAGTAGTCTTATATGCCTAATTTATGGAAATTTTATAACCACAAAAAAGGGTTATGTGGAATACCTTTCTCCTTAAAATGAGCATTGTCCCAATGTCTCCAAATAAAAGAACTCTATCTTACCTTATCCTCGCCTTCCACTTTAATGTTCTCCATCTTGCAATCTTCTCTTTTCCTTTCACATAAATAAGATTCATTAGTCCCAACATTTGAACCATGCTCTAATACCATATGTCATAAACACCCAATCTCACTTGGTAGGTCACTAATTTGTTTTCCTCTCTACAAACACAATAGGTTCTAGTCTATGGATAAGTTAAGTAGCTTTAGTGACTACTACAAATAGGTTGGCTTCTTATATTCTAAGGTTTGTCTACCCAAAACTAACATATCTTACCCTAGAGATCATTTAACAATCGGAATATACCAGCTAAACTGGTTATCAACATCTCTTACCCAAAAGATCCTTTACTGAGGGGAAGAGTTTGACTAACCAAACACTTGCTTATTTCCTTTGAAGATAAATTTGATTCTCAATTTACCTTTGAAACCCAAATTGGCTCCATGATTCTCCTCCTCGTCATGTCTTTGAGCTCTTACACAACAAATAACACAAGTATGCACTTTCACACAAGATTATTAAATATATTTGCAATTCACTAACAAACCACATATATTAACATCGTTTTCAAAAAGATGCTAAACAATCAAAATATAAATTCAAAGGTGTCTCCTTATCATAACATTAGTACTCTCATATGGCTAATTTATGGAAAGTGTAGAACAACAAAAAAGGGGTATGTGACATACCTACCCTTTTAAGATAAGCACTGCCCTCGTGTGTCCAAATAAAAGAATTCTATCTTACCTTGTCCTCACCTTCCACTTTAATGTTGACCATCCTACATAGTCTTTTCTTTTCCTTACACATAAATAAGACCCATTAGCCCCAACATTTGAAACATGCTCTGATACCATGTCATAAACCACCCAATCTCACCCTTGAGATCAATGAGTCCCTAATTTTTTCCTCTCTCTACAAACACAACAGGATACCAATCTATGGCTATGTTAGGTCGATTCATTGACTTCTACACACAAGTTGGCTTCCTATACTCTAAGGTTTGTCTACATAAAATTAACATCTCTTACCCTCTATAGAGATCATTTCTCGAGCAAAAGATACAAGTTGAACTGAATATCAGCATCTCTTACCTTGGAGATCCTTTACTAGGCGGATGAGTTTGACTAGCCAAGCATGTGTGTATTTCCTTTGGAGATAAATTTGATTCCCAAATTTACCTTTGAAACCGAGTTCGGCTCCACAATTATCCTCTTCATCATCTCTTCAAGATCCTACGCACCAGATAGCACACGCACACACATCCACACAAGAATATTAAACATCTTTTTTAAAAATATGCTAGACAATCAAATTATAAATTTAGTGTTGTCTCCTTATCATAACCTTCATACTCTCATGCGGCTAATTTATAGAAATTGTTTATTGACAAACAAGGGTATGTGACACCCACAACCCCTATTGAGGCAAGGTACTAGAATCTATACACGTCTCCTTGACCAAGACAAATGGTTGTGCATGCCATGCATAAGCTACTCCATAATCAATCCATGCATATTATATGTGTACAACTAGGAGTATAACACGCCTCCTTTAGAAAAGTGTTTCCCTCGACACTTTCCAAATGTAGGTTCTTGTACATGAAATATTCATCCTCCTGTGTCGCACCCTCCACCAAAAAAATCTTCCAGTTGATAAGATACTCAATGATAGCTCTATTATATAGTTACCTATCTCGCCTAACAATCACTTATTTTGTTCCAATGACTCAGTCGCCGTCATAAAACTCTAACGTTGTTTGTAGATGGATTTTGTGATCAGTCACCTTCATCAAGCAAGATGCATGATGAATGTGAATGTTTCCTTGAGGATGGAGGTAACTCCAACTTGTGAGGTTTCAAACCTTGGAAAGTACATTGTAGGGGTCATATAGCTTAGAATCCATTTTTCCCCCTTTTATTGCAATACAATATCTGTTTGTATGGTTGCAAACATAGAAAAACCCAATCCACTTCCTCAAAATGATGCTTGCTTCTATGTTGATATGTTTGATGTTTCCATGTTTCATTATATAGTGTGGCACGGCCAAGTTATCCCTAGGAATCCATAGCACATCTTGTTGATGTTGTATATGATACTCTACCCCTGGACTCTAGAGTACTTATACTTATATGAAGTAGTTGGTGAAAGGAGATGGTCGTACAATGCTTCACAATATGTCGTATTGGTTGTTGTGGGAAAAGAATTATTGTACCACCATTCAACCAAAGGTTACCATTGGGCCCACTAAGATTGTTTATCAAAATCAATGCACAAAATATATACTTCAAGGTATTTGTTTACCATCTTTGTTTTCGCATTTGATTGTGGTTAGTAAGAAGAGTTGCGCAGTAAGTATCGAGAGTTGAAAATGGGTTTGTCCACAAATTGCTTGTGAAAATTGGATCACAATCACTATCGATTTTGGATACCCGTGTCATTTATGTATCATATTTATGAAGGCATCGGTAACTATCTTCATGGAGAAAGGATGTTACAAGTAACAAAAAAGAGCATATTTAGTGAATGTAATGACGACAACCATAATCACGTTCATACCTTCAGACTTGAGCAGTAATGGAATACTTCCATTCTATATAGATTGCAAAGTAGGTCAAAATTATTGCATGTTTCCCTTTATTTTTCTAGCAAATCAAGCATTTTGGTACAGTATTTCAACATCATCTTTGAGTCCCTCCCAAAAAAAGTCACATTTGACCCATTGGTAGGTTTTGAGAAAACCAGAATGTCCTTCAATGGGTGAACCATGAAATTCTAAGAGTACCACATTTTTCAGCTAGGAATTCTTGCAAAGGTACAATCTATCCTTGTGCCATAACAAGTCCCTCCATATAAACTTGTCAGATGAGTTGAGATCATGTTGACTATTTTTAACGAGTTTCCTCACCAAGGAGTCTTGCTTCCATTCCAATTTTGGGGCATCATCCCATTCTAGCTAAAGGACCAAAATCGCACAAAGGAGTGATTGAGCTTCCTCTTTTCTATAAATTGCATCTACCACACATTTTCCTTCCCTTTCTTAAACATAATCTCAAAGTCATACCCTTACATTTTTGTTACCCATTTTTGCTACTCTTCTGAAGAAATTTGTTGCTCCAAGAAGTACATCAACCTATCATCATCCATTTCACATTTGAAGTAGTTTTCCACAAAACAAGGACACCACTGCCTAATTGCATGTAGTATCGCTAAAATTGTTTTCTATATGTGGAATTGGATGCATACCTTCCCTTTTTGGTTTTCGATTTTAAAATGTTGTCAGTCAACCATCCTGTGTTAATACAACTCCAATTTTGTTATCTAAAGCATTAGATTCAACTATGAAAGTATTGTTGAACTCGAGTAGCAAGAATGAGAGTAGTACATGTGCTCTACTTTAGGGCCTTAAATACCCAAGTTGCCTTGGCAATCCACACAAAGCCATATATTTTTAGGATCATTGTAAGGGGAGTTAATGCGGCCATACTTCTTCACAAACTTGTAACAATCTCGTATACAACCCATAAATCCTCTAAGACCGTTGGTTTTTTTCAAAAGAGTCATTTCCATTTATGTCTTTCAGCCTGCCTAACCAGCCCAGAGACCTCAAGACATTTTCATGCTCAAGGTATGATTTCTTAGCTGAAGATATATGCTCAGCTTCATAGTTGGGCAGAAGTCTCTCCTGCTTCAAATAACATTTAGGAGACATTATTATTAAAGGTAAATAAGAATCTGCTGCTAGAATTTGGCCAAATACGACTGTCAGTTTCCGTAGGCCCTATCAATAAAATTTGATTTAGTAAAGGAGAAATATTTATGGATGATGTTCAATATCCAGATTTAGTATATCTATATGTGGCCCCTTGCACCAACCCCTATTTTTTGGAAGTGCGAAGTCCACCATTGCTTTAATCTTGTTAGGTTCCAACTTGTCACCCTCAAAGGAGACAATATGCTTGAGATAGTCAACTTCCATTACTCCAAAACAGAAATTAGAGGGCTTGGCACAAACTTTATCCACGCGTGGCAAGTGTTCTTTCCAAGCTTTACTATAGACAAGAATACCATCAAAGAAAACAAGCACAAATTTCCGAAGGAACTCCAAAGGAAAGGCCTAAATATAGAATTCATGAGACTCTGAAAAGAGGATGGAGCATTAGTAAGACTAAAGGGCATGACTAAATATTCATTATGGACTTCATGTGCATAAAAATCAATCTTAGGTAATTCTTCTTCCTTGATCCAGATTTGAAGATAGCCAGAATGCAGATCCAACTTAGTAAAGAACATAGCTTTGTGCAATTCATCCAATAAATTGTCAATAAGAAGTACATGAATCATCTTTCATAGTGAGTTTGTTTAACTACTGACAGCCATGACACATGCACCATGAAGTGTCCTTTTTGTGCACCATAACCACAAGTGAGAAGAAAGCACTGTGACTTGGTTGAATGATCCCAGCATGAAGCATTTCACGAACCATGCACTCAATCTTGCTCTTTCACTCATAGGGGTAGCTGTAGGCCCAAATATTGGATGGGTGGCTTTCTAAAATCAACTAAATGGCATGATCACGCTCCCTTACTAGAGGAACACCCTTGGGAATATTTTGAAAATCTGTGGTGTCTGCCAACAACCACCTATAGATATAGAGGAGATGTGGTTAAGGTTGTGCTTCCATTGAGAATAAGTGTGTGACAACTTCTGAGGCTCCTTTCTTTAATATCTTCTCCATTATATGAGAGTTAATCACCTGAAATGATGATCCTTGAGTCCCTTGAGCTCATATCTCTATCCTTCCACTTGAAATCACATGAAAAGATGGTCAACAAATAATTTCCTATCATGTGCTTAAGCACTTTATTGGTGCCCCAATTCAGAATCATCACCTAAAAATTTGGTCTCAATAGATAAAACAAATGAGACATTTCATCAACTCATGGTTGATGAAATTATGAGTGCTCCCACAATTGATCAACACAAAGTCAATGTGTGACGTTAGATAGAAGTCTTGAATGGCATGGACATCAATGTCAATTTTGGTAGTGTTAGCATAGGTGCAAAGGAAAAGCTTGATGTTCGTAGCATGTGACACTAAGGTTGTTGGCATTGTTGGCACAAAAACTAACACTGGAACAATAGTTGAAATTGGCACTAGAGTTGGTGCTTCTGAGAGCAGAATTTAGCACCAAAGATGAACTTGACAGTGAAGATGAGTTTGGCACAAAAGCGAGTTTGGTGTGCTGAAGATGAATTATGACTACTCTTTCAAGGAATGTATATGCCTCTCGTTCCCTTTAGGATCTTTGATTTTTTTGGGTCTCTTCTATGTACATTTTTTATGCCTTGCAAGATTGTGAGAAGCTTCCAATAGCAAGGAGCTACCACCTTGTAAGCCACAATACAGGAGATCCCTCATCTATATCTACTTGAAATATGTTTATATTTGTTCATCGATAACCGGAGATCATTGATGGGATTATAATTGGATCATAAATCTATCAAAGACAAGGGAGTGCTCAAAGTAACTTTGATCAAAACTTGATAATGTAAAGAAAGCAACAAGTAAAAGAGCTTACGAAATTATTTTTCTCTCTAGACCAACAAATAGAAGATGAGAGCTCTAAATGAAGAAATTGAAATGGGAGCGAGGAAACCATCATTGTGCAATCCAAATATTTCCAGTGTCTCATTACGGTCTACCATCAAATTGATCTAACTATGGGAAAATTTATCGGCACACAATATGCTTGTTTCTTAGAAAAGAAACTAAGAAGAGGAGAGCAAGATCTCTATATGGATCCTTTGTAGAGTAGTCTCTTCCAATGTTAAGCCAACTCCCAGATATATAGTGTCATGCATCTTTGGTCATAATTAGATATTAGAGCCAATAGGAAACCTTGTGTTTCTCTTAAGATGAAATGGCATCTACCTCAAAAACAGGACATCTAAGATGAAATTGTCTAGTCTCGGGCTCTATACTACAGTGTTTGACGGTCAGTTGGTCTCCAAGAAATTTCAAAGTTGTTCACAACTGAAAATAATCGATCCGTCATTGCCATGGCCTTTGCTTTTGGTGCCTGCAATCCCAAACAAATATTTTCCCAAAGTAGGGAGAAGTCTATCTCTACTATTTAGAGTGTACCAACTATAACACACCTACTTTTCTACATTAACATAGCTCCCAACTTGATGCCAAGAGAAATAGATTCAACTATAAAAGATTGAAAAATTCTATAGGTATTGGGGACTATAAATTTATGGTCATCGTCTCTTTAAGTTGTCAAATCATGTTTATCTTTGCATCCCACCTCTAACAATAACTTAGAAGTTTGTGAGGGTTAAAACTTAAAACATCGAGTCAAAAAATTGATGAATTTTTAAGTGAGAAACAATTGATTATCTTAAGCATTGGCCAATGCCAATAATTTTAATCTTTCAGCTTATTGCCTTAGAATTTATATGTTCTTTACTCACTTCTTCCCACATAGATATCTAAAAGATGCACTTGAACCACTTTAGGAGTTGGTTTTTATCAAATCTTCTTAAACTGACAGAAATGCATATTATGATTTATCACATAAAACAATATATCATAAAAATGCCAACATGCTTTATAAGTTATTACTCTAGTTATCACGGTTTGTAAGTTTGTACATGGTTAATGCTCTCCAAAGCTAAATAGAATATTTATTAGCAATTCATGGCATGAATTCAAAAAGCAATTGTGTATGGGTTCTCCGTATTGAATACCATAAAATTCATTTACGAATTCACTTAATATGAAATGAAGTTCTTTATATTAATTTACAACTCTCGGATCTAGACACAAGGGAAAAGACTAGACCTTTCTAACAGAATTGATAATAGCGGTAGAGATGTTTCTGCTAAACAACACCACACCTAATAAAATTTGATCAAACACCAAACTTTTAATTTTACTTTTAATGATAGGAGAAGTTGATATTCCCATTGTGTGATCACAATGAACACCATATTGAGTCCAATCGCAAAAGGAATTTTAGTATCATTGGGAATCATTTTCCCTTTCTTTTCGAAGCTCCTTTTTAGGACTTTTATTTAAGTTGGTACAAAGTAAACTATAATAATGTATTTTGTTTTGAGTTTGAATTCTTGTGAGTGTAAGTTATGGTAGAATTCTTCTAGGGTCAATTGCTTAAAAAATTTGTTATCCGACGTTTCGGACCTCACCAATGGATCCATCTTCAGATAATAAAAGAATGAAGCTTCTGCACATTTAGGATGATAATCGAGTGCAATCCAAGTACTGAAGCCCAACAAGATCACCTCAAATATGCTTGCCAATTTCTATAAATAATCTGTAAAGAAAAAACTCTATGAGAGTTCATGGCTTGTTAAAACACAAAAACAAGTTCCACTTCACCACTCCGTACTGTGATTTTTTGATAAAACTGTGTGTAAGGCTTAAGCAAGGAAGATTAAACAGGTTATAGTATGTTTAAGTTAAACCTTAAGCTTCACGATTTTAGATAATAAAACCTAGTCTAAGATGCACAATACCAAACTAAGGACACATATTGAAAACCTTCTAGACCTTCCAGCCTATGCAATGCAAATTAGAGATTCCTGGAATCAAATGTTAATCTTCTCCTAATTTTTTGGACCAAAGCTAAATTTAATAACTATAAGGGGTAAAGGTATTCTTTTAGGTCCTAGCACGACAGGTTTTGCATATTGGACGTCCATCCCAAGACACACCCACCCTAAACCCTATGGTTTTGCCTTGTGAGAAAACTTGGGAGCAAGTAGAGTATTGCTAATACTTGTGCATCCTCTAGAGCATACGTAGGATAAAATCTAGATCTTTAAGAGATGTGCAAGTGTTACAGAGATGATAAAATATGAAAGACATGCAAACAAAGTGCTTCCAAGGGCTTCGCTATCTTGGCCATTATTTTCCATCTATATGTCACCAGAGCTAAAAATGTTATGTTAAAATTGGACTCATTCCCCAGGTTAGATTCATGCAAAAATATAAGTACCAGAAAGGGTGTAATCTACGAAATGAAATATCTTAATTTTAACTGGTTTTGAATGCCTGAACTTGTACCTGTGAAAGGCATCCACAAACTCCAAAGTGTGGGCATCAATCATCACTACTGGAAACTCCAGAATCTCAATTTTCCCTTCCAAGTCAAGAACTAAGAAATAATCAAATTGCTGAGGTTGCAGATTATTTAATTTATCAATTCCCACTTGAAGGCGAGAGGAATAACAGTGGCTGAATTTCTCCAAGTGTTGTGGATCATCCATCTGCCAAAAAAATGTAATACAATGTCACCTTTATTAGTAAAAATCCTTTCACATAACTATCTCTGTCACTATCACCCTCTGTCTTGTCAATCTCCCTTCATGCCATTCTGATTCAGTTTCTTTCATGTGAGGGAAGGAAACATGAGTCTATCAAGAATTGTAATTATAAAACAGTAAAAAAATAAAGCTCAAAGCACAACGGAAAGGAAATTGAGAAGGGATAAAAGAAAATAAATAAAAACAGCGCATATAAAAATCCTGAAAATTATGAATGGGTCAAATTCTATCCAAAGCATCTGTTTTAGGTAATGAGGATGAATGTAAGACTTAATTTTTAAAATATAAATAGCCTTCTTCTTCAAATAGATTCATCTACCTAGCAACCATGAGAGGTCAAACATACATGGCTCATTGATAATGACACTATGGATCAACTTTTTGAGACAAGAACTGGCTGTTCATGTCAGAAAATTAAGAATCAAGAAATCGTCCTACTCCTGATAATGACCTATTCAGTATTTTCTGACTACATCTACATGAAAACAAACGACTAGAAGAAAAGTCAGCCAGAAATGTATAGCAAGGCATTATATCTAACAACGGTGAAAATCAGTTAATTGTGAGGATAAAGAACTAAAAACCTAACTAGATCAATATGGAAATCTTTTGTTCTCTCATCTCCTAAGTAACTAAGATTTTAGAAACCAAAAGCCAACCAATTGGAGAGATCTGATCTGAAATGGATCAGTTGTGACCTAGGTTAATGTAATCTCATTAAGTGGTTTTCTTGACCCTTAAGGCACCTAAAGGGCATTGAAGCATTCACTCCAAGATAAGAATATAACCAAGACAGAAAGTACAGGTGACTCTAACAAATCGGAGAAAGGTGAAGAAAGTTTGGAGGGAAGTTTGGACACAAGGAACCTTTTTGCCTTCTTGTTTTTAAAAAAGTATATGAATATATTATTAATGTCCAATAATAACCATAACAGGTTAATGGGACTGCAAGAAAAGTACATTTCAAATAAGAACATGCAAGAGAAAAATGAGATAAAATATAAAACACAAGAGCTAAGTTGTTGAGATCTTTCTCCTCACAACTCGTGACTGCTGAGTATAACAGTGGGTAGAAAAATGATCCATTTGCGCCTCTAATATTGAGGTTAAAGCATGGTGTCTGAAGTTGAACTATGAAACAAGGAGTTGTGCTGCCAACTCTTAAGGAGACCATCGCTATGTTGAGTCATCTCTCTGATGAATAGAGCACACATCTTTGATCCCAATAATGAATAAGATATCGTAGAGGGCCTTGATTTCCTCTAAAGAGGCAGTAAAACCTGCCACAGATCTCATAATATTCTGGACACCTAAATACAAAATGTTCCTCTGATTCTGGTTCATAGTGACAGCTTTGTGGTGGCATGAACCCATCACCCATACATCCATGTGGATTCAGTCATGGCCAAACCTGTCCCAGTGATGGCAGAAAACAGAGATGGATTCAAAGTGACATGAACGCATCGACCGCATGTCCATGACCGATTTGGTCATGGCCGAACCTGTACCTGTGACAGCAGAAAACAGAGACAGAGTTGGGGTGATACGAATCAGTCAATCATCAAGAATGCGTGCATGCATGTCTAAAACCATCCTGAATAGGACAGAAAAACACAGAAACAGCCCAGAATGGAAGCTGGAACGTTTGGCATCCCGACAGTTGAGGTGGTGTGGTTTTTAGAATCTTCTGTATCTGTTTGGAAAACAGGTTTTGGTCAAGTCTTGGAGAAATCTGAAACGTCATATGGAGTTTAGTTCTGAGTTGCAGCAGGAGTAGGAGGTGAGTTAGGACAGAAAGCGTAGAGAATTGGATGAAGAACATGCAAGATGGATTAGTGTAGGAGCCAATGGCCTTGTGAGCTTGTAACCTTGCATTTTGGTGATGGTGGAAGGAGGTGCAGCCCCACTAGGTGGATTTTTTACCCACATTAAGTTTCTCCAGGTTATATTCTTGAGTTGAATTGTGTGTGTGTTTGCTGTTTTGATCTTCTTTCCATGTTTCATGTTCAGCTCTTCACTTCCTCATACAAGATCTGCAGTACAGACAACTCCATGAATTTTTCTGCACAAGCAAAGTACTTAAATCTGCACATAGTTAAATAATATCATTCATAGACCAAGTAGAACCCGTTTTCATGAGTTAGACACTGGTATAACTGAGCTAACTACGGATCACTTGTTATATAAAATTCTATGAAAGGTGACTTTTCTACCTGCAGTGTTTGTATTGTTCCTCCACGAGATCTTAGCATATCTTCAGTTGTTGCTTACTCTGTCAGGTTGTGTGTGCAACTGTCGGTCACCACTATTGAAATTAGTTGCATTCTTCGATATGTTGAAAGATATCCTTAATAAATATCAAATAATTTTAGGGCCTCTATTATTTCAAATGTCCTTTGGTATGCCACCTCTACTGAAATTTAGTTGTATTACTAGATGTTGAATGATATCATTTAATAAATTTCATGAAGATTTAGGGCATCCATTATTTACAACATGCTTCACTAAATAGTATTTAGAAAACATTTATGTTGAAGTATAGGAACTAAGTTAGAGACCTCATGCATCATTTTACAAGGGATGAACCTAGGCATTTCGGTTTATTTGACTACCCTTAACATGCTTCAGTCATTTTTCTTAAGAGGCTTGTGGGAGGTGCATAAAAAATTATGTGGATATGCTTTCCCATTTATTGTGTGCCATCGATTGGGGCATTAGATTTCTTGTTTAGGGTATTCTGTCAACTATGTTGGCTTTATAGTTATCACAAGCTATCAATTGTCTATATCTTTACTCATGATATTCCAACAAACATGTTTTTAGCAGCTTTATAGGTCTTATTTCTTCCCATGTGGCTTGCAAATGAGTTTCCTGGAATTTATATAGTATGCTATCTAAGAAAATCATTGTTGAGTACTACAGTTGCATTTTTGGAAAAGAGGGTGTTCTATTCTACCATTTACCCGAGTACAAAGTCATTTTCTCTAAGGATTTTGATGATGCTTTAAAAAAAATCGTCGTTTGTTTGTTCTTTGGTGATGTCTCCCTTGATATTTCCTTTTACTATTGGGACTGAGTAAAGGCCTAGCATCTTCCAAAACATTCTGTTTTCCTGGTGTATGGCTAGTTTAAGTCTATACTCGTTAAGGATTTGGGTCTACATCCTCCACTTGAAAGCTCTGGTTTGAAGGAATGTGTAATAAAGATTTGCGGTCAATGTATCCTTGAAATCTTTTGATTTAGGGTACTATTTCCAAGTTTTGATAGAGCAACATCATTCATTTTCTTGGTTTTGTTGGCTATTACATTATAGTCGTGTGATAGAACAGCTCCCATGCTGTGACAGCCAGCATTGGTATGGACCTTAAATGGCTTTGTGTTTTGTTTCTAGTTCGATTTGCCTGTCTAAATTTGGAGGTAAATGCTTTCTCTTTTCATCTCCTCGTGGTGGTAATCCCGAGGGATCCGTTATTATAATACAATCATATTCTAATCAAACCTCAGATAAAACTTAGGTTCATTTTGCACTGATCTAAATTTGGAGGTAAATGCCATTAATTGATGATGATGATGATGATTGAGAATTTAAATGTCATTTAAACCAAATTGGTTTGTAGGACCTATCAGAGTGCATAAACAATGTTCCCAGTAGCTAAATGATTCAATAAATTTGCAAATTCTTTAAAGTCTGGTGAGGAATGGGAAAGGCCAGAGTTTGAAGCCAATTGAGACCGCTAGATAAATTAGGATAAATAAACTCATAAATCTGCACGACTTCGGATAAGTATGATAGATTTTATCATCCCGAACTTTAAAAAAATTCCATTTGCATAATTTTTCTTAAAGCTTCCATTTCTAGATTTAGCAGAATTTAACATTATTTGAAGAGAACATAAATCTGTAGAGGCTGTTAAAAAGATTTTTTGTCAAAATGGACTAAGTTTAACATATTATAGTAGATTTGGATGTGAACAGTCCATACATACCTTAATGCACTTGTCCTGCGTAAAATAGAGACACATGGGCTTCCAATACTTTGAGTTGCTCCCGTGGGAATTTTCAGTGTTTTCCAAGGATACGGATAAAGCCTTTGCATGGGGTTTGGATGAAAACACGGGTGCGTGTGTATGTGTATGTGCAGGCGCAGCTCGCTTTCTTCTACTCAACAAGCATGAAGGTTTGTGCTTCAGCGTAACGGTTCGAAGGAATTTCGGGGTGCAAAAACTGGTAATCATACTCATACTCATTTGGATGCTGCCCTCAATGTTTTCTTTACACTTAGCCTGCCTTTGATTTGTTGGACTGCAGGGAGTTCGACGTTATGTTTTAAAATATGAAACAGGGCGACCGTTTCAGCCTGGGAATTTTATGCAAACAAAAAAATTACAGAATAGTCATGGATCTCAGCAGAGTTTAAATAAAATGTTCGTTCATAGAATGATTGGGATCTCACACAGCCATTTCTGGGGCGTAACACAATAATTTCCCGATTTGTACGGCTTGTCAAACAAGGCTGAGCTCTGCTCCTGGCTTCATTTGAGCTTTTACATTGATAAACTAGTGAATTGGCTAAACAAATTTGGAGGGGAAGGGGTTCACTTTGCAATTTTATGTAGTGAAATTTTTTTTCTATGATTTGATTTTAATGTTACAGAAAATTTAAGATTTAAAAGGCCATTTCTAAGTTCTAGTAAAGAAGTAGAGCCTGAGAAATATTGAGAAAACTAAAATTATGCATTTCTCAATGAAAAGGAAGGAGGAACATCTTGATACAAGTGTTTTGGCCTCGATTTTCACAACAAATTCAAATGGGATATTTGCAAGATAAAAGGAATAGAAGGTAGTTAGGGAGCTTTTTACGCACTTCAAAATTAATATAAGAAAGTTGAGTTATGGGATTTGAAGACCACCAGGGTCTTATTTGGGTTACTTGTCACCCCAGTGATATTATATAATTGTGAGGTGTGAATTAGTGGAACAACGAGTTTGAAATAAAGGTAAATTGAAAAGATTCAAAATTGTCTAATTGCAAACAATTTCAAAATCAAAGACTCGATCCCATATGAAATTATTCTTGCAAAAACAAATATGCCCAGGGTATTATGTTATTTGAAAAAAACTAAAAACATAAAGACCAACAGATGGCCAAGGGCAGCAAAAGAAGAAGAGTTGTGTATAAGGAAGAACACTTGGATGAAGCAGAACCACAAGTGGATGAATACATGGAATATCAATCTAACCAAATATCCAAATTGTAACAAAAACATCAAGAATTACGTGAATGGAAAGTTCAAAATGGTAATGTAGAGGGAAAGGATAAGCAAGAAAAGACAACATTACATTTTAATGTTCAACCAGACTTACGAGCATAATGAAAATGCATATATAGGGGCCAAAATCAGTTGGAGAGAAAAGATCCTAATTACTCAACTAAGAACTAGTTCTCATAGGCTTCGGTGCAAGATAATGAGATGAACGAATCCTGAGGAGTAATGGGGCAAGAGGGTTTGTGTTCTTTGCACCGCAGGGGCAGTCAAAACAGAGGAGAACTTCATCCTTGAATGTCCTCAGTACACGAACATACAATCCAAGTACATGGAAAATTTAAGAGTTCATTACATGGTTGATATATTTGAGGAAAAAATATTAAAAAGTTTGGGGCAGATGTTAATCCAGCTCAACAAAAAATAGATCGGTGTTCTAAAGAACCCTCGTGTCTCAAAAATCATTGAATAGTTGGAGTAATTGGTGGTCCCATAGACCATTCGGTCTCATGGACGTAATTAAAACTATTTCATTTCATAGATTTTTACTCACATCTTTCGGTCAAGGGATTTAATAAGATAACCTTTTTTATTTTTACTCACAATCATGATCGAGGGTGGGAGCCGTTATGTTTGTGTCTCTAAAATGGTGGCCGCATTCTCTTGATCATGGATCTAACCCAATTGGGTTTTGTTCATTGTTGAAAAATATTAATGTATTATTTACCTTTATACCTCCAAGGATATAGTGGAAAGGGTGTTGCTTTGGTGATGGCTTGCTCACGAGTGTAGTTATATAAAATGTCACTTGAGACAACCTATCCTTATTTTAGTCCTATACCTATCTTAGGGCCTCTTTTGACACTTATCAAGCTTTTATGTGGACCTTACGCATCCCTAGACATCTCAAAATCAATCCCAGACCCTCCCCTAGGGATTCAGGCCCCTAATGCCTCAGGTTCTGCCACCTGGACACTAGCATTGTACTTTGAACACTAGTGCCCTGCGCTAATGTCCTCTGCCAAATTTCAACCTCAATGGATATCTTTTCAACTCCTAAGACACCTAGAGTTAGCCTAGACTTATTTCACACTCTGCACAAGCACCAAATCAGTCTAAATGCATGACTTTTAGCCTTTTATACACTAGATGGAAATCAAATGCAAAATACGCAAATAAGCTTAGAATAAGTTGTGCACAATCAAGGTTATTGATCCTTATTTTGCCTTACTTCTACATATAGTCATTTACAGCCATCCCAAGCCTAAAGTACATAAATTTTCAGTCTCAAGCCTCATTCAAAGCACTAGAGTAGACACCCATACTAGCATTCACTTGCACCAAGCACTTAGGCGAGAGAACTACTTTTGGCTTGATCCATCCTCAGAGTATTGGTATGTAGGCAACTCTCAACATAACAAGATGTTGAGGATGTCCAACCTACCCATCGAACATCACACTTTTTCTACTTATGTCATTTGAATACCCTATCAACATGGAGGTCTAGGGTTTCCTCCTAAAATCAATCAAAAATAGTACACAGACAACAAATCAGAGCTCATCCACACAGGTGTAGGTAGATCAAACTCAACCAGAGGTGCACCCAGAAGATTAGACAACTTTCTACACAAAGGAACTAGCATTAAAAGTAGGGCATTATCTTGGTGTACTACTATCCAAGGTACAATGCTACTATCCAAGATGGTTTCCAACACCTAGACCCTGTTTGTGACACTCATGTCGACATCCACACCAGTTTTTAACCCTTAGATCCTCTATCTCAATCAGTTTCTAGTTAAGTACTTATTTGTGTCATTCATTGCTATTTTTTAAAATATCAGATTGTGTCAATTCTTGCACAAATCAGTAGTTGTATTTATTGCATATTTCTACCCTGATTTACTATAATCAAAGCCTTTAACAACCTAGAGTTTACATTCCAAAATCCCTAAAAAGTTAAATCATTTGGTGAACCTAACTTACTTCAAACATATTGCTTAAAACCCTAGTGTACTGCTAGGGTTTCCCTTCTTATTTCTAACATTTGCTTAGTTTTCAGTTATAGCCTTTCATCATGATTATCATGATGGATGTCATTTTCTACTTTTTGGTACAAAGTCTTATGGTTTGTCTTGCATGCCTATTACCTGCCATTTGTAGAATGATGCACATATATGTCACTCCTCTCATGGATCATGTTAGAAGTTAGCTTATTTCACACATTGGTCCACCTCACCTTGAGCCCCCCTTCTATGAAGAACATTGTTGCATGGCCAATTTTGATTTACCTCCAATTACTACTCGATGGTAGAGAACTCCAATGACTCCTTTTCTTCATCCACCTAGACCTATTGACTATCTTCGCTCACATCCTACCTTTAATATTCGCCCTTGACAAATAGTAGACCCTGCAGTTTGAGTTGTTACTAGATAGAATCATGTGCCTCCTTAGCCTATACAGGAACAACGTAATCTAACAATCTCTCCTCATCCCCGAAACAATACCATAGGATCTAGGGATCAACACAAAGCATATGATATTATGGATCAATTGAGAAATACACCAGCTAAGATGTTTATATTGGAATTGCTCCAAAAGGTAACTATTTTCAAAGATATTATTTTTCAAACACTCGATCATACATCTTTGCCTTGTGATATAAACCCAACTTATTTTGCATCTATCATGAACATTATCAAGGATATTGAGGATGTTATATCTTTTACCAATGAGAATTTTCCCTCACAGTCAGTTATTGATCAGAATATCCCACTCTTCATTTAGGCATAAATCAAAACCATTGTTATTAAATGATTTCTATTTGGCAGTTGTTCAAGACTTACATATGCAACCTTGCATTCCTATAGACTATGGGGGTTGACATAACATCCATTCAAAAGACATATAAGAACATTAGAGGTTTTGATGACATTCCTCAACAGGCATTGGGTGTTGTTACATTAGATATCACAATTGGCCCAAAAACCCTATCCACATAGCTTCAGGTGATATCTAATCATTTGCATTATAATTTATTGCTTGGGATACCTTGGATACATGCCATGGAGGCCATACCATCTACCTTGCACAGATGCATCAAAGTTTTACATGATGAATACTTATACACTTGCCCAAATGATAACTAACCAATCAAATATTATAGAGTCACAAAGCCTGCCACTCCAGGTACATCTTCAGATGGGACACCTCATGTTCTCTAGATTCCCCACCTCACAAGATTTTGATAGAATAGATGCATACATATGAGTTTGAGGAATCTAGCACCACTAGTCCTACACTTGTTCTAGATCCTCTTATAACACAGTTACCTTTGACCATAAAGGCGAAGGACACTCCTATAACACAGTTATCCCAATACACAACAGACAATGGGTTCTCATAGCACAATTACCATTACTTATTAATTAAAATGAAGTATACATCAGAAACTCAGATATAGATTCCCAAGTCACCACATAGGATAATCCAACACCCATCGACATTGATGATTGTTTGTGTGGATTGAGCTTCACACTAGTAGACCTTGAAGAGTACAAAGATGATTCCAAGGCACTTATGCCTTAAGTGGCATAGGCATCACCACCAGTTCATAGTTACACAAATACAAGCCAAGACATGTTTGCAATTAGAGGCAGATTCTTCTATACATTTGGTACATATGGTTGCATCTATGGATATTGACCCAATTATGTGGATACAAGTAGGTAATACACAAGTTAGACCACAATAGATGTCACATATGTTAATTGATAGAGGATTGATGGCATTACTCATAGTTCATCACAGATCTATTAGTAGATCACTACAATAGGATGATATACCATTTTTTCATTTTCACATGACTATTGGACATGATACAGATACATGGTTAGCACTACAATAGATATTGAGTAAGTTTAGGGCTCAGGGCACTATTTAGATTACACACCCTCTACCCCCATGAGTATAGACACCACGACGGACTATTCACCAACATGGACATTAGAGGAATGATCCATTGACTATTCGGGTTTTTATCAAGGATACATACATCTTTAACATTATTAGCAATGAGGATTTCGATCCTAATAATTGCACTTTGGCATTTTTACAACACATATGACATCAAGAGAGTGAAATACAACATGTTATACATTTTTAAGACTCCTTGGGACATATCACACTACCGATTGCATGTGGCCTTGAGGTGGTCAGCACATTCTTTTTTGTCATGAACACGGGCACTCACATACAAGTTACACTTGGCAGTACATGGTTACATGCAATGGATGCCATGGTTGATCAAACAAATAGACATTTGATATTCAGTCATGAGGGACACACAGTTTGCATTCTACATGATGGCACATATGAGAACCCCAAGTTTCACACATATACCCTACAATCCAATGTGGTTTACCCTAGGACTGCATGGGAGGCTTCTTACAAAGTAAAGTAACATGCCATTTGAATGTATAGAATCCAGACTAACGCCAAGGATAAGGCTATACTTTTATCGACAACATGGTATAATGATTAGAGTGATGATAATTTATTCGAGTTTGGGTAGATTTAGTACCTGATATTGGATGATCTCCCACCTGATTCACCATTTGACTATCCACATCTCATGGATGTGCTATTAGGTCTCTAGAGGCACTACTTTGCATTTGTACATACTCATATATACTTACACATTACTAGCATACATCTTCTCTTACATTGCTCATTGTATATAGTTTCATTTTTATGATTGCTTGTACATAACTTATATACTATATAAAATATAAAAACAATATAATATGTTTAAAAGACAAAAACATTCAATTTTTACTCCAAAACACATAATTTAGATTGTTTGCATATCCATGTTTACATTCTTTATATTGGCCAGGTACTATACATGTTAGCCATCTTAGTATAGTCAATTTTTATCATACATACATGCTTCACTTATTCACTTCAAGTGTTTGCAGATTCTTATAAGACTCAGGTCCATCACACATCTAAAAGTTATTATCATCTACCCACTAGGGGCACATACATAGATTCATCATTGATACATTCACCTATTGGGGGAATCACATACACAGACTCCAATTTGTCAGGTTACATTTTTTTATACTCTATATCACATATTTAGCATTGATTATATCTTAATATTGATCATCCCATACTACTCAATTTTTTTGCCAATACTACTACTATAGGCTCAACTTATGTACATCTCTGCTCTTAAACAGATTTGTACCACATGTTCATGCATACTTTCATTTATAACTTTCCTAGTTTGGATTTGATTGTGTCTATTTACTTCTACATCTATTCGAGGGCATTTGAATATGCCATTATTCTATGGTTCTATGCCAATTCCTTTCATTGTGTGTATGTTTTGGACATGTGCACATGTCCTTGTGTGTCATATTGATTATGTATGCGAACATTTGAACATGTCTTATGTGGCTTTAAGCCAACCTCATTTGTTGTTTGTGTATGTGGACATTTGAACATGTCCTTATATGTCATGCTTTCTCAAATTTAGTGTCATGTGCCCATGTCTCTTGTATTGTGGTCCCTTGGCCAACTTTGTGTGCCTCGTGTGTTTGTATGTATGCTTTCATGTATGCGTCATGGTCATGACACTTGCCTCTTGTTTGTTGCTTGTACACTTAGTTTTATATGCCACGAGTGCTCTCATGCATCCCCCTTCCTCCTCAAGTGCCTTGATGGACATCATGCCCCATCCCCCTAAGTAATTTACGCATTATTCTCAGATTATGCAATTCATACACATGCTTACATTTTTATATCTATCTCAACAACCTTGTGAATGTTAGATCCAACATACATCATACATTGCCAACTTATGCTCAGATTATCTAACATTCTAATGTCATGTATACACATTATATTGATTTATTACATAGATATCATACATTTTTTCAGCCTAACACACATCATGCAAAGCTTTTCTTTTGAAGACAATCACTACACATGTACAACTCCCCTCAAAAGAGGGGGTATTCATAGTAGCTTGTCACATAGATCAAGGTATTTGAGTGTACTTAGAGTATAGTTTTTAGCATGCAGATAAAATTGCAGAGCTCAAAATCAGGAAAACATAGTGAAAAATAATCAGACACATCAATTTTAGTTTGCACAGAAAAGACATAGAAGGACACTAGCACTGAGCACTACTATCCAAGGTACAACACTACTATCTAGTAGCCCAAAAATAATAAAATCAAGGTTTGATATAATGATAACAGTTATAGCCTAGATTTGTATAGTTTCAGTCACATGTTACTAAATTTGATCAATTTATGCTCATTTTTTCACATAATCATTCTAAGTTTGCTCAGATTGGGGGCATCATGCGTGATATGATGACTCTTGTTTCAGTTTTAGATATACATAGACATAGATTGCTAAAACTCAATCTAGAATCCATATGCACATATATCAAAATTGGGGGCATGTACATGGCACATTATTTCTACATGATCAGTTTTATATTGGCTCATATCAAATAAAATGGCAAACTCCATGTCATTTTCTACATTATATACTTCAGACACCATTTACACTAGATTGATGTCTTATTCCATTTGCAATGGTTGGCATTTCCATGTATTCCCTAAGCTATATTCTCAAGTGCTCAAGATGCTCCTAACTATTTTTCATTTTAGAGTTTCTAAATGGTTTTAGGGCCATCCTACATAATTTCAGTTATATAATGTGGTTTTAGTTACAGATGCATCTACTACACATGGTTTTGCAATGATGGAGTCATACTTTGCTTGAGTTTTTGAGCCACTTACATAGGAGGGTTGGACAATCCATCATTCCAATCCAAGTTATTCACAATGTACGATCCACCGAGCAAAGGTGGGCAATGATAGAGTCAAACCTATATTGAGTTATTCAGCCACCCACTCATGGGGATTGAGTAAGTCATCAACTCAGTCTAAGTTATTCACCATTTGATCACTATCTACACGTACACACATAGGATGTCACTAGGTTTTTGCATTATTTCGTGTACCCATTGAGGTGTATTCATTCCTTTCCTCTCTCTTTTATCTCTTTACTTAGTTTTTTCTTTATTTTTGATATCGTTGTTCCCAAAGTCTGTCACTCATTTTTGGGACAACACATGAACTATTTTTGGTCCTACAAGCCAAAAAATTCTCTCTTCCCTTTGTAGAGTAAAATACTCTACATTTTATTTTGAGTTTCAGTTGTGCGCTCCAAGTTTTGTCCCTGCGCGTTTCAGTTTCGAGGCAGTAAGGGTTATGACACAGGGCACGGGTTTTTTTCATTTTGCATGGGTTTTTCATTTTGCCTAAAATTTTGTCTAAGTCTCAAAGTCTAGCAGAAGCTGCCAAGTGTCATCTACCAGGACACATTATAATTTGTTTCTAAAAGTAGTGGAATGTGCCACGTGTCCCATTATAACTCATTGGAGTACGACAAGTGTCTGCATCTACGTTTCAAGTTTCTTATAAGTTTCAAAGCTTCTTTCAATAAGCTTCTCTCAGAGTTTCACAGAGGGTGCCAAGTGGCAACTATGGAAGGTTTTAATATGTTTTTCTAAATGTAGGAGAAGTCGCCACATGTCCCTTGTAAAGCTCAGTGGAAGTTGCCAAGTGTCGACATCCACAGTTTCTTCCTTTTGTTTCGTTATTGAGTAAGGACTGTGGTGGGCCCCAGGTGAGTTGCTAAAAGTAAGCGGAGTGCACCAAGTGTCATCATGCGTGTGAATCCAAATGAGTCCCAAATGTTTCTATAGTGTTTCTAAAGCTCAGCGAAAGATGCCATGTGTCATCTTTCGTAGGACTCTCAAAAGGTATCTAAAGCTTCTATAAGTTAAGCAGATGCTGCCAAGTGTCCTTGCCTGTTTCTCAATGAAAAGTGCCACCTGTCCCCATTCCCCTTGTGAAGCTGATTGGACAAAAAGTGTTATGGGTCCCATTTTTTTGTAAGTTGATAAAGTTTCAAAGCAACAGACTGTGACAGATTTCAAAGACAGAGCACTCCCAATACAAAGCTGAAGGAATTATCGAAGAAGATGACGAGCCCACAGACATCAAATTTGAGCATCATGAACTAACCGTTGGCTTTCAAATGATGATGGACCTGAAGACGTCAAATTTGTGGCAATAAAGTATAGGTTGATCTTTGCAGGCTTAAACGCGGACCCAAAGGCATTCAAAGACCTTCAGGCCAAAAGGAAGAACCGCTGAGAGGAGGAACCAAAAGAACCAGAAAGGGGAAAAGATAGCCTGAGGGCTCAAATCACAGCAAAAAGAGGGAAAGGCCAAATATTTATGCAGTAGTTATTCTAGTAGGTGGAACAGTCCACAAGGTAGATTTTTGAGCCCTTAAACATTGAAGACACGGCTTGTTTGTCTCCCTTGGAGCAAAGACAAAATGGACAGCTGCACAAACACCAGATGATCCAAACCTAGGAGAAGACATTTGAGATGAAATGACACACCATAGTTAAGGCAGCTGCCCTGTTCCAGCATGGCCCCCTGATAGAACTGAAAATGTATTCAAGGCATTAAATGCATAGCATGGGCCATTCCATGAAACAAAACACCAAATCTTTCTTGGCTGCTATATATTGTAATCTCTTTTATTATTTTTGAGAGATCTTTTTGGTGAAAAGAAGCAAAACTCTACCAAAATTGAGAGGCTATCACTGAGACTTTGAGCTCAGGTTGTTAATCATTTTTCTTTCTTTGAATGAGAAAGCAAGTTACTTTTAGACTTTGTGCTGTCATGGCTTGTGTCATTTAGGAGATTGTTCTTATGTCTGTCTTCTAAATGTGTTCTTGTTCATTAAAATGAAATAAACATAACTAGTGGAGATAATCAGGAAGATGTCCTAAAGCCAACTGTGGGAAAACTTTGTGCTATCTGCAATTGCCTTTAGTGTGTTTCTTTATTTTCTATTTTTGTGTAAAAGACCTTGGGATGACTTTGTGCCCTCATTGTCTTTCGTATTTCACTCTTTGGGCAGCGGAAGTGGAGACTTTGTGCTACACTTCATTCTACTAGTTACTGCATCTTGTTACCAGTTACTTGCCACTATTTGAAAGAACTCCTGCTATTTACTGTAAGACCACTTCTGAAAGAAGAGAAGTGCCTTCAGTTTTATCACTAGGTTTTTCTCCTCTTTTTGTGAACATCATCTCTAAAAGAAGAGAGATGGATGGTGTTGCCCTACCCCTGAGTGTTATTTTCTGCTTATATATATAGTTTATAACCCCCTCATACTTATAGGGAACTTCCCCTTGATGAGAGGAGAGATTTGTCCCCTCTTGATGTGGTAAACCTGCACACTTGGCCGACCAATCTCCCTTACTGTGGTTGATTAGACCTATATTGCTCATCAATAAGCTGGTGAAAAAATATTCACCCAACAGATATCTCTTAAATAATGACTAATTCATCCATGTTTCATTTTCAAGATATGTAGTGGAGCACATTTCACACACTCAAACCCATATTCATGGGTTTTGCCTCACATGTAAGTCTAGGTGTTTGTAATCACCTAAAAGTGTTATTTGAGTGCTAAGAGTGCTACTTGACCCAACTTATTCCTAGATTATCCTTAAACCTATCCTACAGCCTTTTATTACACTTTTCTAGCCTTTATGCAGACCACATGATTCCTTAGTTAGCCAAAACATAGTCTCAGACCTTCATTCCCAGATCCTGTCCCTTCGTGCCAAGCAACCTGCTAGTTGGACATTAGCACCGCATTAAAGACACTAGAGCCACATGGAAATAGTGTCCCCAACATGGCGCTAGTGTCCCTTATCTTAACCCTCCCAAATGGATATATTTTTAAAAGTTAAACCCTCCTAAGGTTGGCCTAAGCATATTTTATTATCTACACAAGCTACAAAACACTATAAATACATGAATTTTAGATATTTATCCACTAGATGGAAAATAGATGCAAAAGTCCTATTCAAACATGAAACAAGTTAAGCAAAATCAAGGTTATTAATCCCTATTCAGCCCTACTTCTGCATACTACCATATATAGTTGCCCTAAGCCTAGATTTTTTAGATTTCCAATCTCAAGCACACTCAATGCATTCAAGACCACTATCATTATAGCATCACTTGCACTTGAACTAGCACTTAGGTGGGGAGAACTACATTCAGGTTGATCCCTCCTTAGAGTATTGGTATATAGACAACTCTCTTCATAATAAGGCTTTGAGAATGTCCATCCTATCCCACTAATGAATGCACATTTTTAGCTCATGTCTTAATTGCAAGGAAGATTAGGGTTTGCATCATAAATTATCCATTACATGCATAAAATAGAGTTTCAAACTTTGTGTATGCAGGAATAAAACCTAAAAACATAGGTGCAAGTACACCCAAAATTTATGAACAATCCTACATAGAGGACACTAATGCCATTTTCAGGGCACTGAAGCCACATGGTGCTATTATCCAAGTGTGGAACTACTATCTAGGAGAGGATTTGACACAGGGATCTGGTTGATGACATTCAGACCTGCTCATATCTCAATTTTTAATGCTTAGATCTTCTATGTCAGGTGTTTTCCAAATAAGTCTTTATTTACACATATGTATTACTATTTTTAGAAAGTCAAATCAAGTCAAAATATATAACAAATTAGTGGTTATTTATTGCATATTATTTCATTGATTTAGACTACTCAGTGCTTTAATCAAACTTAGGATTTACATTAGTAAACCCTAAAAGGTTAAAACATTTAGTGAACCTGACTTACTTTAAATATTGCTTAAAACCCTAGTTTGCCTTCTCTAAATTTTTGTGCACTAAATTAGGGTTACAAACTTCTATTTTTCTAATTTTTTGGCATAACCTAGCTCATCAAATCAAATCTCACATTAGGGTTTCATTCATTTAAATAAAATTTAAATTTTTGCACAACCACCCTAATTCAAAAAACCCTAGCCTTATATGCTCTTAGGGTTTGTATCCTTCTTTTTCCTATTTTCATTAGTTGTTTTAATTTTTTCATATTTCATATATTTTGTTTTCGTAGCTCTAGTCCAATTTTTTTGCTATATTTCATCTAAAAAATTTCTCTCTCTTCCATTAAAAAGAAGTGCTAGATTTGGGTGGTAACCCTATAGAACATATTTAGATTCATGTTATCCAAGCCTATAACATGGATAAGGGACCTATCATAATTCCATGTATCCTTAACACCCTGATTATGTGGATTTCAATGATAATGCATATGAAGATGAACAATACAATCAAGAACAAGATGATATACACATTGAAAATTGGGAGACTCTCCCTCCTCTTAACAATGATGACATGATTATCAATAAAGATGAAATATTACAGGGTTTTAGAGATATAATTCGAGAATAACCCCTTGACCATGATAGATCCTAAAAGCCATATTGGAAATCAAGAAAAAAATAAAGAATGGTCAATCTTCAACTCCCCCAAATAATAATGTTGTTACACCTATAGTAGGGCCAACTTAGCTAGCACAACCTAAAATTGTTATTCAATAACCTTTAGTGACAACTACACCTCTTATGGCTAATTCCTCCACTCCATATGTACAATCACTTATGCACAAGATTCAATTTTTTTAGGCTAAGGTGTTACATCTTGAGAAGGGAGCCACTAGGCCATCACATGCCTTGGATTCTAATATTCTCTTACATACACCTTTGGCACATAACATAGCAGAAACTCCCTTGCCATCTGGTTTTGTGGCACCTAAGCTTACATTATATGATAGCAAGGGTGTCTTGGAGCATCATCTCAAATCTTTTCACAAAGCATGTTTGGACTACATGTATAATGATTAGCTTCTCATGCAGTTGTTTTCACACAATTTAAAGGATTATGCTTTATAATAGTTTTATGATTTACCAAATCAATCTATCACAACATTCAATCCTTTGGTTGACATGTTTTTAGGACATTTATCCATCAGTATCAGTGATTATATATCATACGCTCAAGTGGCATAGTTAAAACAAAAGTCAAACGAGACTATCACAGATTATGTCTTATGATACAAGACTATATTATCCAAATTGACTAGCCCCATGATAGACAAAGAGCTTTAGGACATATTTAAACAAAGTCTCATATCAACATTACATGAATCTATCTTGTTTAATAAGTTTCCTACATTTACTTATTTCTGCCATAGAGTAAAAGAGAGGTTAAGCTTCCATTAATGGGCAAACTCAAGTATACCAACGGATAAGAATGAACTATTAAGATTTCAAATAAGCCTCCATACAAGGTAAGGGCCACTGAGAACAAGAGTGATCAAAAGGCCATAGTCAACACAATTTCCAAACCATCTCCTAGATTGGTTTTATCTACTCCTCAACGTCGAATCTTCACCAACCTTTTAGAGTCACCAGCACAGGTTTTTTAGCAGCTCTTGAAATGCAATGGTATATCTCTCCCTCCCATTAAAGAGGTTGATACAACATGGCCTATTCTATATAACTATGATTCTAACACATTTTGTGAGTATCATAAGGCATTAGGCCATACAGCAAATAAATGTATAAGCCTAAAGAATAAGATACGAGATTTGATTAAGGCTAACATTATTAATATGAACACACCCATAGAGGCACCAAAAATACAACAAATGAAATCTAAGGCATTAAAAATATTCTCAAATCTATTTACAATCACATAGTGAGTGAGGTAGGGAGCACACCAGGTGTTCACTACACATATCAAGCACATCCACCACCAACTTCATATCATACTATTATAGAGGAGGCACACCCATTGCAAAACATCATTGGCATGTACCACTCTACAATTCCATCTAGACCACTCATCACCTTCTTAGAATATGAGATTGTTGGTGATGGTACAAATTTGCATGCACTCTTTTTACGAGCATACATAGATCATCATCCTATCTAGAGTGTTATGGTTCACAATGGTTCAAGCTTAACATGTGCACTATGACACTTTTGTAGCATTTGGGATATTCAAATTAGGATATATTCCCCATAGACATAGTTATTAGTGGTTTCAGTGGTCACATTTAGAGCTCCATCAAGGAGATTGTGCTTCCATTATAGGTTGGACCAGCACATATAGCCACTTGATTCCTAGTAGTACCTGTTGACCAAATTTGGTCTACATACCAAAAATGTGGCTAGTCCAAGAGTCCAGTGGAAGGAATAAGATCTTGATTGAAAGAGTGATCCAATGTCATAAGGAGCAGATAGACCTCAAGTGGAGATCATATAGCTTTTGTAAATATTTTGAAACACTTTAAGCAACCTTAAAGTGTGATCTGATTGATCTTCAAGGGATAGGTCTACAATTGCAGGTGAAGGATCCAAGTAGTTTTCATGGTGTTCAAGAACATAAACTAGGTTTCACAAGCTTTAGGAGATCATCAGAGCCTTGAGAGATTGAACAAAAGATAGACGATGCAAATTTGAGGAACTAAACCATCGTCAGGATGTCACATAGGAAAAAAATGAACCAATTTATTTGCACATTTTAAAAATGAGCTTAGAAGGCCTTGCAAGCAATAGGATTGCAGCACCATAAAGTCCTTTATGCTAAGAACATATCTTACAAGTTTCAAGTCTACGTGAGCTTCCTAACTTAAGTTAGAGTTCCAAAGTTGGTCATGCAAATCAAGATGGATGTGTTAGTGTCAAATTTAGGACTTGATGAATAGTTGTTGAGATTCAAAGGATCAATGATGGTCATGCAGATGTCATGTGAAGACACACAAACCAACTTGTATGATTATTTTTTATCTCCACTTAGAAAGCTCTCAGAGCTAGCGAATCAAGTGGGCATAATGTTTTTGGCCTTAGGAACATCTCTAGTAAATTTGGTCCCTCCATGATTCTTACACTTCAAGATATAAATATTCAAAGTTGGTCAGATAATGGGATGCATTTGTGCAAACGTCAACTTTAAGCCACTATAAAAAATCCATTGGAACTTAGGTTTGACAATCTATGAAACATCAAATGATAGTAGTAGGTCTCAAATTTAAGACCTAGTAAATAACCATTGGATTTCAAACCATAGATCCCAAGAAGGATCTAACAACATGCATTTGACCATACATTTAGATCTAATGGTGAGTGAAGGTTAAATGGTTCAATGAATATCAAAATAAAATATGTGCATGACAAGTGTCAATAGTACATTCAACTAGCAAAATATCAATAATCAACATTCATCTAGATAAGTAAGATCTAAAAAAGTGAGATGGGTCAACATGTCAATGATCTAAGTTGGCATTCGATAGTCAATAAACAAAAGGCAAGCTTGGGACATTTCGATGAAAGTTGATGGGGCATTCTTCTACTTGAACAAGATTAAAAAAAATGGACTAAAGCTTGAGTAAGATCCAAGTGGAACCAACAAGACCAAGCATTGTGAGTAAAGCTCTATATAGATAAAATAGGTCTTTTAAGGGCCTAATATAGAGGTCAAAGATAGACCAATGATTGTGAAACAAAGTCAAGTAGTTTTTAGGTTTCCATGGATACTGTGACTATGTGAAAACCAATAGTTGGATTAGTTTTCACCTATAAACAAACCTATGTTTGATATTGGAGTAAATACAGACCATGGAGAGATGTCTTGCCTATCATTAGGGTCACTTTTTTAATGAGCAAATATAGTTGGCCACCCAAAGCAGACGTGGCATAATTTTGTCAGTTCTAAGACATGGTCCTCATCATAAAATTAGATAAATAATAACATAGAGTTCCAAGAAGAGACCTGTAGGTTGGATAAGGGTAATGGACATTTAATTCTTTTACGTAATTTGTTCCTCATTGACAAGGTCATGAGTTAGCATCCTTGAACTTGTGCTAATCCATCACAGTTCCCCCTCTCTCTTCCTTTTTCTATATATGTTCCAACTTCTACCACTTGTAGCTCTCTTTGGAAATTTTTAGAAATAAATTTATGGAATTTTTTAGAGAAATAGACTCTTATGCTTTGGCTTGCTTAGGCTATGCCAAAATTTGTACGGTGACACCTTTTGATGCAATAAAGACTGAATTCCATCATTTTACAAGCTAGATTGAAGTGTGTTTTATGAACTCATGTACTGTAGTTAAGTTAATGTATTTTCCTTGTCTATGTTTGAGTTTTCTCACCTTCATGAAGTGCTTGATAGTTCTCACAGGTCATTATAAGTGTAATTTATAGTTCATTGTTTAGCTTGAAAGTGGATGTCTACCCTCTCATGCTAGTTTAATAATTGATTTTATGTCTTATTGTGAAATATTTATGTGAGATTGATATTCCTTGGTATTGAATGTGTCTCATAGTGTGTTTTGTGCAAAGTATAAGTGTCTCAATTACTAATGCATCACCCCATTTACATGATTTAATATATTATTATTATTCTCTCTCCCCTTTTCGAGCAAGTATTAGATTAAGTCTAGTTTAGGTGATAGATCCAAAAGGAAGTTGACCTTCTCTTGAGGTATGATCCATTATTAGGATACCCACAACCTAGGATCAGTCCCATGTTAGACTAGATTTGAGTAGGAAATCTAAAAATCCCCTTCTCAATTAGGGTGCAAATCTAGAATACTAACAATTTTGGCATGCTTGGTAGGACCCAACTTCTTTGGCATAATTGAAGTTTGAAGAATGAGAAGAAGAAATTGAAAAAGGAGGAGACATCCACCATCATCAAAATTTGAGTATCCTTCAAGTTGTAGAGCTCATAGCATCTTCCATACAATGCTTTCATGCCAAAGGTTACAAAAAGATCATCAAGTATAGGTACTCCTTTTGAACATATTGAATTGCCTTCTACTTATAAAAAACCAAGATTCAATAGCACAAGACCTTATCCTCCAAAGCAATATTTATCCTCTGGTCAACCTATTGTTTTAGTCCAATCTATTGTCCCCATAAGCCAAATCCCCTTTGCCCAAATGGTTATTAAAATTCAAGTGTTTATTCCATTCAATAGGGGTAGTCCCCTAAATTTGGCCCAATATGATGACATCCATGTGGCTGACCTATAGAGTATCCCTTTCTTCTCAGGAGAATGGGATAAAACTACTACTATTGAGCATATTCAAGATGTTGCCAATCTATGTTCTATTCATAATGTTACTCAAGATAATGTGGCTATCAAACTACTTGTTGCCTCCTTCAAATAAAAAGCATTGCAATGATATAAGAACCTTCCTTTGACTTCCATTACTACTTGGGATGATTTAGGTGCAGTCTTAGTTAGGCAATTTGAAGACAAGTCTGATCATCTATCTTTGGTTAAACAACTGACTACCATACAAAGGTACCCCCATGAGTTCATGTCTAATTTTAACCTCATATTCCAAAAGACATGGATGAGTATCCTTACATTGGTTAGACCATCTACAAAGTATGAATTTTCATACTATATTAAGGCCCTTAATTCTTATATAAGTGTCATGTTATAGTCTATGGGTGACAATACATTGCCAAATGCCTATAGAATTGTAATAAGAGCAAAAAATATCTTAATACAAGCTAGTAAACTTGCTCCAAGGCCTCTAATGCCCATATTCCTAGAATAATAACATGTTCCTCCTCCTCAAGTTCCCCAAATTCCGTCTATAGCTTCTATTCCATCTCCAAAAGTCCAAGTTGTAACCCCTCCTAATCAAGCTAATGAGATTGGTGATTTGAAAATCACGCCACAAGCTTTTGAAAATGAGATTATTTAACTCAAGAGACAATATTACCAAGGTAGACCTTATCGGCAACAAAACTAGAATACTTATCAGTCTTTCAATAAACAATGAGCCCCTTATCAAGGTTTGAAGGACAATAAGAAACCTTATAAAAATCAAGGAGCCATAACCCAAACTAAGCCATATGCAACCCTTGATCATAATGTACCTTCTAATTCAAAATCTATTGTTCCTCAAAATAACTTGATGCAAGATTTGGGTTGGTAGCCTTCCAATCCAAATGACACTCAAAATCAAGCCTTGGTATCATAAGATATTATTATGCCACAAATGACATAGGAGGAGTTATCTCTTCAAGGTGGTCAGTATCAAGACATGAATATGGAATTCCAAGGAAAATCTCAAAAAAATTTAGGGCATCTTGATACCATCAATGTTAATTGGTGATTAGATGATCACATTTCATTCAACCAAGTTGGTGAAACTAGCAACATAAATGGTCAAGTTGTAGCTCTGACTAGAGCCAAAAGAAGATCAGTTGAGGAAGCTCAAGACGTGAGTAATACTTCTAGTGTTCCTAATTTTTTTTCCAAGAGTATCAAGGATCAAGTTATTGTTCCTATAGCACAAAAGATTTATAATGCATAGGTAGTGAAGGTCCCCCAAATGCCTCTAACTAGAGAATAAAAAGTTGCAGCCAAAGGTTAGTGGATCATCTTTTAACATAATAAAACAAATGAATAAATAAAATGTTAGCATTAGCATGTGGGATTCCCTTACCATTCAAAGACAAAAAGACATGCTTATTCAAGAGCTTTCAGATCTTAAGGTATCTAAAAAACCAATTGAGAAATAAGGAGCTATCTTGGCTAATTCAGACCAACAAATCAAGCAACTTGATTATCAGATACATAACATGACAAAAGTGGACAAAACCAATGTGAAATCAAACAAAAACCCTCCCTTTTATCTCTCTTTAATAGTAGGTGATCGTTTAATCCATAATTGTATGGTAGATAGTGGAGCTAACAACACTGTCATGCCCAAACAAATTACATACAAGCTTGGTCTTATCTATGAGACAAATATCAAAGGAATATTGAAATTAGATGGCTCACCAACAAAGATAATAGACATAATCAAAGATCTGAAATTAACATTACATTCTTGCCCTAATGTTATTATTTATCAAGATGTAGTTGTAGTGGGCTTGCTTCCCTAGTTTGCCAAATGTTTGTCAAGACACTTTACTTCAAAGATTGGAGGATATTTATCAATTGATTGGACCTATTTAATATTCATAACTAGGTATGGTACTAAGGTGACAATATATTATGAACCTATTGTAAGATTTTATTTGGAGCCATATATGCCAAGTATGGTGAACACTAATTGTGTTATCTCAGATAAAATACTAGAAAATAGTGAGGTGGAAACTGAATCACCTTTAGATGAAGTCCCAGATCTTTTCATTGATGAATGGGCCTCTAATTTTCATGGACATTATCCCTAAAAATGAATTGAAGAAGAAGGACTTGGTGTCTATTATCTTCATGAAAATAATGCACCAATTCCAACATTGATGAAAGATGGTCAACCTAGTGATGGTCTGTGGCAACTATATTTTGATGGATCCAAGAACAAACATGGCACTGGAGCTGAAATGATGTTAATTTATCTATCCAATCAAAGGTATTTTTATTCTCTCATGTTTTAGTTTGGTTTTTCTAATAATGTTACTGAATATGAAGCACTAGTACATGGTTTGTAATGGATAAGAAATATGAAGGTCAATTATTTACAAGTTTTTGGAGATAGTGAACTTGTAGTTCACCAAGTAAGGGGACTTAATATATGTAAGAACCCACTAATTAGGTACTATAAGCGTATATTATGGGACCTAGTTGATACTTTTAATCTTTCAATATTTAGGCCATATCAAGAAATAAGAACAAGCATGCAAACAGGTTGGTTGTTTTTGGGTCACAATTCAGTATCCTAGATGACATAAAAAATGAAAAAGTTCATTCACACATCAAGGTAACTGTGAAATCTTTTGTTCTAGACAACCATGAAAATTGACAAGTATTTAAATATTATAGTCAAATTGTCAAATTCTTACAAGAAGAAGTTGAATTCTCCTCAAGAAACCAAGATAAGCATTTGCAACAATATGGTGACCAGATTGTGCAATTGAAGACAAACAGGTTACCTAAAGGGTTGGTCACCCTTGAAAACATAGTCAATAGAGATGATGAATTGAGAAAATAAAAGTTTGCTTTATCAACTAAGGAATAACACTATACAAATGTAGAGATTGTAATTAGTAAGAGTTTAAAGCTGGGAAAAGTTTACACATCTTTAGAGAAAGAAAATTTTATTGAGTTATGTTCAAGTTTTGTAGATGTCTTTGTATGGCAGTACAATAACCTTAAAGGATTTGATCCAAGTCTAGCTCAACATACCATTGAATTAGAAAATGAGACTAGGCCAGTTAGACAAAGACAATGACCAATTAACCTAAAGCTTGAACCTTTGATGAGAGTTGAACTACATAAGCTCATTGAGTCAACTATAATATTTCTAATTAAGCACTCAACTTGGGTAGCAAACCTTATTCCAATATGGAAAAAGAATGGTGAAATAAGGTAATGTGTTGACTTATGTGACTTGAACAAGGCCTCTCTTAAATACCGTTATCCATTTCCATCAATGGAAAAAAATTTACAACTAATTATAGGTTCATAAAGGTTCTCTTTATTGGATGGTTATATTGGATATAACCAGATTTTGGTTAAAGAAGAAGACCAATTCAAAACAATATTCACCACAAAGTGGGGGACATTTGCAAATAAAAAGATGCCTTTTGGTTTATCCAATGTTGAAGCCACTTTTTAGAAATCCATTGACATGGCATTTCAAGGTCTCCTTAACAAGTTTATTCTTATTTATTTGGATGACATAACAATATTCTCTAATAGTGTAAATGAGCATATGATTCACCTCAGACAAGTATTTGAAAGGTGTAGGGAATTTAGAGTGTCTTTAAATCCAAAAAAGTGTGTTTTCTCTGTTCATGAAGGTAGGCTTATTGGACATGTAATTTCAAAAAATGGTACAAGCATAGATACTAATAGGATAGACTCAATTCTTGCACTTTCCTTGCCTAAACACAAGAAATCCTTGCAAAGCTTTTTAGGTAAGATTTATTTCATAAGGAGATACATTTTAATTTTTGCTACTTTAGCTAGGACACTCATAGCCATGCTAAATAAGGGTCAGAGTTTTAGTTGGTCCAAAGGAGTAAAAAGTTTTGAAGAGATCAAACCTTGACTTCACAAAAGATTTGTTCTTATACACTTATGCTAACATTGACACAATTTCAAATATTCTCATGTAGTAGAATAAAGAAACCTTAGAGTAGCCAATAGCCTTCTGTAGTCAAGGCTTAAAATAATATAAAACAAGGTATTATTTTATTAAGAAGCATGTACTTTCAATCATAATGTCTCTTAAAAAGTTTAAGTACTTGTTGTCTAATAATAAGATACATTTGATGGTTACACATCCAAGTGTCAAAGATTTTCTTCTGAACAATGATATAAATGATAAAAGGGCTAGTTGGATAACCAAGGTCATGGAATATGATGTTGAGATCAATATCACAAAGCTGGTTAGAGGCAAAGGACTTTGTGAACATCTAGCCCAAGACTTGAAAGAGACTAATAAACTGGTTATGGTGTCCAATGATGAATAAGTTACAATTGATCACACTCCATCTTCCAGTTGGTACCAAGACATAGTAAGATATCTAAAATATGGTGTTTATCCTTCTCATCTGACCCCTTCAAAGAGGAGATATTTTAGATTGCAGTCAATTCCTTTTCTTCTTATTGATAATGTATTGTTCAAAAAGGATATCAATGGCATATTGCTAAGATGCATAAAGCCAGGTCAAACATAAAGACTGCTTGATTAGTTCCATGATGGACATGGTGAAGGACATTATTCAACAAGGATCACAACCCACAAGATCATGAAATGTGGGTATTATTGGCCAAGTTTATTTGATGATTGTCATGCATTGATTAGAAAATGTAGACAATGTGCCATATTTGTTGAAAAGTTGAAGCTTACAGCCTTACCTCTCCAACCAATTTCAGTAAATCAACCCTTTATTGAATGAGGATTGGAATTTATTGGTCTTATTAACTCCCCTTAGTGTTTTGGACTTATATGAAGGTTTTCTTACTAGATTTGGGGTCCCTTCAACCATAATTTCTAAAAATGCTATGGCTTTTATAGGATCTAAGATCAGCTAATGGGCAATTCAACATAGTATTTTTATCAGTACCTCATCAGACTATTATCCACAAGGCAATACACTTGCTAAGTCCACTAATAAGAATTTATTGAAGATCATCAAGAGGAAAATTAAAGACAATCAGAGGTCATGTCATCTCAAATTGAAGTCATCTCTATGGGTTGACAAGATCACCTATAAGAGGTCAATTGCCAATTCTCCATACAAGCTAGTATATGGTAAAGAAGCCAGTATGCCTATTTCTCTTGAATTCCTTACTTTAAAATTGATGTATCAACTTGAGCTTTTGGAAAATGATCCAATGGAAATAAGATATACTGATCTTATAGAACTAGAAGAGACAAGGCATCAATCAATGTTACCTATGGAAGCCCATCAAGTAATGGTAAAGAGATATTTTGATAAAGGAGCTTCTTCAAGAGGTTTCCAAGAAGGATATTTGGTCCTCAAGTGGTATGAGGATAGAGCTAACCTAAGAAGGCACACAAAATTTGATTATCTCTAGAGTGGTCCATACATAGTCTCCAGCTGCAAATCCCACATTGCTTTCCAACTCATAAGGATGAATGGTAAAGAACTTCCTATCCTAGTCAATGTGATACATATTAAGCACTATTATTAAGGAAGCTAAGTCCTTTGTACATAGTTAGTTTTTTTTTTTTTAATCTAAGTGTTTTCTTAACACATTTGTTTGTTTCTATCTTGTCCAAAATAAGTGCTTTGTTGCACAGTTGTTTAGTAGGTTAGTTGCCTTTGCTTTATTAAGTGAGTTTCCCTTTCAAGTTTGTTTCTTTCCCTATATGTTGGAATTATTTGTCTTTGAAAGTCAAAAGGTTGTCTTACAATCAATGTAAATGATCTAAGAGTCATGTATTTGATCTGATTTCTTGAGCATAGTAGACATGTTGCCTAGCCAAGTCATTAAAGATGTTGACCAAATTTGATTTACATACCAAAAATGTGCCTAGTCCAAGAGTCTAGTGAAAGAAACATGATCCTAATTGAAAGAGTGACCCAATGTCACAAGGAGCAGATATACCTCAAGTGGAGATCATATAGCTTTTGCAAATATTTTGAAACACTTTAAACAACCTTAAAGTGTGATCTGATTAACCTTTAAGGGATAGGTCTAAAATTGTAGGTGAAGGATCCAAGCAGTTTTCATGGTATCCATGAATGTGAACCAAGTTACACAAGCTTTAAGAGATCATCAAAGCCTTAAGAGATTGAACAAAAGATAGACTATGTAAATTTGAGGAACCGAACCATCGTCAAGATGTCACGTAGGAAACAAATGAACCAGTTTACTTGCACATTTTATAAATGAGCTTAAAAGGCCTCACAAATAATATGATTGTAGCACCATAAAGTACCTTGTGCCAAGAACATATCCTGCAAGTTTCAAGTCCACCGGAGCTTCCTAGCTTAAGTTATAGAGTTCTAAAATTGGTCACATAAAGAAAGATGAGCATGTCAGTGTCAAATTTAGGCCTCAATGAATATCCATTAAGATTTAAATGATCAATGAGGGTCACATAGATGTCATGAAAAGACACATAGACCAACTTATCTGAGCATTTTTTGTCTCCACTTAGAAAGCTCCCAAAGCTAGCAGATCAAGTGGGCATAATGTTTTTGGTCTCAAGAACATCTCCAACAAATTTGGTCCCACTATGATTCTTGCGCTTTAAGATATAAATATTCAAAGTTGGTCAAATAATGGGATACATTCACACAGATGTTAAATTTAAGCCACTACAAGAAATCCATTGGAGCTTAAGTTTGACAATCTGCAAGACGTCAAATGATGGTCATGTGGATGTCAAATTTAAGACCTAGTAAATGGCTATTGGATTTCAAACCATGGGTCCCAAGCAGGATCTAATGACACATGTTCGATCATACATTCAAATCTAATGAAAAGTGAAGGTCAAAGGGGTTAGCCTATCTCAAAAGTAAATGTGTGCATGACAAGTGTTAACAATGCATTCAACTAGCAGAAGATCAATGATCAATGTTCATCTAGATAAGCAGGATCTAATGGAGCGAGATGGGTCAACATGTCAATGATCTAAGTTGGAAATCGATAGCTAATAAGTAAAGGCCAAGATTGGGACATTTTGATGAGAGTGGATAGGGCATTCTTTGACCTGAAGAAGATGAAAACAAAGGGACTAGAGCTCAAGCAAGGTCCAAATGGAATCAGGTGGAACCAACAAGACCAAGCATTGCCAATAGATCTCCATATAGGTAAAATAGGTGTTTTAAGGGCTTAATATAAAGGTCAAGGATAAACTAATGATTATGAAGCGAATTCAAGAAATTTATAGGTTTTCATGGATACTGTGACTATGTGAAAACCAATAGTTGGATTGGTTTTCACCTATAAACAAACCTGTGTTTGATATTGGTGTAAATACAGACCATGGAGAAATGTCTCACCTATCATCAGGGTAAATTTTTCAATGAGAAAATATAATTGGCCACCTGAAGTAGATGTGGCATAATTCTGTCAATTCCAAGACATGGTCCTTGTTAGCAGATCAGATTGATAATAACATAGAGTTCCAAGAAGAGACCTAGTGGTGGGATAAGGTCAATGGGCATTTAATTCTTTTACAGAATTTGTTCCTCATTGATAAGGTCATGAGTCAACATCCTCAAACTTGTGCTAATACATCACAGATCCCCCTCTCTCTTCCTTTTTATATATATGTTCCAATTTCTACCACATGTAGCACTCTCTGAAAGTTTTTAGAAAGAAATCTCTGGCAATTTTTAGAGAAATAGACTCTTATGCTTTGGCTTGCTTAGGGTATGCCAAAATTTATACTGTGACACCTTTTGATGCAATAAAAACTAAATTCCACCATTTTTCAAGTTAGATTGAAGTGTGTTCTATGAATTCGTGTACTGTAGTTAAGTGAATGTATTTTCCTTGTCTATGTTTGAGTTTTCTCACCTTCATGAAGTGCTTGATAGTTCTCACAGGTCTGTATAAGTGCAATTTACAGTTTGTTGTTTAGCTTGAAAGTGGATGTCTTCCCTCTCATGCTAGTTTAATAACTGATTCATGCCTTATTATGAAATATTTATATGAGATTGATATTATTTGGTCTTGAATGTGTCTCATAGTGTGTTTTGTGCAAAGTATAAGAGTCCCAATCACTAGTGTATCACCCCATTTACATGATTTCATATATTTTTATTATTCTTTCTCCCCTTTTCTAAGCAAGTATTAAGTTAAGTCTAGTTTAGGTGATAGATCCAGAAGGAAACTGACCTTCTCCAAAGGTTTAATCCATTATTAGGATACCCACAGCCTAAGATCAATCCCATGTTGGACTAGATTTAAATAGGAGATCTGAACAATCCCCTTCTTAGTTAGGGTGCAAATCTAGAACACCAATAGTACCTAGTGTAGGCATATTTGACATGTTATTGGGTAGGCCATGGTTACAACAACTTCAAGCCATCCCATCTATAGTGCGTAGATACTTGAAATACATACATGCAAATTAGGTGGTCAAAGTTAAGGGTCTCCCGTATGAGTATCCTTTACCTATCCCATAGGCAGTTACGACACAATCACAAATTATAATTCCAACATCATTACCAGATATAACATAATTATTAGTTATATATTATAGTACAATTAATATGCATACATTATAAAGTTCAATAGATCAACTAGTGCAAGTGAGGTATACTTATATAATATTGACATGTATGCATACTCTCCCATGGAAACCATTATTAGAGATACCCCTGCATCAAAGATATGCCACATATTATAGAGGATCTTCCTCTACTCAGTTTATGCCATGTTGAGTATTATTAGGTTCTTAGGGTTCTAAACACAAGGCACCTACATCACCTACAACTTTTTCTATTAGATGGATTCCTAAGACCCCTACAGTTCATAGGGCATCATAATCAATGTCGTAGATTCATAAGACCACTATACAGGCAGATACATACATAAATTGATCACTACAGTAGATTATGGACTCATAGTTGCCCTTTCACATAACACGTATGATCACAGTTCCCTTATTTGACATAAGTCATAGTGATAGTGAGTCTCACATGAGAATCATCAATTAGTATGGTTCATACCCTCTTTTACATACTTTTTTCTCTCTTGTTCCTTGTACATGATTTATATTCATGTGCTTGTACATAGATTATATCAAGAAAAAACAAAAATAATATAACATGCCAAAACATAAAAACATTCAAATATTACTCAGAAAACACAAAATTTATAGAGTGTATGCATTGATATGTTTACATTTCTTATATTTGTTAAACACTATATATGTTAGCTATCTTAATATAGTCTATTTTATCATACATACATGCTTCACTTATTCTTTTCGAGCGCTTGCACATTGCTTACAAGACTTAGGTCCACTACATTGATCTAAACTTGCTATCATCTACCCACTAGGGGCATATACACTGATCTAGGTTTATTCATTTGATACATCTACCCACTTGGGGGAATCTCATACACAGTTTTTATTACGAGGTTCTATCATTGCATTCTTTACATTCCTGTTTTCTCATTGATTTATCTTGATATTGATCATTGCTACTCATACTCAATTTTTTTGCCAACTATCACTAGTTTAGACTTAGTATTTGTATATTCCCTCTCTTACATAGACTTGTACTACATTCATGGATGCTTTCATTTATAGTTTTCCTAGTTTAGATTTGATTGTGTTTGTTATGCTTCTTCTATTTGAGGGCATTTGAATATGCCATTGTTCTTTGGCTCTATGCCACTTATATTCATGTATACCTTGGACACATGCCCATGTCCCTTGTGTGTGTTATCTTGATTATGTATGTAGACATTTGAACATGTTCTTCTATGTTGATCTAATCCAATTTGTTTGTTGCTTGTGTATGTGGACATTTGAATATGTCCTTGTGTGTCTTCTATTCTGATATTTATTGACATGTGCCCATTGTCCCATGTATTGTGTCCCCTTGGCATATTTTAAGTTGCTCATGTGTTTTGTATGTATGATTTATTATATTCATCATGGCTGTGACACTTGTCTTTACTTGTTACACACACCAATTTTCAATGCCATGAGGGACCTCATGCATCTACCCTTCCTACTTGGGTGTCTTGGGTGACATCATGCCCCATCCCCCTAGGTAACTACTCAGATTTATTATTATAAACATTGATTACATATATATTGGCACTCTTATGCAATGTTATACACAACACACATCTTACATTACATACTTATGCTTAAATTCTCTTATATTTTGATGTCATGTTTGCACATTGTATTGGATTGTCACTTAGTTATCATATATGCTCTTGCTAATATATATTTTATAGAGTTATTTATTTTGAGGATAGTTCTTGAAAAGGTCAACAACTACCCTCAAAAGAGGGGGTATTCACATGGGATTGTCATAGAGATCAAGGTCTTACATTGCATTCATAAAACATTTTTTAGCACAAAGGCTCAGTTTCATGAAATCAGAATAAAAAATTAGTATAATGACTCATATTTCAGACCAGACAAACATTAGCACCCAGTTTGGGACACTATCACCTCATGGCACTACTATCTAAGACATGGTGCTACTATCTATTAGCCTTAGTTTTAGGGCAATTTAGATTAGCTAAAATAGTACACCAGATAAAGTATAGGTTTGCACAAATATAGATACACATTTGATAGTTATGCTTAGATTTAGCTCATATTAACACTAGCTCAGCTCAGATTCATATCATTTGTGCACATTAGGGGCATCATGTTCATCATGATCATTCCCATATTTAGTTTATATACTCAGATACACTCATTACAACTTAGTCTAGAATTAGTATACTTAGATATCAGATTGGGGGCATGTATGCGACACATAGTTTATATATGCTTAGTTACACATATGTTGATCATATGGAATGACAAACTCCATGTCATTCTCTATGATGTATACACCTAAATCATATTATAGGTTGTCACAATTTTCATGCCTCACTCTATTTGCAATGGTTGGCATTCTCATGTGGATCAAATCTGCCTAATGTACTCGAGTGGTCACAGAGCTAACATACATAGATATATCCAATTAGATATTTCTATCACTTTATGTAGTTCAATTTTAGATGCATATACCACACATAGGTGGGAAATGATGGAGTCAAAGCAGGGGTCGGATTGATTTCTTAAACCACCCACACACGAGGATTGAGTAAGCTATCAACTCTGTCCAAACAATTCAATTATTTGATCAATATATGCATGCACACACATAGGTTGTTCATGCATTAGTTCAAATACCAATGAGGTGTATTCATTCCTTTCCTCTTTCCCATATCTCTACTCAAATTTACTCGTTTACTTATTTATTCAACATAGTCTTTTGATTTTGATATCTCTTAAGTAAGGACTAATTTATGCATGCATTATTATAGGTCATGTTTTGGATAATTCTTCACATAAGTAGACCCAACTTCACATACTCAGACTTAGCTACATGGGCTTCACTTCCTATGTAAGTCCAGGTATTCTTCTTTTTCCTTTAGACTAGTCATTTCACTTTGTTGTATTTCTAACAAAAATGGGGGGGTAAATGTAATCACCTATAAGTGGTATTTGAGTGCTAATAGTGCTAGTTGAGACAACTTTTCCTATCTTAGCCCTGGACCTATCCTAGAGATTTTTATTACACTTTTCTAGCCTTTGTGTGGACCAAAAACATCCCTAGTCAGCCAAAATATAGTTTCAAACCTTCATTCCCAAATCCTAGCCCTTCATGCCCCACAACGTACTAGTTAGACATTAAGGCCGCATTAAGGACACCTGAGCCACATGGTGCTAGTGTCCCCAACATGGCACTAATGTCCCTTATTTTAACCCTCTTAAACAGATATATTTTCAAAATTTAAACCCTCTTAAGGTTGGCATAAGCATATTTTATTATCTACACAAGCTAAAAAACACTATAAATACACGACTTTTAGACCTTTATCCACTAGATGAAAAATAGATGCAAAAGACCTATTCAAACATAAAACAAGTTGAGTAAAATCAAGTTATTAATCCCTATTTTTTCCTAATTTTTCATACTACCATCTACAGTTACCCTAAGCCCTTATTTTTTAGATTTCCAATATCAAGCACACTCAAGGCATTCAAGACCACTATCATTCTAGCATCACTTACACTTACACCAACACTTAGGTCGGGAGAATTACAATGGGTTTGATCCCTCGTTAGAGTATTGGTATATAGGAAAATCTCTTCGTAACGGGGTGTTGAGTATGTCCAGCCTATCCTACTAACGAATACACATTTTCAACTCATGTCTTACTTGCAAAGAGGATTAGGTTTTGCATCATAAATCAACTATTACAGCCACAATACAAAGTTTTAGACTTCATGTGCACAAGAACAAAACCCATAAACATAGGTATAGATTCAACCAAAATTTAGGAATAGTTCTACACAAAGGACACTAATGCCATTTTCAGACTAACACCATTTTTAGGACACTAGAGCCACATGGTGTTACTATCTAAGTGTGGAGCTACTATCTAAGAGAGAATCAGATATAAGGATCTAGTTGATGACACTCAAACCTATTCGTATTTTAGTTTTCAACACTTAGATCTTTCATGTCAGGTGTTTTCTAGATAAGTCTTTATTTGCACGTATTTATTATTATTTTTATAAAGTCAAATCAAGTTAAAATATATAACAAATCAGTGGTTATCTATTGCATATTATTTCACTAATTTATACTATTCAACCCTTTAATCAAGATTAGGATTTACATTATTAAAACCTAAAAGGTTAAAATAGTATGCTTTTTTTTCCTTTATCATAGTCATTTCAATTTGTTATATTTCTAGAATAAAGGGGTGGGGGAATGTAGTCATATAAAATGTCACTTGAGTTTGAGTGTGATGAGTGTCACTTGAGATAACCTATCCCTAGCTTAGCCCTAGATCTATATTAGGGCCTCTTTTGACACCTATCAAGATTTTATATGGGTCTTATGCATCCCTAGACATTTCAAAATCAATCCTAGACCCTCCCGTAGGGATTTGGGTCCCTAGTGCTTCAACTTCTGCCACCCAGACACTAGCACTTTACTTTAGACACTAATGCCCCACACTAGTGACCCAGGTACAATGCTAATATCCTTTTCCAAATTTCAATCCAATAGATATATTCTCAATTCCTAAGACACCTAAGGTTTGACTAGACTTATTTCACAATCTGCACAAGCTCTAGATCAATATAAATACATGACTTCTAGCCTTTTATCCACTAGATAGAAATCATATGCAAACTACACAAATAAGCTTAGAAAAAGTTGTGCATAATCAAGGTTATTGATCCATATTCTACCCAAATTTTGCATATAGTCCTCTAAAACCATCCCTAGCCCAAAATACATAAATTTCCAATGTCAATCCTCATTCAAAACACTCAACTCACCACTCATACTATCATTCACTTGCACTTGCACCAAGCACTTAGGCAAGAGAAATACATTGAGTTTGATCCCTCCGCAGAGTATTGGCACATTGGTAACTCTCAACACAATGAGGTGTTGAGTATTTCCAACCTGATGTACACCATTTTATGCAGGAGATGTGTTGCAGAGGTATTGGATCATCTATACTATTACACTATTGGGTGTATGAGCACATAATAATGATTATGTCAATGTTTTCTTTATGAGATGATTGGACCCACCCACAATCATTAATAAAGATGTGGAATGGGATGACCCACATGCCCAAGAGGAGCATGATGCAATGTTGGCATGTGCTACATAGTTTGATAATTGGTGATATTCTTTAGAGGCCCTAGAGGGGCTATGAAGGATGGCCTGATGATGGTGCCCAACTTAGATGGATTCAAGTGAGATACATGATATATGATTATTGGGTCAATGTGTATGAGCGGTTCCATTATGATAAGGTTATGAGACAGTTTGGTTTGATTTAGGATGTGCCCCTAGCACCAATGGTGTGGTTGAGTTCTCAGGCTTTTGTGAGGCTAGGTAGTAGGCCTAATCCATTAAATGCAAATTTAGCCTTCATTCCTTTAACCTAGTGGGATCCTATGATTGAAATACTAGATGTGGATGATGTAGGAGTCACTAATGGCTATACATCTTGGTAGAGAGATCATATGTGGGCACCTCTATTTCTAAGAGCTGGGATTATTGCAAAGGATGTATTGGATGTGGATATCCTTAGGGATGCCAATGGTAAGTTGTTATTGTATGTTTGTATATTCTATGTATTTGGTTACTCATTTAATTGGGTAAGAATTTGATGTATTACATAGGTATGTGTAGGTTTAGGTGATGATGAGTACTAGGAAACAACCATCGAGTTTGTGCTCCACATATTGACACATCATATCCTTGATGATGTCATGGAGGATGGATTACTAGAGAGGGCCACCAATGTTTTCGGTGTTCATGCCTATTTTTTTGATCAAGCTATGATATCTACTACAACATATAGATGAGCAACTTTAGATAGAGATAAGGCATGTGCAGAGTTACATATACGGACCATGCCCACACCTGATGCTCTAGGTAGAGCTAATGGTTAGATAGTGGATGACTACATATGTCTATAGTGAGATCATGCAAAGTTTATTTTTGAGATAGGTATGTATCACACAAGGGAGAGTAGATTCAATCATCAATCGAGGTCATGGAGGGAGAGTGGAGCCTCCAGTTCTAGCATGGATGTGTCTGAGAATGAGAGTGAGGGGGCTAGTCCTAATGGCCATATACACATTATTGATTGAAGTAATATGCTTGTATTGAAACTATATTTTGAGTTATACATATGGATGCTCATTATTATATTGGTACTATGTATATTTGTATCTAGATCTGGTTATATTATGTATGTTTGAATAGGTGTAATTGTTTTGATTATTTTAAATGGTGATATTGGTATATGGTAGTTGTCTAAGTAGAGGTAATGAATCTTTATCAGTTTAAAAATGTTTAGGTATATATATGTAGTAGACTAGGAATGTGATTTATTGGTATAGGTTTTATAGGTGTCTTATAAGATATCTGTAAGTATATCATGTGATTGTAGTATGTACTATCTGAACCTGGATGGCATGGTGAACCAATGACCATACTAGTCATGTTGTGTCAATGTAAAAGTAGACTCCAAAAATAAAACTACATGTGATATGCTACTAGTGGCTAGGTGTGTAGAGTTTGTAGTATAGAACTTGATTAGTTGGTGTGTTGAAACTATACTCTAAGCTCTATGATCCTTAACACATATCTTGATTAGATGCTGGACTATGTTCTAATGTTTGTGATCGCTTATAAATATCTTGATTGGTGGTCAAACTAAGGTTGTATTCTAATTTTTTTAGTTTTTTCCAAATATATTGTTTAGTGTTTCAATTGATGTAGTGCTCTACTATTTTTAGTTATTTCCAAATATCTTGATAGGTGTTTGAATTGATGTTATGCTTTGATCTCTATAGTTGTTTCCAAATATCTTAATAGGTGTTTAAACTGATGTTGTGTTCTAATCTCTGTAGTTATTTCCAAATATATTGATAGGTGTTCAAACTAATGTTGTGCTCTAATCTCTATGAAATGGTTACCATATCTACTAAATATGTGGTGCATGAAATCACTCATAAATAGGTGTCATATAAACCACATGTCTCATATGATGAGTAACCAATGGCTCCTCAAAAGGAATGACCTAGGATAAATCTATCATAAAGGAGTGTGATCTAGGAAAGTGTGGAGATTGAGATCTCAATTCCCTCTATATGAAATCTATAATGCCTTGATTGGCATACTATTCAATACGGGCTCAGAGTGCATAACAATGATCATTTTAATGTCCATTTATCTTATGAAAATTTCAATATGGCTTATTTTTTAACCTGTGCAAATGGTGTGTTAGATGATGATTAGTAGGAGGAAGTGTGATCATGTCCTTATCTAATAATATATGTAATATATCATGAGGCTTATCCCTATATGAAAACTGTATAACCCCTCTGTGTGTGTCTTATGCTCTGCTCACTATAGGAAGTGCTCTGTGAAGTAACTCTTTGTCCTTGTTGAGTATCTTTTTCGATTGTTTTTGTTCCACTAGTTTCTTAATTGAAAGTTGAGTAGGTTATTGTACCATGTTATATGACTAGGGATCTGAGAATTCTACATCCAAATATGTCTTTGAATGTGTAACCACTAGTCCCAATGTTGTTTCTAATCATAGAGTTGTGTAACATAGATGTCTGAATGATTGTGATGTCTCATATAGTAATCTCTCTCAAATAGGGAGAGTGAGGCCTCTGTCAAAAAGGTATTGTACCTCTAAATATATTGGCTGGTAAATTAATTAATGCATACATTTTTGAATCTTAGAATGTATTCATTTATCATTTTTGACTAGCCTTGGTGCAGTGAAGGCAACCTCTCATATGTAACCTAAGGCCCCTTATTCTGAATGTAACACATGATAAATACCTCATATAACTGATTATATGTGTGTAGCAAAACACTAAGGAGTGAATGATGAGACCACTCTATTGCCTGACCCTCTAGAGTCCTAGGAAATAGTTGTAAAAGAGTCAAATTGATGGTAACATGTGCCATAGTTTTCTTGTAAGCTATGAGATGCAAGTATGGATCTCGATGTCCATCAAACTTTGGTAAATCTGGTATCTTTAGTTTTGATGGTAATGTTGCATTGAAAATATTATGTAGGATGGGATTATTATGGAGGGCATTGGAATCCACCCATGAGTGATATTCTTTGATTTCTAAAGTGAGATGGTGTACTTGTTGTAAAGCACCCACAACATACATCAAGGATATTACCTCTTGTGATGGTATATTATCATCATCAAGGGGTTAATTTAACTTCTGAATTTTATTATTTAACTTAGCTATTGGTATATTACATTGGGAACCTTTTTTAGGGAGGGTTGGTTTTCTCTCTGTAACCTTTGGAGGTGTGATAGTTGGGACCTAGTTAGATGCAAATAAGCTATCAACCTCATTTAGGTTAGGTTGAGAAACATGTTCTAATGTAGTAAGGGGGGTCAAGGGAGATTCATTGATATATCTTATTTTGTTAATTTTTTAAGAAGTATCACATGCTAATTGATTAGAAGGTACTTTATTATCAAGTAAATGTAACTTAAGAACATAAGAATAAGTGTGTGTGTGTGTGTGTGTTTGTGTGTGTGTGTGTGTGTGTGTGTGTGTTTACATGTTATCTAGTATTTATTTAAACAAGAGAAATAAGTGAAGTAGGAGGATAACTACAAGGTGTAGACTCCATGTCCTCTTCATCATAATCATAGTAATCATCATTATCCCAAGGTTCATCAAAGTTAAAGTTTAATTCACTTGTATAAGTAAGAGTAGAAGAAGTATCATTTGCATGCTCATTAAGAGAGAAAGTAGGAGAAGATTTTAACTTTTTAATACTATGAAATGTTTCATCATGTGTGGGTGTAATGCAATTTAATTTATTCACTAGATATGTGTGGAATGCATGAATGATTATTACTTTCAATCTTAGAGTCAAGGGTAGAAGAAGTGGCAATCATGTTCTCATTTTGCATATTATGACATGTAGGAGAAGAGTTAGAGACAGTTGAATTATCAATATGTTGTAAGGAATTATTGCATTGAGCTTGAAAAGTAAAATAAGGTGATAAATTAATTTCATCCACCTTAGTTTTAACATTGGTAAAAGGCGTAATGTCATTACTACATGCTTTTTTGAATTCAACTGAGAAGGGTAAAGAAGATGCATTACTCTTATATACTTTACTTGAATCATGCAGAAGTGGATTTCATGTATTATACTTATATTGATTTAATTTGGATAAGGAGGTAGCAAAAGTAGTTAAAAAGCAAGGATCACATTGGAACAAAACACTACCAACAAGAGACTCTTTTGGCATTATATTGTTAGTTTGATTTTGAGGTGTAAAAGAAGAGGTAGAGGAAAGAGAAGAAGACATATATAATATATCCTCATCTACATTTTCATTATCATGCTCATAGTAATATGTATATCCATCATTATAACAATAGTCATCATCATCATCATTATAAATGAATTCATTATCATGTTTCAATGTACAATCTTGAAAATTTGTCCATTCATTATTATAATAATGAGAAAATTTTAAAAAATTCATGAATTGGGTGAGGGGTAGAAAAATTCTTAGATGTCATTTTCAACTTGCCAAAGAAGATAATGTAAACAATGAATAACAAATACACAAGAGGTAGAATGCAATCTAACATAAGTATATGTGTAACTATGAGAACATTTTTAACCAAATGTGTAAAATAAATTAGGATTGTATGTGAAACCCTAATTGCTAGATTTGGGTGTATAGGGACTTAGTATGTGGATTTAGGGTTTGAACGAGGGTTGTTTTGCAAAAATATAAATTACATTAAATTAATGAAACCTTAATATATGATTAATTTGAATGAGCTAGGTTATGCCAAAAATTAATAAAAATATAAGTTTTTAATCCTAATTTAATGCATACAAATTGGAATAAGATAAACCCTAAGCAAAACTAGGGTTTTAAGCAATATTTGAAGTAAGTCAAGTTCACCAAATGTTTTAAACTTTTAGGACTTAATATGGCTTAAATCCTATGTTGTTAAAGGGCTGAGTATAACAATAATCTAGAATAAAAACTAGAAATAACTGATTTGACAAACCTTTCCCAAAATAACAAGTAGAGAGAGAAAGAGTATTTATCTAGAATAAAACAGGTCTTTGTGTAGATAATAGAGCTAAAATAGGTGGAGAAATAGGTAGACACCTTCCATTTTATGATTTTGGTTAAAATATAGGCTTAGATAGTAATGCCAATATCAGGACAATAGCACCATGTGGTGCTTGTTTCTTATTATGGCACTAGTGTCCCTCTTGTAGGAACTATCTAGAACTTTTAAGGAAGCTGCAAGAGGTTCTAGGGGTCTTGTACGTGGTTCTATATCATTTGGGATCTTTCTCGTGTCATTATTTTACCTGAATCTCTTCCAAAACCCTAATGACTACCTGCACACATGAAACAACAACCAACTCAAATGTAAAAAGGAAGGAAAAAATTGAGTTGTGGGATGTTACGATCATACAGAGCAGAACGCCTATTATTCTGGTCACTGCCTACATTAACCTCAATGTTAGGGGTCTCAGATCACATGTAGTTATCCCTTAAGGAATGTAAATAATCAACTTACATGGTGTGCTAGAATGAATTTTTCTTAGGCTCTTCTTTGATCAAGCATGTAATGACTAGATGTGATAGTTGAGTAGTATGCAAAGTATTGAACTGTAATATTGATTGATTTTATGTAATTATGTGCTAAAATAGTAAGTGTTAGATGTAAAATGCCTTATGAGGCTCTTTATATAGAAGAAACTTTGATTTTAATATAAGACCTTATTCTTTGGCTAATAATTTGTAAAAGAGGGATAAAAAACATAAGAGAAAGCTCAAGGTAGGGTTAGGACCCAAACATGGGAGAAATTGACCGTCAGACACTAGAGACATAATTGGACATTAGCACCACATACTGCTTCTATCCTAAAAATGGTGCTAGTGTCTTGAGGCCTAAAACTAGATGTAAGAGCAAGCAAGATAGGCTAGGGGCCCTTGTGATTGGGAGAAGGTGACTCAGGACCACTTAGGGTGAAATAAATAGGGAAAATAAGACATAAAAAACATCAAAAGACTCAGAATGACCACATGAACAAGGATTGTATTCATCACTAAGACCTTCATGTGAAAGAGCAATAAAAGACAGTGCATGTGGTTTCTTGACCAAATTAGGGTGTTTACAAGTTGAGGTGATTAAATCACTCAATCTTACCAAGTTTTCTATTTGGACTTGATTATCTAAATTCACCAGGTTATAAGTATCATTGGGTTGCACGATTGAGCTAATCTCAACTTCTAGGTGGCAACTCAATTTTGCTCCAAAGTTGGGGGCATGTGCCTTCCAACCCCTCACTCTATCTCTTTAGATATATGCACTTTAAATATTTATCTATATTTATCCTAGTATCAATTTTGGAGCCTTACAATGATACATTTTTTGTAAAAACAACTTGCCAATAAGCATGGTTGTTACATTAACACATAGGTGTACTCTTAAACCTTGTTCTTTCAATTTCAATCTATTTCAAGTAATTTTGACCTAGATTATATGCACTAATTATACATTGTAACCTACTCTTAGTTTCTATTCAATAACCAACAAAGACCTCAAATTTAACTCCAACAAAGCACTCAAATTCAACTCAAGCAAAGACAAGGTGTGCATAAACTTCTAAATGCTTATTCATTTACTTTAAACTAACAATTTCATTACTAGATTAAAGGGGGAAATTTAGATGATATTTTGTGATTATGTAGGATATCATTCTTGTGCACTTGGAAAACTCAGACCTTGGTTGTTCCTCTTAGTTGTACACATGCCTTACTTTTGTAAGCCTCACATCTTCTCTATCTTGTGCCCCTTGGCCTATCTTTTAGTCTGGCCAACCTTATATTGATGACACAGACATCCTATCTTACCTAAAATGATTAAAATGTACTTATCTTACACCTCTATAAATTTTGAGCATGTGCTTGCTTTCCTTCTCCCTAAACACTAATATCTGAGATAGATAATAACATCAACATTATTGTCCTACCCTGACACAAATGCTCAGTTCCTTAAAGTCATCCAATCTACAAATGAAATGTATCACAATGGTTGGCCTAAATGATTTTATGTAAGTTATCGCCTGATATGATTGGTATAAATACAATATCAACCTTCATTCATTCACCACCTTGCAATCAGATCAAAAAGAGCATTCAAGAAATACTCAAGTTACCAAAAGCTTTCCTATTCTTTCTTATTTTGATATAAGTTAAAAAAAAACCTAACTACAAGTTTGAAGTACTAAAGGAGCAGTCATAAGGTCTTTTTTTCCAAGTTACAAGCTAGGTCACTATTGTAATTGCTTTACACATTGCATGATTCAGACACAAGCAAAAATGTAGGGGAGAACTACATGAGTATGAGGCCTTCTTCTAATGTATTGGATATGTAGGTAGTACCCTTTGACAACAGGGTCATTACGAGTCAACTCAGCTCTGTGTGCCCACTAACCCATTTTTTTATAAGGTAACATTGAATATGGAAAGCTAGGGTTATGTCATTTCACTAGGAGCGACAGTCCATGACCCAAATTTGAATGCACTAGAGTGAAGGCAAAGCTAAACCTAAAAGCATCTAGGTGGTCATATCCTATTTTAGTTGATATTCTGTACAGTACACTAGCATCAAACCCAGATACTAGTGTTGATGTAACCATCCTAGGCTGATGAAATTGTCTAGACAGTTAGAGATACCATATCTAAATCTAAAGATGATTCTAGAACTATCTTCTTGCTTATTTTTTATCTATACCAGATCCATATCTATAGTAACATCAAAACTAGTTAAGTACTTTATTTTATGTTATTTCTATATCTAACATAGTTATACTTTTCATTAATAACTTATCTCAATTTAATAAATTTATTATATAGTACATCTGAGTTTAACACATTAATTAACTTATTGTAGATCTGATATTCACCCTTGTTCCCTATCATTTCTATATCATTAATCCTTTCTACCCAAGTAGGATCATAATCTAAATTAGGGTTAAACATGAAGTAATTTTATCACTTTATCTAGAAGCATATCTCTTAGGATTTTATTTCGACTCTTAGTAACCTTTTGGTCCCTTTTAGAATCACTTGTTTTGGATATATTCTATTTTACCTTTCATTTAGATATTAAACCTTGTTTAGCACAACATTGGTAGTTGAGGATGCAAACACATGATTAACACTACCATGTGTTGGATTTTGGGCACATGGAATCTGATTTTCCAATAATGTGATCTTTAAACTAAAAAATTGATTTTACTTTTGTAACTCTTCTATTTTCTTTCTCATAACGATGATTTGATATTTTAGGGATTCAAAAGCCCAAACCCTAGGTACCTTGATGTGAATATGCATACTTATATCATCTACCTTACCCCTTAAAGAAGTGATAGCTTGGACATGGTTAGAGGTACGATATATATCACCCTTATTAGGGTTAAGAGGAAGAGTCTCAATACTATTACCATAAGATTGGTAAAGAGAGGTTTGAATATTATATTGATTATGATTATTCTTTGATTTGGTTGTTTTGAAGTGATTAGATCTTGAACCCCTTATAGATCGGACTGATTTAATCATGCATGATATATAATAAGTAATGACCAATATAAGCTATTAGAACATCAAATAATTAAGAGAGATGTCCATAGCAAACATGATTGTAAAATTATAACAATCGGGGATCAATAACAGAAAAAAAAAAAAAACCCTAATTGACCTAGGGTTTAATGGTCAAAAATTGGGTTCACTAAATGTTTAACTGTAAATTAGATTTGGATCCTTTATTTGGGTAGATAGGGTAAATAATATAGGAATGATAATGTACAAGGGTGATGATCAGATTTACATCATGCCAATTGGGTGTTAAACCCAGATATAAGCATATACTCAATTTTTTGAGCTGATATAGACTAAAAATAGTAAGTATAACGATGCTAAGTATATAAATGACAAAGAAGTAATGTATTTATATTTTTTTAATGTTAACGTAGTTCTAGATCTAGAATAGGTAGGAAGTAGAGTAGAAGATGATTTTGGAAAAGTCATCAAATACTGGATTAAGTGCCTCTAGGGACTTGGACACTAGCATCATCCTGGGATGGTTCTATCAAAGCTATTGTCTAAAATTGATACAAGTGTCTTCTATGAAATACATGTTGAAAAAGGATGTGACCACCTAGATGCTTAGGGGTTTGAATTCACCTTCACTCTAGTGCATTCAGATCTGGGTCATGGACTATCACTCATGAATTTTTAAAACTCTAGTTCTTCATTTTCATAATGACCTTAGTGAAAAATGGGTTAGTGGGCACATGACATCAAACTAACCTCAAATATCCCTTTGTTAATGAGCGTTACCTACATATCCAATACTTTGAAGTGGGCCTTAGACTGGTGTAGTTCTTCCCTACACGTTGGCTTGTGTGTGAATCATGCAGTATGTGCAAAGCACATACAATGGTGACCTAGCTTGTAACTTAGAAAATCGTGCTCTTGGGCTACTCCTTCAATACTTTTGACCTATGTATTGATTGTTTTATTGAATGATTTTGATAGGTTGTCTTGATTTGTGCTTGATGAGGAATGAATGAGGTTTGATCTTGTATTTATATCAATCGTTTTAGAAAAGTAACCCACATTAAAGCACTTAGGCTGATCATTAGGATATGTTTCATTTACAAATTAGATGACTTTAGGGCATTGGACACTTGCATCAGGGTAGGACATTAACATCAACACAAGTGTCTATCCCAGATGTTAATGTCGAGGGAGCAGAAAAATAGGCACAAACTTAGAACTTGCATAAGTGGAAGATAAACATGTTTTAAGCATTCTAAGAAAGATATAAGGCTTAGGTCATCAACATAAAACTAGTCGAATTAAGAGATAGGTCAAGGGGCACAAGATAGAGCATATGCAAGACTTCGAAAAGCAAAAAAGGTTCAAAACTAAGAGGAACAACCAAAGTCTAATTTTTCCAAGTGTACAAGACTAAGGTGTTATATAATCTATAAAATAATGTATACACCTACAAAACTCTTTTAGTATTAGTTTACTCCATAATGTAAGATAGTGCTTTACACAAGAGTGAACAATGAATAATATTGCATTTAAAAAGCATAACTAAATTATTCATTACCAAGCATTTATTATTACAATATACAAAGAGATGATGAGTATATATAGGGAATTCAAGTGTGTGTACTCCTTTCCCTATTGGCCACATAATATGCACTTGTGATTGGCCCACTTAGAGGTGGCACATTAATACATAACATTAAATGCTTATGCTTATCCTTATCTTATTTTAAGCCTAACAAAATATATCAAAGCACACTTGGGTATAAAAGCTAACCTAAATTAACTTTATGATAGATACACATTAAATATTGCACCAACACATTATGCCATTGTTTTGGCTTGTTGTGCACAACGTAATTGACCCTAAAACACAGAGAGTTAAAACACATGTATGTACATCAACATTTTAATTATAAACTAGCAATGGAGTGTGGCATTGGAATTCAAGCTTACGAGCATAAACATGGTATTCGAGACAAGCAATGGGTGAAGGATGGTGTAACACTTATTTTCAGTAAAGAGAAGGGCAAAGAGATGAAAACAAATGAGGAGAATTTGAAGGACATGGGAAAAAAGGCTGTTATATATGGAGGATCTTTAAATTCACAAGATTTTTTGAGTGAGATTTGTAAATTGGAGATGGAAATAAAGATTGTTGTGAATGGAGGATCTCAAGAGCTCAAATACAGGATGAATTTATGAGTGAAATCTATAAGTTGAGTGTTTTTGAAATTATATAAACGTTATAAAGTTTTTCAATTGCCATTGAATGGACGAGGCATAAATAGAGGAAACATACAAAGCATGTGGAGAGAGCATACACAAAACTAATAAATGATGTTGTTTCATACTCGTCTGGTTAATTTTTAAGTTAGTGTTTGCTGTTTGTTATGTTTTTTAATAATAATTTTTATAATTAAAACAATGAGAAACATCGATCTCTTAAATCCATTAACAATCAAGGAATGCAGTTTTGCTAACAAACATATAAATTCTAATTAAGATCATTGATGTTTAGAAACAATGTCCATATATTGTTACTTGGTCATGTGGGCATAGGTTTGGATTTTTTGGACCATATGAACAGATGTTTTTCAAATTTGAGTAATCATGTTGTAGATGTAAAGACAAGAAATGCATCATGCAATAGTTGTGATAGTTTATGTACTCTTTATGACCATGAAAATGGTAGGTGGTATAAATGCCAATAATATGGCACTTATGATTGATGTTACCCATTTACTAACAAATGTTGTTGGTTTTGTGATTAATTTTTTTCAATATGGGCATCACATGGAAAACAACATCTTGTCAGTGATATTGCTTTCATCAAATTGAAATTTGAGGGGCATTTGGGTCCATTAAACTTATTTGGCTTCTAAAAGGATTCTTATCTCTAGTACTATTGATAGGGTGCATCATAATGCAATTTTCGTTTATTATGGCCTTGGGCTTATTGTTCATATTGTCATGATTTTCATCCTTCAAATGTGATCCAACATTTTCAATAACCTTGGCATTTAGGATAGCTATAAGTTCAACAAAAACTAGTGTAACGAACTACCACTTTTAATACCATAATTTAACCATGCATCTTCCACAACAGTAGAGACTACCCACTAAATACCACAAATATATTTATAAAGATAAAATCAATTGATAATCATTATAACTTACAATCTAGAAACAACTCCTATTATTAAAATGAATTACTGAAAATATTAAAATTAATAATAACTACTTAATTAAAAATTGACTGATTTAAATATATACTTACTTAACATTGTAATTTATTATATATTTATTTTAAAAATATAAACATAAATACTAATATTCTAAATAATTTAATATTTCTCTATAACATTTAAACATTCAATTAAAAAATAAATATATTTATTCTTTCTTTCACCTTTTAAAGGTCACCACAAACTTTGTGATATTAAGATTGCATTAGTCAAAAATGTTAAAACCATATGCACGGCGCTTCATTTGCGTATATCAATCATTTAATTATCTGATAAAGAATAAAGAATAAAGAAAAAAGAAAAAAGAAAAAGAAAAAGAAAAGTTCACGAAAGCCACGAATTATAACTTTTTTAAAATAAAAGCAAATGAAAATGGAAGTATATATATTGTGTGGCAGCCAATAGGAAAGAGGAAAGAAGAGAATCTTATCCAACCACATCTGATTGTGGGATTCATTACTCCGATCGGAAGACACAAGCGCCACACAAGGCTTTGTTTGGCTCTGCGAACAGAATGGCAACTGCTGCGCCTGCAATTATCATCCGCGCGACTTCCTTTTCCTCTGCAAGGACTTCCTTCAATGCCTCCCTCAAATCTCCCTCTCTCTCTCCCTCTCCCTCTCCCTCTCCCAAAATTTCCTTCACATGCCGTGCACAGAAGCGTCTGTCTGCCGACGAAGAAGCGTTGACGTCCGCCGTGACACGCAGGCTCGCTCTCAGTGTTCTCCTTGGAGCAGCGGCCGTGACCACCAAAGTCGCCCCGGCAGACGCTGCCTACGGAGAAGCTGGTAAGTATATTAACCTGAATATTAGAGTTTTGTTTGTTTGATTTACATTTACATTTGCATTTACATTTACAGCAAACGTTTTTGGAGCTCCAAAGAAGAACACGGACTACATCAGCTACAGCGGAGACGGATTCAACATCCTCATCCCCGCTAAATGGAACCCCAGCAAGGAAGTGGAGTACCCCGGTCAGGTGCTCCGATACGAGGACAACTTTGACGGTAACAGCAACGTCAGCGTCATGGTTACGCCTACTGACAAGAAATCTATCTCCGATTTCGGTTCTCCTCAGGAATTCCTTTCTCAGGTAGGATTCCTAATCGAGTTTGGGCAAATTGAAATAAATCAATCACCAATCACATTTTTACTTTTCCGATTCTCTTTTTTATACTTAACCTACTCGGAAATGGAAATGGAATACGTTTCTTTTCCTCATTTTTAAACAGGTGGATTACTTACTTGGAAAACAGGCCTATTCTGGGAAGACATCGTCAGAGGTGAGAAATGAGGCACTCTTTAATTGTTAAGCAATAAGCAATTGGAATATGGTAGAAGAAGAAGAGTAGATAGAGTACTGTCGTGTGTGTTGTGATGTGACAGGGAGGATTTGACACGGATGCTGTAGCAACTGCAGCTCTGTTAGAGTCTGGAAGTCCAGTGATAAATGGAAAGCAATACTACACGTTAAGCGTGTTAACAAGAACAGCAGATGGTGACGAAGGAGGGAAACATCAACTCATCACAGCAACTGTATTTGATGGCAAGTTGTATGTGTGCAAGGCTCAAGCTGGTGACAAGCGATGGTTTAAAGGAGCCCGCAAGTTCGTTGAAAACACCGCAAGCTCTTTCAAACTTGCTTAAATGCTATGCTCATATTATTATTATTATGTCTTTTTTATTTTCCTCCTCCAACATTACAAATCATCTCATGAGGGTTTTTTTCTCTTTTTTCTTTTTCTGTTAAGATGTTTTTTCAAATAAGTTGACAACGCGTTTCTATTTTAAATTTAATATTTAAATGTTTTATCGTTAATATTTTTATTTTAATATAAGGGTTTTATATTAAAATTACTATCTTTATAATTGTAGATAGAGCGGTTTCATATATTATCAAAAATTAATTTTTTTTAATATAAAATATCTACATTTTAAGAGGAGTAATTATTATTTAATAATAAATTTTTGAGAGGTAAGAAGTAATATGGTAATGAAGATTTGCATGATTGTTCATTTTTTTTTTAGGTTAAGTGTACATTTGTATCTAATTATTAAAAAAAAAGAAAAACTTTTTTTATAAAATACTCATATCATAAATCTACAAATTTATTATAAGGTCATTTCTTGTTCAATCTTTAAGAAGAAATTAAATTTATGAAAAAAGTAAAATTTTAGGTATAAATCATTATAGAAATAAATTATGTGGCCATGTGTTAGCGAAGATAAAATATTACACGAAAGAAAATAATTGAATATATTTAATCCTCTTAAACCATAAAAATCTAAAAAAAAAATTATAATAATTTCAAAAAAAAGCAAAATAATTGTCTCCTCATCTTATAATAAAAAAAATATTTAAATACAAAATAATTCTCAATTTCAAATTTTCATAAAACAAATTTAATTAAAAAAAAAAAAAAACACCAACTAAAAAATATGATACCAATTTTTATATAAAAATAATATGAACAAACCTTAAATTTTACTAATAAAATCTTAAAAACTCAAAAAATTATACCCATAAAACCTTAAAAACTCATTAAAAAAAATAAAAAAATAAAGAAAACAAAAAATAAAATAAAATTGGATAACTCTATCATCAAAATGAAGATGTTAGATTATCAACATCGTAAACACTATTTATATGGTAAAATCATCTTGATAGAATAAAATCATTTGCGAGGGTTTATACTAACTACTCCAAGAGCGAACGATTATTGTATGTTTTATCAACTTATAGCAATGCATTTTGGTAATGAGTATTATATTATTTTTAATTTTTGTGTTATATTTTTGTGAAGACTTACCCAATCATATTAAAGTAAATCAACATGTAGTAGTACGGTTTTTTAAAAAATGGATTACAATTAATTCCGACACCAAATTATTTAAGAATGCCAAACAAATTTATTTATAATATTTACAATTATATCTAATTAATTATTTCAAATTTAAAAGTGGGATATGGTAAAAATTTGTCTAAATTGGAACTAAAAAATGTACATCTAAAAAGGATATAAATTTCACATAAATTTAGATCTAAAAAGAGTTGAATGTATGGGACATCCAAACACTTCCAATATATGTATAAAGTGTTCAAACACTTATAACGTGTGATAAGCATGATTCAAAATAATTTGACAACTCTGTTTGTCTAGTCCTAATTTCTTACTTCATCATTCAGATCTATACACTACGTCACTTATAACATACAAACTAAAATTTCTTTTCCTTGATTTAGAAGATTAAAAAAATATTAATTCTGTATAAAACATCAATATTTAGACTTTCAATATTATCATTTTGGTATTCTAGGTGTCAAAATCAAATTTTAATATTCTTAAATTATTAGATTTTAACTCATATGATTTCAAATTTCAATATTACTGTTGTCACCAAATCTTGCACTCTAGAGGAGGTTGTTCAAGCCTACTCTAAGATTTGGGTAATATTGGAATACCTCTAGGCCTGTGGGTTGTCTATAGTAGAAGTAGACCTCTAGGTTTAAGGGCTAGCTTCTTGAATTGACCTCTAAGTGCTTATCACCTATGTTAACTGATTGTTTGTGGGAAAAGAGATAGAAATATGCATGGAAATAAACTATTCTAAGTGGGTGATACACCATAAGGATTTCCACAAGATCATTATACTTCCTGCAGTAAGAAACAAGACCTACACCACTTGCTTCAAGGTCTTAGAATATCCTAACAATAGTATTTCAGTATATAGGTGATATGCATGAGATAACTTAAGGTAAGTGGACTAGAGGTCAGATTGTAGACTCTAAGGATACTTGCACACTTGAAGGGAGCCAAATACACTAGCTACACTCTATATGACCTATTAGAATGGGGACTTCTTGTGCCAAACATGAAAGGACAAAAAGAAGAGAAGGATAGTTGTTATCATTAGACCTCACCATACATCACTTTGCACACTTAGACAAGATGTTTATGAACTCAAATCAATATTTCATGTATTATTCAAAGGCAAAGTACAACATCAAACTAACAGGGCTTTACCATACATGGTGTGGAATTTAAAAACAAGAGCCAAAATGGCTTAGTACTTATAGAATGTGAGAGAAGAGAGAGAAGAATGAAGCTCAAGAGTCACAAGAATAGGTGTCAAGCTGAGAGGAGTTATGTTTGTAGGAAAATGGAATATGAAATAGACCATGCAAGATCTCTTTGTATAACTGTCCCTTAGAAACATCAAGCTCCCCAAACTTGGTGTAGAGGTCTCTGAGCTTGCTTCTTGAAACTGCCCTCATCATTGGCTTCTCTTGAACACTCCATAGTAGACTATAAATAACTACCACATGTGCACTATTATGAGTGGGTTAAGAAAAAGCTCCAACATGCATTGGATGTGTCCTTAATCACTAATCTTCTTTTGGACAAATGTTCTCACTGCTTGCAGTCATTACCACCCTTCTTTCACTCATCCTTCACACTTGGCACCAACATGGTCTTCAGTTTCTCAAACTAATATGTACAGGGGGTGGTATGACACCTGTCAATATTCTTCCTATCCATAAATTCATCAGGCATAATTTAAAAGGCCTCCCCTCCTAATTGGAGTTATCACCTTCTCACTTGGTGATCACTCTTCATTCACTATGCCAGTTTAGACTACCTGAAGTGAAGGTGCTTGCATAGGTACTTGTGTGATTTTTTGAAGCAAAAAATGGATATGAGGAGTTAAGTTAGGTCCTATTTGTCTTCCCAAAGTGATCCTCATCCTTTGAAACTCTTATATACTTGAAAAACATCAGAAACTATCAAGAAAACCAATTTGTACCCTATCCATACAAATAAGCTAAAAGCCAAATTGATGGGAAGAAGCCTGTTGGAGTCCTCTATAAGTTTCAATCATTTTCCAAGTCATACTAGCTCATCTAGATACATTTCATTCTTTGTTTTCTCCATCGAGTCATTAGCAAGGGTTTTGAGTAGTTTTACCCCTTAAGGATTGTTCATAAAATTTTGACATTGAACCTATGAGAAAATTCCACAAAAGGAAAGTTTAGGAACCTCTCCAACATATCCTAACTCCTTATGCTCCTATGCTAAGCATCCTTACATATATGAGCTTCTAATTCTAGCCTCTCAAGCTCTTCTTTAAATTTTTTGCACCCTATCATATTTCTAAGCCAAGAAATGACTTGTTTGTGACTCTATCTAAAAACTAAAGGATTTGAATCACCTTATAAATCCCCATAAAATTCCTCCAATGCCTTAGAATCTACCCTAAAAGTGGTATTGGTTTTCCAATTGGGCTTAGGCCTAGACTAGACCTAAAAGCTTGAACTATGTCTTGTTGCTTACAACCAGCTCTGAGTGGTTTCCAAAGATTGCAAGGCCTTATTTATGTTTGTTCATGTCTAGATACTCTCACCATACCATTTTTTAGTGCCTTTAAGACCTCCCACTTCACTTTCTTACTTCCTCATGTCAAACCTATAGGGCTTGTTCCTCTAGGAGTGACATCTATCTAAGATAGAATAAAGGGTACTTACCCTATTATCCTAGTAAAAAAAAGGATATGAGAGGCTTAAGAAAGTCATGGGGATACTCTATATATAATTATAGAGTTAGATCACATCAATATCCCCTTCAAACATCATGAAACTCAAGGCAAACTTCTGTGTAATACTCACTGTGTGCAGGGTTAGTGTGTTGATTATAGGTGTACTTGAAAACCAACTCTTGCCCTATTTTATTTCCTTGATAATTCATGATATGGTCATTATAATTTGTGAGGAATTTATAATCATGATTAAAACTTGATTATAAATCTTATTAGCTTCCTTGCCAACTCAAAGTGCCCTCACCTTTTCCTGACTAGGAAAGAGTAATTGACTATGTAATGTGTTTCCTTGCTCAGAAAGTGGCATGCCTGTAGATGTATATTGCATGGTTAGACCTTGTATCATGTTATATGCTCCCCTTGAAATCATCAAGGTCACTTCTAAATCATTTTGGCTCACCTCATGCTTAAAGACTTGTGACAAGGCTAGACTGTCACATGCTAATGCATTCTCATCCTATAATTGACTATAGGTGACCATTCTTGAAGCAAAAGAGGCCCTGTAGATGACCTATAACATATGATACATAATCTAGGATATCTTTGAGGTTTTTGGAGGCATCTCCAACTTATAAATGTTCATGTTTACATGTTTCATCTCTAGGTCCCTGTCATTAGCTTGCAGGTACCTACAGTCAAACTGTAGGTAACCTCTCTGAGGGCAAGGGTACACCTGTAGGTGATGATATGGGTTAAGACCCTAAACTCTAATTCTTCTTGATGTTATTTGAAACACTAGTGTCCTTCTTACCTTAATAGGGTCATTTTCCATGAAGAAATGTTTCTATCATTCTAGTTTGGACTATGAGATCATTAAAAATTCAAAACACTAAAGTAAACACTAAAATGAAGAATTGCTTGAATTAGGAGCCTTCTAACATCATATTGCTTTGGCCAAACAACTACTTGCCATGTGAACTCATTACCCCTGTGATTATATAATATCATGGAAACATTCAAATCCATCTAGAATTCATGTTACCCTATTGTATACACCCTAAATTAGTCAAGCAACCACACATATCATGTCTTTTCATTGGAGACTTTGATTGGAAAATATGAGCCTTGTTCACATTAGCCATGTCTTTTGTTTTACTCATCCTGGTCTCATTTGATTCTCTTGACACCTTTTTACTTATTTTCAGTTATCCTAAGCTTTTTAATCGATCATTCCACCTCAGTTAGGTTAGATTTCCCATGATAATTCCACCCCCCAGGGTCCCGAGCTTGTAAGACATGAGTGGTAGAATTAGACTATAGCGTTGGACCCTAGGGTATCCATTTTTAGTGCTCTTATCCAATGGTTTTTTATCTCCAATGATCAATTTCCCTTGCTTAATGACTCTCAATCCCTTCTTAGCTTCATCCTTAAGTTTTATTAATGTCAGCCAAATGCGAATAAAGCTCCCAAATTCAAAATAAAGAGTCTCCTATGAAAAGGACTACATAAGGCATTTTATATCTAGCACTTACTACTTTGGCACAATATATAAATTAAAAATTAATCAATGGTATAGCTCAATATTCTGCATCACACATAGATTTGCATGCTTGATCACGGAAGGGCCTAGGTAAATGTTCATTTTTGCATCTACCATGCTCATTGATTATGTATGTTCCCTAAGGGAGAACTAAATTTGATATGAGATCCTAGATTGAGGGTTAATGTAGGTAGCAATCAGAACAATAGAGTTTCTAGATCATGTGATCATACTTCCTCTAACCCAGTTTTTCACCCTTATGATTTTGATGTATTTGTTGTTTCATGTGTGTAGATAGACCCAAGGTTTAGAGATTTAAATGTACCTAAAATGAGATTTTTCAACATTCAACATCCAAAATTTCATATATAGGCTCATACAGAGACAACAAATAAAACCCAAAAAACTCAAGTCTCTAGGACAACAGTTGCAGAAAAGGACTATAACACCGAACCCCAGGGTGTCCTATTTTGGTGCTGCTATCTTTTTAAAAAATAAAAGCGAAATCCAAGTTTTTGACATCTTCCCAGTTCTGTGTAGCAAATTTCAACCTTTGAATTATTCATTTCAGTCTATTTTTCTAGATAAATTTATTTATTTATATATGCAATTAATTTGATTAAATTGATCAAAACCTATATTTTACTACATTTGATTGGATTTTCTCCCTTACTCCAGACCCTTTATTGTTTAGGAACTAAAATTTAGTTTCCTAAAAATAATAAAACATTTGGTGAGCCTGACTTGCTTTGAACAAATCTAAAACCCTAGGTACCCTTAGGGTTTTTCCTTCATATTTTGCAAAAAATTCAATTTTAAATTTTTGATTTTTGTATAAATGTTTGTGCATTAATTTTATTCAAATATTGTTTTAGAATTTAAATTATTGAAATAATTTTAAAAAATTCTAAAATCCTAACCCAAAACCCTAGATTTCCAAACTAGGTCCTCAAACCCCAAGCTTCCCTCCCTTACAATTTTTAGAAAAATATTTTGGAATTTTTTGTAAATTGTTTAGTGTCAAAAATATTTTCAAAATCTCTATGTTGGTAGTTATTATGTGCAAAAATTAAAATTCAAATTTTTGTATAAATTTTTATGCATTTATCTTATTCAAATTTATTTTAGAATTGAAATTATAGCAATAATTTTTAAAAATTCTAAAACCCCATTCCTAAAACCTAGATTTCTAAACTAGGTCTTAAAACCTCAAGCCTTCCTTGTAATTTTTAGAAAAATAGTTTGGAATTTTTACAAATTGTTTAGAGTGTCAAAAATATTTTCAAAATATCTAAGTTAGTAGTTATTTTTGTATTTATTTGCTTAATAGTACTTTTACATATTCTCTTTGGTGAAAGAAATAAAATGGCCACTAAGGCACTTCTTCCCTCTCATCCCATAGATCGATTTCTAAAATTTTCTCATAATTATGACAATGAATGGACAAATTTTCAAAATTGCACATTAGCTAAAAATGTGGAAAATGATTTCATTTACATTGAAGATAATTATTATTGTTGTAATGAGGAATATGATGATACATGTGAAAGTGATAGTGAATAAAAATTAGATGCATCTTCTTGTCTTAAACCTATCTCTTTTATTCCTTCTTCTAAAGAAAATAATTTTGACAAATGGGAAAGGTACTTTTCACCTCATTCTCCTATGCACAATGCACCAAATGAATAAATTAGTCATGCTATTCCAAGTGAACCTCTTATTGGTGATAATTTGATTCCATGTGAACCTAATCTCTCTCTCTCTCTCTCTCTCTCTCTCTCTCTCTCTCTCTCTCTCTCTCTCTCTCTCTCTCTCTCTCTCTCTCTCTCTCTCTCTCTCTCTCTCTAGCTACTTCTATATTCAAAATACAAAAATATAAATGCAATAAAATCAAATTGCCAATGCATAATTCAAATGATATATCTTATGTTTTTAACTCTACTTTTTCAAAAGAATGTCTAAATGTTAACTCTCTTTCTCTTACTTATCATATTTCAAAATAATGCATACACTCCATCCATGGATAACATAGATGCACATAATATTCCAAATTCACATGATAATTTATTGCATATTAGAAAATAATTAAATTATTCTCTTACACCTCTCCCTAGTGACAATGGAAGTGATAATGAGTATGATATAAAACATGCAAATGAATATGAAAATTAGAGTGACTATGAACAATATTTCACTTATGATAGTGCATGGAATAATGATGATTCTTATGTACATAGTGAAGAAGAAAATGCATCTCATGCTTCTAACTCTTCTCTCACTCCTCTCAAACATAATGCACTACCACATGTTGTTTCTACTTTTACTCATGATTCTATTTCAAATAATACACATGTTAATAATAACATCACATCCTCTACTCAATTAGAATGTGATTCACTAAAACATAAAGATACCAATGAATCTTCCAAACCACCCCCTACTACAGTAGCACCTGTTTCACACTCTTTCCCTAAAGAGAATGGTAGCTGACATCCCTCCACTTAAGTTACCATTCCTCCAAAGGTTCAATTGAGCACACCCCCTCTCTATGATCCAATTTATAAGTGTAGCATTCTCATGGATAAAGTTAAGGATCAAATTCAATGATCAAATAAACCACTTCAAAATGCTAATATATTATCCGAGGAGATTAGTTATTTGATGCATGTAGTAGGTGAATTACAACACCAAGTACATCTCCTTACCTTGGAAAATAAGGCTTCTAAATCTTGGATGGATGCCAATGATTTATATAGTAACCCTATTCTGAAGACATTTGTAAAAGCTTCATTGAGTAAGCATTTTTAGATACCATCATTGCCTCACTTTGATGGAACTGGAGATTCATTTGTACACCTTCAAGCCTTTTGAAAGGCTTTGCCATCTCATGCGAGTCCTTTGATTCTACTAAAGTTGTTCCAGTAGACATTAGTGGGGGAATCACAAAATTGGTTCTTTAATCTACTCCCTATTGCCTCCTTGCACACATATGATGACTTAGAGGAGACATTTCTCAGATATTACATAGCAAACATGGGCCCTCATGTTACATATGTGAAACTTGCCACATTGTATCAAAATACTTCAGAGCCAGTTAGTGATTATATCTTATGATTCAAGATGCACATGTTAAGAGTGATATATAAACCAATAGATTCAAAAATTCAGCATGTATTTATTAAGGGGATTCATCAACCTCTTCTTGAACATCTATTATATCATACAAAGTCTTCTTTCAGGCACTTATGCTATACAGTTCTAGCCTTAGAAGATAAATTGATATTGATTGAGGTAGATTCAGTGGATTGAATTACTCTATATTTCATAGTAGTACCTCCATTTACAGCTCCTAGCACATAAAATCCACCATCTCCTAAACAAGATAGGATACCTCAACTAGAAAATCAACTAGTTAAGAACAAAGAGCTAGTCTCTAGAGCACAACCAACAATATGCACTACAAAGAACAAAAACAAAAAACCATTGTATTTTGATTCAAAGTGGGATAAACCATGCATCATATTATCAATACTAATAGATATGAGGTTAATCACAATACCTTCTACTCATTGATGAGATCCACATCTATTACATAAATAGCCACATTAGCTCTTTTGTGACTATCATCGTATCTGTGGATACAAAGATAATGATTGTTATGGACTTAGGGATTGCATTAATAGATGTGTTGATAATGGCATAATAACATTTACATAGGGGGCATTGATATCTCATCCATCATGGATTCCTAAACCTCATTCCTCTATGATTGAGTCATCTCAGGACATTCCTTTATATGAATCATCGATCACTCATCGTGAGAATAATAAGGGTTATAGGACAGAGCCTCACAGGAGATATCCTATTCCATGTATTCAAAAGGTTTGGAAACTAGTAAAACAAGAGCAACCTACATATAGCAATATAGTCCAAGGAGTACATAGTGTAGTTCCATATACATATCCAACACAGTCACAATCACATAGTAGAGTACTGCTCTAGAGAGATATTCATTGCGGTCAAGTTTTTTGGGACCTATCTCACATAAAAACCCACTAAGGTTATGATTATATGAGCCATCATAGGTTATAGTTCTATATCAATCTATTGCTCAGTCATATGCATCATAATAGAGCCATAGGGTACTATTTCAAGTAGCAATCCCCTATAATTATGGATAGATGAGCCTTTTTCATAACACATAGCTTCAATTACACATCTAATAAGGTTACATTTGGTAGAGTCTCCATGCACAACTATAGTTAGTACACAACATACATTATCATATACAACATATGTTCTTACATAGCATGAGCAGTATGGGTACTTGTTCAGTTAGACATCAGGGCTCAAATAGACATACGACACACATTCATCCTAGCATCAATTTATAGCTTCACTTTATGGGGCAATGGGGCAATGATGGAGCTAAAGGGATAACCTTTGTATTCTTGAGACACCTACTCAGAGGGATTAAGCACATAGTCCAAACATTGATTAGCACATGCATGACCACCTAGCTTTGCTCATTGGGTGACGATAGAGATAAAGGGCCAACCTTTGCATTCTTCAGCCACTCTCAGGGAATTGAGCACAAAATGCTCTCTTATATCCCCTTCTACTAACAAATAACATTCATAGTTTTGAATATCCATCCCTAGCCAAACTAAATTATCCAACTCTCAACCTTACCAATATCATATTTTACCAAGCTTAAACTAGTTCACTTTATCAAAATAATTTTCTAATTACAAAGCCAATAAATTTTTTTTGGTCACAAATGATTAAAAATAAAACCTAACATCATAGTTGAACATACAATGAACAATCAAATCACATCCCAAACAACATTTTACCAAAACATATGCAATGTTAGGTTGTGGAGCTAAAAGCTTCACTGATGCAGACATGGAGGAGGTTGCAGAAGGGTTACGGAGTGTCACAAACACCGGCGTCAGTCAGGCCAACCGACGATGACAGGTAGGAGACAGGAAGCAACCGATGTCGGTCAGAGATCGGCCAGCGTCGGTGATCCCCAGGCGGATAGGGACCGATGTCGGTCACCTGTGTGGTTCGAGCTGCGAGTATATTATGGGTAGTTAGTTGACGAACCAAGTGTTTGCATGATGAGAGCTATTTTTAGACTGAGAGCTGCGGATCTAATTATTGTAATTAGATGTCTAATTATTGTTTGGATGAGATCTATATAATAGACTCATGGTTGTATTGTAAACTAGTGCTAGAGAGTAAGAGAGCAATATTATAAGCTCCTTCTGTGTGTGAGGTGAGCAATGGTGTGTTCCTCCTAGTGCCACAGTACCAAGGTGGGTGCTGGTTTTGGAGAGTCAGCAGGATTCTTCAGGGGTGTATGATCTTAGTCAGCTGGTGTGCATGGCTTCTATAGGAGATCTACATGGTAAGTAAGATCATTGATATGTAGGTGTATGTGTGTGCAAGGTCAAGGTTTACAGGTGTGCAGAACCAGGTTGATTTGCAGGTGTGCAAGATCAGATAAGATAGCAACACAACAGGGAGCAGAATCAGGTGGGGTCTACTTGGAGTACGTGGAGTACTTATGGAGTACATGGAGTACTTGTGGAGTGTGTGGAGCACTTGTGGTGTGCGTGGAGCATGGGTATAAGGTGAACACCAAATCAGTGTTTGAGTTGGGTGTTAGGACCTAAGAGAGAGAGCTTTGAGGAGGGAATTACTGTTCACTTGAGGTGTAGGAAGCCTCTAAAGAGGTGTTGGAGAAGAAGTGGCATCTTCTTTATTGTATTCTTTTCTGCAAGAGTTTTAATACAAGTTGTGTATTGTCTCTCATATCATGTGTTATTTTTGAATTCTAGTTACTTGTGTATTATAGTTATTTCCACATATTAAGTTGCTTAGTAATCAATTGTGTGCTTCCAGTTATTTATCCCAACATGTGGTATCAGAGCTAAGGTTGTAGGGAGCAGGTTTTGTGTTTGGTTACAGGTCACTCTCAGGGGTTTCTGATTGAGTGGGAGTAGAGCAATGGCAGATCAAAGTAAGCTAAGAATGGAGGAGTTGAAAAGCATAGATGGTCACCAACGGTCATATGGAAAGAAAGAGCAGGTAAAAGAATATTGTTGGTTGGTAGTAGATCAACATGAAGGAACTGAAGATGCAGATGTTGCAGGTGTTGTTGCACAAGATGCTTTGGGAGGTTTCTTGGATAATAGATTATGTTGCCTCTTTCCATGCAGCCCCAGGGAGAGGAGCTGGTGAGCCTTGCCAAAGAATTGGCAAAGGGGAAGTGAAGCTGAAATCGTAGGCGGCCAACACATGGGTGTTGAAGGAGGTCATGCAGGTCCCAGGTTTGGAGATATGGCTAATTTCTTTAGAAAGGTTGGGTGATGAGAGATACACGAGAGCTCTCACATCGGATGCACTTGAATTAGCTGGTGGTAAGAAAACAGGTACTCTTTATCTACTTGTTTATATTACTGATTCTTCTTTTGTTGCGGAGATGTGGCTTCATAGGCTTGGTCACATGAGCAGGAAGGAGATGCATGTTCTTAAGCAGAAGACAAATATAGTTGACAGGCTTAAGAATTGGAAAGCCTTGGTGTTCTTGGAGGAGATGGCGAACAGAGACCAGTGGATGGGGCTGGATACTTCTGAGCAGGGCAGTTTGGACATGGGGATTGATTCAAAGGAGCTCGCGGGTAAAAAGTCATCACTCACAAGAAACACAGGTACTGGCATCAGCAGGAAAACTGATGTCGGCAGTAGGTAAGACTGACGTCGGTCATGAGGACCGATGTCGGTACCATGAGGACATCGACGTCGGCATGGTTGGTAGTCAGGACAGGCGCAGGAACCGATGTCAGTTAGATGCAGACTGTGGGGTGACCGAGGTCGGTTACTGTAACAGATTTTTGGGTGGACAACGAGCTGTCAAGGAGTCTCAAACACCCATACAGAGGACTGAAGACGTAAGTAGGCCTCAAATTCATTGTTCCTCTTCTTTATACTTGTTGCTGACTGTAGAGCAAGAAGGATCCAGGAAACAGTGGGAGCATGGCATGGAGAGTTTGCAGAACCAAGTGGAGATTTGGTAGGGTTGCCAGCAGGTATGAAAGCACAGAGACAAATGGATTCCTTAGTTGAAGAATAGAGAGAATAGACACATGAGATGGGAGGCCAGGTATATGGTCTTGAGGGAGCTGCAAGACAGTGGTATAGGTTTTGACAGGTGGAGGATGAAGCATGGCTTTAGTCAATGTCAGGTAACTATTGTGGTTTGCCTTACCAGGTGGATGATGAGTCATGACATCATTCTATTGCTGTATGTGGATGGTATGTTTGCTAGCAGGATTGTACATACTGGGTTGTGCTGAGCTAAGGGTAAGATTAGTTCAGTGGTTTGCTATGAAGAATTTGGAGCAGCAAAATTCTTTGGCATGGGGGACATGGAGATCACAGGTTGATTTTGTTTCCAGTGGGAGCTGATGTGAATCAGGTGTTGGCAAGGTTCATTATGCAGGATGCAGAATCGGAGCACACTAAGGGCTGGACAGTTAAGTGTTTGAAATCACATGAGGTCTGGTCTAGGCCTGAGTTTTCCCAAGCAGTGGGAGTTGTCAGAGAGTTAGGAGCCAATTCTGAGAAGTGGGTTCTCAGGTATTTGAGAGAGACCAACAGCAAGGATTCATGCTATTTAGGGTCAGGACTTCACTACATGGATTTGTAGATACGGATGCGGCAGGGTACTCGAATGACAGGTGGTACATCACAGGTTGTGTGGTGGGTTGTCTGCAGGATTGAGCTTGAAGAGGGATACAAACCAAGAAACATATTAGATGGGGTACAAGTACAGGTACAGTGCAGCTGTTTATCTCCAAGTGGGAGATTTTTAGGTTGTGGATCTAAAAGATTCACTGATGCAGACATGGAGGAGGTTGCAGAAGGGTTGCGGAGTGTCACAGACACCAGCGTCAGTTAGGCCAACCGACGACGGCAGGTAGGAGACAGGAAGCAACCGACATCGGTCAGAGATTGGCTGGCGTTGGCGATCCCCAAGCAGACAGGGACCGACATCGGTCGCCTATGTGGTTCGAGCTGCGAGTATATTACGGGCTGTTAGTTGACGAACCAAGTGTTTGCATGATGAGAGCTATTTTTAGACTGAGAGCTGTGGATCTAATTATTGTAATTAGATGTCTAATTATTGTAATTAGATGTCTAATTATTGTTTGGATGAGATCTATATAATAGACTCATGGTTGTATTGTAAACTAGTGCTAGAGAGTAAGAGAGCAATATTATAAGCTCCTTCTGTGTGTGAGGTGAGTAATGGTGTGTTCCTCTTAGTGCCACAGTACCAAGGTGGGTGCTGGTTTTGGAGAGTCAGCAGGATTCTTCAGGGGTGTATGATCTTAGTCAGCTGGTGTGCATGGCTTCTATAGGAGATCTACATGGTAAGTAAGATCATTGATATGCAGGTGTATGTGTGTGTAAGGTCAAGGTTCATAGGTGTGCAGAACCAAGTTGATTTGCAGGTGTGCAAGATCAGATAGGATAACAACACAATAGGGAGCAGAATCAGGTGGGGTCTACTTGGAGTACGTGGAGTACTTATGGAGTACGTGGAGTACTTGTGGAGTGTGTGGAGCACTTGTGGTGTGCGTGGAGCATGGGTATAAGGTGAACACCAACTCAGTGTTTGAGTTGGGTGTTGGGACCTAAGAGAGAGAGCTTTGAGGAGAGAATTACTGTTCACTTGAGGTGTGGGAAGCCTCTGAAGAGGTGGTGGAGAAGAAGTGGCATCTTCTTTATTGTATTCTTTTCTGCAAGAGTTTTAATACAAGTTGTGTATTGTCTCTCATATCATGTGTTATTTCTGAATTCTAGTTACTTGTGTATTCTGGTTATTTCCGCATATTAAGTTGCTTAGTAATCAATTGTGTGCTTCCGGTTATTTATCCCAACATGCAACCTCTAAATCAATACCAAATCAATTATTTCTAATAAACCCTTAACAACTAATATAACAATATATTTCAAATCCCATAACATAGTTTGCATGAGTCAAAATTGAAACTAATATCCACACACACACACACACACACACACACACACACACACACACACACACACACACACACACACACACAACAACAACAACAACAACAACAACAATGTTTTCAAAACATATACATCACATCAAATACAATCAATCATGAATGGGCATCAAGCCCTTACTCTTCATCTCACTCTCTCCTCTAGTACCAGTCCCATAATCCAACCTAGAAATTGATGACCCCACACCTCCTTGAGCTCTTGAATGCCTCTTATGATGACTCTCTCATTCCAATAGCTGACCATACTCCTCATGCAAGTCTAAATATTACCTCTAAAGCTCTGTGTACTCATCCATAATCTTTATACTCATCGATCTAAAATTGGGTGGAGGCATCTTATGCCTAACTAGCTCAGCCCTCAGCTCATCTCTCTCTCTCTCTCGATGCTCTAACATATGTAGTTATCACTATCATAACTCTATCAAAAAAATGAGCATAAACACCAGCTGTAACTATCACTCACTTTATCAAACCCTCCATCACATCATCAAGTATATGCTATGTAAGCTCTCAAAGTGTTTAGTTAGTGATTGTATCCCATTACTCATCATCTCCTCTTCCTGACCTAGCTTGTGCTTCATCTTGAGCACCTCCCACTCCACCTACACACAAAATACAACACTACATTAGATATATAGTTTCAAATAAAACTAAACTAGCATGAACTTGTACACAATTCAAATATAATTATTGATTACCTCTCATCATCTTGATCGGTGTAGGATCCTCATAGTCAGGAGGATACCCTCCATTAACAAGATACAATGGAGAAAACTAATGCCTAACACACCATGTGGTGTATGCCTCTGTACATCTAACATCATCTACATTAGGAATGTCTATAGATGCATCTTATGCATCCAAAGGTAATGATGCTAACTCAACCTTAGTAGGCCTCACACAAGATCCTGCCCTTATTGGTGCTCATGCACTCCTCACCTATACCCATATTGTTGTGGGCACATCCTGTGGTACCCCTAGTCACATGCTCATATTGAAAGTGCTTGTACACTCCAACCTAGTGGTCATGTATCCAACAACTGACCCTCATACCATAATTTCATTCCATCCTTATCCCACCCAATAAATCCTTTATAAGGCCTCCATATGAGCTACCAATCTATTTAAAACTCATTTATAATGATCTATCCCATTAAATTAGATAGCCAATGTACTCATCCACCACTCCCCAAATGGATGTGGAGGTGCCCACTCTACCCTAGGTAATCCAAGTGGTCACACGACTGTTATGTGCTCATATGCCTAATAATGCAATAAGGTAGTTGTACTCACACCACCACTAAAGGCCTCCTGTGTGAACTTGTAAAGATCCTTATATAGGTGGGCAAGCATAGTCCTACCCAATGAGATCATAGTGCTATATACCTCTACACTACATATGATCCTATGCATTTTATATGCAATTAACACTCCACTCCTGTCTATAGCAATAAATGAGGCCAATAACATGACCAACCACTTCCATAGGTGTAGAACACTAGATTGTATGATAACTGACAACAACACATCACTATCACTAGCTCTCTAATGTATACTTGAAGGTACACCAATAAAATAAAATAATGCATGATCAATAGCATCACCACCCATGTCATTGTATAATGTCACCCATCATCCACTAATTAGTAAATGTAAAATGTGATACACATCCTCCAGTGTCATAATAATCTCCCCTATCGGAAGCTAAAAAGTACATGTATCTACATTTCACCTCTTACATAAGGCGGTAATCAAATATCTATCCCACTACACTATGCCTAGGTCACACACATGATCTAACCCTACCCTATCCATGCCAACTCTCTCATCAGTAGATAATGGTAACAATCATAAGGTCTCTATAACTTGGCCCATGTGGAACTCTCTCATCCACACCTTACCCTAAAAACACTAGAAATAACATATATATCAATAAACCATACCAAATCACTAACTAAGTGAAAACAACAACACCTAACCAAGCAACATCTCAAAAAATCAAGCCTCCAAGACAACAACATTGGGTATAAGATAGTATCACTAGACAAGAGCACTAGAACCTAGACAACAGTGTTTTAGATTGAGGTAAAAACAGGTTTTGAAGGGGCCCCAAAACCCTGTAACAAAGAGCAAAAGAAAGAACGTCTAAGTCCACAGGAAATGCCTAAAAAACACTACAAGGAAGTAGCAAAAACATGTTTTAAATGGACCTGAAACCATCAGAGATGCATCTGGTCAAAACCCAGAAACAGAAATCTGGTAGCACAACAAACAAAAGATAACAAAAGGAAAATAAAGATCAGTACCAATTTCTAAACCAACAAGAAGGACTAGATTATTCATCCAGTTCTAGTATCAAGTTCATGGCTTCTTTTCCTTTCAAAGCAGTTTCCTGGGTGGTAGCCTCCAGCAAAGCTCCTTTTTGTGTATCTTTCTTTCTAGAGCTTTGCCTCGTCCTTTTGCTGGGACCCTCTAGTGCTTTGGTCTCCTCATTGGCTCGTTTACCTATATTGATAGCAGCTGCACAAATGTTGGATGTTACTTCCTCCATTTTCATTCTGTTGTCCTTTATTAGTTCTCAGAGGTTGTTTTCATAAGCTTTGAGCTTGACAGGGATCTCGCTTAACTGATTTTCCATGTTGTTTACTTTGTTCCAAGCAGCTTTCAGAGAATCTTCCAAAGTTTACACTTTTCTCTTGAGATCAATGATCTCCCTACACATCCAAGAATCAAATTGGGAAGAAGACTCAGCTTTACAATTAACCCAGGTCATAGGTGTGTGTGTTTCATCATTCTGATTCTTCCCTCTCTAATCCTCAGACTTTTTATTGGGGCTATTCCTGGCTTCTTCGAAGAAATCTTCTCGACTCTTTTGTTCCCACTCTTTGATTCCAGTTTGAATTTCCATATCCATATTTTGAATATCATCCTGGACAGAAATTTCCTTTTCATTCTTAGAAGTTGGGTCCTCAACAGGATCTTCCTGGACAAATTCATCCTCTGACACTTTCTGGTTTTCCTCCATCTCTACAGTCCTGATAGCAAAATCCTCCTTTGTATTGACGTTATCTTTTTCAATTTCCTCAGAACCTTCTTCATCATTACTAGAGTTGGTATCCCAGCTCTTAGTTCCTTCTTCTTCCTTCGGTTTTTCCTCCTCGGGTTCTTCAATTCTCTCCCGTCCCCTTTCTTCTTCTACAATCTGCTTATTAGGACTAGGGGTCTTAATTTTGCCTCTCCTGCTTACATTTTCATTCTTTTTATTTCCTGGCAAATTATTTTTCCCCTGTTTGGGATACTTAACCAGTGCCCTATTCTTGCAGTAGCCTTCAATAAGCAGAATAAGGCCTTTGTGAAGAATAGGGCGCATATCCTTTTTCCTATGAGCATATAAACTTTGGATCAGGGAGTAGCGAAGATAGAAGGGAAAAGATAAGCTAACCTTATGCCTGATGTGGTTGAGGAAGACAAAATGGAACTTGTGCACTCATTTGCTTCTTCCGTCCAGGATGAAGTACTCCCTTATACAGCTTAGGACATCCCTCCATATCCCTTTAATCTGGTCCAGCTCATAGAAATCCCCATTTTTGACCAACTTCTGCTCCTCCTCATCTGTTTTGGGGAACTTACAAAAGGCCTCGTTCAAAATGCTGGTTTGCTTGGAAAATTTGAGTCCATCCATTGGCAACCCTGTAACCTCAGCTATAAAATCCTCTGTTAAGTTTACTGTGATACCATGCAAGGTGACCCTGTCATTAGACCAATTTTTGAAAAAGGCCATCGTGATATGCGGTTTAGAGCCGTGGAGTCTTTCCATGTAGCTCGCAACTTTTCCTTTATGTAGGATTCTTCAGACTTGATGTTTCTCTCTCCATTCTACACAGCTCTTGGGTTCCTGTTTACGGGGTTCTCCCTTCCTTTCACGTGCCATACTCATTTTCTTTGAATCCCAATTACTGTGGATATCACCCTGAATCCTCCTGCTGTCAAGTTGATTGGGACATCAACTTTGTTTGTGCCTTTTCAGGATCCGCTTCTCCCTCTTGAGGACCTTACTCTTTAATAATTGAGTTCCTTTCCCCATGCTGCCACTGCTCCTACTCATTATGTTTTTATTACACTCCAATCTTACCTTCTTTCGCATGTGTGGCATCGAGAAGAATGAGCACCCTTAAATCCACGTTCCTTTCTAAAGTTTCATCCCACCTTACTTTTTGACCTTCCCGAACAGCACAATTAGCAAGCCAATCTGCAACACCGTTGGCTTCACGAAAGGTGTGGGTGATTTTAATATCTTCAAATTTTTTCAAAAGTGTTTTCATCTCCTTTACCTTATCCTCTATGGTCTAAGACGCAGTATTCTTATTATTAAGAATATTTATAACATTCAAAGAGTCCCCTTCAAACCACAATTTAGAATATCCCGAATCCACAGCTAATTTAAGGGTCTGGAGGGCAGCTGTAGCTTCGACAATGTGGCAGTTAGATATACCAATGGGGATTGCGATAGCATCAATAACCATTCCCACATGGTTTCTCAAAACACCACCACAACCAGCATTCCTCGGGTTCCCTTTGGCAGCACCGTCAAAGTTACCTTTAATCCAACCTTGAGGTGGAACATTCCAGGTAACACCTGATCTGGGGTTATCAGGTTACCAAGAAGAATATCCGTCCTTAGGGGATTATCCACATTGAGATTGGAGCTTAGATTTTTTTGAGAAGAAATTTTTTCCTTTAGAGCTCTTAAGATGTTCTGTCCTACCACCCATCTAGGGAGTTCTTTGTTTTTGAATATTCGGTTATTTCTTTCCTTCCATATTCCCCACCAGATATGGGGAAGACTAATTTTCCATAAGAAGAGAACTTCAGGATTCTTTGAAGGGCAATACCAGCTTTTGAGAGAAAGTTCTACGTTTTTGTGGTGAATCCATGTAATGCCCCACAGATTGAGAACCTCCTTCCAAACAAGCTGAGTGAAGGAACAATTCATGAACAGATGATCTCTATCTTCAAAGTCTTTCTTACACAGAATACACCTGTTAACAATATTGATTTCGCGTTTCTATAAATTATCCAGAGTCAAAATTTTGTTTTGGAGAAGGGTCCAGAAAAAGAAATTGATTTTAGGAATGAGCCCCTTAATCCAGGCTCTTGTCCATAACGGTTTTCTACCATTTCCCTTAGAGATGAAAATGGAAGAGACTTCAAACTGTCTGCTTGGCTCATGGTACCAAACAATTTTATCTTCTTGATTAGGATATAGAGATATAGCATTTAGGGATAATTGAATATCCTTGAGATCTTGATCATAGTCAGTGAGGTTTACCCAAGTGTTGTTCTGCCAGTATTGATTAACCGTTATGCCCACTCTTTGCTTACATCTTTCTATAACATCTTTATCTTGGATTTCTTCCTGTAAAGGTTTACCTCTTAACCAAATATCTTCCCAGAATTTCACCTTTTTACCATTGCCTGCTTTCCAAGAACTTCCTTCTTCAAGAACATGTTTTGTTCCCTGGACTGCCCCCCAAATAGCAGAAGGATGAGAAATATCTGGAGTAGTAAAGAAGTCATGAAGGATGAGAAATACCTAGACAACAGTGTTGAGCCCTAGATAGGAGCACTAAATCTAAGATAAGAGTGTTGGAATTAGTGAAAATTTTCCTAGGCTACTTTAAATAGCTCAAAAAGCACCAGAATAGCCTTCAAAATAGACAAAAATCAAGCATTAAGCTTACTCACTAGGCTAACATTATCACTAGCCTTAATCTAGGCTACCAACTGCTCAAATTGGGTCACATTAGGTGCTCATCTCCTCGACATATCTCTCACTTCAGAGCTCCAAATCTCAAACCAGTCAATACATAAATGAATCGAGAATCAATCTAATTTCCTATATCAAACAACTTTTTCATTAAAAACAAAATACCATTTTGCCCATAACTTGAACCTCGTAACTCCATTTTTTAAACCATTCTCTTCCATGGAATCATGAAAATGATACCTTTGACATCACATGAGCTTCATTCTTTTAGTAATTCATTTCCTACTATGGAATGCATGGAATGCACATTTCCATATTTATATTACACCCGTTTAAACATACACCTTGATCATTACCAATAAAAACTTGTTCCTATTCCAATAACTCAGTCTAATCAATCAAATGACTTCTCAATCAATTCAAACTATACCAACCTTGTTTCTATCATTATGACACTAGTTATCACTTTTGGCTCAACATCCTCTATCACAAATTTTGTTCCTATCCCTAAAAGGGGGGCATCATTTCTACTATTCCTATTCCTACACTTACCCAACATACCCATCCACTCTCATAAGTAGATACACCATGGTTCTTACACCTCAAGTATTTAGATTATCATATTTAGCTCAGATCAGCTGAAATAGATAGTGATTTAGATCATATGGGTCATTTAACTTCACTCAAGACATTAAAGGGGATATACCTTTAGTTTATAGATACATAGATTATTCTAATATAGTGGTTCAGATGATTCATATACAATGGTTCAGAGCATATGGATCCACAATGATTTCAGCTTATAGGTACACAGACTATTTAGATACAGTGGTTTAGATTATATGGATTCACAATGACTTTGATACCAGATTTGGGGGCATGCACATTACATGTCTCACACATACAACTTCATACAACATGACACAATTACAGGACCAAATAACAGATTATAGGCATAGTACAAAGCACAATGCTTTGATCTCCAATTTTGCACATGGGGCATGGAATGATAGGTCATATCACATGTGGTTATATAAATTTACTAGATTATAGATACACATCATTCACATACCAAATTTGTGGGCATGGCATAGATGCTCATGTTTTCCATCTTCTAGGATTATATAAATCGAATGGAAAGACATGTCATTCTCTTCTTACACATTGACCAAAGTTTTAGATTACACCTAGCTATACCTAGGTTGTCACCAAGTTGGATAGTATGGCTATCTATAGTGGTTGGTCCATTATATTACCCAGACCCAGACTACATGAGTTTATGTAAGATAAAAGACATACATTGGTTTTGGGCCTCTGAGCATTTCTTAGTTCTAATTCAGATATTTAGAGTGGGGGCATGATAGATTTTTCTCTTCATAGCATATGGATTCTATAAACACATTCAAAATTACATGAGTTTATGTGGTATAGAGGTTAGACATTAGTTTTGAGCCTTTGATCATTTCTCATTTCAGTTAGATTCAACATAGGGGCAAACATTGCCCTTCTTCTCTATATTACATGGATTCCAATTTTAGATTTAGTATATGGGGCATCCATTTCAGGGATTCTTTCATTCTCTAGGCACTATACATCTCTCCATCTACTCCCCTATCTAAGAAGTGAGTCAAACCCTTTGTAGTACTTTTATCTCTATGCAGGCAGGTTCAGGCATGTATTCCTTTCTTCTTTCTTTTACTCTAGTACTTCATTTCTTTGCATAATTAGAATAAAAGGGGGAAAATGTATACACCCTAAATTGATTGGGATACCACACATATTATGTTTTTTCATAGGAGACTCTAATTGGAGAATATGACCTTTGTTCACATTAGCTATGTCTTTTGTTTTACTCATCCTGGTCTCGTTTCATGCTCTAGACACCTTTTTGGTTATTCCTAGTCATCCTGAGCTTTTCAAATGATCATTCCACCTTATCCATGTTATATTTCCCATACTAATTCCATCCCCTAGGTCTCGAGCCTATATGACAAGAGTGCCAAAATTGGACTATAGCGCTAGACCCTAGGGTGTCTATTTTTGGCGCTCTTATCCAACAACATTTTTAGCTCTAACGATTAGTTTCCCTTGGTTAATGAGTCCCAATACCTTCTTAGATTCATCATTAAGTTTTGATAATGTTGGCCAAATGAAAATAAATCTCCTAAATTCAAAATAAAGAGTCTCCTATATAAAGGACTACACAAGGCATTTTATATCTAATACTTACTACTTTGGCACAGTACATAAATTAAAAAGTAGTCAATGGTATAACTTAGCATTCTGTATCACACATAGATTTGCATGCTTGATCAAGGAAGGTCCTAGGTGAAAGTTCATTCTTACATTTTTTGTGTGCATTTATTATTCATGTTCCCTAAGGGAGAACTACATTTGATCTGAGACCCTAGTTTGAGGGTTAAAGTAGGTAGTGATCAAGACAACATGGGTTCTAGATCGTACTTCCCCTAACCTAGTTTTTACCCCTTATTATTTTGATGTATTTTTTGTTTTATGTGTGTAGATAGACCCAGCGTTTGGAGATTGAAATGGACCTATAGTGAGGTTTGTCAACATTCAACCTTCAAAATTTCATATACAGTCTCACATAGGGATAGTGGATAAAACCCATAAAACTCAAGTCTCTAGGATAATAGTGGAAGAAAATGACTATAGCACCAGACCCCAGGGTGTCTTATTTTAGTGCTCCTATCCTCTTACAAAATGAAATCTAGATCTAAGTTCTTGACATCTTCCTAGTCTTGTGCAGTAGAATCAACCCCTGAATCATTTGTTTTAGCTTATTTTTCTAGATAAGTTTATTTATTTCTATATGCAATTAATTTGATTAAATTGATCAAAACCTATATTTTAGTGCATTTGATTGGATTTACTCCTTACTCCAGACCATTTATTATTTAGGAACTAAACACTAGTTTCCCAAAAATAATAAAACACCTATTATATAATAGTACAAAACGTGGACAAGGCCCTGTTTTGGAGTTTTTAAGGTAATGGATCCCTAAAACTCTTTCTTAACCTGTGGTGGGCTAGTATAGGTCTATTTGTCACTCATGACTTCACCATTGATTTTTATAACCTCCTCAACATTCTCAATCTTGATGAAGGTCCAACCCTGTCTCAAACACTTTCCTTATAATCTTTTTAGACCTCTATGGAGACCTATATGTGCATATGCAGATGTGACATAGGATAATGAAGGTGTAACATGAATAATATTCCTAGTGGATGGCCTTATGATCAATCCTAGACCTCCCCAAGGTCTTCAAATTGATATTTTCAACCTTTGAATACTTCAAACAAGTTAAAGGCTTCATTCCAATGTGCCTAGTCTCTTGTGGGGCACCTATAGGTGCCCATCAATAGTGTAAGACTATGTATATAGTTTGAAATGGTTATCACAGTCTATTACATAGCATTTGAATATCTTAACATGATTTCTCATGTTCTAAGAGTGTGTTCAATTTATTGAAACTCTTCATTACACCTCCATGATTGTGATCAGAACCTCACACACCTCATTCACCATGACTGTAAGTGAATATATGTAAAGAGTTGACTGTGTTAATAAGTTATTTAATTGTGACCTCCATGTGTAACTTTTGATACTAATCATTGCAAGGAATGTGGTTTCCATGACATCTTAGAGGTTAAAACATCATATTCTCTTCTTTTTGAAACCACTACATGAGAGAAAAAACCTTTATAGTTGATGAACATGTCTACAACATCATTGGTGATTTCCACTAGCAGCTTGAGCTGTTTGGCTCATCAATTCACCTACACAATGCAATCGAATATGGAAACTATGAGAGAAGGATTTATACATACTATAAAAGTACTTTCAATAATTGGTTTGTATGAAATAACTCAAACAAGAAGAAAACTTACAGTGTGTGGCGATAAACATGCAAAAGGAGGTAGTTAACTTCTAAATAATGGTTCATAAAGTATGGGAAACCAATATTTGAACTCTTTTCATGAAATTGAAGTGGAACAAGTTTATTATCACCCCTTAGAGGCATTTTATCTAAAATAACTCTTGCTATCTATACAATGAGAAAGCCTATTGACCAATTCTACATGCCAAGAAGAGTGATGGAGGAATATAATGGTTTTAAACTAATTTTGAGACTTTCAAAGTAGATTAAATGTGGAAGTGAACTCAGGGAAGTTGACAATTTATTTCAAAATCTTCTCCACATAGTACAACACTTGCCTAGGCTGTACAACTACCAAAACTTCCTCTTTTTTAACTATTTTCTTGATCTGACTTAATACCTATAAGTTTTTCAGTTAGTATTGACATGACTGATAGAAATCTGACATAGGGGATATTGAGGGACAATTTGTAACACTCGTCTACCAAGGGAAACTGTAAAACTTTCATTAATAGCTCAAATATGACCTTAAATGACATGAAATGACTTAGGACTAATTTTGACTATGACCAAGGTTAATAACACATCAAATGACATCAAATAGGACCATGAAACACCCTATTACATACTAATAAACCCCTATATCAAGTTTTAAACTATAGGGGGGTTGAATTATTTTGAACATTCTTAGTAATTTCATAGGGGTGGTATGCTTTCTATGCCAAGACTAGTAGCCTATTCCTTTTCATTGGGATATGGAGTCACTTATGCATAGATTTGATACTCAATTTTCCTTTGAAACCACACCAAACACAAAGAAAAGAAACATAAAATAAGACAAACCAAAGGAAAAACATGTGTTCTCAAGAACACTTATGAAACAAACACACAATTGAAACAAAGGCACATACCTAACCTAATATTTACAAGACCTCACTCTTGAGGTAAAAACCAACTTACCATGCTTCAACTAGGGTCAAAGATGGTTCCTCTTTCATCCTTATCACTCCATGAAAGCAACTTGTCATGTGAAACATGCTTATCATCAACCACTTGAATATGTATATGGTGAAATGGCTTACCATCCTTGGATTTAATCATGCCTACATTTGGCCTACTTTGAGCTTTCCTGACTGATTTCCCTTTCTCTCCAAGGACCTTGATTAGAGCTGCAACTAGCTTGATCTCTATCATATCCAATTATTTTTCTTCATAGTAAAAATTGGGAGATATGATAGCTACCTCAACTTTGCTATTTTATAGGACATAATGTACCTGATATATGGAGTCATCAAGTCTAACTTCACCATGTTCCAAGACCTATGGATGTGATTCTACCTTAGATTGATGTATTAACTATTATTTAAGCACAAACACATCGGCCTTGAATTTTCTAGGTGTTGGGCCCCTTCTTCATCTATGTATGGATCTACACAAACTTAGTAGACATCTCAGTATGAGGTAATCACTTGGTATGATTTCCATTTTGGTATCTTTTATACCAGCTAGAGGAATCATCATAGACCTAGCACTAGTTGACAAGCAGTTACTTGACACCCAAATTTTTAGGGCATCATCTTGAGTGGTTGCACATGGTATAAAGGGTACAAGGTGATGAAGCTAGCATAATGATCAATCAAGGCTCCAACTCAACACCCAAGATGTGTTCTCCACTCTAGCATGAAGATGTTCCTATCTACTATAAATTCGAGCTCAATTTAGAAAGAAAGAAACATAAATTGAGGTAGTGAAGCTATGTAGAATTGGCTTTAGATATCATATTAGGGATGTCATTAACATAAGTTTAAGTACAGATGCCTTTGAGGATCCACATTATATTACCCATGCTCGCCTGTGAGCCTCTAGGTTTTTAGTAACTTTAGATAAGAATTTACTCTATTCTTCATAACTTGAATTATACTCTATATTTTAAGTATTAAGCAAATGAAGAAGATTGCTTATTGTAATACATGGTGTCCTTGATTGAATGTCTTTCAGTTTAGTATTGAATTATGAAATGTTTGTAATAGTTTAATGGTTAGTCTTAATATATGAACACTAAATTTAAGAAAGATTTTAGTTCAGATCATTAATGGCATCCCTATGTAAGTGATGACATCAACATATCCTGTAGATTAACCTAAGTGTAAGAAATTTCATGTGACCTAGCTTTGATGCCTTTATTGAGAGTGCTAGCCTAAGAATGGACCCTTTATATGAAGCATCCCCTTGACCCATAAAATCACCAAAATGATGCTTGGCTTAGTAAAATAAAGGCTTGTGCCCTTGAGAACATAAAACTAGCCCAATATAGGCTTGTACCCCTATGATCAAAACTAGTTCCCCAAATAGGCTTTGTGCTTATAGACCATCAACCTAGCTCAAAAACAACTTGCACTAATGAACCTACCAATGCCATTATTAAAATGAATAAGTCCTATGAAGAATGAGTTATGTCATGGCACAATTAGCCTAATGTGGGCCCTAGTTCTTTCTATACTACACTTTGGTTTAACGCATAAGGCTTGCACCTCATGTGAATTGATGCCAACACAGCTAAGTGATAAATGTTGAGCATACAGGAACATACTTTATTTGTGCCTAGTTGTAATAAGTCAAGAAATGACTTGGAACAATTAGATAAGTGTTGGATAGAGTAAATGAATTGAAACCCAATTAAACTACAACATTTTGGTTTTATTGCTAGGACCTATGTTGAATTTGGTTACTGCAATGGTGTGGTAAAATAATGATTTGACTCTCCCTTGAGAACATCGAGTGCTATATATAATAGGTGGAAGATAAATTTGCATTGAATCATCCATCCTATAAAGGACATAAGCTAAATAATTTGGTCTAGAATAACTTGTATGATGCTTTGTATGAGGTATTCTTTTACGAATTACCTAAACATGTGTATCGATGGTTGGTTGCTTATGTAGCCCACAAAAGTCAAAGCTATGGACAACACCTTGAGTGGATGAAATAACACATAGAGAGGCTTGAGAACTTAGATGCTACTTAGATTAGATTAGTAGATAGAATATGGAAAGGAGAATTGAATAGTTATGTACTTGAGTTTGTAGTGTCAACATACTCTTGCCCTAAAGAAGTAGAGGATCAGTTTTTACAAGAACCTAGAGGCACGTTTGTGAAATAATTCAGTGCAAAGCTTAAAAATTTGATGGTGGATTATGGATTTAAAACCATGAAATGGAAGGTTAAAGTCATTTCATGTATAAGTAGTGTAATGGAGAAGATGGGGATGTGTAGGTGAAGCATAATGGAAGGGGATGATCAAATTGACACTCGAGAGCTTAGGCGACAAACTTATAACAAGAGAAGGCATAGGCTGATGGAAGATTGGAAACTTGAAGTGTTGAGAGAACCCATAGTGAGTAAGAAAGGCATGAGGAAGTATCTTTTGAATTTTAATAATGTGAGGAGATGAATAATAAAGCCATAGATCAATCTCAGCTATTGACAGGTAAAGAATGCACTGGGTCCCTATAGGAATTTGACCATTGAAGATGCATTAGAAGCTCCTAACACCTTTAAACCTATAGTGATAGCTCATGCATTAGATCCCCCACATGAAGAAATAAGATTGATGACTTAACCTATTGTCCACATCAAATTTGACCATTATGCAGACTTGGACTATAATTTTATGATTAAAGAAGTTATTCCTTATGAAGTGTTAAGTGAGGATACCTCTAAATGTTTGAGTGATAACTTGATAACATAGAACATGAGTGTAAGCATTCCAACTCAACCAATTTCATCTTCAAAGATTGGGAAATAGCCCAAAATAAGTGGCCCAACTCCACAAGTTAGTAGTACAACCCCATCATCATCTACGGTGCCAAAAATAATAATAGGACCAATGCCTAATCCACTGGTTAGAGGTGTTGGAAGGCCACCACCAAGACAAGTAAAGGGGGACAAGCACTTCAAATTGTAGCTATCCCTTCCATCATAAATATATTATGATATGGTCATGCACTTTCTAGAGTATCTCAATGTAGAGAATGCCATAGAGCATGTGAAAAAATATGAACTACAATAGCACTCTCAAGGTATAACCCAATATGAGCACAAGGAAACCCAGTTCATGACAAATCTGCTTGATCGCACCCATACTTGGTATAGAAAATTTGATCCTAACTAGGCTATGGTTGATTATGACACCTTTAAGGAAGTATGTTTGAAGGAATTTTATACACCTAAGTTTTAATAATAGAGCATCACCATACTCAAGGAAATTAACCAAAGACTATCATAGAGCATGCACCTATACGATGTTAGATTCAAAAATATTCTTTCCAAGCTTTGTTATGGTATTTAACCCTCCCAACATGTGCAATGGTTTATTGGGGGATTGTTAGTACCATTCATAAGAGTGCTTTCTATGAAGACATTCATAGACCCTCATGAAGCATTTGAAGCCATGCTTAGAGTCAAGGTAGTTGGAACCATTTACACTAGAATCAACCCATTTATGGAGGTATAGATTGAATCCATGGCCAAACAAATCTAAAAACTTATTGTTAATTTATTGTAAGATGCTCAAAGTGGGTTATGGTGCACTGATTGTGAAATGGAAGGCCATAATAGGAACAACTACCCTCAAAAGAATGTGCAGACATTGCTTCTAAGTTGTCAAGTTTGTCATGAGGTACATGATGTTCACAACTACCCTTTGTTGTAATTCACTATTCAAGTTAACATAACCATATATTTTCAATTGTGTGACACTTACACTTATACCACAACTAACTATTGAGCGATTGATGAGATTCATGAGAACACAGAAAGAGGCACATGGTAGGCCATTGTAGCAATTAAGGGGCAAACTAATCAAGGCAATAAAGGCTATGACTATTAGAATGTAGGCTATGGGATACAATGAGGTTCTAGAGGGTGAGGTAGAGGATGTGGTGGAGGAATATTCCCATCGTGATCATGTTACAAGTGTGGTTCAACTGAGCACTATTAGTGTGACTACCCTACACATCCAATATGTGGGTATTGTTGAGGAACACATAAGGTCAAGGAATGCCCCAACTAATATGAGAAATTGACCCAAGATAGGCCTGACATAGATAAAGGTACAAGAATGATCAGGGGTGAGCGTAAAGTAGAGAAGTGGACTCTAAAGGCACAAATGACCCATACAAAGCCAATAAAAGTGCAGGTAAATACTTGTAGTGGATTCACCACTCAACTGCTAGTTGCACCAGTACCAAAGTTACTCCTATAATATGGGTAACAAAGCTAAATTGAGTGCATAATATGGCCTAAACCCAAAGTTGTGCCTTACTAGACCTTGCACACCAAAAATATGTATTACAGTGGGCTATGAGTTTGATTCAAAACTTGTAAGAAGATCTCCAACTGGTATGAGACCTAGAGGCATAAGCTTCCACCTCTCACAAAAAGCAAGATGGTAAAGAGGTTGAGGTACAAGAGCTAACAGAGATATTTTACCTCCTAAAAACATAAGTGATGCTGTCCCTATTGAATAACTTGATTTTAGAGCATGTAGTGTAGAAGCCAATTGAAGTTGCTATGCCATGCATGGAAAGGGTGCTAGAAGTTAGACATACCCAAAATGTAGAGTACAATTAAGAACTCTTGGTGAATGCCACCATTGATGGATGGTCTTTATGTGAGGTCCTTGTGGGCATAGGCATTGAGGTCAATATCTTGACAAAAAATGCATGGGAGAAGATGGGTAGGATAGCCTTGAGGCCTTCTCCTCATGTATTTTCATATCCAATAAATCTAGAATGCAAGCAATCAATATTATAAAAGGCACCATTGTAGATATCATGAGTGTTTAGTTCCATGCTAACTTTAAGGTAATCAAGTTGGATGAAAAAGATAATTATCCAATGCTCTTGGGAAGGCCATGGTGTTATGTGAATAATGCCAATATGCACTTCAAGGAGTTCTATATGACATTTGAAAATGGAAAGGAGAGGGTAGTGATCGCCCTCTCAAGTGACCAAGGACCCCCCTATGTAGAAAGTGTTGATGTAGAGGATGAGATCAACCATATCTACAACATCATGCTGTAAGGCATCGAGACTCTCAACCCCAATAACCAAGGAGTGATTTCTTAGGAAGATATACATTCAACCTCAGACACCACAAATATTTCTTATGATTTTTAGGTTAAAGAAGCTTATGAGATGACTGGTAGAGTTGCTACTTAGTGAGCATAAAGGCAATAAAACCTATGAGGACTAGATGGGTCCAGATTGATCATACTTTGAAGAGATGGGTCTCTTATAACATAAAGAAGAGGAAGAGAGTGTTTTTCTTGAGAAAAGGTAAACTTTCCATGATCCTAATATTTGAGGGGATTAATCCTGTGGAAGAAAACATCTTCGACCTCAAGTCATGCATCCCAAAGGAGGTAGATAGGATGGGTGCACTAGTGTATACTTTGAGAAGCACTATGACTCATTGGTAGCAAATCCAAAGGCCTAGATTACCAACTTGGAAAGATGTAAAAGTAACCATCTGCACCAGATTCAAAAAAAGCAATGAGGACCTATATATTTCTGCATACTCTGGTTATTCAGATCCAATAGTGCACATATGCTTGTGCAAATAAATATGGATTGACTGTGGCATAAATACCCTAATAAACCTATGGGTGCATGCCTTGTATAAAACCTTGAAGATGTGGGCATGAGCTTGGTATGTGGTCAACAAAATGTGCCATAAGATAGTTAGTTGGGATGTCTTGAAGGAGAAGTTTGTGCACACCTTATCCTTTTCCTCACATAACCTAGAATTGATTGAGCCATTTCAAGTAATTTAAAGGGTAGTGTTAGAGGACACTATAATATTAGAGGAATGCCTACAAGATATGTTTGGGGAGAAAGGACTAGTGATTCCAACTTTATTTGAGGAGCAGGCACTCAATAGTGACTTGAGTGATGAAGATATTGATATTTGAAAAGCATGTAATTAGATGTCCTTGATAAGAAAGAGGAAGCTCATGTGCCAAGTAGATGATAAAGCCCCTAATGAGAAAGACCCTACTTATATCCAAATTGAAAAAACTAAGGGGAGTAGGCAATTTGAGGACACACATCAAGAGAGGAATGAGCCCTACTGTACGTCACTCAAAACCACCTAGGTAGACATCAACTCAGAGGGGGAACCAAAGGTGGATACTCTAGGTGCATATTGGTCTGATGTGAAGATATCATGAATTGTGGATTACCTGAAGGAGTTTCAATATTTATTCACTTGATATTATCAAGACATGAAGGGAACCCACCCATGCCTTGGAAAAATGAGCATACAACTAGTGAATGGTGCATGGCCTATCAAGAAGTGCCCCTACAGAATGAACCTCAATCTCTATGACAAGGGAAAAATAGAGATTGATCGTATGCTATTTGTAGGATTTAAATACCTAATTGAGGAATTTTAATGGGTAAGCCCCATGGTGACTAGCATTAAGAAGGATGGGCACATTCACATTTATATTGATTATAGAATGTTAAACACCATTTGCATTATTGACCCCTTCTTAACTCTGTTCATCGATGAAGTCTTGGATGGCATCATAGGCTATGATATTTACACCTTCATAATGGGTTCTTCAGATACCATTAAGTCTAGATTGAAGAGGATGACAAGCCCAAACAACCTTTGCAACTGAATGGGGTTGTTTTGCTTATAATGTGATGCCCTTTAGACTCAAGAATGTGCTAGTCATGTTCTCTAGAGTGGTGATCATTGCATTTAAGGACTTCATCCATAAATTCCTTTAAGTGTACCTAGATGACTGGACTATGTATGGGCTCGTAAAGGACCATTATGCTAACTTACATGCAATAAGCTATAGATATCCTTGAGCATAAGGAAGTGCATCTTCACAACACCATTTGGAACCTTGCTCAGGCACATTATTTATAAATATGGTATACTCATCAATCTTTTAAAGATTGAAATAATCATTCAACTCTAAACCCATTTAATGCAAAAAGACAATCGTGCCTTTTAAGGCCATTGTGGCTACTATAGGAAGTTCATAATGAGCTATGCAAATATTATAGTATCATTAGAGGAGATATTGCACAAGAATGACCCATTCTATTGGGGGTGAAATATAAGAGGATGCCTTTGAAATTTTGAAGCTCAAATTGGCTAGCATGCCTATTTTATAATTTCTTGATTGGATGACCTCATTCCATGTTCATGTCGATGTATTTGTCTTTGTAATTAGCACCATTCTAGCATAACCTAGTGAAGGCAAAATGGATCATCTCATCCCCTTTATAAGTAAAAAATTGACCCAAGTATAACATAATTATATAATAACTGAGTGTGAAGCACTGGGTATTGTCTACACCCTGTAAGAATTTAGGCAATACTTGTTGGTGACCCCATTCATCTTCTTCACAGACCATGAGGCACTTAAGTACCTCATGAACAAGCCCATTTTTCATGGGTGCATTTGTATATGTATAGTTATATTTTAATCATTCCAATTCTCAGTTATCATCAAACTTAAAAAATAGAACTCAGGCCCATACCATTTATCCTACATCGACTCTGGTGATGTAGTAGTGCCTATTAAGGACGACACGGTAGATGCACAACTCTATAGAGTCTAACACATCCCTAAAAACTTGGCAAAGATAGCCACTTTTTTATCATCTAGATCTACACCCTATACTATGATAACTAAAGAAAATAAATAACTCACATTTCACACTGACCCTTTTTAGCTCATCAGTGGGGATCTGTACAAACTAGGCTGAGATGAAGTCCTGTGCTGATGTGTCTTAGAACATGAAAGGGACTCAATTTTATGTGAGGTATATGAGGGGATAATAAGTGGTCATTATGATAGAGATGTAATGGCATGCAATATTTTGTAATTAGGCTTGTGGTGGCCAAGTCTATTCTAAGATGCAAAAGAATGCACCAAGACATGTGACATATTCTAGCACATAGGGAAGCCCAACCACTATGATGAAATGCCTCTCATCCCCATTCTTTCCTAGTGCCATTTAAAAAATGGGCCATTTATTTTGTTAGGCCAATCACTCCCATAAAAAGGTGCATAGGCATAAGATATATTCTGGTGGCCACTGATTATTTCACCAAGTGGGTTGAGGCAATGCCAACAAAAGACTACACAACTTCCGTAGCCACGAGGTTTATATGGGATAACATTATAATTCACTATGGGTGATGACTTAGTTTGATTAGTGATATAGGCACACACTTTATCAATGAGATTATATAGATCCTGCTGATATAATATATAGTGGTGCACCATAAGACCACCCCTTATCATCCACAAATAAATGACACTACTGAGGCTTTCAACAAGATACTGAGAATTTGCCTCATGAAGATATGTGATTTTGGTCATAAAGACTAGGATGATCAAGTATCAAAAATATTATGAGCATATGACACAACCTAAAATCACCTAAACAAGGCTACACCATTTCAACTGGTGTTTGGTGCTAAGGTAGTTCTACCAATAGAGTTCTTTATTCCATCATATCACATTACACTATTGGTCATTTGGATGACCATGAATCATTGAGTGTGAGGATATAGGACCTAGAATGCTTAGATGAGGTGCATGCCCAAGCAAGGTGTATCCAACAAATAAAGAAAGCATGCCAAAATTTGTGGCATGACAAGCATATTAAGCACAAGGTACTGACTAAAGGAACATTGGTCTTGTTTTATGACTCTAAGTACCTCAAGCACCCAAGAAAGATACAAATTAGGTATATGGGCCCATATGTCATCTAAAGTATATTGAAAATTGGTGCATGTAATTTGTACATGTTGTCAGGTGAAATGATCCCTAGGCATTTCAATGGTAATCGATTGAAGCCCTATAGATAATAAGATGACACTTGCACCATCAGACACCAACTTCATGATCACAATTTGATTGTGTTATGATAACCCAATTAAAATTTGGTGTAACCCAAACATTTCCTTATGTTTTGTGTTGTATTGGTGATGAGTGAATAAGTGAGGTGATTTTAGGCCCACAGGTAAACTATTTTGGTACTTCCACACATAACTCGAGTTAGGTGAGTCAAGCACATATGCTTTCTAAGTGCCTAAAGCTAGACACCTAAGTTTATGGGTGCATGGAGTTTTCCAGACTTGCACAAATATTAGTACCAGGTGATGTAAAGAGGTGCACATAATTCTAAGTATATAAGACACTTGGAGAGTGAGGCTTTGGAGGACCAGTGTAAGGGATTTGTATGGGGTAAGATAGGCCAAGGTAAGAGATGAAAGCATAGAGAAATTGATCAAGATAGGAAAAGATTATTGAAATGAAAGAAAAATAGGAAGAGAAAATGGAACCTTGGAGGTTAAACTGCATGCGTATGAAGTGCTACACCCAAGTTGCCATAAGGAAGGTAAAGGTTGTGCCAAGTGAACAAAGTGTAGGAGGAAGATCATCAAGACAAGCTGGCATCTACCCAAAGTTAAGTGGGAAGTGACCATTTTAACTACATGTCACTTCACCAAAAATATAGTTAGGAGAATTTATTGAGGTGATAGTAGATTTTCATAGATTTTATGGTTTTTCATGAATTCTAAGAAATATAGGCACTAGCATGCCATTAATCATCTACAATTAGGAAGGTAGCTAAATTAGGGGTATAAATTAGCAATAGGTCAACTGGTTTAGGTTACAAACCTCAAGTTAGTTTGTACCCAAAATATAGAGCACAAAAATAGAGCCAAAGCAAAAAAATTCTACCAGAGTGAAACCTTGAACACCTACAGATGCAAAAAGAGAATGATTAAACAAAAAAATGAATTGTGTTCCCTTTGAGATTAGCGTAGAGAAGTATGGAGCATGAATTGTGTGAAAATTAGATAGCAAAAAAGTTAAATGACATTGAGGTTGTAATTAATGACAAGTGAAACTTGAAAGCTAAAGTCATAGTTATAGACCTTGTAACTATGAAGAGTGTCGAGAAACATTACAAGATTCAGTAAGTTAAATAGACCATGCTTCAACACTAGCTGATTCATGATGGGGAAGAAATGAATGAATTTTTGTCCACAACAGGTACAGAAGGATAAGAGGGTGCAAAAAGTGGAAGAGACCATTGATGTAAAGTAGAAAGTATAGCCAGTAAAAGGAGTTAGCATTATCGAAGTTGACCTTGAGGAGCTTGAAAAAAGGCCCTAATAGGAAATGCAATTTCCCATGGAGGTCTTGGTAGGAGATAACTATATGTGTTTTTCACATACCTACTAAATCAAAGAATATAACCATCATACCTCAAGCAATGTGAAAGATCTAACATAATACTGGGTGGTTGATATAGGGGTTAAGATAGAAGTGGGCATGATGTTGTTTGATGTGTCCATCTGAGATAGACTTGTAACCATCGACAAAACTCAACTTTATGAGTTTTTGTGTTTTGGGAAGCTAGAGGAAATAATGTAATTCCTCCTTTCATGCATCCATGGAGATCACTTCTACTTTACAATGAGGTTCATGTGGTTATTACTAAGCCTAATTGGTAAAATCACCATTTTCCCAAACTTTGGTGTAGACATCCACCTAATGACGATAGATGATGTTGAAGTTGAAAGGGTCAAAAAACTCCTTAGGTAATAGAAGGGAAGATTTGCATTTCCCATAAAAGATATCAAGGACCCTAATACAAGGGTAACTGCATTCCCCATAAGTTTAAAGCTCTACCAAAGTGGATGGTGGATGGACATCACCAAGGTCTACCTTTGTATATCCCACCACATGGTGTAGGGGGTCAAGTTCAACATAGAAAAGTTTATTACTGAAGAGATGGTAAAGAATGGACTTGAATGTCACATGATATGGGATACTTTTTGGTGGGGGTCGATGTTGATCTTAATTATGATAGAGGAGATTGACGTGCCTGATGGAGATGAAGACAACCTTTGGGTCTTCTTGATGCACAAATACTCCTTAAAACTAAAGTAATAGGACTTCACCTGCCCACCCGCCTTCTCCCAAAAGTATAAAAACCAAGTGATGGGGTGATGTGCCCAATATATTGAATCATTTGGGATGGAATGGTGCATACTTGAGGAGTTCCCTTATAACATGTTTGGAATAATGAGATTAATCATTATGCAACACTTCTATGTAGTGAACTTAACACTCACAGATGGTAACTGGTCAACCTAGCTAAAGTTCCCTTATGTATTTTATGCCAAGTACTTTAGGTATGCACTAAAGAGAATTAATAACACATCATTTGGACATCCTGGTGAGGGTCATGGATTTAGAAAGAAGTAGGTTACAATGCCAATATGTGCACCTACAAGGAAAATCTACCAAAGATGATGAGGATGACTTGGATCGCATTGACATCCATTCCCTCCTGAAAGAAGTAATATTTGGACATATCCACATGTTGTATTATGAGATAAAGTTGAAAAAGAAGGGTGTAGACCTTGAGAAGGATGATGATCTTTCCCTCTAAATCAATGATGAAGGGAAGCTGGAGCATGTAGTAGAGAATAAATCTCTCCAAAAAAAGTGGGGAGAAACTCTTGAAATTCAAGAGCACCTATGGCTAAAGATTGCCTCCAGCGAGGAAGCCACCCCCTCAGCCTTGAAGAAAAAACATGTGACCTTCATGACATGGACTACTTTTCCCAATTAGATGGGAAATAAAAAGAAGTCCAAGGAGCCTATTTTAATTCCCATAACAACCTTGGTAGAGATGGAGGCACAAGAGGTGCATGAAGAAATGCAAGCAAAAAAGGCACGTGAAGAGATGGAAGAGGAGGAAGTAGGGACAAAAGTTTACATTGTCCAATAATAAGAAGTATGAGAAGAACCCAACACTAAAGAGGTTTAGTAGGCCCTCTAAGGTAGAACTACTACCACACTTAGAGAAACAAAGAAGCCATCAAGTGCCTCACTCAAAGAAACCACCACACAACCTCTATAAACTAAAGAGGAAAAGAGAGAGGCATGGAGAAAATTGGGGATGAGTGAGGTAGAAATATTAAGGGCACTAGCATTAGAAAAGAAAAGAGAGGCCATGAAGGTAGCTGACATGACTTAGGAGTATATTGATAAATTTGGGGCCAAGGAAATGAAGGCTAAGGGAGAAAATGCCTTAGAGCAGGCCAAAAAGAGGAAGACTAAGAAAAAGAAGGCCTAAGAAGAAAAGGCCAAGATAGAGAAGGAATAGAAAGAGGTTACCATAAGTGTGGATCCAACAAAGGAATTAGCATAAAAGGTGCCTAACACCCCCACTGGCACAATAGAAAAATCTACATTACAAGCATGCCCAAGAAGCAAAGGGGCTCCTGAAGATAAGGAAAGCTATCTTGGTGCCTTGAAATAAAAAATGGAGAGCATTGAATAAACCCAAAAAAAATAGGAGGGTAAGGCTAGTGATAAGGAATATGAAATGAAAATAGGAGACAAGTTCAAAGAAGAACCCCTACTTGAACAGGAAGGAGAAACCTCAGAGGAAAGCATTGAAGAGAGCATTGGCACTGATGAAGAGGAATAAGAACAGATAGAGTTGGCCATCACAGAAGAAGAAATCATGGAGCTAATCCTAAGATAAAATGTGTAGAAGGGGTGGACAAATGAATATTTATACATGTGTGATTACATGCCCCTTAGATCTACCATAACTGGGATGCATCAACAACTATCATTTACTTTTAACAACTATATGAATGAGCCTCATTTTGAGGTACTATAGAAGGCTATACTAGGCACAGATAAAATAAAATAACTACATGAGAGCCTTCTCATAAATTACCATGCTATGAACCTAATTAAGTTAGCAAATGCACTAATCCAGATGGCCTTTGAAGTTATGCAAAAAAACATCATCAACAATGTTAGGGCTTTAAAATGGAAGAAGATCACCTTGGATGTAGAAGAGGAAACAAAGGCCATGAAGTTTAATTTGAAATAAATCATTGAGCACATAGAGGAAACTAAGCCAAGCCTCTTGAATGACATTGACACTTTGAACCTCTTGAAGGTTGACAAGGTATGCATACTAGTGGAGTAGATGCTCCCGAGTTGAAGGTAAAGCTGATGCAAGAAGAAGAGGAGGATCTATGTACCATGCTAAAAAAGAAGCTAGCTAAAAATATCAAAGAGGTGGAAGACCTCTTCACAAAAATTTAAGAGGTCATAGATGTATCCAATTACATCTTATGTAACTTCTCCAACTAGACATCAATCATAGACACGTGCCTCAAGTAGGCAAAGGGGGAGAAAGAGGAGTTGATGGCACAATATTACACTACAAGAAGGTTGGAGTACACCCAAATAATGGGGAAGGTCAATGACTTAAGCATCTAGATTAAAAACTAGGAAAAAACCCTGGAAGTACTCTTCTGTGCATTATATACCAAGGCTTGAAAATAAGGAGAAATCCTGGATGGGGGGGTGAATAAAGCTAAGGCAAACCTCAAAGCTTTCTAGAAGGAATTAGAGAAGACAAATGTGCTCTCACTCAGTGATACCTCCATGAAGATAGATAGAGTCATTGAGGAAATCAAGCTTGCTATCAAGGGCTTTGAGGACTTCAACATCAAACTGAAGGAGAGCATGCCTGAGTTATGCATGCCAAAAGCGTTAAAAGACTAGTCTGGGGGTAGATTAATAAATTTTTATGGGGTAATGTTGGGCCCCTTCTTCATATAAGTATGGATCTATGCCAACTCAATAGACATATTAACATGAGGTAATCACTTGGTATGATTTCCATTTTGGTATATTTTATGCTAGCTAGAGGAATCATCATAGACTTAACACCAGTTGGTAGGCAGTTACTTGGTGCCTAGTTTTTTAGGGCATCTTCTTGAGTGGCTGCACATGGCGACCTTAGTGTAAAGGGTGTAAGGTGATGAAGCCAATGTAATGATCAACTAAGGCTACATATCACCACTTGATGTGCACTCTCCACTTTAACATGAAGATGCTCCTATTTAATATAAAGCTAAACTCGATCCAAAGAGAAAGATGTGCAAATTGAGGTAGTGAAGCTCTACATAATTGGCTATAGATATCATGTTATGGATGCCATTAGCATAATTTTAAGTATAGACACTTTTGAGGATCCACATTGTATTTCTCATTATCACCTATGAGCCTCTGAGCTATTATTATCTTTAGATAAGTATTTACTCTATTCTTCATAATATTAACTATACTCTACATTTATAACATTAAGCAAATGAAGAAAATTGGTTTCCGTAATACATCATGTCCTTGATTAAATGTCCATTTTAGTATTGAATTACGTAATGTTTGTAATAGTTTAATGGTTAGTCTTACTATAAGAACACTAAGTTTAAGCAAGCTTTCAAGTTAGATCATTAATGGCATCCCATTGTAAGTGATGATGTCGACATATCTTGTGAATCAACATAAGTGTAAGAAACATCATGCATCCTAGCTTTGATGCCTTTATTAGAAGTGTTAGCCTAAGAATGGACCTATTATGGCATTAATCTACACCCTTGGAAAGAGTTCTTCAGGCTCCCTCTGACTAAGCCATAATATGGGAATAACCCTAGGCTGTGGGTAACCTATGATGGGGATGAACCACTAGAGAAGGTTGGCTTCCTCTTGATGGATCACCTATAGTAAAAATATTATAGGGAAAAGGGTTAGAAAGGGGGAAAGTGATCCTAGTAATGTTAAATAGAGATCCTGAGAGGGATAAAAGGTAATGCACCAAATAAAATGGGAAACTCCCATAAGCTTGAACCCACACTAGATCAACACAAGATAGTACTAGGTCACACAACCTCAAAATCAAGCTAATTACATAAGTATTTCACAGACTAGGTTCAAAAAGCAATGAATGCAAAAAAAGAGGAGTTATAAGACTCATCTAGAGATTACATCAATGGAAAAAAGAACACTAATCTAGACCTGCAGACAACTTGAAAATACTCTAAAAGAGGTCAAAAAGGAGGACAATGGATATGGAATAATCTCCTTCACAAAGCCATCATGCACAACTCACCTAAACACAGATCAAAGGAAATAAATAGGTAAAGAAAGTATTTTATTGCATAAATAGGTAGTTTTTACAAATGCTTGATAGGGTTTAGCCTAATCAAGAGGAGAATATATTGCAATATCTCAAAGAGTCCCTTGATACTCCCAAAAATGAGCATCCTTACAAATGGGAAAGAATGGGTGATATAGAGAAAGGGAGAAGAGAGAAGAGAGGGAGCATGCCATCTGAGTTCATTAAATGAAATACCACCTTTTGCTAAATGCTACACCATCTTTTATAAAATCATGTTTTATTCATCACATATGAGATAACTTTCATTTATCCCAATAGTCCCTGAATCTTCTCATTGATTGAGTAATACACTAAAAGACAAGAGTTTGATAAAGATGGAAATCTTTAAAACCCTAAAAATCCATTAAATGATATAATTATGATTTCCAATCCCCAAATCCTTCTCTTGGAATTGTATTCCATCTTCCAATTGCCTTGCTTATAAGGACAAAATCCTCATACCTTGAATCTGACAGAGCCATGATCATGTCTACTTTTATTGGATATTTGTCAAAGTTATGACTATGTCAAAGGATGAGACACTTATCTATAATCACATATCTGCCCCATTTCAATATCTAAACATAGGTCTACTATAGATGAAAATCAATCTCATTTATTGGTTTACATATAGCTATAATATTGATGAAGACCTGTATATTGCATAACTTTGTTCCTAGGACTATATTAGGTCTACACAGACCTATTCTACCTTTTAGCCTTAATGGCAATAGAGATTCACCATTAACATCCTTGATTATATGGCTGTGTCTACTTGATGGTATTCAAATGAGCTATAATATCAATATATACCCTTTGAAACCTTTGTTCTTCACTTGAACTAAACCATGTTCAACCTCTACTTGAAAGCCCTAGCTTTGATTTTTAACAATGACCATCGATCTTAATTTGGGTCTTCTCAAATTGTGCTATCTATTATCTCTTCATTCATTCTTAGGATCCTACACATGGAAACTATGCACGTATCTTCAAGATCCACTAAATTGGTGATCTCTCACTCACCAACAATCTGCTTTGGTATGATGGATCATACACCATTAATCAAATTGGGCTCACTAGCTTTGTCAATCATCATATATTGTTATATCTTCATATGGTCACCCAAGATGTTGCCACTTGTCAGCTTCACACTTATGTTGACCTTTTGACTTGATGCTCATCATTGATCTTCAATTGCATGATTAAACATTCACCATTGGACTATTTGGGCCCACTAACATTGTTGATATCTCACTCACCATTGGATCTTGACTTGAGCTCCCATGATCTTGACACTTGTTAGCTGCATGTTCATCCTTGGAACATTTGAATTCAAATGGATATTTTATGAGGCTTAAAATTTATGTTTGCGTGCATATTTCACTCTACAATTATAACTTTAAAGTCTTATATCTTGAGATATCAAGCTCATCAAGATACCAAATTTGAAAATAATGTTCAAGGCATGAAGAACATCATGTCCATGCAATATTTTTGAGGGAGAAGATTTCTAAGCATAGTTATAAAAATGCACAATCGATCTGACCCATTAATTTCTACATGATGTGCCATGATGGTTTGGTCTCTTTAGACTTGTGCAAGAAATTGTTGTTTGAATCTCCATGGCTCAAATGAACTTTTCAGGCTTATGCAAACCTAATTCATGTTCTTGAATTCTATGATCACCATGGAAACCTACTGGTCTTTTCAATTTGAAATCCTAGACATGTTTCCAATGCTTTGGTCCACTCATTCCATCCAAAACTCTATTTAGCTCATCCATCCAAATAGAAGCTTGGTATGTGGGCCAAAATTGGCTAACATCTTTGATGACTGATAAGGAAGCATGCCTACTATGCTTGAGAACCCAGACTAGTTGCCTTGTACTAGTTCATTGGGAATGGAGTCACAACTATTTGCTCTTAGCTGACATGAAACACTGTAAGGCTTCCCCTATAGATAAATTCTTCTTGAGTCAATATGAACAACAAAAAACAAAAAAAAGTGCCCAAGGCACTTTGGAAAAGGAAACATACAACAAGAAAAGAAATGTGCACAAGGCACTTATAGGAAAACAAGAAAACTATTCTAATATATACAGGGCTGTAAATTACAAATTTATTCCTCTTGAGTTAAATGGAAAAGATTTAGCATCACTCACTTGTGGTGAACTAAGATGGAAAACACCTTGCTTATAATAGGTGAGCTAAGATGCCTGATTATTGACTCTTTTGACAGGCTCTCAAGAGGATGAAATGGGATAACCACATTTATCATCCATTTATTCAAGGCTTGATCTAAAATGGAATATAGGATCACATGCAAACTCCTCATTTTATGGCTCCTTTGAACATGAATGTTGATTGTCTAGGCTTAAGCAAAAAAGGTCTAAGTCATCCCAAAAGGCAGCTTCTTCTTGGTCATCTAGGATAATACCAACTTCAACACCATCCTTGATTTGATTACTTTTAAAGGATCCATATGGTAGCTCATAAACCCATCAAAGGTTAAAAATTCCATGTTATTATGGCTAAGGATCTAACCACTCTATTTTATTCTTGAAGACATCAATACTACCTTCAATGGATAATTCATCTTAAGACTGGTCAGCTTTTATAGCCTGATCTGCAAGTTCATTTTGATGCTCTAGAGGAGGTATAGGTTGGTTTGAAACATTTACCTACTAGATGAAGTCATGTGACAACTATTTCCATACCTCATCTTGATCCTCTTTCTCCATTTCTTTCTCTTGCTAATTCATGACCTCTTCAACCTGATCAACTGACTTATTGACTACTGCAACCACATCAATTTATGCCTTTTTCTCATTCTCATCTACAACCCCATCAAATGGAATATCTTGGATAAAATAAAAATATCCTTTGATATTAGATTCAACTTGAATACCCATTTCTTCAAATATGAAGGCATAAGTACTACCTTCAGGCTCTAATTAATTAGTGTCAAAGCCATGTCACAATAGCCAGTCCAAACCTGATTTCTCTTCCTCTAAATGGAGTGGGATGCCTATCATGGTCTCCTCATCATATAAAATTGTGTTATATTCTTTAGGTTCACCTATGAATATAAGACCCTCCTCTATTATTTTCAAAATAAGCTCTTTATCCAAGAGAGAGATGGTGGGAGGGTGAAGAAGTTCACCTTGTTTGCAGCTCTGGAGAGTATCCTTCCAGTTAGGGACTTTGAAGGTTATCTTTGGTGGATATTAGGGGAGGGAGATAGAGTCATGGAAATTTTTTATGCAAAGCTCATTGATCTAAGATAACATCTCTTTTTATTGAACAAGTTCTTGGAGTACCTGAGCTAGCACTTCCTCTTTCTTCTTTGTGACCTCATTGATTGATTTTTATGAGGGGAAAACATAAGGCTTGGACACCTTCTCCATTTATTGAATGGGTGTGGGAGAGGTTGGTTTAAAAAGATAGGGTATGACATGGTTAGGGTCATTGGCATAAGAGAATATCCAAGATGGGATGGCTTGATATTCCTCAATTGAATGGTTTTCATTGACTTGTTTGGCTCTTGATGAGGATGAGACTTGACAAAGTGGACTAAGGGACTAGGTTTGAGCATAAATAGGAGTAGGAGAGGGTAGTTTGGGCCTAAGGTTATCTTATCTCTATCTCAAGAATAATTGATAGTCATTTTCCCTCTTGGCTTAGTCCTACCTAACCAAGTATTCTTCCTAAAACCTCAACTCTTGCTCTTAAACATAAGCTTGTTGTTCATGATTCTATTATTACCTATAGTGCTCCTCCTTATCAACCTCTCTTAATTATATTTTAATATCAAGAAATATCTCCCTAAGGCTCTTTTCTGGTTTATGAGAGAGAGGCAAATTCTGACAAGGATAATACATTGAACCTTGAGGGCCTCTTTGGGTGAAGCCATGAACTTTGCTAACTTGATATGAAGGATAAGGAATGAAAGAACATGCATTTTGATCAAATGAGTGATGATATATACCAAATGATGGTGATTAGAAACTTGGGCTACTTATACCAACTAATGTTCATACTAGAGTCACTATTTGTGTTTGTAAATGTGCCTGCAAAGGCTGATTTTCACTAAAAGGCAATACCAAGAACCTTTCAGTGAGATGCAAAACATAGTAAAGTTCCATCGGCTGTGCCAAAAACTATTATGGAATTAATATACACCCTTGTAGAGAGTTATTTAGGCTCCCTCTAACTAAGATATAATATGGGAACAACCCTAGGCTATGGGGAACTTATGATGGGACTGAACCTCCAGAGAAAGCTAGATTCCTCTTAATGGATCATATATACTAATACTGCTATAAGGAAAATGGTTAAAAAGGGGGAAGGGCTCCTAATAAACTTAACCAAAGCTCCTAAGAAGGCTAAAAAGTTATGTACTAAATAAAATTGTAAATTCCCATAATCTTTAACCTACACTAGATCAACACAAGACAATAATAGCTCACACAACCTCAAAATCAAGTTAATTAAATAAGTATTTCATAGACTAGGTTTAGGAAGAAATGAATGCAAATAAAGAGGAGTTCTAAGACTCACTAAGGTCTTACATCAATTTTAGAAAGAACACTAATCTAGACCTATAGATAGCTTAAAAACACCCTAAAAAAGGTTATAAAGGAGGACAATGGATATGGAAGAATATCTTTCACAAGGCCATCATGCACAACTCACCTAAACATAGATCCAGGGCAAGAGATAAGTAAAGAATGTCTTTTATTAAATCATGAGGTAGTTATTACAAATGCTTGATAGGGAAAGAGGATAATATATTGTAATATCTCAAAGAGTCCCTCAATACTCCTAAAAATGAGAATCTTAAAAAATGGGAAAGAATCGATGATATAAAGAAAGAGAGAAGAGAGAAGAGAGGGAGAACGCCATCTAAGATCATTAAATGAGATACCACCTTCTGCTGAATGTTCTAGTGTATGTTATCAAATCAAGGTTAATACATCATAGACAAGATATAATTCCTTTATCCCAATAATCCCTAAATATTCTCATTAATTGAGCAACACACTAAAAGATGAGTTTGCCAAAGATGAAAATCTTTCAAACCTTGAGAATCCATTAAATGCTCCAACTATAATTTCCAATCCCAAAATCCTTCTCTTGGAATTATAAACCATCTTCCACTTGGTTTTCTTATAAGGACAAAATCCTCATACCTTAAATCTGACAGATCCATGATCATGTCTACTTTTAGTGGTTATTTGTCAGAGCTATGACTGTGTCAAAGGATGAGACACTTCTCTATAATCACATATCTACCACATTTAAATATTTGAACATAGGTATACTATAGATGAAAACCAATCTCATTTATTGGTTTTCATATAGCTATAATATTTATGAAGACCTACAGATTGCATAACTTTAGTCTTATGATTATATTAGGTCTACACAGACCTATTCTACCTCTGATCCTTAATAGAAATAGAGCTTCACCATTAACATCCTTATCTATATGGATACATTTGCTTGACATTATTTAAATGAGATCTAATGGAAATATATGCCCTTTGAAACCTTTATTCTTCATTTGACTTGAACCATGTTTAACCTCTACTTGAAATCTCCTAGCTTCAAATTTTAGCAACGGTCATTGATCTTGATTTGGGTCTTCTCAAAATTTGCCATCTGTCAGCTCTTCGTTCATTATCAAGATCCTACTATCAACTCTTTAACTCCTTGACCTCATGCACACCATAGAACTCCCTTTTCATGGCTCGCTGCATATCATTGATTTAATTGATAGTTACCATGGTCATGATACTTGGTAACTATGCATTTGTTTTTAAGATCTCCTAAATTTTTGATCTCTTTCTCACCATCCATTTGGTTTGGTATGATGGATCACACACCATTGATCAGCTTGGGACCACTAGATTTATCAATTATTATGCATTGTTATATCTTCATATGGGTAGCTGAGATCTTGCCACTTGTTAGCTTTGCACTTATGTTAACTTTTTGACTTGATGCTCATCATTGATCTTTAATTGCATGTTTAAATGTGCACTATTGATCTATTTGGGCCCACTAACATCATTGATCACTCGATCACCATTGGATCTTGACTTGGTCTTCCATGATATTGACACTTGTCATCTATTCATTCATCCTTGGAACATTTGAATTTAAATGGATATTTTATGAGGCTTAAACTTGATATCTTCATGCACGTTTCATTATGCAAGTCTAACTTTAAAGGTTTATATCTTGAGATAACAAGCTCATCAAGATACCAAATTTGTAGAGATTGTTTAAAGCATGAAGAAAATCATGTCCATGAAATATTTTGGCTTGATAATATTTCTAATCATACTTATAAAAATTCACAATCAAGCTGACCCATTTATTTCTATGTGACGTGCCATGACGGTCTAGTCTCTTTAGACTTGTGTAAGAAACTGTTGTTTGAATCTCCAAGGCTCGAATGAACTTCTAAGTATTGTTAAAACATTCATGTTCTTGAATGATATGATCACCATGGAAACCTACTCATCTTTTCACTTTTTAATCCTAGACTTTTTTCCAAGCCTTTGGTGTAGTCATTCCAGCCATAACTCTTTTAAGCTCATCTATCCAATAGAAGCTTGGTATGTGGGCTGAAATTGGTGAATAAGACCCTTGCTATGAAACATCCCCTTGACCCATAAAAGCAACATAATGATGCTTTGATTAGCAACATAAAGGCTTACACCCTTGAGATCATAGAACAAACCTAATATAGGCTTGTTCCTTTATGATCAGAACTAGTTACCTAAATAGGGTTTATGCCTATAGACCATCAACCTATCTCAGAAATGACTTGTGCCAATGAACCTACCAACACCATTTTTGTAATGATCAATTTATATGAATAATGAGTTGCACCATGGCATAACTAGCCTAATGTGGGACCCAATTCTTTCTCTACTACACTTCGGGTGAGTGCATAAGGCTTGCACTTTATGTGAATTGATGCCAACATACCAAAGTGATAAATGTTGAGTGTTATGAGAACATAACTTATTTGTGCCTAGTTTTAATAAGTTGATATTTGACTTAGAATAATTATATAAGCAATGGATAGAGTAAATGAATTGAAATCCAATTAAATTATAACACTAGGCCTCTTCATGATTACAACTTCTTGGGTAATAGTTTCACTAAGATCTTTTATGACTATAGACCCTTAAATAGTGACTTGACATATACCATTCTTGATAGAACACTCAACTACCTACTCATTAGTCTCATCAACACACTCATCATCAGATTCTCACTTCTTTAGAGGATAAAATGTATAACCTAACTACTCAAATTCCTAACTTATGGCATTGAATATTTACCTTAGGTCATCTCCTTCTTCATGAATGTCTTCCTCAAGGGTTGATTCATCAAGTGTAGGAAGAATTACATGGTTCTTGTCATCATAGTGATTTTTCATGCTCTTCAATATATCATCATCATATGCATGTATCAAGTAATTACCTTCAACAACTTGTGAGAAGGAGTACTCAATGCTCACGTCAAATTGTTTAAATGCTCCTTCATGGTTGATATAGGTACCAAGGTCAGTTTTCTCAAAATATCTGTATGGATCATGTTCATAAGAATATACACCATAATCATATAGAAATAAATCATAAATTCCCTCAATCTTGGAAGAAGCACCATCATCTAAAATAAACTCCTCTTTCTCATTGATGACATAATTCAAGCTGGAGCTTGCTTTTATATAGGGATCAATGTGGAACCTAGCAAGTGGTTGAGTTTTTAGGGTAACTTTTTCCCCATATCCTATCCTAAAGGTTAAGAAGGAGAAATTAGACAAGAGTTAGCCTCCTATCTTAGCTATAAAATCTTTTGATAGGTAGATTACAAAATGATCAGGTAAGTCAACAACCACAATGTCTTGGAAGATGGGGAAAATAGGACAATCATGCAAGAAAACCTTCAACCCTTTGATTAATCCTACTAAATTTATAAGTGGACCATATAAATGAAGCATTCCTTTAATATGTGGTTCATAATTTATGCCCAATTTATTAGCTATAACCTTAGGCATCACTGATGTGCTTGTTCCACTATCAACTATGCAATTATGAACTAGTTTATCCCCTACAATGAGAGTGTGGTATAAATATGGAGGCTTCTCAGGATTAGTAGATGGTTCCATAATTTTATTTGGTGAATTAAATAGAGAAATATGACAATGACCATGGCTTGGTGATGGAGGAGTATCATGGATGGTAGATAATTGTTTTTTTAAGAACTCCTTTTGGCCAGGCATATGAAGGACATCCCAAAGGGAAATGGATGCGTTAGCACTCTTCAATGAATCTACAATGTTTAAAGGAGAAGTGATTACCTTGTACTAAGTCCTTGCCTTGAGTCATTAGAGGCAAGGGAGTGTTTTTATATTGATGAATTGAAGTACTTTGAACAAACCTTCCCATATTCTAATTTGGAGGAGGTACAGGAGTATTAGGGACTACCATGCTTGCAGTCATGCCTTGCTACCTTATAGAAGGATTAGATGAACTTGTAGGCACACTATTAGCATCCTATAGAGCCTTTCTCTTATATATTTTATTTTTTACAACATAAGTTCTTTGGCTAAGCACATAAGTGTCTTTAACTAAGAAGTTAGTGAAGCTTTCTCCTTGAGGCTGCCAACCTTTAGTTTATTGCATTAAGAATTCATCTTATGCTGATAATAGAGGAGTGAATCCTCTTTGAGAAACTATATCTTGCTCTCCACATTCATTGGCATCCATGAATTGGCCTTATTTCCATTCTTCTCTTTGGATCAAATTGCTATGCATCGGTACCATTGATATTGTATTGGAGGTTGAAGTAATATTATTTGCATTGGCAAGCCTATTGAAATTAGGCTACCCTTAACCTCTCCCTTGCCCATATTGTTGACCATATTGATGATGATAGGGGTATGGATTTTGGTTCACACCCTTTTTAATTATTTCTTGCCTAAGATGATCTTCTAACAATTATATTTTTGCATCTTTATCCATGGCATCATATGCCTTATTAGGAGAAACTTTAGGCTTGGTGTTGGCATTAGAGAACTTGGGCAACACTTGGAGTATTAATGGATATATTTGGTAGTAGGGGCATAGACACTTTTTGAGGAAACTTTCCTACTTGAATGAGGCCATTCTCAGCTCTAATGACTAGGTCATATGCTTTAGGTAGAGTGAAACCACCCATGGATTGTAGCATGATGGCAATATCAATACCAATGGCTCTCAAATATGTAGGAAACACAAATCTAGTAGGTGGTCTTATGGGAGGAGGCAACCTATACCATGTATTTTGTAACCTCTCATTAAAATCATGCATTGTCTCCTTGGGGGATCTTTAGATCACATTAAACTGATGTATGAGTGAAGTGTGGTCACTCTTGTCCTCAAATATTGAAGTTAGCAACACTCCAAAGTCATCCCATATTGTAGTGCAACCACTAGGCAAAGTCCTATACCAATCAAGTGATTTACCTCTAAGGGACATGGAAATGAGTCTAATGGAAATGTTTACCTCAATGACATTGTGAAAACTACAAAAGTTTGATATATCCCTAATGTGCTCACTAGGAGTGACATGGCCTTCACCATTGAATGTAGGAACACTTTTTGTAGCTTTAGGGGGAATGCCATCATATGCATCAATATGAATTAGATTATTAGTGTTAAAGGCTGGGAAGGCATGTTACCTAAACATGTTTTTTTTAATTTATTCCTCACTTTCTTGGTCTTCTTGGCTAGCAAAGAACTGTTGCTCTTCAAAGGGTAGAATAATCTGAGGGTGTTTAACTTTAAGAGGAAGTTTAGGTTGAAGAGGTGGATTAATAGAATTGAAAACTCTAATAAAAGATGACCTAGTAAGGACCATGAAGTATGAGAACAATTATTTGAAAAAATAATTGTATACAACCATATTTTACCTTGAATGGACTCACCAAATGTTGAGTAATAGACCATATGCAACTGATGTTGTCAAGACCAACATTCACCTTGACAAGTTATCTTTAAGAAAATGGTCCCATCGGAAGGGATAGAACTATTATCACCAATTACTAAAACTTATAAGAGGTTGTTAAAGATTAATTTAATATTTAGGAAACATTGGAATAGCTTTAGGTCTGTGGCTTTCCTATAGTAGATGTAGACATCTAGATTTAAGGGTTAGATCCTTGAATTGACCTCTAAGTGATTATCACCTATGCTAACTAATTATTTGTGGGAAAAGAGGAAAAAATATGAATGGAAATAAAATATTATAAGGAGGTGATACACCATAATTATTTACACAAGATCATTATACTTCCTACACTAAGAAAAAAGACCTACAACACTAGCTTCAATGTCTTAGAATATCCTAACATTAGTATTTTAGTATAGAGGTGATATGCATGAGATAACTTAAGGTAAGTAGACCAGAGGTCACATTGTAGACTCTAAAGACACTTTCACACTTGAAGGGATTCAAACACACTAGCTACACTCTATATGAACTGTTAGAATGAGGACTTCTTGTACCAAACATGAAAAGACAAAGAGAAGAAAAGGATAGTTGTTTATCACTTGACCTCACTATACATCACTTTGCACACTTAGAAAAGATGTTTATGAACTCAAATAAATATTTCATATATTATTCAAAGGCAAAGTAAAATATAAAATCATAGGGGATTTACCATACATGGTGTGGAAATAGAAAACAAAAGCCAAAATGGCTATTACTTATAGAATATGAGAGAGGAGAGAGAATAATGAAGCTCAAGAGTCACAAGAATAGGTTTCAAGTTGAGATAAGGAATTATATTTTTAGGATAATGGATTATGAAATATACCATGAAAGGTCTCTTTGTAAAAATGTCCCTTAGAAGTATCAAATTCCAAAAACTTGGCGTAGAGGTCTCTCAGCTGGCTTTTTGAAACTGCCCTCATCATTGGCTTCTCTTGAACACTCCATAATAGACTAAAAACAAATACCACATGTGAACTATGATGAGGGAGTTAAGAACAAGATCCAACATACATTGGATGTGTCCTTAACCGCTAATCTTATTCTAGACAAGTGTTCTCCCTACTTGCAATCATTATCAACCTTTTTTCACTCATCCTTCACACTTGACACCAATATGGTATTTATTTTCTCAAAATAATATATATAGGGGGTGTTATGACACCTTTTAAGATTCATATTGTCCCTAAATTAATTAGATAGAATTTAAAAGGCCTCCTAATTAGATTTATCACCTTCTAACTTGGTGATCACTCTTTATTCACTATACCAATTTAGACTACTTGAAGTGAAGGTTCTTGCATAGGTACTTTTGTCAATTGGATTTTCACCCTTTTAAGATATGTAATATCTCTCTTCATATAAGTGGCAACATTAAAACACCTCTAGGCTGTGGGTAGCCTAATAATGAGGTGAATCTTTAGATAGGGCTAACTCCCTTGATTTACCACTTGTAAATCACTACTACACCTAAACTTGTGAGGGAAAAGGTAGAAATGAAACTGAAAGTAAATTATCCTAAAGGAGGTGATACACAAAATTAGTTGATGACATATGAGAACAAAGGACTAACAAACATACACTTTTATAATTTGAAACTTCTCACATGAATGTTTCATTATGAGGTTATGGATGAATGTTTAGGCTAGGAGGAATAGAAAAGAGGTCTATAATGACACTATTGAATAGGCTAACTAACTCAACCTTGACACTTCCTATAACACTTCACATGACCTACAAGAAGAAGCTAAAAATAGGTGAGAGAATGAGATAACATGCTAAGGAAACCATAGTTATCACTAAGCAAGATCCATAATTCAAGGAAAAACACTATGAAAAATTATGGAAAAGGTAAAAATAAATAGTATTATTGATCAAATGGTATGAAAATGAGTAGGGCCTTGCCATACTTAGGTGGAGCATAATTTACAAAGGCCAAAATGGCTAGTTATTAAAGAAATTGAGGAAGAGAGAAGAAGAGAGAAGTAAAAATGTCATAAGGACACTTGTAAAGATAAGAAAAAGAGTTACATATGCATGAAAAGAATATGTGAAATGAACCATGCAAGGTTAGGAAGCATAAGTGTCATCACAAGTCATGAAACTCTTGAAATGTGGGATAGAAATTCTCATTCTGGATCAAAAAATTAGCTTCATGAATTAACCCTATTTGAATGTCCCAAAAATAACTAAAGATAGGTCTGATGATTTGAATTATAGGGAAGGATTTCATACATTCCTCTCCATGCATTAGTTATACTCTTGATCATCTAAGATCTTTCCAAAATGAGCTATCACTATATATAGTCAAAATAACTCTTCTTTCACACACCTTGCATGCTTGGACTCAAAAAAGGCATTAGTTTTCCATGAAAATACATACAAGGGAGTGGATGATATGTGTTAAGACCTTCCATGGCCTTAGAGGCATTAGGAACACCTTAAAAAGGTTCTCACTTGGAGTTTTCACACTTCTCACCATTTTGCTCACTATGCCAATTTTGATTGGTTGAGATGAGAGCTCTAGTAGGAAAACTTAGGAGTTTTCGAAGGAATTAAATGGACATATGTAGTTATAATAAGTATTTATATTCTTCCCAAACTTGATTGCATCTCTTGAATGTTCTTATAACCTGCACAATACACAAAATAATAAAAAATACCTTATTTTGTACTCCATCTGTACAATTTTATACAACCAATATTAATGGTAGGGAAATTGACAGAGTCTTATACAACATATAATACTTATTATAGGAAAAATATGCCATTTGGGTGCACTAATTTCTCAATATTCTCAAATTGGTCACTAGCAAGGGTTTTGGAGGGTTTAGGCCGATTTTACCCTCTTAGGTTTTGTTCATAAAAAATTCACTTTAAACTTGTACAAAAATCTCACTAAAATATATTTTAGGACCCTTGTTAACCCATATAAACTTCCTTGACCTCCATGTGAATCCTCATTGAAGATGTGAGCATTTGAAATCACCTTATCAAGCTTTTCCTTCCATTTCCTATAGGCTTGAGTTGGTTTTGAGCTAAGAAATGGACTATTTGTGATTTATATACATACCAAGGGATTTATCACATCTAAAATGTCCCTAAAAAAATTTTTAAATCCATTGGAAACCTCTACCAAGGTTAGAAATGAATTTGACCCTCTATTTGGCTTTTAGGCCTAAACTTGTCTAACAAGCCTGTTTGCATATTTGCGTTTAGAGTACCCTGTTGAGGTTCCTCCTTTATGTACATGGTTTATAACTTTTTCCTATATGTTATTAAATCTTCCGAACCTATCTTCAGTGTCTAATCAACTTCTTGTCCACCCTTTTGTCTCCAATCCTCAAGATTATAGGGTTTACATCTAAGGGGATTGCCCTTTGTCTGAGACAAAATAGAGGGAAATTCCCCTATTTTTATATAATAAGTTAAAGTTGGATAAGATTATCCAAGTGGTGAATATTTTATACATAAAAATCTAGCCCTTGGTTAGGTCATTTTACCCTTAAAAATTTTTAAAACCCAAAATAGACTTATGTGGAGGGGACTGTATGCAGGGTTTGAGGAATGGAATGCATATTATTATATTAGGTCCCCTTTCTTCCCATATTTGTACATAATTATAGTTTCAAATGGTGATAACCAACATTTTATATGTTTTCATTATTCCTTCAAACCCTTGTCACTAATTCTTGTACCTTAAACTATGCCCTTACTCAGTTAGGCCTGAGTGCTAAGCTGACCTTGCTTACTCAGGAAAAGTGAGCCAATAAGCAATGTTTATGTGATTAATACCTTGGTATAAAGTTTTATATCCATCATTTAATATTTAAAAAACTCATTTCATCCATGTTATAGTGCATTTCACACCTTGAAGTTGGATTGTTCTTAAGACCAATCAAGGTAGCTGACTATATTTTCTGTGTTCTTTCCTCAAAAGTAACCCCTGTAGATGTTCATGTATGTTTTAACCCCAGCTATAGTGTCTAACAAAATTATTAGAGTAATTTAGGGTTTTTTATACTTGTATAGACCTCATTTACTTCATATTTAAGGCGTATACATTTGAAAACATTACCTTCCCATTTATTGCCTGTGACAATTAACAATAGTTAACTTTTTTAGGTAAAAGGACTTATAATCAACCATCACCTTTGAAACATGTGACAAGCATTATTTTAAATCTTGTAAATTAATTATTAATCACCTTCAATTATCCCAAGTTGATATCTTCAATTCTTAGGTCCACTTCATGAAGGACATAAGAGCTAAAGTCTACTATAGGTGAATGTCCATAAAGGTAGGGGCATCTGCAGGTGTGTATGGGTGGAAAAACATAGTATATAATTATCCTTGAGTGGATATTAGATCATAAATACTCCTTTAAACTATTTTAATAATCTAACTATGTTGGCATATTCTAGTTTTCAACTTTGGGTGAAAAAGGTCTCTTTTGGATCAAAATCTTGTAGGTTTCACTGCCTATTTTCAAAGTATAAGAATGCAAATTTGGACCATATAATAACCATATTACCTTAGTAATCTATCCTAAATATATTTTAAAGTGATATACATAAGTGGAAAATTAAAGATAAGTGCACTTTGAGATCTTAGAAACCAATGCAACTCTATTTTATGACTTTGGCAAAATGGTTTGGATCTCTGTTTTCCTATTTTAGAGATTATGTCCCTGAACACACAATCATTGCTTTTGAAGGTGATTTTCAAATTTACTATAAGATTATAAATTTAAATGAGCTTACTGTAATATCCTAAACACACTATTATCACAAATATAAACTCATCACTTGTTTCAACACTTCAAAAATACTCCTCTCTGTGGTACCACCTATAGGTGGTTGTTCCAATACATAGGTAGTAGATGGTCTTATGAGTAGTGTGTATGGTTTATAGGTTTCAATGTAGTTTATACCATTTAAAAATTTAAAATATACTCCTTTAATTATCAATGATACTATTCAACTTAGATACATCCTTACAACATGATTGATCCTCATGAAGTATCACATGTAAATGAACATTTTCATGTATGCAGGCAGATAGTGAGTTGGAACCATGTATGGTGTGTGGTAATTGAACAACCATTGTAACTCCTTCCAGTGTTAACATTTATCCTCTCAAAATTATGAAGTCTTGGATCAAGTCAAGATAACTTTATTTTAATGTGATTTTCCTTTTCAAGCACTTGTAGGTGCACACTCAAATGATAGATTGTGTGTAAGTTGTATTTGATTGTCACAGTTCCATTTTACATTATTTAGAGGATATAACATATTTTTTCCTAATTTTAAACACATCTCAATTTATTTAGACCTCTAATACAATTCCATGAATAGACTAAATAGGTTCTACACACGTGATCAATATCGCTGCAAGAAAAAATGAGCAAGGAGTTGACTGTGCATGCCAATGGACTGCAAACTTAATGATATTTACCTTGGATATTGAAAATTTAAATAAGGATGTTACCATGACCATTTATCTAAATAAAACAAAATTATACATCATTTTAAATCCCTTTTATAGAAAAAGGACTTTTGCAAATGGTGGAATTTGAATGCAAGATCAATATCAATACCTTCCTACAAAGTGAGTTGTTTGGGCCATCAAATCAACTTGAAACATGAATCAAACCATAAAGAGAATTCGATGAGGGAGATAAAATCATCTAGGATCAACATGACCAACTTTATTGTATGAAGATGACCAAACCAAAGTAAAACCTTTAGGGTATAGGAAATAATGAGCAAAAAAACATAGTCAACTTGTAAAGGAAGGTTTATAAAGCATGGTTAAACAATATTCAAATTATTTTTATATAAATTTATCTCTCTAAGTTTAATACCACCTCCCAAAAGTGTTTGACCTGAAACCTCTTCACCTATCTATACCAAGAACAATCTTGCTGTCCACTTCTGTTTGTCTAGAAAGGCAAAGAAGGAGCATAATGGTTTTAGCTCAAAATAAAATTATAGATCATATAAATCATGGAAATTAACTTGAGGAAGATTAAGAGTCATTTTATAGCCTTCTCCCATGTATCACCTTCCCTCATGGGTTGTATAAGCACCAAACTCTCCTTTTTTAGTTGATTACTTGATCTTCAGTTAGATAACCTATATGTTTCAAATGAAACTGACATTACTAACAGGGAATATGAATTTTTGGATGTTTTAAAGGAAACTAGGTCACTTGGACACCTTTAAAACCATGGCACTTGCATTTATGACCCATAAAATGACTTTAAAAGACACATTGACTAATTAGACTAAGACTAAGGATAATATGACATTAAATGACATCAAATAGATTATAATACACCCCATGAATAAAAATTAGACCCTTAAAACATCTAAAAACTCAAGTTTTTACTTATAGGGGTCCCAATTTGACCTACAAGATCAAATTTGGTCAATAAATTGGTGACTCATAATGCCTGCTATACTAAAGATCATTAGCCTTATCAGTCCATTAGGCTTAGGGAGTTATCTGAAGTCTAAAACACAACAAGAAGGCTTTGACCATTGACAATAATCTTTGACCAAGACAAGACAACTAATTACCTCAACCACACAAAACAAAGGACACACATAAAGTAAGGCAAACACACTAACAAGACATACATGTGCTTAAAACACTTAGGGAAAGCAAAACAACAAACCAATATATACAAATAACAACTAAGCATACCTCCCTCCTAGATCAAAGGGGATTTTTGAAACCTTCCTTTCTTCATGACATGAAGTATTTAGTGAGACATGTAGCCTTTTGACCTTTATCATTGATGCCTCCATCTTCTCCATGGTGTTTTCCAACTTCATTAGCATGATGTTTAATGAGAACCAAGCAACTAAAAATATGTGGGCTATGGAAATGAACTCTTCTTGCATCCAAATAGCCTCAAATTTCTCATATGTATCATCAATTACAACCCCCGATGGTGGTTCAACAAGGCATACCTTCTTGATTTCCATAGTGATCTCAATAAGATTGGGTTTCTTTTCAGCTACAAGTTGTTTTAGCTCATCAAAGAGCTTTGCATATTCTACCCAATCTTGGTCATTATCATCCATGAAAGACTCTTTATTGAAATTGTCATGTACTTGACCCTCAACTTGGAAAACCTCTTCAAATTCTTGAAAGAACTTCATTTGTAGCTGCCAATCATCTTTGTCCTCTTTATCATCTAGAACCATGACCTCTTTAATATTATCTTCTTAATATATGAGGTCATAAACCTAGTGTTATTATATATATAATGCATCTGAGGGTGATTCAAAATTAGGCTTAGGTATTGGGTCATCTTTAAGAACAACAACTTCCACCTTGGTCTCAAGAGATTTTTCTAGGACTGCAACCTCTTCAGGGATGACTTAAAATTGTTCTCCATATTTAATATCAAATTCATGTTAATTATTGAGATGATTATCCAAAAATTTATGATCAGATGTAGAGTCTTACTTAATTACTTCCCTCTTCAAGTATTTGTCACATTCCTCATAGATAGCTGTAAAAGAGTCTTCAACATGTTTCTTTTCATACTAGAAGCCATAATTAGACTTGTGATCACCAAAGGGAGTCCCTATAATTATTTCCTCTTATTCAACATTTAGAACCTATTAAGGGCTCTCAAGTTGTAATTAAAACATTTTAACCTGACTTTTCTTCTTAAGGACTACAAACCCCTCAATCTCTTTCTCCTTCTTGGTGATGCCAAGACTAGGCATCTTGAAATCAGGTGATTTAGCCCAATGAGGCTTCCAAAGAGTTACACATTATTCAAGCAAGAGTTATAAATTTAACTCAAACAAATTCTCCTATTTAGGTTCTCACCCCATAGGTACATCAAGGTAAAGAGTGATAGGGTTAGGACAAGCTGAAATAGTTAGTGGAGTAGGAACATAAAACTCAAAATCAGATTGAGAGTGAAATATAGGGGATTCTTTTGGAAGATATTGAGGAAGAGGAGGAAAACCTTAGGCTAAAATAGCTTGATTTTATTCCTTCCATTTTACAATAACTTCATTAACATATGATTTAGCTTGAGCACTCTCTTGAGGAAGGTTAGATGGGGTGTGTTTAGGCATAGGATCTTCTTTGGGCTCTAAACCTTTTATCACACCTTGACTTAGAAATTTCATCCTTGACTCTAACTCTTCAATTTGATTGGATAGGTTATCTTAGAAATGTATTTATTTAATTTCATATGAATATCCATGAGGATGAGGAGTACAAGAGGGTATACATGGAGAATAATAGGTCTCTTGAGGAAGGGTGGGAGGGACTTGCATAATATCAAACTCTTTCTCAACCTCACACTCTTTGTCTAGGTTTTTATGCTCTTTCTTTCCCCATGGTTCCACTATGTTATTATAGCTTAGGGTGTTAGGATTAGTAGTCTCTTCTTGATGTATTGATACACTTTTAAGAATGGATGAAGTGTTTAAGAAACTTGGTATCTCCTTGGGCTTGGATTCTCCACCTTGTCTCCAACTTGGAATCTCATATCTAGAGGTCTCTTCTTGAGGTGGGGATGTAATGGGAGAGGGAAATGAGGGATTAAATTCCAATTCATTTACTGATGATGTGGACTAATGCATCTACCTATTGGATAACTCAATCCGCCTATCAAGATTTTCTTCAAAAACCAAGTTTATCTTTCCAACTCTCTCCTCCAGCTGATTGGGGAAAAAATGACTTTGATAAGCTTGATTGGGCTCATAATTAGGGGTCAATTAGGACTGATAGAAATCTTTTGGAGGTGGATATGAATGCTAATAGACTTGGTGAGTTTTTTCCTCATGAATTCTTATTCTATCTTCTAAAAGTTTAGTCAAACCACTCACATCTAGTCTCTCACTTGTGATCCTTTTCCAATTGGCTCTCTCAATAGGTGCCCACTCTATTTTGACCATATCTAATGCATCTCTCACCTTATGAATGAAATGAATAGGAATATCTTGACCATGTACCCTTAGTGTGTCAATATCTAACATGTAATTCTCATAACCTAAGAGTGTTTTCTTGAAAGTTACAATGGACTGATTAGAAGAGTCACTAGGTTGATTAGGAGAAGCAAGATAATGAGGAGGTTAGTTATAAGACTAATATAAATCATGATAAGGTTGACAATGGTCATATTGGAGCTGGTAAGAATCATAACAAGGTTGATAGGGATTGCCATAATCTTGATAAATGTCACCAACTTTTGTAAAACAATACTCAACACTAAATTCAGCCATGAAACTTCATTAGGAAGCAAGAACACAAGGAATGATTATCAAAAATATTAAAAAGGAATACTTGGGATGCTTGACCAAATGATGTAATCTTAGAGGCATCATTAATGTTTATATAGATGCCTCCAAAGGTAATTGTGTTGAAATATAACACCAAAAATGTTTCAACTTCTTAGATTAAGAGTCCCATTGAGCATGCCAAAAACTATTATCACTTGGATTTGCACCCTTCTAGGACATGTTTCATCTCTCCTCATCCAAATGGCATAATTGAAACACCTTTAGGCTATGGGTAGCCTAAGAATGAGGTGAATCTCTAGAGAGGGTTAGCTCCCTTGATGTACCACTTGTAAATCTCTACTACACCTAAACTTGTGAGGGGAAAGGGAAAGAGAAAACTAAAAGTAAACTATCCTAAAGGATGTGATACACCAAATTAGTTGATGAATTCCAACCAGTTGCATGTTACACATGAGAACAAAGGACTAACCAAACATACACTTTTCTAATTTAAATCTTCTCACATGAATGTTTCATTATGAGGTTATGGATGAATGTTTGGGCTAGGAGGACTAGACAAGAGGTCTATAATGGCACTATTTAATAGGATAACTCACTCAACCTTGAAACTTCCTTGAACACTTCACATGACCTACAAGAATAAGTTGAAAATAAGAGATAGAATGAGACAACATGCTAAGGAAACCATAGTTATCACTAAGTAAGACCCATCATTCAAGTAAAAACACTATGAATAGTTATGAAGAGGTAAAAATTAGTAGTATTATTGGTCAAATTGTATGAAAATGAGTAGGGATTTTCCACACTCAGGTGGAGCATAATTTACAAAGGCCAAAATGGATAGTTCTTATAGAACTTGAGGGAGAGAGAAGAAGAGAGAAGTCCAAAGGTCACAGGGACACTTAAAAAGTTGAGAAAAGGAGTTACATATGCATGCAAAGAAGATCTAAACTGAACCATGCAAGTTTAAGAAGCACAAGTGTCATCCCAAGTCATGAAACTCTTGAAATGTGGCATAAAAGTTCTTATTCTGGCTCAAAAAATTGCCTTCATGATTTAGCCCTATTTAAACATCCAAAAATTGACTATGAATATGTTTGATTATTGGAATGAGAGGGAATTATTTTAGACATTCCTCTCCATGAATTGGTTATAGTCTTGATCATCTGGAATCTTCCCAAAATAAGCTATCACCATCTACAACTAAAATAACTCTTCTTTCACACACCCTGCACACTTTGCCTCAAAAAAGGAATTGGTTTTCCATGAAAATACATAAAATAGAGTGGATTAAATGTGTAAAGACCCTCCATGGCCTTAGAGGCATCAATCACACCTTAAAAATGTTCTCACTTGGAGTTTTGACACTTCTCACCATTTTGCTCACTATGCTAGATTTGATTGACTAAGATGAGAGATCTAGTAGGAATACTTATGAGTTTTTATAAGGCATGAAATATCCATATTGAGTTACAATAAGTCTCTATATTCTTCCCAAAATTGATTTCATCTCTTGAATATTCCTATAACCTACACAATGCATAAAATAGTCAAAATACCCTATTTTGTATTCCATCCATACATTTTTGTAAACCAATCCTAATGGAGGGATCCTGACTGAGTCTTATAATACATCCAATCCTTTTTCTAGGTAAACTATACCATTTGGGTGCACTACTTGCTCAATCTTCTCAAATTGGTCACTAGCAAGGGCTTTAGAGGGTTTATGCCTATTTTACCCTCTTAGGCTTTATTCATAAAAAATGATGTTAAACTTGAAAAAATTATCATTAGAGTAGATTTAAGGATCCATGTTAACCCTTATAAACTTCCTTGATCTCCATGGAAAGCCTCATGAAATATGTGAGCATTTAAAATCAAATTATTGAGCTTTTTCTTCCATTTCCTACAGGCATGAGTTGGTTTTGAGCTTGAAAATGGACTATTTGTGATTTATCTACATGAAAAGAGATTTATAACATGTAAAATGTCCCTAAAAACATGTTTTAATCTATTATAAATCTCTACCAAGGTTGAAAATGAATCTGACCCTCCATTTGGCTTCTAGGCCTAAACCTATCTAATAAACCTGTTTGCATATTTGGGGTTTAGAGTACCCTATTGAGGTTCATCATTTTTTACATAGTTTTTCATGTTTTAATATATATTTTATTATCCTCCATACCTCTCTTTAGTGTCCAATCAACTTCCTGTCAACCCTTTTGTCTCCAACCCTTAAGACTATAGGGTTTACAGCTAAGGGGAGTGCCCTCTGTCTAAGACAAAATAGAGGGAACTTACCCTATTTTTATAGACTAAGTGAAATTTTGATAAGATTATCCAAGTGGTGAATATTATCTACACAAGAATATATCCCTTGGTCAGTTCATTTGACCCTAAAAAATCTCTAAAACCCAAAATAGACCTATTTGGAGGCGACTATATGTAGGGTTTGAGGAATGGACTACATATTAATTTATTAGGGATCCTTTATTCACATATTTATAAATAATGAGAGTGTAAAATTGTGATCACCACCATTTTATAGCTTCTTGTTATGCGTTCAAACCCTTATCACTCATGCTTGGACCTTGAACTATGCTCTTACTCAGTTAGGCTTGAGTGATAAGTTGACCTTGATTACTTAGGAAAAGTGAGCCAATAAGCAATGTTTATGTGTTAATACCTTGGTATCAAGTGTTATATACCTCATTTAATATTTAAAGAACTCATTTCATCCATTCTCTAGTCCATTTCACACTTTAAAGTTGGATTATTCTTAGGACCAGTCAAGGCAACTGACTATATTTTCTATGTTCTTTCCTCAAAAGTAACCCTTGTAAATGGTCATGTATGTTTGAACCATAGGTATAGTGTATAAAAAACTTATTATATTCCTTTAGGGTCACTGATACTTTTCTATACCTCATTTACTTCACAGTTAAGTTGTATGCATATTGAAAACATTACCTTCCCACTTACTACCTATGACAGTCAATGATAGTTGACTTTTCTAGGTAAAAGGATCTGTAAGCAACCATCACCTTTGAAACATGTGACAAGTATTTTTTGAAATATTTTTAGGTCCTTATTAATCAACTTCCATTATACCAAGTTGATATCTCCAATTCTTAGGTTCCCTTCATGAAGGGTGTAAGAGCTAAAGTCTGTTGTAGGTGAATGTCCATAAAGGTAGGGGCACCTATAGGTGTGTATGGGTGGAAAAAAAAAAAATAATTATCAATGAGTGGATATTAGATAATAAATAATCCTTTAAACTATTTGGAACCATCCAGCTATGTTGGTATAGTCTAGTTTGCAACTTTGGGTGAAAAAGGTCTCTTTTGGATCAAAATCCTATAGGTTTCATTGCCTATTTTTAGAGCATAAGAATGTAACTTTGGACCATCTAAAAACCATCTTCCCTTAGTCATATGTCATCCATCTCTTGAAAAGTGATATAAATAAGTGGAAAATTATAGACAAGTGCATCTAGAGATCTTAGAAACCAATGCAACTCTATTTTATGACTTTGGCAAAATGGTTTGGATCTCTATTTTCCTATTTTAGAGATTATGTCCCTGAACACACAATCATTACTTTTGAAGGTTATTTTCAACTTGACTAGAAATTTATAAATTTAAATGATCTAACTATAATCTCATTAAAACACTAGGATCCCAAGGAGAAACTCATCACTTGTTTCAACACTTCAAAAAGACTCCTCTCTATGGTACACCTTGTAGGTGGTTATTCCAATGCACAGGCAGTAAATGGTCTTATGATTAGTGTGTATAGTTTTTAGGTTTAAAATTATTTTATACCCTTTCAAAATTTAAAATAGACTCCTTTCATTATCAATTATGATGTTCAACTCAAATACATATTTACAACATGATTGATCCCCATGAAGTATCACTTTTAAAAGAACATTTTCATGTATGCAGGTAGACAGTGAGTTTTAACCATGTATGGTGTGTGGGAATTGAATAACCATTATACATCCATAAAATGTTAACATATATCCTTTCTAACTTATTAAGGTTTGGATCAAGTCAAGATAACCTGATTTCAATGTGATTTTCCTTTTCAAGTACCTGTAGGTGCACACTCCAATGACAGACTATGTGTATGTTGTATTTAACTATCACAGTTCCCTTTTACACTATTTTTAGGATCTAAAGTATTTTTTCATGCTTATAAACACATCCCAACATATTTATACCTCCAATACAACTCCATGCACATACTAAATAGGTTCTACACATGTGATCAACATGGTTGCAAGTAAGAATGAGCAAGGAGTTGACTATGGATGCCAATGGACTACAAACTCAATGGTATTTACATTGGATTTTGAAAATTTTGAAATAAGGATGTTATCATGACCATTTATCTGAGTGAAACACCATGATGCATCATTTCAAATTCCTTTAATAGAAATAGGCCTTTTGAAAATGGTGGAATTTGAATGTAAGATTAGTATTAACACCTTCTAATAAAGTGAGTTGTTTGGGCCATCAAATCAACTTGAAACATGAAACCAACCATAGAAATCATTTGAGGAAGGAGATAAAATCATTTGGAATCAACATGACCAATTGGATTGTACAGAGATGACCAAACCAATGCAAAACCTATAGGCTGCAGGTTATAGTGAGCAAAAAAACATAGTCATCTTGTAAAGGATGGTTCATAAATCACGATTGACCAATATTCAAGATATTTCTATGGAAATGGATCTCTTTGAGTGTAATAACACCTCCCAAAATCATTTTAATTTAAACCTCTTCAACTGTCCATGCCAAACACAAACCTGATGACTATTTTTGTGTGTATAGAAAGGCAAAGGAGTAGAATGGTTTTAGCTCAAAAATGGCACCTCCAGAGCATGTCAAGTGTGGAAATAAACATGAGGATGATGAAGATACATTCCATGGCCTTCTCCAATGTCTCACCTTCCCTCATGGGCTGTAAAAGTGCCAAACTCCCCTTTTTTAATTGATTACTTGATCTTCAGTTAGATAACCTACAAGTTTTACATGAAACTAACATTATTGACATGGAATCCAACTTCTTGGATGTTTTAAAGGAAACTAGGACATTTGAACACCTTGAAAACTATGCCACTTAAATTTATGACCCCTAAAATGACTTTAAAAGACATATTGACTAATTAGACTAAGACTAAGGCTAATATGATATTAAATGACATCAAATAACTTATAATACACCCCATGACAAAATATTATACCCATAAAACATCTAAAAAGTCATGTTTTTACTTATAGGGGTCCCAATTTGACCTGTAGGGTCAAATTTTGTCAATAGGTACTTGTGTGCTTTTTTAAAGCAAGAAATGGATATGAAGAGTTAGGTTAGGTCCCATTTGTCTTCCCAAAGTGATCCTCATCTTTTGAAACTCTTTTATACCTGTAAAACATTAGAAACTATCAAGAAAACTAGTTTTGTACCATGTCCATACAAATAATGTAGATTCCAAATTGATGGGAAGAATCCTAGTGGAGTCCTTTTCAAGTTACAATCATGTTCTAAATCATACCAACTCATATGGATACATTTTCTTCTTTGTTTTCTACATCGGGTCTTTAGTATGGGTTCTGGAGGGTTTTGAGTAGTTTTGCCCCTTAAGGATTATTGATAAAAGTTTGACATTGAACCTGTGAAAAAACTACACAAAATTCAAGTTTATGACCCTCTCAAACATATCCTAAACCCTCAAGCTCCCATGCTAATCATCCATACATATATGAGCTTCTAAATCTAGCCTCTTGAGCTCTTCCATGTATTTTGTGCACCCTATCATGTTTCTAATCCAAGAAATGATTTGTTTGTGACTCTCTCTACAAAACAAAGGCTTTGAATCACATAATATCTCCCCATGAAATTCCTCTAATTCCTTATAATTTTCATTTTACCCTAAAAGTGGTATTGGTTTTCCAATTGGGCTTTAGGCCTAGACTAGATCTAAAGGCTTGAACTATGTCTTGTTTCTCACAACCACCTCTAAGTGGTTTCCCAAGATTTAAAGGAATTATTTAGGATTTTTCATGTATGGATAAACTCACCATACCATTCTTTAGTGCCTTTAAGACCTCCCACTTCACTTTCTTACTTCCTCATGTCAAACCTGCAGGGCTTGTTCCTCTAGAATGCCCTCTGTCTGAGATAGAACAAAGAGAAATTTCCTTATTTTCCCAATCAAAACAAGGATATTAGAGGCTTGGGAAAGTCATCATGACACTATTTATATAATTTATAGTTATACCACATCAATATCCGATTCAAATATCATGAAACTCAAGGTATACTTTTGTGTAATACTCACTATGTGCATGGTTAGTGTGTTGACTATAAGTGTACTTGAAAACCAAATATTACCCTATTTTATTATCTTGATAATTCATGAGATGGTAATTATAATTTATGAGGAAGTTATAATAATTATTTACACTCATGCTTCCTTTCCATCTCAACGTGCCCTCACCTTTTCTTGACTAGGCCAAAGTAGCTAACTGTGTAGTGTGTTTCCTTGCTCAGAAAGTGGCATGCCTATAGATGTATATTGCATGGTTAGACCTTATATAATTATACCACTTGAAATAATCAAGGTCACATCCAAATAATTTGAGATCAACTCATGCTTAAATGCTTGTGACAAGACTAAATTGTCACATGCTAATGCACTTTCATCCTATAGTTGATTGTAGGTGACCATTCTTGGAGCAAAAGAGGTCATGTAGATGACATATAACCTTTAAAACATATGATACATAGTCTAGGATATATTTGAGGTTTTTGGAGGCATATCCAACTTGAAAATTTTCATGTTTTCATGGTTCTATCTCTATGTCCCTATCATAAGCTTGCAAGTACCTGCAGCTAAATTGAAGGTGACCACTTTCAAGGCAAGGGTACACCTGTAGGTAATGATATGGGTCAAGAATTGATGCAAGAGCATCCTCACTTTAGAGTGCATTTATCACATTTTGGCTTTGATGTAGCATGTTTTAGTTGTTTTGTTTTCCCTCCAATTCTTAGTTCTTTTTTTTCTTTTGTTTTTAAATTTGGCAAAATAGCTTGTGGGGCGAGTGGTTAAACTGTTTAGAATCTCCTTATCTTAGAAGACTATTTTATGCATTTTGGGGAGATTGTTGCGCCCAGCCCAGGTTTAAACTAATTAGATATATTGAGAATAGATGCTTTTGTATGCGTATGGGTGTGTGTGTGATAAAAAAAAAAACAGGGGGATATGTTTTGAAAGAGGAGAGCAGAGGCATAGAAAGAAGACTGGCAACATAGAACAAACCCAAGGCATATAACCTCTGGTATATATTAATATAGGTGTGTATTTGTTTTAATATATTCATGAATGTGAGTTCTTTTTGAATAAATTCATTTTTCTGAGACCACATATAAGAAAGGACATTGTTGAAAGTTGCTGGGCGTAGCTATATGACTTCTGGCCATTTTTTTTAAAGCATTGAGTTTAATATAATTCTAGGCCACTTCAATAATTTGGAATTCTAGTCATTTCAATACACATGTAATACAGTTTGGGTGCTCAATGAATTGAGCCAAATAAATGCCTATTTCATCATTCACCAAACATATTATTACTTGGCATATTTGTATTAAATACATGGATTGTAATTCTGGTTTATGGTAACTCTGGGTGTTTCCATGTTGGCTGGGCCACCCCAAGGAAGTATTTGCAACGTTGGTCATTTTAAAATTCATGATGGGCGTGAAGTTAAGTAATGATCCTTTCTTGTCATATTAAACTGTCTATGCAAAACAAGTGAAGTTAAGTGACGGTCTCCTTGTTTTATCAAAATAAAAGTTAAGCTGGGCGCTCATATATATTGAATGATGCTTAGACCGAGGTCTTAGAAAGCAAAATAAATTGTCTTGTTTGTGAGTAAAACAGAGTTTAGTCCTACCACAAGAGGTTATACTAGGCGCTTTAATATGAAAAGTGAGTCTTAATTGAAGTTTTATTCTTTCAATCTGAATTAAGACATATAGAATCTACCAGAACAGCGCCTTATAGTTCAAAAATCCAAAATTTGTCTTCTTTCAGGAAATTTTGGGCTATTAAACTTTATGCATCATGCGTAAACTGTCTAAAAAGGAGGAAATTTCAAGCTTGTGTGTTTAAATTTTAGTTTTCATCAATTTGGTATTAGAGCACAAGGGATTGTGATCCAAGCCAAAGAGAAGCAGAACCATATTTGTGAAGAAAAAGCAAGATGGCCATGAGAATCAGGAACAAAGGTAGAGCTGGAGGAAGGAGACCTGGAGGACAGGTTGCACTGGCAGAAGAGATTAGGAACCTGACAGCTAGGCTACAAGACCTAGAGATGGCTAAAAGAAGAGGCACTGACATGGGTGAAGTCAGTGACAGAGAAGAGGAGCCACCAGAAGATGAATTGGTGGTGGAAGAAGAAACAACTGAAGAGAGGTTGATCAAAGCCATTATGAAGGTGAACACAAAGCCAAAAATGGAGGTTCCAATGTATGAAGGTAATTTGAATGTGGAAGAATTAATTGATTGGATTAATGCATTAGACAAATATTTTGAGTATGAAGGAATTGAAGAAGATGATAAGAAAGTCAAGTATGCCATGACAAGGCTAAAGAAACATGCATCCTTGTGGTGGGATGGAGTGCAAGAAGAAAGAAGAAGGAAAGACAAGCCAAAGATTAGAAGCTGGGATAAAATGGTAGCAAAAATGAAAGGTAAGTTTATGCCTAAAGATTATCAAGCAAATCTTTTTAAGCAATTACAAAATTTAAAGCAAAAAGAAATGTCTGTGAAAGAATATACTGAAGATTTTTACAGATTAACTATAAGATCAGGTCATGTTGAGGATGATACAGAGAAGGTAGTCAGATACACCAATGGTTTGAAATTTTCCATTCAAGATGAAATTAGTCTTCTCATTCCCAAGATAGTTGAAGAGGCATATCAATTTGCCTTGAAAGCTGAGGAGAAGATTGCAAGGAAACAAACATCCTTCTCAAGAGGAAGGGGCAGGTCCATCAGAGGTAGAGGATTTCAAGGAGGTAGAAGACAGCTGCAAACATCTCATGAAGAGGCCAGCAGCTCACAAAGTTCAAGAGGTAGCTATACACCAAGAGGAAGAAGACCATACCACGGATATCAAAGATGAAGAGGAAGATTCATGGGCAAATTCTTTAAGTGCAACAAGTATGCAGGACACATGGCATATGAGTGTCCAGAGAACCCTTCTACCAGCCATGAGAGAGGTGTACATGTGACTCAAGGTGAAGAACAAAATGCAGAAGTTACAATAGCTTATGAAGATACTCCAGAAGAAGGTGAGTCTCTTTTGATGAAAATAATTTTGTTAAAGCCAAATAAAGAAGTTGTAGAACCACCTCAAAGGAAAACTTTATTTAGAACCATATGTAAGAGTAAGGGGAAATGCTGTAAGGTCATTATTGATAGCGGAAGTACTGACAATCTTGTGTCAACTGAGATGGTGGAGAAACTAGGCCTGAAGAAGGAGGTACATCCTACACCTTATCAAGGCTCTTGGCTACAAAAAGGACACAAACTTTTGGTAAGTGAACAATGCAAAGTAGATATTTAGATAGGAACATATAAGGATCAGATTTTATGTGATGTCATGCCGATGGATGTGTGTCATATCTTGCTTGGAAGGCCTTGGCAATTTGATAGGAAGACCATACATGATGGAAGGTAGAATACATACATGTTTGAAAAGGATGGGATCAAGAATACACTCACACCATTGAAAGAAGAGGCTTCTGCTGTTGTTGGACAGAATTCTAAAGTATTGATAATAAGTGGCAAAGAGTTTCTACATCAAATGAAGAAAGAAGAGGTAAACTTTGCTGTAATTGGTAAGCCAAGGAGTGTAGTCACTAGTACTAAGTTGATTGATTTGCCATTAGAGATTCAAGATATGTTGAATGAGTACATTGACATTGTGGTAGATGATTTACCTGATGAGCTACCACCATTGAGAAGTATTAGCCATCACATAGACTTGATTTTAGGAGCAAATCTTCCAAACAAGGCTGCCTACAGGTTGACACCAAAGGAAAATGAAGAGATCAAGCACCAAGTTCAAGAATTGTTAGAAAAAGGATTGGTAAGAGAGAGTTTAAGTCCTTGTGCTGTCCCTATAGTGTTGAGTCATAAGAAAGATGGGAGTTGGAGAATGTGTACAGACTCCAGAACAATCAACAAGATTACTATCAGGTATAGATTTCCATTGCCAAGAATTGATGATTTACTTGATTGTTTAAGTGGAGCTACATATTTCTCTAAGATATATTTGAAAAGTGGTTACCATCAAATTAGGATAAGATAAGGGGATGAATGGAAAACAACCTTCAAGACTAATGATGGACTCTATGAGTGGTTAGTTATGCCATTTGGACTAACTAATGCACCAAGCACCTTCATGAGGCTGATGAATGAAGTGCTGAAGGAGTTCACTGGTAAGTTTTTGATAGTGTATTTGGATGATATTTTGGTGTTTAGTCAAACTAAATAAGATCATTTGAAACATTTGAGGATGGTATTGAGTAAACTACATGAGGAGAAGTTGCTAATCAATGTCAAAAAGTGCAATTTTCTGAAAATAGAGTTGATATATTTGGGATTTGTGATTTAAAAAGAAGGATTGAAGATGGATAAGGAAAATATTAAGGCTATACTTGAGTGGCCTACACCCAGGAGCACATATGAGGTAAGAAGCTTTCACGGTTTGGCTAGCTTCTATAAGAAATTCATAAGAAATTTTAGTGGAATTGTTGCTCCAATGATAGATACAATCAAGGGTGATAAAAGAAGTTTTTGTTGGACTGAGGCTACTAATAAGAGTTTTAGATTATTAAAAAAGAAGGTAACTAAAGAGTCAATCTTGACCTTGCCTGATTTTAATAAGCTTTTTCAAGTAGAATGTGATGCTAGTGGAACTGAAATAGGTGCTATTTTAAGTCAAGATGGGAAGCCTATAGCATACTTTAGTGAGAAGTTAAGTGATGCTAAGAATAAATATTCAGCTTATGATTAAGAATTCTATGCTCTTATACAAGCTTTGAAGAAATGGAGGCATTATCTTTTGCCTAAAGAATTTGTTTTATTCACTGACAATTATGCTTTACAGTTCATTAGCAATCATAATAAGTTGAATCAAAAGCATGCCAAATGGATTGAATTTTTAAAAAGTTTCACATTCACTATTAAGCACAAGAAAGGACAATCTAACAAGGTTGTAGATGCCTTAAGCAGGAGAAATCTGATCATATAAAAGTCTCAAGTAAGCATTGTGGGATTTGAAGATTTGAAGGAGCTATATAAGGAAGATCCAAACTTCAAGGAACCATATGAAGCTTGCATGAATATAGTGGGGGTTGATAGAAGTCCTTGGATAGATTTCATGGTCCAAGAGGGTCTGCTATTCAGAGGCAGCCAGCTTTGCATTCCCAAGAGTTCCATGAGGGAGAATTTGTTGAAGGAAAAACATAGTGGCAGCTTATCAGGACATTTTGGGCAGAACAAGACATTAGCACAATTGAGTGCTCACTACTATTGGCTAGGTATGAGTAATGATGTTAAGAAATTTGTTGAAAGGTGTAAAATATGCCAATATGCCAAGGGAAGCAGTCAAAACACAGGTTTGTACCAGCCACTACCCATTCCAAATCGACCTTGGGATTCAATAAGCATGGATTTTGTACTTGGTTTGCCAAGAACTCAAAAAGGTCATGATTCCATATTTGTTTTGGTAGATAAGTTTTCAAAGATGGCTCACTTTATTCTATGTTTCAAAACAAGTGATGCTACTCACATAGCTAATCTATTCTTTCAAGATGTTGTTAGATTGCATGGATTGCCTAGAAGCATTATTTCTGACAGGGACACCAAATTTGTTGGACATTTTTGGAGAACCTTATGGAAGAAATTGGGAACACAATTAAGTTTCAGTTTAGCCTATCATCCCCAAACGAATGGCCAAATAGAGGTTGTCAATAGGAGCTTGGGCAACATCTTGAGAAGCTTGGTAAGTATGCATCTGAAACAATGGGATCTTGCACTTGCACAAGCTGAATTTGCCTATAATGATTCTCCTAACAGAAGTATAGGATTGAGCCCATTTCAAATTATGTATGAAATGCATCCAAGAGGTGTGTATGAGTTAAGAAATCTAAGTAGCCTGGAGACAAGGAGTGCTAATGCAGAAGAATTTGCCAATGCCATGCAGAATTTGCATGAACAGGTAAAGAAGAAACTTGAAGAAAACACCATCAAGTACAAGCTAAGGGTAGATCAAAAGAAAAGAGAGGTCAGTTTCAATATTGGAGACTTTGTTCTTGCTCATCTCAGAAAAGAGAGGTTTCCAAAAAAAGAATACAACAAGCTGAAGGTAAAGAAAATAGGACCATGCAAAGTAATAAGGAAGTTTTCAAATAATGCATATTAAATAGAATTGCCAAAGGGGATTGGAATCTCTCCAATTTTTAATGTTGCAGATTTATATCCATACAAGGATGAAGGACAATCAACAAAAGAAATTGAAACAGGGGTAGATGAAGTTATCCAATGGGAGCAACAACTACCAAAGGAAGTGCCAAAGGAAATTGAGAGTATTTTAGATAAGAAAGTAATTAAAAAGACAAGGAACAAAGAATACTTCTAGTATCTAACTAAGTGGAAGAATCTACCAGCTGAAGATGCAACATGGTTGACTACAGATGACATCCTTAAGCTGGGCACAAGTATAGACGAAGTGATGTAGAAAAACAACAAGTGAAGAATACTTCTTCTGCTGGTTGGAAGAATGATGCAGGAGCATCCTCACTTTAGAGCACATTTATCACATTTTGGCTTTGATGTAGCATGTTTTAGTTGTTTTGTTTTCCCTCCAATTTTTATTTCTTTTTTTATTTTGTTTTTAAATTTGGCAAAATAGCCTGTGGGGCGAGTGGTTAAGCTGTTTGGAATCTCCTTATCTTAGAAGAATGTTTTATGCTTTTTGGGGAGATTGTTGCACCCAGCCCAGGTTTAAACTAATTAGCTATATTGAGAATAGATGCTTTTGTATGCGTATGGGTGTGTGTGTGATAAAAAAAAATAGGGGGATATGTTTTGAAGGAGGAGAGTAGAGGCGTAGAAAGAAGACTGGAAACACAGAACAGACCCAAGGCATATAACCTTTGGTATATATTAATATAGGTGTGTATTTGTTTTAATACATTGATGAATGTGAGTTTTTTTTGAAAAAAATCATTTTTCTGAGACCACATATAAGAAAGGACATTGTTGAAAGTTGCTGGGCGTAGCTATATGACTTCTGGCCATTTTTTTTAAAGCATTGAGTTTAATATAATTCTGGGCCGCTTCAATGATTTGGAATTCTAGTTGTTTCAATACATATGTAATACAGTTTGGGCGCTCAATGAATTGAGCCAAATAAATGCCTATTTCATCATTCACCAAACATATTATTACTTGGCGTATTTGTATTAAATACATGGATTGTAATTCTGGTTTATGGTAACTCTGGGTGTTTCCATGTTGGCTGGGCCACCCCAAGGAAGTATTTGCAATGTTGGTCATTTTAAAATTCATGCTGGGTGTGAAGTTAAGTAATGATCCTTTCTTGTCATATTAAACTATCTATGCAAAACAAGTGAAGTTAAGTGACAGTCTCCTTGTTTTATCAAAATAAAAGTTAAGCTGGGCGCTCATATATATTGAATGATGCTTAGACGAAGGTCTTGGAAAGCAAAAGAAATTGTCCTGTTTATGAGTAAAACAGAGTTTAGTCCTGCCACAAGAGGTTATACTGGGCACTTTAATATGAAAAGTGAGTCTTAATTGAAGTTTTATTCTTTCAATCCGAATTAAGACATACAAAATCTGCCAAAACAGCGCCTTATAGTTCAAAAATCCAAAATTTGTCTTCTTTCAAGAAATTTTGGGCTGTTAAACTTTATGCATCATGTGTAAACTGTCTAAAAAGGAGGAAATTTCAAGCCTGTGTGTTTAAATTTCAGTTTTTATCAAGAACCTACACTCCAATTATTTTTAATGTTATTTGAAACACTAGTGTCCTTATTGCCTTAATAGGGTTACTTTACATGTAGATATGTTTCTATCATTCTACTTTAGACTTTGAGATCATTACAAACTCAAAACACTGAAGTAAACACTAAAAACCTACAATGAAGAATTGCTTGAATTGGGAGCCTTATAATATCATACTCCTTTGGCCAAACAACTACTTACCATGTAAACTCATTTCCCCTATGATAAGATCATCTCATGGAAGCATTCAAATCCATCCAAACTTCATGTTACCCTATGATATGATAGCACCAAATGTGGACAAGGCCTTAGTTTGGAGTTTTTAAGGTAATGGATCCCTAAAACTCTTTCATAACCTATGGTGGGATAACATAGGTCTATTTATCACTAACAACTTTCACCATTGATTTTTATGACCTCCTAAACATTCTCAAGATTGATGAAGGTCTAGACCTATCTTAAGCACTTGCCTTACAATCTTTTTAGACCTCTATGGAGACTTGTAGGTGTATATGCAATGTGACATAAGACAGTGAAGTTGTAACATGAATAATATGCCTAGTGGATGGCCTTATGATCAATAATATAAATCTTAAAGGTCTTAAAATTGATATTTTAAAACTTGGAATACTTTAAACAATTCAAATTCTTCATTCCAACATGCCTAGTCTCCTTTGGGGCACTTATAGGTCTTAATGAATGGTGCAGGACTGTGTATATAGTTTGAAATGGTTATCATAGTCTATTACATAACATTTGAATATCTTGAATTGATTGATCTTATTATAAGAGTGTGTTAAGTTTATTTAAACTCTTCATTACACATCCATGATTGTGCTCAGAACTTCACACACCTCATTCACCATGACTATAAGTGAATATATGCATAAAGCTAATGTGTTAACAAGTTCTTTGATTGTGACCTCCGTGTGAAAATTTTTATACTGATCCTTGAAAGGAAGGTGGTTTCCATGAAATATTAGAGGTTCAAACATCATATTCACTTATTATTTAAACCACTATAGGACAGAAAAAACCTCTTTAGTTGATGATCATGTCTAGATTGTCATTGGTAATCTCAACTAGAAACTTGAGTTGTTTGGATCATAAATTCACATCCATACATGAAATAAAAGATGAAAACTAGGAGATAACGATTTATACATCCTATCAAATCACTTTCATCAATAGTTTTGCATGGAACAACTCAAAGAAGAAGAGAACTTGTAGGGTGTGGGGATAAGTATGCAAAATGAGGTAGTTAACTTATAAACAATGGTTTATAAAGCATGGGAAAAAATATTTGAAATACTCATATTAAATATAAGTGTAATAAGTGTATTATCATCCCTCATAGGTTTTTAACTTGAAATAACTCTTGTTTCTGTAGCATGAGAAAACCTATTGACCAATTCTACATGCCAAAAATAGTGATGGTGGAGCAGAATGGTTTTAAGCTAATTTTGAGACATACAAAGTAAATAAAATTTGAAAGTTAACTAAATTAAGCTAAATATTCATTTAAAAACCTTATACATCTTCCACAATAGTTGCCTAGGCCATACAACTAGCAAAACTTCCTCTTTTCTAATTGTTTTCTTGATCTGACTTTATACTTGTAGTATTTTCAGTTAGTACTAACATGACTAATAGAAATATGACATATGTGACATTAAGAGATAGTTTAGAGCACTTATCTACCAATGGAAACCATACAACAATCATTAATTGCTCAATTATGACCTTAAATGACATGAAATGACTTAGGACTAATTTTGACTATGACCAAGGTTAATAACACATCAAATAACATCAAATAGGACCATGACACATCATATTACATCCTAATATACCACTATATAAAGTTTTTAAATATATAGGGGTTGATTTTTTTTGACTTGTGGTTGAAATAGTCAACAATTAATATTATTAGTTTTTAATTAGTATAATATTGAATTTTAACTATCCAATTATTAGTTTTTTATTTTTATTTCACATTTCAACACAAACACAATAATGTTATTTAATTTTTTTTTAATGATTACATAATACATTATTTTTAAAATTATAGTTCAATGAGTATGATAAATTTTTGAAATAAATATTAGTTTTCTTTTCATGTTAAACAATAGTGCAATATTAAGGTCTTGTAGGAGAATGATTTGAAATAGAAATTTTAAAAAAATTACATCTTGGGCCAAGATACTATCACACATGATATTCAATATATTTATCATTTCAAAACCATATAACTATTAATCATCATCTGGTTCCCTATGTATTTATGAAGACACTAAATTTGAATTATATAGCACTTCAATCTTATATACTTGGCAAATACCTCTCATGGTTGTACCCTTCAGTTATAAGACCTTCCCATTACTGAAAGACTCACATTCATTATCTCTTCTATTTAAATTAATTTTATCTTAGTCTAACCACTATTATTTTTATGACCAAGCCTTCTATACCATGCAAATGATATAAACTTGATAATTATAATTCTCTACTAGTTTTAGACCTATACTTATTTTCTAGCTTTCTAGATGCTTGTGCCCTAGTTAGACACCTACATTGATGCTAGTGTCCCTTTTCAAACTAAGTGTCAAGTGCCCAAAAGTCATCCAATTTAGAAATGACACGTATCATAACGGTTTGCCTAAGTGCTTTAGTGTGAGATATTTTCAAAAGGGGTTGGTATATATATAAGATCAAACCTCATTCATTCCTCACCTAGAAAAGACCTATCAAAATACTTTGGAACTCACAAGGCAATTTACTAAGATCAATCAATAAAAGATTCAAGTGAGTAAATCTACCATATTCATCCCTATTTCCATATCAGACATAGGATTAGTATCCCCATGGGTCTGAAGTACTAAAGGAACATCCCATGAGCCATATTTTATAAGTTACAAGATATGTCACTCTATATACTTTATTATCACACATTTTATCCTCATACACATATAAATTACTATGTATGGGATAACTACATAATTATAAGGGCCTTTTTAGAATATTGGCTATGTAGGTAGTGCTTATTAACATAGGGGTTCTTAGGATAACTTGATACTATGTGCCCACTAACCCATTTTTCCCACAACCACTCCAAGGGTGAGGAATCTAGGGTTTGATCATTTGAAAAAGAGTGACAACCTATGTACATTTTGAACACACCAAAAGAAAGGCAACAAAAATTGAAAAGGCTCCAGGTAGTTGAATCCATATCTAGTCACTATTCTATATTAGACACCTATATCCAACATAGACATCAGTGTCAATGTAACCATGCAAATTCGATGCAAGTGCCTAAGGCCACCAAATGCAAAATTTTAGAATCTAAAAACTATTCTATAATCTTGATCCAATTCATTTCGAACCTATTTTAGCCTAGATCTACTATTTTAAAATTTTAGAGTTTTACTAGTGTAAATCCTCTAGTTAAAAAGCTAAGTATATTGTTAATCTAGAATAAATTTGGAAATTATTGATTTAATTGAACTTTCCAAAAATAGCAAGTGGGAAGAGAAAATGAATTTGTCTAGAGATAAATAGAGTTTTATGTGGATCAGGGTACTATAAATGATTGAGCAAACATAGAGGAATCTTTCATATTTTAACTATTTATTGAGATCTAGCTCTGGATAGTAGCACCCCTCTTAAGATAGTAGCACCATATGGCACTAATGTCTAATTTTGACACTAATGTACTTTATGTAGAGACTGTTTGAAACTTTCAGGGAAGTTGTAAGAGGTTTTAAAGGTCTTGTAGGTGGTTCTATGTCATTTAAAGGCTCATATGTGTCATTTTTTGGTTGAATCTCCTATAAAACCCTAATAAATACCTTTACACATGAAACAATAAATGGATCAAATTAAAAAAGGAAATAAAAAACTAGGTTGTGGGTTGTTATGATTGCATAGAATAGAAACCCTGTTATCCTAGCCACTGCCTACATTAACCCCAATGCTAGGGATCTCAGATCACATGTAGTTATCGATTAGGGAACATGCTCCATCAACTTACATGGTATGCTAGAATGATTTTCACTTAGGATCTTCTTTGATGAAGCATGAAAATGTCTAGGTGTGAAGACTAAGTAGTATGTAGAGTATTTGAGCTATACTATTGATTGATTTTATGTAAATAAGTGCCAAAATAATAAGTGCTAGACGTAATATGCCTTATAAGACTATTTATATAGAATGATATTTATTTTAAATATAATATCTTGTTCACTGGTTGACAAGTTGATCTGAGCAACATTTCAGGTGACAATTTGGGTTACGGTTCTACCCCAATTGGTGGTAAAACTTCTGAGAGCCATAACTTTTGCACCATAGCTCCATTTCACTCCCCATTTAAACTGTTGGAAAGATAAGAATGAGGGGAACATTGTGAGATGGAAAAAATCTTTGATTGGTGGGTTTTTAACCCCAAAAACTAAATGGAAGTGCCCTAAATTTTAATTTTAGTAATATAGTCTAAAAATAGTAAGTTTTTAAAAATAGTAATTCCTCAAATTCTATATTATTATTATGAATCATGGAAGTCAAACCACTTAATCTCCCTCAAGATTGGTGACCTTACACATCCTCCTCTTACCTTAAAAATGTGTATAAATGAAGATGTAACCTGAAAAGGAAATCAGACATCTCTTCTCAGAGATAGAAATATGTTTGGATCTGAAAATTTGATCAATAAAACATCTCTTCTCAGAGATAACATTATTACAATTATGTTGTTCTTTTTTCTTGAATTATATTTCAACCAAATATTATGAGTTTTAGATCAGTGGTATTAGAGTGGTTTGTCTTAAGAGTGTATGTGACAAGGAAAGGTTGTTTCACTCTAAGTTATGGGTGAAAGGTAAGCCTATGCATTTCATTCTTGATAGTGGGAGTCAAAAGAAATTAATCTCTACTAATGTTGTGAAAATCTTAAATTTATCCATGAAGCCTCACCCAAAGCCATATAGTATTAGATGGTTGAGTGCAGGGAGAAACCTCTATGTCACCCACCAATGTCTTCTGTCATATGCAATAAAACCTTTCCAAGATGAGGTCTTATGTGATGTGGTCAATATGGATGTTTGTGATGTACCTTTGGTCAGCCATTCATGTATGATCAACATGGCATATATGAATAAAGAACTTGAAGGATCACCCTCACTCTTAGAACATGGTACTATAGGGTACTAGAGGTACCATCTTCTACATCTGTCTCCATGATTAGTGCCAAGAAATTTGTGCTCATGGTGGTCAAGCCATAAAAATACAAAAGGGATGATGTTACAACCCTGAATACACAAACAACACAATAACATAATTAAATAGATACCAAGCTAAATAAGTTCATGGCCTTCCATCCACAGATTGATGGTTAAATAGAAATGGTGAACAATCGGGTCCTACATAGCTCCATAAAGGATAGTCCATTCTAAGTATGCATCAATAATCAAATAGAAACACAACTACCACACTTGATGACAAATATTGATGTAATGGGGACCATTACTTCTCAAAAAGAGAGGAATGATCTGAGCAACATTTTAGGTGACAATTCGGGTGACGGTTCTACCCCAATTGGTGGTAGAACTTTTGAGAGCCATAACTTTTGCACCATAGCTCCGTTTGATTCCCTGTTTGAACCATTGGAAAGATAAAAATGAGGGGAAATTATGAGATGGAATGAATATTTTCTTAGATGTTTTTGACCCCTAGAAAACAAATGGAAGTTCCCCAAGTTTCAATTTTAGTAGTGTAATCTAAAAATAATAAGTTTCTAAAAATAGTAATTCCTTGAATTTTGTATTGTTGTGAATCATGGAAGTCAAACCACTTGATATAAATTGAGATTGGTGACCTTACACATCCTAATACTACCTTGAAAATATTTATAAATGAAGATGTAACCTAAAAAGTAAATTAGACATCTCTTCTTAGAGATAGGCATATGTTTGGATCTACAAATTTGATCAATAAAACATCTCTTCTCAGAGATAAAAATATTACAATTGTGTTCTTGTTTCTTGAATTATCTTTCAACCAAAGCTTTTGAGTTTTGGATCATAAGTCATAAAAGAGGGATAAAAAACATAAGAGAAGGATCATAGAGGGGTTAGGACTCAAACATGGGTGAAAGGGCCCATCAAACACTAGAGCCATGAGTGGATAATAACACCATGTGGTGCTAGTATCCTAAGGATTATAATAGAGAAAAAATAATGAAAGATAGGATAGGTCCACCTCTGATTTGGAAAAGGTGACTTGTGACTATTGGGAGTGTCAAAAATAAGGAAAATAAGACATTAGAAAGATTGACAGACTCAAAATGACCATGTGAACAAGGAATATAATCTTCACTAAGAATTTCATGTGAAAGATCAACAAAATACATAATACTTATGTTTTATTGACCAAATGAGGGTGTTTACATTTCCCCCCATTTTATTCTAGTAATGCAATGAAATTAAAGTACTAGAGTAAAATAAAAAGTGTAATACATACCTGTACTTGTGTGAATGTAATCTAGATTTTTCCCACTTCTTGGCTAGAGAAGTGGATAAGAACTAGAGTGAAATATGTGAAGGGGAGATACATGGTGTGAATGTCCCCTATATTGAATATGAGTATGTGAATTGAATGTGTGTAGAAACAAGGCTCACTTATCCTCACTCTAAATCTGAGTATGTAAATTGAATGTGTAGAGAAACAAGGCTCACTTACCCCCACTCTGAATCTAAGTATGTAAATGAATGTATGGAGAAACAAGGCTCACTTACCCCCACTCTAAAAATGAGTATGTGAAATAGGTCTAGTGAAATGCTATAGATCAACCACTATAGACTATTCTATGACCCAAACTATTGAAATATTGGTGATAATATTGGTGATGATATTGAGTATAACCTAATAAATATGTATCATGCCCCTAATCCTAATATCTAAATAATGTAGCTATGTATCTAAATATCTAAGTAAAATGGTATACCTAAATTGAAACTATATATCTACATATCTATATCTATTTGAACCTGTGTGTCAATATATTTGAGAATTTATGAATCTAAATATCTAAAAACCTATGAATATGAATATTTGTATATCTAAAAACCTATGTAAACCTATCTACCTATGTAAACCTATGTACCTATGTAGACTTGTGTGTTTATATATCATAACACCTATGAATTTGAATACCTATGTAAATCTATGTACCTATGTAGACTCATGTGTCTATATATATACAAACTTATGTAAACCTATATACCTATGTAGACTTGTGTGTCTGTATATCTAAAAAATATGTAAATCTAAATGCCTATGTGAATCTATGCACCTATGTAGACCTATGTGTTTGAATATATGAAAACCTTTGAATTTGAATACCTATGTAAACTTGTGTACCTTTGTAGACCCTTGTGTTTGAATGAAACTCTATATATTTGAGTATAACCTGATAAATTTGCATCATACCCCTAATCCTAATATCTAAATAATGTAGTTATGTATCTAAATATCTAAGTAACTGGTATACCTGAGTCAAAACTATATATCTACATATCTATATTTATGTGAACCTATGTATCAGTATATTCAAGAATGTAATAATCTAAATATCTAAAAAACCTATGAATATGAATATTTTTATATCTGACAACCTATGTAAACTTGTTTACCTATGTAAACTTATGTACCTATGTAGACTTGTGTGTCTATATATCTAAAAACCTATGAATCTAAATACCTATGTAAATTTGTGTACATGTGTAGACCCATGTGTCTATATATATAAAAACATATGTAAACCTATATACCTATGTGTTTGTATGTCTAAAAATATGTAAATCTAAATGCTTGTGTGAATATTTTCACCTGTGTAAACCTATGTGTCTGAATATATGAAAACCTTCGAATTTGAATACCTGTGTAAACTTGTGTACCTATGTAGACCCATGTGTCTGCATGAAAATCTTTATATCTAAAGTAATCTATACATATTTCCCCCCTTTTGGTGAGAGAGCTAAGACTATGGTGAAGATATGTAACGAAAAGTGGTAATGATTGGTTGTACTAGTGTTAATTAGTAGGTATAATGTTATGTTAATTTTGAATAGTGCATTGATTACAACAAAGTTGATAATTGAATGTGTAATTGGATAAATGTTTTTTCAGTTGTTATGTTAACTATAGTGATATTTTTTATGTCATTTTATAGATTTAAGAATGATTAGAAGATTCATTTAATCAATATGGGACATTGCATATTGATGTCACATCCCATGTGTAATAAATGATTCATAAATTACAGCTATGTTTTTGAGATATGATGATAATAAGGGATTTGTATTAGTCATTAAAATTGACATGCAAGGGTAACCTATCATTTGTTAAGTATGACTTAAATAGGTCATTTGATTCATTTGGATAATTTGAGTTTAAAGCATTTAGTGTTTGAGTGAGAAAAATATGCCAAGGAGATGACGAGTTAAATTGTCACGCTATGAGGAGTTTGAGGCATGGATTTAGGTCAGGAATTAAGTTTTCCTAGTAAGGAACCCAAACTATTTCTTATTTTTATCATGTATGTTATTATTTTTACTATTTTTACTAAAAATGAACTAGTGTAGGAACTATTTTTCATAGAAAGGCACTAGTTTCCTATTCTAGATGCTACTAGGACATAGTTCTAGTGTATAGGGGTTGGTGCTACTATCTAGTGTTATTATCCTATGTGCAACATTAGTGTCTAGTAGTCTTAAGATGTGATGCCAAATATTATTGACTAGTTTATGATTTGTGTTATTATCTATTAGGTTTATTTTTGCTATATTGATGTCTAATTTTGTTGTACTCTTATAGGTTGATATCTGCATGAGGGAGTTTTACATGGGGCAAATGATGGAGATCTTATAGGGTTTACCCCTAGTAGATGATGAGATATCTTTCATTCTTGGAGCCTATGCCTTGGGATAAACATATGATTACTACACTATGTGAGAGATGGGATGCAGATACATGCACATTTTGGCTACCCACTGGTGAGATGACTATTACACCAGAGGATGTATATAGGATTCTATAATTGCTAATCTCTAAGTAATGAGATATATTGCAGGAGGCTACTAGTCCTCAAGACATATAGTGGGCATCTAGATATTTCTCTACCATGGTGGTGGGGACACATCATGTAGGGATTCTTAGTGATATATTATTGACCTTTATTATGACTATCAAGGTTTTGTAATTAATAAAGTTCCTATCTATTTTGATAACTCCATTTGTGGTTATAGATAAGAGTGGTTGTTTGATTTCTTATAGGATGCATGAGAAAGTGCAGGATATCAAGGAGCATGTCACTGTGTATTATTGGGGTCATACAATGCTAGATCACTTGTATAAGGATCTATATTATTTTACATAAGAGATGTGTAGTGGAGGTATTAGAGTATCAACATTATTGCATTGTTGGAAAAATGAACATATAGGCTGGTGGCATATACATGAGATGGATGGGCTCATCCATAGTTGTTTGTAGAGATATGGATAAAGATAAGTAATGCACTGAGGAGGAGTACTATGCAATGTTGATAGTTTTTAGATAGTTTGATAGTAGGGGATATTAAGTAGATACCATATAGGGGCTACCAGGGATGGCCTAAGGATAGTACTTAGCTAAGGTAGATTCAAGTGAGTTGTTAGCTACATGATCATTAATATAACATATATGAGCAATTTTAGTATGATTGGGTCACATAGCTATTCAATATTATGCAAGATGTGCCCCAACACCTATGATATGGTTGAGGAGTTATCAGGCTCCTAAAAGGCTAGGTAATATGTTGAGGCCATTTATTATTAAACTATTTATTTTTTCATTGATAGAATAGGGCCCTGATATTGATATACCAAATAGAGATGATATTAGAGTGATGAAAGCCTACAAAGCTTGGTGGAATGACCATAGATGGTTACCTATATTTTTGAGAGGTAGGATGATTGTAGAGGATGTAGAGACCCTAAGAGATGTTGATGGTAAGTTAAATAATATGTTTGTATATTCTATGTAAAATTGATTATATCTTTATGTGATGAGGAATCATATGAACTATTTGGATATTTGTAGGTTTAGGGGATGACGAGTACTGGGAGTTCACCATTGAGTTATCACCATGTGAGTTGAGATGATATATTCCTGATGATATTAGAGGATAGATTGGTGGAGAGGGACACCAATATGGTTGGGGTGCATGCCCATTTCTTTGACTGAGTAGTGATAGTGCCTACGATATATAGGTGAATGATAGTGGATATAGATGAGGCACATGTTGAGTTGCATAGGTGTACCATGCCTATACCTAATGCTCTAGGTGGGGATAGTAGTCAGATACTAGTTAACTACATATATCTTCAATGAAAGCATGTTGAGTGTATGGTTAAGCTAGGTATGTATCATGAGAGAGACAGTAAATAGAGTCATTGATCTAGGTCACATAGAGATAGTGGGGCCTCTAGCTCTAGCTTTGATGTATCTAAGAGTGAGAGTGAGGTAGTTGGTCCTAGAAGTCATGTCCACATCATTGAGTGATGGAATATATTTGTAATGAAATTATATTTTGAGTTATATATGGATGTTTGTTGTTAAAATTAGCAATAAGTGTATTAGTAATTGAATGTTTTTATATTGTATGTGTTTAATTAGTTAGTTTGTTTGAAATGGTGATATTTGTATAGTGTTTTTATTAAAGTAGAATTAATTAATTTGTATCTATTTTATGAATGTTTAGACACATGTGTAGTGAATTAGGATTTTTGTGTTTATTGGTATAGGGTTTTTTGTTTGTATTTTATAAGATTTTTGCATGTATATCATGTGATAATAGTATGTCCTATTAGAAATTGGATGGCATGGAGAACCAATGACCATACTGCACATGATGTGTTGATGTAGAAACAAATTATGAAATTAGAGTTGCATGTGATGTACTATTAGTGTGTAAATGTGTAGACTATGGTGCAAAAGGATGATTGGTTGACATGCTAAAACTTCACTCTGAGTTGTATGATTTTTTCCAAATATCTTGATAGATGTACGAACTAGAGTTTTATTTTTATCTCTATAATTATTTCCATATATATTTATTGGTATAGACACTAGAGCTATGTTCTGATATCTATAATTGTTTACATATATATTTATTGGTGTACATATTAGAACTTTTTTCTGATCTCTATAATTGTTTCCATATATATTTATTGGTGTTTGAACTAAAATTGTATCCTTGGGTTTGTAGTTGTTCCCATATATCTTGATTGGTGTATGCATTGGAGTTGCATTATGATTTATGAAAACTAGTTTCCATCACTACTAAAACTATGGTGTATAAGACTGATCATAAATAGGTGTCATAGAAGTCATTGGGATCATAAATTGAGTAACTATTGGTTCCTTATAAGGAATGTCCTAATATAACTTCATCATAGAGGAGTGTGATCTATGAGAGTGTGGCGAATGAGAGCTTAGTACCCCCTATGTGAATTCTATGATGCCTCGATTAATATATTTATCAATGCAAGCATGAAGTGCATAAAAATTATCATTTGAACATCCATTTATATTGTGAAAATGATAATATGGATTATATGGTACCTAATGAAAATGGTGTGGTAGATGATGATGAGTAGAAGGAAGTGTGATCATCTCCCTATCTAATAGTGTAACCAAAATGTCATGAGGCCCAACGTTATCTAAAAAATGTATAACCCTTATATGTATATCATGTGTTCTACTCACTATAAAAGGTGTTGTGTAGAGTGTCTCTTTTCTCTTATTAAGTATCTTTATCGATGGTCTCTATTATACTAAGTTATTTATTGGAATTGGAGTAAGATCTTGTACCAGATTGGATGATTGAGGCTCTGCGGGTTTTATAGCCAAATCTGCCCCTGACTATGTAATTACTAATTCCAACTCTACCTCTAATGCTATAGATGCATTACATAGATGTCTAAAGGATTTATATGTTTGATATAAAAATATTTCCTTGAGAGGATATATTAAACTTATAGCAAAGATATATTGTACTTCTAAATCTTTTAGTTGATAAATTAGTTGATGCAAACATGATTTAAACCTTAGAATGTATTTAGATGTTGGTTTTGTCTCACCCTTATACAATGAAGGTAACCTCTCATGTGTGACTAGGGGTCCCTTATTTTGTATGTAATGCCTAAGAAAGACTATTTATAACTCCTCATATGTGTGTCGAGATCCACTAAGTATTATATGATGGAACCAATATAGTTATTTTCCATTTAAGGACTTTGGAAACAATTGTAGTAGTGTCAACTTATTTTTAATATGGGCCATGGATTTCTCATAATCATGAAGGTACAAGTATGGATCACCATGTCCATCAAACATAGGTAACACCGGTATCTAAAACTTGTGTGGCAACCTTGTAGTTGAGATTATACATGGAATAAGGTTACCATGTATAACATTGGCATCAACCCAAGATTGGTATGCTTTGTTCTCCAAAGTAAGATAGTGTACTTGTTATTGCAAAGCACCCACAACATACATTAAAGAAATTAACACTTCTGAAGGTATATTATCATCATCAAGGGGTTCATATCCTACTTGGATTTTATTATTTATCTTAGCTATTGGTACATTGTATTGGAAATCAAGTTTAGAGAGGGTTGGTTTGTTCTCAATAACCTCTAGAGGTTTGATTACTGGGACCTGGTTAGAGGGAAATGAGCTACCACCCTCATTTATGTTATTTTGAGAAACATGTTCTACTATATTAAGGAGGGTTAAGGGAGATTCATTGGTATTTCTTATATTGTTAAGGTACTTTACTCTCAAGTAAATGTAAATTATGAACATAAGAATAAGTGTGTGTGTGTGTGTGTGTGTGTGTGTGTGTGTGTGTGTGTGTGTGTGTGTATCTTTTTACATGTGGCCTATTATTTGGTTGAATAAGACAAATATGTGAGTTAGGAGAAGAAGTAGGTGTAGATTCAATGTCATCTTCATCATAATCATAATAATCATTATTATCCCATGGTTTATCAAAATCAGAATTTAATTCATTTGTAGAAGTAATAGTTTAATAAGTATCATCTACATGCTCATTAAAAGAGAGAGAAGGGGAAGATTTTAACTTTTTTATACTATGCAATGTGTCATTATATTTAGGTGTAATGCAAGGCATTTGTTCACTAGCTATTTGTGGAATGCAAGCATGATTATGACTTTCAAATTTTTATCAAAGGTAGGAGAAGTAACAATCATGTTTTCTTTTTGCATATTATGACATATAGGAGAAGAGTTAGAGACATTTACATTATTGAATTGTTGTAAAGAATCATTTCATTGAGCTTGGAATGTGAAAGAAGGTGATAAAATAATTTCATCTACCTTAGTTTGTGCATTACAAAAAGGTGTAACATCATTGATAATTTATTTTTCAAATGTAACTAAGAAGGGTAAAGAAGATGCATTATTTCTATCTAATTTAATTGAATCATGCAAAGGTGGTTTCCATGTAGTACACTTATCTTGTTTTAATTTGAATAATGAAGTAGAAAAAGTAGTTGAAAATATAGGATCACATTGGAATAAAACACTACAAAAAATAGGTTCTTTTGGCGTTATATTGTTAGTTTGATTTTTAGGAGTAAGATAAGAGTGAGAGGAAAGATAAGATGATGTATCTAATATATCCTCATTTTCATTTTCATTGCCATGCTCATATTAATACTCATATCCATCATTATAACAATAGTCATCATCATCATTATAAATGAAATCATTATTATGCTCTAATTTACAATCTTGAAAATTAGTCCATTCATTATTATAATCATTAGAGAAATTCAAGAGTGCATCAAGTTGATGAGGGGTTGAATACTTTTTAGATTCCATTTTAAACTTGCCAAAGAAGATAATCTAAACAAGGAATGACAAACACACAGTAGGTAGAATATAATCTAACATAGGTATATGTGCAATATGAGAAATTTTGAACAAAGTTTTGTAATAGAAATAGGATTGTGATGGAAACCCTAAATGCTAATATTTGTATGTGTAGGGACCTAGTATGTGGATCTAGGGTTTTGATTTTGGGTTGTGTTGAAAAAATTTAAATTGCATTAAATAAATGAAACCCTAATGTAAGATTGATTAAATTAGATAGGTTATGCCAAAAAATTATAAAATCATAATTTTTAGCCCAAATTTAACACACAAAATTTTGAGAAGTTAAACCCTATGGAAAATTAGGGCTTGAATAAATATTCAAAGTGGGGTTCACCAAATTTAATAACCTTTTAGGGTTTTACTAGTGTTAATCCTAAGTATTTAAAGGGATGAGTATATTATTAATCTAGAATAAATATTGAAATTATTGATTTAATTAAACTTTCCAAAATAGAAAGTGGGAAGAGAAAAGGAACTTATCTAGAGATAAACAAAATTTTACATGGATTAGGGTACTAGAAATGACTGAATAAACACAAATGAATGTTTCATCTTTTGATTTTTTGTTGAGATATAGCTCTCAGATAGTAGTACCCCTCTCAAGATAGTAGTGCCATGTGGTGCTAATGTTTAATTATAGCACTAATGTCATTTCTATAGGGATTGTCTAAAAATTTCAGGGAAATTATAGGAGGTTCTAAAGGTCTTGTAGGTGGTTCTATGTCATCCATAGGTTTGTCTGTGTCACTATTTTTGTTGAATCTCCTTTGAAACCCTAATGAATACATGTACATATGAAACAATAAATGGATCAAATGCAAAAAGGAAAGGAAAAACTAGGTTGTGGGATGTTACGATTATGTGAAGCAGAACTCTTATTATCCTTAATGTTACCTACATTAACCCAAATGCTAGGGGTCTCAGATCACATGTAGTTCCCCCTTATGTAATGTGTACCATCAACTTACATGGTATGCTAGAATAATTTTCACTTAGGCCCTTCTTGATTAAGCATGTACATGTCTAAGTGTGAAGATTAAGTAGTATGTAAAGTATTTGAGCTGTACTATTGATCGATTTTATGTAAATAAGTGGAAAAATAGTAAGTGTTAGATGTAAAATGCCATGTGAGGCTCTTTATATATAAGGATATTTGTTTTGAATATAATACCTTATTCACTAGCTGATAAGTCATAAAATAGGGATAAAAAACATAAAAGAAGGCTCATGGAGGGGTTAGGACTTAAACACAAGTGAAAGGGCCTATTGGACACAAGAGACATGAGTGGACACTAGTGCCATGTGGCACTACTTTCCATAAAGTAGTGCTAGTATCCTAAGGCTTATAATAGAGCAAAAATAAGGAAGACAGTCTAGGGCCCCCTATGACTGGGAAAATGTGACTTGTGACTATTGGGAGTGTCATAAATAAGAAAAATAATACATAAGAAAGATAAAAAGACTCAAAATGACCTTGAAAACATGGAATATAATCATCATTAATACCTTCATGTGAAAGAGTAAAAAAGACATAGTACTTGTCATTTCTTGACCAAATTAGGGTGTTTACATGTACATACACATAGTAAACTAGATAAGTAATACTATTTTAAATTAATTGTAATATCAATCAATAGTTATACTTTCTAATTTTTGGCATATCTCAGTATTATAAATTTATAAATTTATTTATTTGAGTTTACAAATTAATTAGCCTACTACAGATCTATTTAAAACCTTTGTGCTTAATCATTTCTATATTCTTAACCCTAGTGTACCCTTGTACCAAAAAATAAATTTAGGGTTAAACATTTGGTGAATATATTATGTCTTTCTATGCAAATCTAAGTGTTCTCTAGGATATTTTCGATCTCTCTATTGTTATAATTTATTTCAAAAATCAAAATTTATTTTCCTAAAATCGTGTTTAGTATGGCTAAAAAAAACTTCTTCCTCCTCCTATCCCTAAGAAGGGTGATGGCTACCATATCTCTAACTAGGTCTATGCTATCACTTATTCAAGGGTTAAGGTGTCCCATCCTATAATTACAAATGATGGTATCTAACAAACCCTTCTTAAATCCATAGATGGTACATGTATGCATATTCAATGTGAAGCACCTAGGGTTTGTGCTTATGAATCTCTAAAAGATACAATAACCAATATGAACAAGTTAATAAAAGAGTTAAACAATCATATTACATACATGTAGATTCAAAAATATGCTAATGTTAGTCATGTGTTTTCATCTTCATCTAACAATGTTATACCCAATAAGGTTTCTTATCCAAATGAAAAGCTAAAACATAATACATTTAAAATAAGTGATTCAAAAAGTGAATAAAAGGATAATAAGATTTCAAGTGAAATCCTAAGGGAAATTATTAGAAATAAAGTGATCCAACTACCTCTTCTACATCCTATATGAATATCCAACTACTATTGTGTATATAGAATACACGCGCATCATACAAATTATTGTTTTACATTAAATAAAAAAATACAAAAGATAAATGATAGTGGTGATCATAGCAACAAACCACTCATATTATGAGTACCTCTCCAAAAACACAACTTACATCTATTCCTATTTTTCAATAAAATATACATGAACCTTATCTATCCCACATTTTGACAATGATGAACATACTCAAGAAAACCACACCTTCAAGAAGGAAACTCCAATCTATAGTGCAATCAATTTTTCATACACAGATGCTCAAAATTATATATCACGAGTTCAAAAACCACCTAATAAGTTCCATCTTTCCTATACTAATAACACATAATATTGGTATGATCATAATGTTACTAATTACACAACATATGAATATAACACACATTCAATACAAGTCATTCATAGAGGCATCTCCTTAATGAGATCCTTGGGTTCTAGTATCACTTATACCTATATTAGCTCCTTGGAATCTATGTTATTGGATACATGTTGGTAGATATCAAATAATTTATTTCTCTATACACACATATGTTTTACACATATTTTGAGTGTGATATAAGCATATCTAGGTACATGATATATGTACATACAAATGTTAGGCCTTCCCTCTACTTATATCACCAATACATTGGGAGCATCCTATTTTTACTTGATCATGATACACCCAGGTTATATTATTATATTATCATTTTCATTATCATGTTTGAGCTTGTGTACTTACACATGCCTTTATCCATGCTTAGATATTTAATAGTGTACTTAATATGTTATGTACTTAATGTTTTATTCTAACATATATATCCAAGGACTAGTATGATATGTTTATGTTGGTTGTTTTTTATTCCATGCTATCCTTTTTTTCACTTCTTTTAATGTGTTATTTGTTTGTTATTATCTTACATTGTATTAGTTGTTCGAGAATTTGAATACGCTCCATTTATTATATCCCCCATGATTTTATTTTCCTATTTTCACATTTAAATATGTCATATATTATTGTATGTGGATATTTGAACATGTCATTTTATGCTTTTTGGACATTTGACTATCATGTCCCCTTGATTGTGTGGCATTTGAATATGCCCCTTATATGAGGTCTCTTTGGACCATTACCTTTTGTCTTGATTTTGAGTGATCTTATATGTGTGCTTGATTACTTACTAAGATTATACTATTAATCTCTATATGTTACCATTATTTACATCATGCATCTTAGTAATTGATGTGATCACATACTATTTACCTCATTTCTATATCCACCTAGACATACAATTCCTTTATGCTACATGATTTATACAAATATTATACATTTATTTTATCCTTTTGAGGTAAGGTAAATACCAATGTATACTTCCCATCACCTCAAAGTGGGGGAGGGAGAGGGGAATATAAGTGGGGTCATGTCATAGAGGCATGGATTCCACATTTCATAGTTTTATATTAAAGTGGGGGAATGTTATGGAAACATGTTTTCCACATTTACACCAATCCTCAGATTCTCTAGATTTTATGGGGGCATGTCATGGGAACATGTCTTCCACACTTAAAAATATAAAAAATTGAAAAATTTCATAGTTACGTGACTCAAATACACATTTATGGCAACATTCTCTACATTGGCACCATTATTTACCCAGGTTTCATCTTGAGACATATGAGGTGCAATTGCCATGAGAAAAAGCAAATTAAATTGCAAAATCAAATCAAATTTCAGATTTCAAATACTACCATGGAATGTTATCATACCCAAGATGGAATTTTAATAAATTTATTGAGCTAATACACTACAATAGTTGGTTCATATTTTGGTAAGGTTAAGGTGATTAAATCACTCAATCTTACCAAGTCTATAAGTTAGACTCGATTGAATCATATAACTTCACCATATTTATAGGATGGATTAATAAAATAATCCACCCTCACCAGATATATAGTGTGATTTTATTAGATCACTCACACTCACCAGGTTATAAGTATGATTGGGTTGAATGATTGAGATAAGCTCAATAGTTGTGTGGTAACTCACCTTTTCACCAAGGTTGGGGGCATGTTTCCTAAAATATGTATATATATGTACACACTTGTAAGTTTCAAAATTGTCCTAATCTTAGATCCAAGGCTTCATGATAAATCATCTCTTCAAATAAAATTACCAAAAGGTAAGATGGTTGCATCGATACACAAGTGTAGTCTTAACCTTGCTCTCTCTACTTTTAAGCATTTCAAATTATTTCAATTATAGATTAAATGTAGTGATTATATACTATAACCTGCTCTTGGTTGTAGGTCAGTCACTAGAAAATCAATCATGTGGGGCTCACACAAAGACAAGGTGTGTTATACACATCCAAGTACACATTTATTTCCTGTAAACTATCAATTTCATTACTGAATTAAAGTGGGGGGGGGATATAGACACTAAATTTGAACTATATATCACCTCAATCTATACTTAGAAAATGCCTATCATGGTCTTAGCCTTAAATTATAATACCTTCACATTGCTTAAAATGATCACTTTCACTATATTTTGTGCCTAAATTGCTTATCTATTAGTCTGACCACTGTTTTTATGATGACTAGGCCTTTTATAGTGTGAAAAAAACTATAAACCTAATGATTATCCTTCTTAACTAGTTTTAGATGTGTACCTATTTTTTAGATTTTTGGACACTTGCATCCCAACTAGACATGTACATTAATGCTAGTGTCCCCTTTAAAACTAAGTGTCGAGTGCCCAAAAGTCATCTAATTTGAAAATTAAACATATCATAAAGGTCTACCTAAGTGATCTAGTGTGAGATATTTTCAATAGGGGTTGGAAAATATACAAGATCAACCCTCATTCATTTTTCACCTATAAAATCCCTAGTAAAATACCATGAACTCACAAGGAAAATTATTGAGAGCACTCAGTCAAGTATTTAAATGATTAAATATATCCTATTCATCCCCATTTATATATCAAGCATAATAAAAATATCATTATAGGTTTGAAGTACTAAAGGAGCATCCCATGATCCATATTTTCCAAGTTACAAGCTACGTTACTCTATCTACTTATTTATCACACATTTAATATTCATGCACACACAATCCAACACATAAGAAATAACTACATAATTATGGGCCCCTCTTTAGAGTATTGTCTGTGTAGGCAATGCCCATTAATGGAGGGGTCCTTAGGGTATCTCAACATCATGTGCCCATTAATCAAATTTTCCCATTATCATTTCAAGGGTGAGGAAGCTAGTGTTTGATCATTTGACAAAGAGTGATAACCTATGTATGTAATTGAAACATACTAGAAGAAAGGCAATAGAAAACCCAAAATATTCTAGGTGGTTGCATCTAGATCAATTCACTAATTTTTACTTAACACTTGTGTCAAACTCAGACACCAACATTGACACAACTGTCTAAATCTAATGTAAATATCTAAATCCATTGAATGCAAAATTATAGAATCTAAAAACTATTCTAGTATCTTAATCTAGTCCACTTCCAACCTATTTTTTCTTAGATCTACATATAAATAGTAAACCATCTAGGTACTCTTGTTTTCTATTTATTGCAATAACAATCAATAACTATACTTTCTATTTTTGGCACATCTTAATATTATAAATTTAAAATATTATTTATCTAAGTTTTCAACTTAATTAACCTACTAAAAATATATTTATAACCCTTGTGATTAATTATTTATATATTATTCACCCTAATGTACCCTTGTACCAAAAATTTATTTTTAGGGTTAAACAATTTCACTAACATGTTCAAATTGTGTAAAGGATGCCTCAGTGGCTTCATGTCTATTTTTAGGTAGTCCAATTTGGACTTGAGTATATTAAAAACATAATTAATGATATGGGGAGGGGGTGAATTAGTGTACCAAAACTTTATTTCAATCATATCCAATCATATCTGAACTATGAAGGCACATTAAGATTTAGCAATGCATAAAGATCATTCACATGAGTATAACACAAGAAAACACACATATGAGTGGGAAACTCTTAAGGGAAGAAAACCCACTGTGATCATTGAAAATGGAATAAATACCTATAAAAAAAAGATAAAATTATATTGAGCACCAACTCAACTTGGAGCACCAACCCCAATATAGTCAAGCACCCACTTGACTAGGTTTTAATAAGCACTTAACTACAAGGAAACACCAACTCCCTAAGTGACTCAGAACTAAATTAACAACCTCATGAATTTTGATCACTACATCTATAATCTACTGTTATGGTCTCATTTCAATACCTCCAAATGATCTACCAAGCAATATTGTATTTGCTTCTATTGCTTACACTCAAATAGGCCTAAACTGCCTTGTATATATATCATTCTCATGGTCACACACCACTTGGTCAGCCACATACCTTCAACCTATTAGATAAGACATATAATATATCTTAGGAAATATTATTATCATGATTCAAATGAAATTTTAGTCCCTTTTTTTCTTTCATAACTCTAGTAGGCCTCATTTCACTTTTAGGTCTCATAGAGACCTAATTACATTGGGTCTATCCTATTAGCCCCAAAACTTGATCTTATTAGGCCTAGATGAATTTATAAAACAAATAAAAATAATTAAATTACTTATAAAATTACCTATAATAATATCCTTCATTATTTTTTATACATTTATCTTTCGTTCATACTATGAAAGTTCCTTTAGGACAAACTGCGCTATTAGGCCTGTGTGCCTCAAAAGTATATCTTGCAATGATGTATCTTAAACACCCTAAATATAATGAAATATGAAAAATGAAACATGTATATAGGCTATCAATGACCTAAGTGTCATTACTAAATGATTAAAACATTTTCACTCAGAATATAAAGGCTTAAGAACATCTCTACAACTTACTCACTCAGAACTACCAATTTACCTCAAAGACTAGTCATGGTGACTTAGACCTCCAACACTTGTGTAGACATTTTACATGAATTTTTATGAATGTAAATGGTAATATGAGATATATACCATAATTAGGTATAAATATAATATGGTCTAATGGAAAATATTTTTCTTGTAGATCAAATTCTTGACCTTATTTCACACAGTCTTATCTGAACCACACATGTCATTTTATGAGAAATGTTTTCACTACATATGTTGAACTCATGAAATTATTAAAAGAATTAAAATGTATTAAAATTAATGAATAAATTATTCATTCACTTTATTTCACCAATATAACATGCTCTAACCCTCAAATCCATCTTCTCATCTCTACCTGGGTTTTACACTATCTGCACTATTAGGTCTATCTGTGATTGGCTAACTTGGATTATCAATTTAGCATATTTTAAGGGTGGAACCTATATAAAAACCATAATGGGAATGAATTATTAATTTTTATCTTCTTCTTCCATCCATTTTATTTCCTTGACTAATGCAACTTTTGAGATCTATAATAACTTATTGACAAATAAGCTTATATCTATGCATTTTCTCTCTCATCTGACTAACCACCACCACCTGGAAGTACCTAAGAAATTTGAATACATGATCCAATATATTTTATAGGAATTTAAATCCATATGATATTATTTGAACAATATATTTCACATCTTCTACTTTTTAGGGTTTTAGGGTGGTTTAACTCAAGTTTTGGTGTTAATGCTTATTCATAAAGAACTGCCCCTTGAATCCAAAACTAATGCCTAGAGATCTTAAATAGGAACCCTTTCCAATATCTCCTTAATATCTCAAGTTCCCATGTAGAGGTTACACATGCCAATGAATGTCTAAAAGTGCTTCTCAGGTATTGAGATATCATTCTGTGAAGTTGAGAAAGCCTAAAATAGTGTTTTATGCAAATTAATTCAAACCATGACCTCAAAATTTGTGAACATGCATAAAAAAACTTATATTACCTGTGTATATGCTCACATATGCATCCTTTCCTTGAAATATGATCTTCATGTCTCATTAGTCTAGGTAGGGTCTAAGAGAGGTTTTGATATAGGCTTAGTCTAAAGGTCTTAACCCTCTAAGCTCACCCTAAAACTCTCATGAATGATTCAATTTCTCACACACATGCTCAAAAAGTGCCCAAAAACATTCACATGCTTTAATTTATTTGTTTTCATGCACATACCTATTCATGGCATTACTAGGCTCATGGCTAGGCTTCCTATATAACTTTGACATCAATGACCTCTATGTTAATACAACCATAAGGCATTAGTTGTATTCAAATTATCTCTTTCTCTTTCTCACATGACAATATTATCTCATGATAACAATCTTATATACATCTTATCACATCACACACTACCAAACTAGGCTTAGTCGCCTTAGATATCATCCTTCATAGGATGTACCTTTGACATCAATATTAATGCTCAACAATCTCCACCTTTGTCATTGATGGAAACCACTCTCAGAACCTTCTCTAAATATGTAATTTATCCCTCATTTTGAAATTTCTCCCTTTTTTACATAAATGACAAAGAGATGTATGTGACTACTTAGATCACATGTCTTGCAATCAAAACACTCAACACATAGGATTATGAGTTTATGAGTCACCATACAATCATACTCTCCCTAACACCATGCATACCTTCTTGGCACTACTCACCTAATCTTGGATCTAATTAACCTCTTGAATAGCTCACTTTAAGAACTTGACTTCCTTAATGACTGCTAAGGGCATGAACTACACCCAATTCCTATCTTAGATATTCAAAAGTTGCCTTTGGAAGTGGATTGGTCAAAAATTTTGCAATCTGATCCTTTGTAGAAACATATTGAAGTTTAACACTTTGTTCACTTACTTTATCTCTTAGGAAATGATTCATGATGGGAATGTGCCTAGTCCTTGAGTGTATGATAGGGTTATTTGATATGATTATAACACTTATATTGACATAATAGATGGGTCTAGGACTATTATACTCCACCTTGTAGTATTTTAAGATCAATCTCATCCATAAGACTTGAGTGTAACATGAAATTGCTAAAATGTATTAAGCCTCATAAGTAGATAGTGACATAGAGGGATACTTCTTTCTCATCCATTATACTAGGAATTATCCTCAAAAATCTCCTCCACTAGTGATCTTCCTATCATTTAGACTCTTTGCCCAATTTGAACCTATATAGGCTATCAAGTCAAACTACTTGTTCTTAAGATACCACAACCTAAACTCCATAGTCCCCTTGAGATACTTAAGTATCCTTTTTACTGCTTGCAGATGATTTTCCTTTGGGTCTACTTGAAACCTTCCCATAAGACCTACTACTTGCATGATGTCAGGTCTAGAGGTAGTAGTGTACAATAAACTTCTAATCATTAACCTGTATGATGTTTGATTGACCCTTGGAGATTCATCTTCCTTATTCAACTTACACCTTGTGATCATAGGTGTGCTAGCTACCTTGCAATATTCCATCTCAAATTTCTTCAACATCTCACTTATATACTTAGATTGTGAGATGAATATACCTCTTTCTAATTGATTGATTTGTATCCCAAGAAACAATGATAGTTCTCCCAGCATGGACATCTCAAACTCCTTATTCATCACATTTGCAAAAGCCTTAATCATACTCTTATTGTTTCCACCAAATATGATGTCATTCACATAGACAACTACTATCAACTAATGGTTATATTATGTCTTTATGTAAAAATTACTATCTTAAATTCCTCTTTTAAATCCATGATCTAATATATACCTATCCAATCTGGCATACCAATCTCAAGGATCTTGATTTAGATCATAAAGAGCTTTTTTCAATCTAAAAACATAGTCCTTGTTACCTAATAGTAAGAAACCCTCAAGTTTCTCTATGTACACCTCCTCTTCCAAGTTCCCATTCAAAGATGTAGATTTGACATCCATATGGTACACCTTAAACCGTTTGAATCCTACATATGCTAGAAACAATTTGATGGCTTCCAATATTGATACTGGAGCAAAGGTCTCTTCAAAGTCTACCCCTTCTACTTGGGCATAACCATTGCATACCAATATGGACTTATTCCTAGTGAATTATCCATATTCATTTAAATTGTTCCTAAACACCCATTTAGTGCAATGACATTCTTGTATTTAGGCTTAGGAACTGGTTCCCAAGTTTCATTCTTTTCTATTTGGTCTAAATCCTCATTCATAACACCTATCAAAAACTTGTCTTTGCTTGATTATACAAGATTTTTTAGGTTTAATTTTAGACAATAGAGCAACATTCTCTTGATTTAGATTACTTACCATCCTTTTTATTTTCATACATACATCCTTGTTGCCAATGATTTGTGATTCAGGATGATCTCTTTGAATCTATCTTGAAGGGAATTTTGAGTCTTGTCTTTATTCAACTTCTCCTTATTCCTCATAAATCTCTATTATTTATTATTCATTCTTAAAGTCTAGATTCTATGATGTATCCTTTGACTGTAAGTGTGATTTTATTATCTCATCAATCTTCACATTGGCGCTTTCCAGTATCCTCTGCAACCTCTTGTTATAACATCTATAGGCTAAGATTATTGATGAATACCCCAAGAATATACCTTCATCATACCTAAAATCAAACTTATCTAAGTCTTCCTCATCTCTTTTTATGAAGCATTTACTTCTGAACACTCTAAAGTGTTCCACATTAGCAGGCCTACCTTTCCATAGTTAATAAGGGGTCTTATTGCAATTAGTCCTTATCTATCCTCTATTCAAGATGTAGATTGCAGTGCTCATTACCTCTTTATAGTATCCATCAAATAAAATTGACTCATTTAGCATATTTATTACCATCTATTGAATTATATTATTATTTCTTTCCACTACCCTATTCTATTGAGGTGTCCCAGTTTTTGAGAACTATCTCCTTATTCCATGAACCTCATAAAAGTCATCACACTCATTAGACCACAACTCTCCTCCTCTATCAGATCTTAGGTAATTTATCTTCCCATTTTTCTCATTCTCAATAAGATCCTTGAATGCCTTAAAATTATAAAGAGATTATGACTTTTGTTTCAATAATGCTACTAAAGTCATTTTTGTGTAGTCATGTATGAGTAACATGAAATACCTATCCCCTTAAATGCTTTGGATTCTTGTAGGTCTATAGAGATCAATATGTATTAGATAGAAAGGTTTTGTATTAAAATACTCCTTGGACTTAAACCTTATTCTATTCCACTTACCATGTTGACATGCCTTGAAAAGTGTGTTTATAGGTTTGGTGATCTTAGGCATGTTCTTCATAGACTTCTTAGAGCTTATCTTGACTAGATGGTCAAAGTTTAGGTGGCCCAAACTTATGTACCATAGCCAAAATTCATCCATATTTCTCATAAAGCATATCTCCTTCTTGATATCATTCAATACATAAAGATTAATCTCATTCCTCTTAGAATTAGTAATTAGTCTTCCTGATTAATCTCTCCTTATATCACAACCTCTATCATAAAAAGTTAGTGCGTGTCATTAGTTGAAAATTTGAATTACACTAATCAAGTTATGTTTGAAACCTTTTATATACAAAAAAATATTTATATTGGTCTTCCCATTATCCAAACTCAAGATACCCTTGCCAATTATATTGGTAGTTGTGTTATCTCCAAATCTCATTGTTCCTGTAACATTCTTATTTAGAGTAATGAACTTGATCTTGTCTCCTGTCATGTGGCATGATAAACCACTATCTATATACCATTTAATGCCTTCAGATTTAATGTGAAAGGCTATCTGAGCTATCATAGATTCTTCATTTTTAGACTTATACTCCTTCATTTTGTTCATAGGGTTTAACTTCTTGATCCACTTATCAATGGTATGACTGCATACTCTTTTAACTTGACTAACCTTCCTTGTATACCTCATCTTGTAGTCACTAGTAATATGTCCTCTTTGATCACACTTATATCACATAATAATTATTATATTGTAAGGACGTATATTCATCCTATTGTTTCATGAGGAATTGATTCTATCATGATGTCTATAATCTGCATCCCTATGTCCATATTGATTATATGAGAAATAATAACCATTGAATAGATTCACATACCTTGTCTATATAATGTTAAATGATGTACCTATACCTTTGTTGTCTCTTAAAAGAGTCATAATCTTCTTGAATTACTGATGATTAATTTGATTCTCATATTTGAGAGTTTCTATATAGGTATTTGAGGTCTAACTCTCTTTGTTCTCTTTTTGGTCTTCTTTAAACCCAAGACTTGTCTTGTCATGTGGATACCTTTGAATACTCAAAATATCACTAAGAACTTTAGTAATATTTTCAAATTTTTGATGTGTCTTCAAATTGAATATTGCCTAATATAATTCCCCCTTTAAATATTCTATTTCTATTTAAAACTTGATGCATTCTTCCTCCTTGGTCGTAAGACTTACAGTGATAATTTTAATATGAGTTTCTAGATGTTTGATGATATAATCATGTTCATTGGTGTTTTTTCTTAGTCTCTCTTGAAAGATATTTATTTTTTCCTCATAAATCTTAGCTAATGATCTTAGTTTCTAATTCTTCCTTCTTTGAAACTTGAATTCCTCTAGAGTACTCACCAATTCTACCTCAAGGTTCAGTTCAACCTATTCTTCATTTGATTCTTCATTATCCAAAAGACTTTTCCATTTTGAACAACCCTTATTGTCTATTTATATAGTCATGAATAAGGTTTTGTTTTTATCATGATCATTATTGTCATCATCACTATCATATGTACTTGTGTCACTTACATAAGAGGAACTACTATCTTCTTTGGTATATAAACTTCTCCTGTTCTTGAATGACCCTCTCTTGCCTTCATACTTCTTGAAACCCTTTTTATTCTTATCAGGCTTATAAACCTTTTTATAATCACCATGATTTTCATTATTCTCCCCATCATGTTCATTCTTATCCTTGTTAGGACATTTAGATGAAAAATGACCAATATTACCATAGTTGAATCACTTGAATGGAAACTTGCCCTTATACTTACTTGATCCTTTTCTTAGTTTCCTAACAAAAATGGATTCTATCATTCCATCATAAATATCTATGTTAACATCATCCTTGAACTTTTTAACTTGTGACTTTTTCTCATATTTTAATGTATCTTCCTTCTTGGAAGGTCTTTCATCACTTTTTATCATTTCATAGGCAGTCAAGATGCCATGAGGCTCATCCATCTGTAGTATGTTAATATCTTTGATCTTCTCCACAACATACACCTTTGAATCAAACTTATATGTCAGGGATATCGATACCTTTTGTACTAATATCAACTGTTAAAACTTATCTCCTAGACCTCTGATGATATTTACCACTTCATCTACTCTTAACAAATAAGATGCAATGTTTTCATCCTCCTTCATTCTCTAGCTTTGAAACTACCTTTGATGAGTCTACAACTTTGAAAACTTAACTTTGGTGTCTCTTTCGTATATGGTCTAATTTTTTTTCCAAATCAATTTAGTTTTATCATAATTAATTACCTTAACAAATTAAGCTTATGAAAAACCACATAGGATGGCATTCATTGCTTTAGAGTTGTTCTCACTTGCCTTCATGTTTATTGCACAAGTTGTTGGTGTAAAGGGTACCATATATCATATCATAAGGACATTATATAGGTATTCATTATGACTGATCCAAAATGAATAATTAGTCCCATTGAAGAGAGGAACCTTATTGGTTGAGAAACCTTCTTGAGCTTGATGACTAGACATACTTGTGCTTCTAGGATCTCCTTTAAGATGTTAGGCCTACTTCAAAGGACCAAATTCTGACCCCAATTATTGGAATAATAATCAATGAGAGGGGGGGTGAATTAGTGTACCAAAAAATTTGTTTCAATCACATTCAATCATTTATGAACTATAAAGGCAACATTAATATTTAGCAATGCATACATATCATTCACATGAGCATAACACAATAAAACACACATATGAGCAGGAAAAACTCAAGGGTAAGAAAAAAACTATGATATATATAAATGGAATAATATCATATAAAACAAAATATCAAATTATATTTAACACCAACTCAATTTGGAGTGCCAACACCAATACAATCAAGCACCCACTTGACTAGGCTTTAACAAGCACCTATTTGCAAAGAAGCACCAACTCCCTAAAAGACTTAACACCAACTCAAACACATCATAAATTTTTATCACCACACATCTAATCTACTATTATGGTCTCATTTAAATACCTCCTTTTACTTTATCAAACAATATTTTATTTTCATGTACTTCTTACACTCAAATAAGCCTAAACTACCTTATATATATACCATTCTCATGGTCACACACCACTTATTTAACCACACACCTTAAAAATTTTAGGTATGACATAATATATCTTAGGAAATATTAATAAAATTATTAAAATGAACTTTGAGTCACTTTTGGTCTTTTATAACTCTATTAGGCCTCATGAAGACCTAATTGCATTAGGTCTATCCTCTTAGTGCAAAAACTTGATCTTATTGGGTCCATATGAATTTATATAACAACTTAAAATAATTAAATCACTTATCCAAATGACATATACTTATATCATCCATGATTGGTTAGACATTTATCTTTTGTTCATACCATGAAAGCTCCTTTAGGATAAACTACCTTATTAGGATTATGTGTCTCAAAAGTCTATCTTACAAAAATGAAGCTTAAAAAACCTTAAGCTATTAAAATATGACAAATGAAACATGTGTCTAGGTTATCCATGACCTCAAGGTCATAACCAAATTATTTAAACACTTTCACTCAAGATATAAAGGTTCAAGAACATCTTTGTAACTTACTTAGAACTGCCAATTTACCTCAAAGACCAATCATGGTGATTTAGACCTCCAACACTTGTGTAAACACTTGACATCACTTATGATGAATGTAAATGGTAATATGAGATATCCAAACCATCCTTAGATATAAATATCATATGGTATAATGTCAAATATCATTCTTTTAGACAAATTTCTTAACCTTATTTCACACAGTCTTATCTTAATCAGACATGTCATTTTATGAGCAACATTTTCACTATATATGCTGACCTCAAGAAATTATTAAAAGAATGAAAATTTATTAAAATTAATGAATAACTTATTAATTCACTTTTTTTCACCAATATAACATGCTCAGACCCTCAAATCCATCTTCTCATCTCTATTTGGGTTTTACATTATTTATATTATTAGGTCTATATGTAACTGGATAAGTTGGATGACAAATTTATCATATTTTAAGGGTGTAAAATATCCAAAAACCATAATGGTAATGAATTATGAGTCTATATAGTATTATTAAATTCATTTAATTTCCTTTACTAATGCAAATTTTGAGACCTACAATAACTTCTTGAAAAATAAGTCTATATCTGAGCATTTTCTCTCTCATCTAAAAATAAGGGTAACATATTAACATTAGAGGAGATGATTAGGTTAATAGAGAATGATGGTGAGTGAGGTTTAAACTTAATAAAGTATCTAATGAAGGTTATTAAAGAATTATAGTGCCATTATACCAAAATGAGCCTGGAATAATGCAACTTGTAAGTAACACCTAGTGCATTGATGGTAAAGGGATGATTATATGGTCTCAAGGTAGAAATGAGTATATAAAAGTATGCAATGGTCTTAATGACCTTAGGATAAACTAAAGGTGTGAATTACAGTTCTCAAACCTATATCAACACTTACATAAGTCTTTTGGTTTCCCTAATAACTGCGTACAGTCTGACTTAGGTGACATACTAGCCTAAGCTAATGAAAGATGCATGCTTGGTTGGTAGGTAGAGGTGTAGGATGTAATGAACATGTATAGATCAATCTCTAAGTGATAATATAACAATTCCATGTGATTCTTAGAGGCAAGCATGAATAGTGATAGTCATAGCTAAAGGTTCTTAAGCCCTATTAAAACCCTGCACACAGTCATAAGACTAAAAGCTAGTCTTGAGAATTTGAGGTTTTAAGGACTCCAAAAGCATGGTCAGGGATTTAAACTTGGTGAATAAGGTCAACATGACTTTACCAAGAGCTCCATGGTCTCTTTTTGGTTAGAATAATAGTGGAAGTGCTCAATATTTTATCTCATACTCGAGGCACTCCATGAGCAACACAATTTATAGACTTAGTATATTTATGGTAAAAGGATGAATGGTAGAGTTTTGAGTGAATATAAGATGATGTGTAGGGTTTAATTGAAGGTTAATTAGTGTTAAGGTCTTAAAATCACTATGAACACTCAGAGGTGGTAACATACTTAGAAACCCAATCTATGCCTATAAGTCCTAGAATTGGACATGAACCACATGGCTTCTAATGACACTATTATGATCATGTGATATACCCAAAAAATGTGAGATATTTCATGGGATAATGGAGGTTTGATGAGACTTAGTGGTTTGTAGAGAACAACCCAGGTTGGCCATTTTTGGCCTCAATTTATCTTAGGGGTGTCTAGAATGCATTGTAAAAACTTAAGAGCCAACTTATTTCACTCACATTTGTATGGAAAAAATGTATGGGGTATCAAGTAGTTAATAAGAGTTGAGTGGGTTCCTATAATTAAAATTAGTGGCATTGGTTTGAGTATTAAAGGTTTAACCTTTATGAATCATTGTTAAGAACCTAAACAACTTAAAACCCTCCTAAAACCTTCGTAAAAACTTGATGAAAAACATATAATGAGAAATACATCCATAAGGGGTCAAATGACTTGGAAATTGTTTTGGACCTACATGTAACTCTTTTAGGCTCCCTATCACTCATTTGTTCCATACCATCACTTATATAAATGGGTCAAATTCTATGTTTTTTTTAGGATTTGAGGTGATTTGAAGGTGAAAAAAGAATGGATAGGTGAAAGTCATGATGAAATGTGTGTGGAGATGTATTTTGACCCCTTAGACCCCATTATCACCTTATTCATGCATGGATACCCATCTAATAAATTGATTATTATAGGCAATCATAAATAGAGTAGTGAGAAGCAAGGTAATTGCCAAGTTGGAGATGAGTAGTGTGATTTTAAAACATATTTTGTATTATATGATAGAATTGAAGAAAAAGAGGCTAAGATGATGTGTCTCACATACCTACAATGAATTATCTTGAGCATATGTAGGCCACCCTAGTGACAAGTGTGAGACTTTAATCCTAGTGGGATAATGAGAAGTTGGAAGGAAGTGAACAACAAGTGGTAAAGAAAGATCATCAGTTGGAAGAGTGAATAATGACCTGTACCAATCATGTTTTCACCTTATCAATTCAATATACATGTTTTAATGACTTTCAAGGTAGTTTAAGATAGATAATTGGAATCTTCATCAAGAGAATAATTTCAAGAAGGACAATGACATGTCCCTATGCTAACTTGAGGAAGATGTCATGTTTTAGATAGACAATTGTCTAAGAGAACCTCGTGATATTTTCTCTAACTCATTCCCTTATATTGTAATTGGTCTTCAAGACTTGACACTTTGCATAGTGACTCTTCAATGTCACTCTTACTTTCTCTTCTCCTATTGCTCTATATATTGAAGCCATTTTGGAATTATAATCTATCCACAATTGGTATGGCAAAGCCCTACTAGTTTAACATATTTTTTTGCCTTTGAATAGAGTTTTCACAAGCTATTTTAGTCTTTGAAATTCTTGCCTAAGTATGTCAAATAGTCAATTTGGATGACAAGTGATGATTATTTATCCTTGCTTCTATTCTTGTCTTATATGCATTATGTGATCAATACTTCTTCTACCAGGTCTCATGAAGTGTAACTCTTTATTAGGTGTTTTTTTAAAGTGAAGAGATATTAGTAGTGTTTAAGATTAGACCTCTTATTCATACACCTTTAGAAATTCATAGCAATCTGCCTCCATGTAGAAACACTTATACTATAATAACCTTGAGCTGAGATTAGTTTTAGCAATCTACCTTCATAGTACAAGTTTCAAGTATTTTTTTGGAGATATCCTTGGTGTATCACCTCCATTAATATAGATTAATTTTATGTTTCCTTATTCCATTTTCACCTCAAAAAATGATTAGACTAGTGTAGTTGAGAGCCTAAATAGTTAGATTAAGGGAACTAGCCCATAATCTAGATATCTATATCTTGTATCAATCTACCTATAATCAGAGATAGTTTCATGTTATCCCAAATTTGAGAAGATATAATTGAATTATTTAGGGAAATTTTTTTGGATATAACAGTTTTGGCATGCCCAATGGGACATGTGGCCTAAGAAGGTTGTTCAAGGTGGATATTAGCCTTTAACAATAAGGAGGTTATAATAGTCTGCTTCTTACAGTATCTGGTGACTCCAATAATTAACTCTTGGTTGTAGACTTGTGCATTGTTTCATGCCTAATATAAGCACAAGATATCATACTAAAGGCATTCCTTTTGATTTCCAAGAGCTTCCCTATTATTTAGTCAAAACACACAGATTTTCTAGCACCCATCCTTACCCAAGGAGATCATACCTCGCTCATAGACCTATAAGAAAGTTTTTTATTGGCCCAATATTGCAAAAATCCTAAAGTTATCATGGAAATGAACCTAAATTTTGTTTATTTTAATGGATTTAGTCCTATAATACTTGATCATTATGATGACATTCCCATATCAGCCCTAAAAAATGTCCCTTCATACATAGGTGAGACTGCCATTACACCTATTGAACATATTAAAAACATTGCTAACTTTTGTAATATACATCACATCATTGAGGAGAAGATAAAAATTAGATTGTTGGATGTCCCTTTCAAAGGGAAATATATTGATTGGTATGGTACTTTGGCTCTTGAATCTATCACCATATAGGATGAATTGAGAGATGCTTTAAGGAGAATATTTGAGGACAAGAGTGAAAACTTGTCATTGTTTAAGTAGCTGACCAAAATAAGGAGAGCACCTTAAGAAGATATTCAAGACTTCAACATAAGGTTTCATAATACATGGAATAGTATCACAATATTGGTAAGACCTACTACACATCATGATTTCTTTTATTATCTTAAGGCTTTTGATAGTGATATTTTTATGATGGTATAATCTATGGGAGGGAACACATTGCCTAATGCCTATGAAGTGGACATTAGGGTTAAGAATTGTTTGATTCAGGCTGGGAAGATTTATCCAAGAGCCCATATGCCTTTATTACCTAATTAAAAAACCCCTAGACCTGCTGTTGCTCCCATCCCTACACCAAAATATAAGCCAACTACCCCTAGTCATTCAAGCAAATACAATGAGGCAAAAAGAATGAAGGCCCTTGTGAAAGAGATTTTAGGTCTCAAAAGGATCATACAATAATAAAAAGTGAGACCTTTCTAAATCCACTATCAACATAATCAGTCTTGTCTAAATTATCAAGGTAATAAACCACCCTTTCAAGGTCATCCTCAAGATTAAGGGAAACTAGTTTAAGCAAAGTCATATAATGGTTATAATCCTAATAATCCCTCCACTTAAAGAGAATTAGTGCCTACTAAAAACAACCTTGATTAAGATCATGAGGGTTATCCTCCATGGGATCAACCTCATATACATCTAATTATGCTAGTGAGTCCTTTAATCAAGCTTTCATGGCAAATTTGGGAACAAGCTAGCCATGACCCAAGCTGATGTACCTAATGGAGGAGATAACAATGGAAATATTAATCAAGTGGGGTCTACTTTAGTTAATTGGTAGCAAGATGTCTCATGCGTTATGAATTACCAAATGGTAATCAAATTAAGATTCAAGTTCTATAGCTACAAAGACAAGGTCAAAGCGAAAGGAAATTGAAGAGGTTCAAGGGGATGGTAATGGTTCATCAATGAGATTTAAAACATCCCAAAGGGATGGTATGTCTAATTCAATCTCAAATGCACAAATAGATCAAATAATTTAGAATGTTAAAAACTCTTTCACACCTCAAAATTCTCAAGGTATAGGCAACACTATTCCTATTAGTGGATAAACTAAGGTTAGTGGGTCTTTCACTAACATTATATAGAAAATGAATAAGGCTCATGTGAATGTATAAATGTGGGATACATTAACAATACCTGGACAAGCAAACCTACTCTAAGAATTGCTATCCAAATTGAACATAACAACTAAGCAACCTAGTGGGAAAAAGGCAGCCTTGACAAACACATTGAAGCATAGTGAGGGACAAACAAACAAAATTGAAAAAGTAGAAAAACCTCCTCCATTATATCTCTTTATCATCATTGGGGATGTTTTGTTCCAAAATTTCTTGATTGATAATGGATCAAGTACTTCAATCATACCAAACAAACAAATAATATGTGGAACTTGAGGTATAAGCCTCATTCCAAATGAGTGTTACAACTAGATGGATTGGTTATGAAGATAATTGGTATAATCAAAGGTTTTCCACTTGTTCTTCATGCTTGTCCTAATTTCACTATTCCTTAAGATGTTGTGGTGGTAGATGTGCTACCCCACTTTTCCCTTTGTTTGTGAAGGGATTTTAATGCGAATATTGGAGGATACTTGACTTTAGATTGGTCGTACATGTAATTTAAGACTAGGTATAGTGCTAAGGTGTTAATAAAATCTGATCTCTATCTAACTTTCATGTAGAGACATATGTGTCTTATACATCAAACATGAATTATAATATCAGTGATGAAGAAGATCATCTTAGTGATAAAGAACCTCTAACACTTATTGATGGCATAGTTGACTTATACCTTGATGATTGGCGAGATGAATAATATGGATTTTATTGATATGAGCATATTAAAGAAACTGGTCTTGGTACATACATCCTCCATGAAAAATGTGATGGGTCTCTTAAAGCAAATTATGATGACACTCTAGAACAAGTTGCATGGGGTAACTAAATTTTGCACATGGATGATGATGTTCATATCCTAGCTATGATAAATCATGATATTCCTAGTGATCATTTAGTTCTGCTTGCCAAAAAGGAGAATATTCATGAACATGAATCTCAAGAAAAGGTGGATGATATGTGAAACTATTGAATGCCATGGTGTAGGAGTTTGAAGAGGTAAGTAGGTCTGTAACTCTTCAAAAGGAATATAGACTTGATGATAAGGTAAATCATATACCAATGAGCATAAATAAGAGCTTGGGGTATTTACCAAGTAATAAATAACTTTGGTAGACCATGAAGTGTTTGGTAAACTATAATACAACCTTGATGACTCCAAAAAATAGACATATCATGATTTAAATGCATTGAATTTAGGAGGGGGTTCATGACTCCCAATGATCAGATTGAGGAGTTCTAAGTGAACATGATAAAGTAAAATCAAGTTGCAAAGTCAAAAAATCCTATAGGAAATCTATATGGAATGTTCATGAGAGTTCCAAGTGACACACTTGCTATTAACAAAAGTCTCGAAAAATGGTAAGCCCTTTGATTACCTCCATAAGCAAGTTTTCATTGATAAACATTCATGTTGTGATGGTTTGTTTTCATGGAGTAACATTGATTCTAGAAGAATTATATTTTAACTTGGCTGAAGTAATGAAGAATATGTCCTTCACATCAAGTGTTTTGATGTTTTGTATATATTAGAATAGGTGTGTGTTTTCCATAAATGTTCGACACATTTTTACATGTGATTTGTTTATGTGCTTTCCTTAAGTGATTGGATAACACATTTTGTGTGTTTTGTTGTCTTGTTTTATGTGTTTGTTTCTATTATCTATCTAGATAGCACCCAATAGAGGTTAGATTTATTCAAGTCTAACTCATTCTTAGACTAACATGGGAATGATCTAAAGTCATGGGATGCCTATATCTAGATCATACTTTTAGGTTTTTTAATGAGGTTAGTTCCTTGGATATGATAGTTTGGACCTTTATTTTTAAGACATAAATAAGTTGTGGTGAAAAGAGTTAAGATATTGCATAAAATAAAACCTATTCTAACATATGGTGATGCACTAAATGTTCAAATATCCACTCTCAATATTAAACTTATTAACACATTAATATACTATGAATAAAATTAATGCAGTGCTTACAATAGTTTCTAAGCATTAGTGCTTCACCTAGAGGTTAATTTGATGGACTTAGATTGGAGGGCAATGAGGATAAGGCTTGATTGAAAGCACTTACAATCAATAGTCCACTCTATACTTGAGACATCAAAATTAAGACACGCTAGATGACCTACAAGGAAAGTTTATTGGCACTTAGGTTAAACTTGGACCTACAAAGGGAAGATAAATGACTTTAGCATATCAAATAAATATAAAACACTAAACATAGATAGGTAAACAATTACAAAATTCTCTATTCATTACTCCAAGAGGTGTATAATACAATTTTTGATAGAGTCTAGTCATACCAGCCTGAGGGATGTTCAATAATAGTTGAAAGGCCACATTTATAAAAAATGAGAGCAAGAGAGAGGAATTGGTGCTAAAAAATTAATAAAAATGAGCACAACTCCATTTGAACCATAATTACAACTACCTCTACATTTATGCTCATTCAAGCTTCCTAATTGATCCAGGTCACTTCAATCAGTTGCACCATTACATTATTCTCTCATTGATTCTTATTTATGGTTGCAACAAAGGGGTCAAGTTATTCTGAGTTGGGTTTTAACATCAATGTAGTTACAACAATCAGATCAATCTATTAGGGTTTTATAATGATACAAATTGATCTTTACTAGTTTGTCATGGCATGTAAGAGTGAAGAGAAGGGTCACTTTCATGCAACTAACTCTAGTGATAAAACTGTTGAAGCCTACATGTCTACCTTGGTGGCATCCTTTAAAATGTTGGCTTTGGTTCAAACTAGCTTAAAATTGGCTCCATGATTTTTATTTATCTTTCCCCATAAATAATTACTTTGTCAACCTTCATCTAAGTCACTTAGGCTCACCTTTATTTGATTGACCATTAAAAATTGACTCAAAACATTAACCTTTTGACTCATCTCACTCTATTGATCTACTTGGTATGGATGAACATAATCCATATATTTTCTACCAGGACTCATGCATTTGTGCCACTTGTCACTTACGTATTTGTACTTATGGTTCACTAACCTCTTTGAGCCTCACTTATCATTAGATCTGAATCTATGATTGAATGCAAGTCATTGATCTACCTATGCCCATTAACTTGTTAGTCACCACTCATTATTGAATCTTCTATATGAATGAATGTGGACTGTTAGATTTTCCTAGACCCACCATTTGAACTCAAATGGCTATTTCAAGAGGCCTAATTTTGAAGTCTATGCATCCATATTTGATGTCTATGTGAATATATTTGACATACATGAGAACATCAATACTTTGACTCTAATGGATGACTGCTAAGCTTTATTTTTACATTTTCACACCTGTCACCATCCTACTGGATCATCTTTGCTGAAATAATATGGATGATATAATTATGTTTTCAGGGAAATTATTATGAAATAATTTCCTTGAAAAAATTCACTTATTTTGAAACTTTTGCATTAGGCATATATTGTAGACATTTTCCTTAGGTATTTTGTATCAGATAATTTCCTCAAAAGAATTCTAAATTGTACTTTTTGTTTTAGGCATTTTGTCTTTCGGATTTTGCTCAGGATACTTTCTATAGACAAAATGTCTCAACGAATTAAGTCTTTAAGAAAATTATCCCAAAAAATTTTCCTGACACAAATGCACTTAGCTCCTTTTTTCTTGGATAAAATGTCTGAAAGAATTTACTCTTTAGGATTTTTTCTTGGCCACATTCCTTGAAAGAATTAAGTCTATATATTTTTTTTCAGACAAAATGTCTGAAACAATTTGTACTTAGCCTTTTGCCTTTGGGATGAATTCTCTGAAAGAAATATGTTTTCAAGAAGAGTACTGCAAAATTTTTTATCCGAAAGAAATACTTGGTCTTCAAGTCTTTTGATTCAAACAAAATATTCAAAAGAACTCCCAAAACTTAGATAAATAAAGGGCCATATGAATTAAACTTAGCCAAATGAGAGCCTGAAGCAATGTGCCAAGTAAGGACTTATACAAATACAAGGTTTTGCGCTTAGCCTTTTTAGCCTATAAGCTCTTCCAAAATTGTTCATACAACTACTTGGACACCATGAAAACCTACTTGGATCCCTCCACTTGTAATGTTGAGCCTATTTCTAATCCATTTCATCCACTCAATTGGGACCTTGCTAGGCTCCTTTCATGGTCTAGGTGAAGCTTGGTATGTGGACAAAAATGGCCAATAGTTTCTAGTTATGTTTAGTGTGAGTTTGGAGTATTTTTAGAGGCATATAAATTTTAATTATATTATATGTGTGACTCCATTTCCTAATGAGAGGATAAGGCAAATGGCCCTTAGCATAGAAATCATGCTACCCCTAGAAATTGCCAAAACATTGACCAAATTTTACCCCAGGTCAAATTAGATCAACCCCCCGGCACATTAAAACTTTTCATAAGGTCATCTATGTTTGAAAATGGTTACCATGGTCCTAAATGAGTTTAATTAATTCTTTTAAGGTCACATAACATGTTTTAGCATTTGTCATATTTGTCATTTTTCCTAATGTCCTTTTATGCCAACTTTTTGGTCATTTAAAGGATTTATATGGTTTTTCACAAAAGGAAAAATGTTTCAAGATGAAATATAATGTACTTCCTATCAAAAAAGGTTAGAGAAGGATTTGAAACTAAAATGTGGAAGGTCTAATGTAAAAAATAAAAAGATCATCTACAAAAAGTCATTTTAGATGCTTGTACAGATTGAGGTGATTCATTTTTAATGTGAGAATGCTTCAAGAAGGTGTCTTGTGATCTCCACAAGTCATTTATAGCATCAATTAGTTTCAATAGATCCAAAATTTTTCAAAACCAATTCCTCTCTCCTATCATTCTCTTGGATAGGTCAAAAAAGGTCAATAATTTTCATTTGGTATGAACAAGAGAAGAGGATTTAGAGTGAGTGTACTTGGTGGATGTTAGGGGTCCATGTAAGGTTTAATTTAATGATAATAATTTCAATATTAGTGTTATATGATATATGAACAATAATTAATATTGTTAATAACTCCAAACTACCTTTGCAATCCTAATGGCTCAGATTTTCTCATCTGATTGCATTTTGGTGATTGGTTTTTGTAAAACCAAGTAGTGTGTGTAGTTTTTTAGAATATATACACCTATTTTATGGTGTTTTAAAATTGGTTGGTATGTTTGGTCATGAAAGGATAGGCATAACCATTTATTTATGTTGGAATTGAATGCCAATGTTCAGTAGAATAGTGTTTGATAGTTATAGTGTTTTGATCTTTTGTGAGTGGTTCAAATCAAAGGTAATACACTGGTATTCAACACCTCAGAGTATGGATGGTCATATTATCAATTTAAGGTTGTATTGGAGAGATGTTCAAGGCACCTCAAAGACAAAGAAGTGAAAATAAGCTAACATACCTAATGGATACCTACAAGGTTATGTGTGTAGACAGTCAAAAGTATAGGGGTCTGATGATGTGCCTTGAAGAAGGCTATGAAGCTTGAAATATAGTTTAGAATACCTCTTGATAAAGATTATAAGATGGCATGATAGGTTTTAAATACCAACTCAAGATTCACATACACAACCCATCTAGACAACCACCTATAACTTGTTGTGGAGAAGTAAATTATTTTAAAAAATGTTACAAATAAATAAGACCACATAGATGCATAATAATTACAATGTGCAAAAATGGTTTTGTTGAAGATCCATTTAATAAAATGAAAAATTCATGAATAAATCTAAATTATAAAATCATGATGGGGTTGTATGGATATACTTATAACATAAAAATCTAATCACATAATTTTTGTAAGTTAAATTTTAGGCATTCTATCAAAGTATAACATTTTAAAAATATATATAAGAGTTCCCTTTTGTGTTTCCTTCTTATACGAGTGTTTGTCTTTCCCCTAAGTGATGTTAAAATGTGAAAGGATAATCTTGTTATTAATATAAAATTATGGAAAGACACATTATAGTGAGGTGGAAAATTGATCTTATATTTTGTAACATCTTTGAACAAAACAACTTAATTTTATTATTCTTTAATTTTTAAATATTGATCAAACATAAACAAAGTGGTTTTATTTTTATTAAAAATATAGGATAAAGAAATATTAAAATTTAATCTTAATAATATTTATTCTTTTAAATTACATTAAAAATACCCATAAAAATTGGTTCATCTAGCTTACTCAATCTTTTATTATGTTAAGGAAGCAAAGCCTTCTCAATTAAATACTTTTGGTATTCTTACAAATATATTATGAAGCTTTTTATAAAAAAGTTAGGTGTCTAGTCTTTCACCAAAATATAAAGTGTCAATACCATTTATTTACCTCCCACCTTCTCTTATATAGTTAAAACTAAAATAATTTATATTATAATTTTATTTAGTGGAAATGGGTCTAGTAGAATTTGTCCTTTTTCAAAATAAATATCATATATTAAGTTTTTCATCAGTATAACTTTTTTTTTAAAGTTTTATCATTAATAATCAAATTGAAAATAAATTATATGTATTTTATTTAGATTTATATTATTATTAATAAAACAATATATTGTTAAAAATAAATTAGCAATGTTGAAAGTGGAAATAAAAAGATGTGTAAACTTTATGGAAGAAACAACACAAAGTGTTGGATTATTGTGTAAATACTTCATATTTCCTTTAAAATTTACATATTTAAACTAATTCCTTGTAACAAATAATATTAAAATTTAATTTTAAATTTCATAATTATAAATATTTTTAAATGGAAATGTTTCATCATATTTAATAATAAAAATAGAGATAATATACTTAAAATAATCACTTTTTTAATTAATCTACAAATAATCCAATATATGTTCAGGCCGTGAAACTTA